>OZ017781.1:5484874-5630196 GCA_963969325.1 Lycopodina hypogea
CTCCTGCACTGTAAGTTTGTCTGTGGCTGGTGTGTCTTGTGCATGGGCACCAACAAGGTTTGCGCAGCAAGGGTGCCCGTAACTCTGCAGTGGGAAGATAATGTTCACATTTTATCAAACAAACAAACAAAAGTAGTGAGTACAGACCTTCCAATAGACGAAGTTGCAGTTCTTGCACAGACGCACAGCATAAAATTGCTCCAGCCTCAGCTGATTGTGGGGTTGCCTATAGGAGCACATAGTAACATGAAGAGTGTCAGTTGTCTCACTTGAACTCACGAGTTTATGTGGGGTTGTCATATTTTATCACAAAACAATTGATGAGAGTCTCCCTGCCTATTTGCTGATACATTTAGAATAGTTGAAGGCACAACTTAAGGGAATATTTATGAATCAAAGATAATGTTGGATCTGCCAATATTGATTTGTTCATATGTAGCAAACTATATGCAAATATTGATCAATTGATGTAAATTCAATGAATAGAGAAAGCATTACTATGTAGACCTTGATTTGATTTACATGTAGTTTAATAACAGTTTTATTTGAAAAAGTAATTCACCATATTAGATTGACCAGTGGAAAAAATGAATAAAAAATGTTACCAATGCAGACCACATGTGAGATGACCCTTTACCACATGCACAGGTCATTGCACTGCATCAAATCTGTAAATGATTGGCGTGGATGTATTTGGTAAAGGGTTTTATTATTTTTTTGGTTATGTGAGTGTGTTTGTGCTTGTTTTTATTATTTTTTCCAGATGTCAACCCAATATGGTTAGAATTGCCAAGGAAGAGTTCTGCAGCCTAAGAGCCTATGGGTATCTGAAGGTCCAACTGCCGGTGGTAATCTCCACTACGCCCGACACCCAAGCCTTTAGGAGGTTGGACACCTTGTGGCAGCTACCACAGACTCTATGAGGCAACTACCTCAAACAGGTTCCAAGTGCTACACATACTGGACTCTGCTGCTAACTTTCTGAGATAGTTGAAGCCTCTTGCCGGTCCAACCAAGTGATTCCAGTGAAGAGACTGGATGAAAGCACATTGGGAGGCTGTGGAATAATAGTGAACAAACAATGCACCCTGGTGAATTACAGATTCCATGACTGTGTTCTCTCTTATTCCAGAGATTACAATATAGATACTAGCACGAGCATCACAATATCAGACCCCCAGAGGTCAATCTCACTTACGCTACACACCCTAAATCCTTCCCCAATCTAAATTACACCTGTAAACGAAGTTGCCACCAGATTGGTCGAACCGTTTAATGACCACAGAGCCTGTACATTGTATGAAAAAATATATTTGGCCATCAACTAACCATGAGCACAGGCTTAGTGAATAGTTCCATAAATATTCAAGAAAAGATAGTAAAGTAGGAATGAGATCACATGGGGAACTACCAGTAACGATTACCTGTGATAGTAATCAAACATATCCATCCATGACCATGAGGTAAAGTCGTATTCACCAATAGCAGCATTGCAGGCAGCCTGAAGAAATGAAGGGACAGGGTTGTGAATTAAAGGAAGGACAAATAATTAAAGGATGGCCAAATAAATAATTAAAGGAAGGACAAATAATTAATTAAAGGATTGTAAACTACAAGATTACCAATTAAAACAATAGCACAAACAACTACAGGGTTATGAAATTATGGGTTGTAAGCAATTGTGGGTTCTTAATTGATAACGGCTTCTATTTAATTTGCTAACTTGGCAATTTCACAATCATTCTTCGTTAACATACTTGGCCAAAGTGGTAGCGAATAAGTTCCCTCCAAACATGGTTTTCTTCTGTTAAGGCACTCAACCTCCTACAAATAGAAAAGTTACTCATTTATCCCTCACACAAATACTGTCGTTATAATCTATCAGTGTCAAGATGTAGTAGGGGAAAGTAAGCATCTAATAGTGTGCAACTTACAAAGTTGTCTTTCCCAGGTTCATTACATCTGTTGGGTGTGTGAGGAAGGAGATGATATGGCGCAAGCAGTCGTCAGGCAGGTGAAGGAGTTGCATGAGAGGCTGCCCCTCTGGGCTGCTCTCCTGGCTCTTTCTAGAATCCTTCAGTCTCTGCTTTATCTTTATGAGAGACTTTATTTTTTTGTCAACATTACGCATCGAAAAAACAGACATTTCCTCCTGACGAACTGGAAATATACATACACACAATGCGCACACATATTCATGCTAATAAAATATACATACACACAATGCGCACACATATTCATGCTAATAAAATATACATACACACAATGCGCACACATATTCATGCTAATAAAATATACATACACACAATGCGCACACATATTCATGCTAATAAAATATACATACACACAATGCGCACACATTCATGCTAATAAAATATACATACACACAATGCGCACACATATTCATGCTAATAAAATATACATACACACTGCGCACACATATTCATGCTAATAAAATATACATACACACAATGCGCACACATTCATGCTAATAAAATATACATACACACAATGCGCACACATATTCATGCTAATAAAATATACATACACACTGCGCACACATATTCATGCTAATAAAATATACATACACACAATGCGCACACATATTCACGCTAATAAAAATGAGAATTACCATTTTCATTTGCAGCAATAGCTTGGTTTATCATCTTCACCACCAAAGCATCATGCACCTTTGCATCTACAGCTACAATTAAGAAGTAATGGGGGAAAAAATATTTATGCATATAGCAATGAATAAATTAAATGCGAACCAAAGTCCGTTGCAGTCTCAACTAATCTGAGTAAGGTCATCCGTAGACTGCCACTGGATGTTCGATAGTATTTCTCAAATATAAGAAGCAAGACCTACAGAGAAAAATATTTTTGAACAGCAGAGTCAACAACATCCACAGAGGCGTGAAATTGAAACTAGGGATTGTAATAATATAGTATTAGCAAAAATCAAATTATACTCCCTCAACCAAAAAAAGGAGAAAATATTCACAATATTAGCAACTTTTAGTTCATTTACAGTCACTATGTCACAGGCTCTGAGAAAATAAACATCCTTCTGCACATGTTGCATTTATTCTTATATCAGATATCAGAGTGAAGAATCAACTAATCTAGCTAGGTATATCCATATAGACTCATAGATTTGTAGTTAAGACCCATTGACCAACCTAGCTGTGAAATTCAAAGACCAGAAAAGATAATAGTTTGTTTGTTTTCCTTCTAGTTCCATGCAACAGAAATTAAAGTTTAGTGTAATATAGAATAAAGCATTCAAAACAAAATTACATGAATTCCTCCCTGCAAGAAGAGAGGTCAAAGTTGCTTTAATAATAAATTACTTCCATTTAATATTACAAAAACATTACAAAAGTGCCAAATTCTTTGTGTAGTTAACATAGAAAGTATATATATTTTTAGATCTTTATTGGTATTCTCAATGTTAGTTTTCTTCATCACTACATGGCAACAGAAAAACTGCATCATTTAATGACATGTGAGGAGTGCTATCCTTATAGCCTATGATACTGCTGTGCAGATAAAGGACCTTCCACAATACTTCAATATTAACATCAATGCTGATACTTTAACGTCTGTGGTGACCCCAGGAGAGCAGAGGGCATACCTAATATTACACTGCACTACAAATACCTTGCAGATGAAGGGAAAACAGTTCTGATCTTGAAGGGCATTCAGGAAATTGAGCTTGTGCACCGCATCACTGAAGGTGGAGTACTGGTTGCTCTGAAATAGGTACAGCAAATTCACATCATAAGTAGGAGTCAATATTATTCAGGGCTGCTAGTTTTGTATCTCTGTATTGTGTAATAGCTTTCTTGTTGATGCTTTTACACACAATTAGCAATACCTCTTTGGAGCTAGAACTTTTAACAGAAATGCATCTCATTGCTGCAGCGAAAGAAGATATTGTGTGATTTGACACAAATGATGGAATTCTTAGGCAATTGAAAACCAAACATCTTTTGATCAAATCACAATCCTTACTCACATAAAACATGTCTGAGAAACTTCAAGTGGTCTTCAGCCAGACTATTAAATGTAGGAAACAACAACAACAAAATAATTAGTAAATGCACCAGGCACTTAATTGACTTGAAATTGTTGTGGCAACAGCGAAGAGCTTTCTGCATGACATACATGGGACTACACAAGTTCAACATAAACTCAGGGTGGAAGAGGGATAATTAGGGTTGGCTAAGTTTGTGTATTGATGTGCACTAGCAGGAAAGGTCTGGTTGCATTCCAACGGAATGTGTACCTATTCCTATTAGGAGTCATAGTGGTCATTTCAATGTTGTTTTAAATGTTCTAATATTCACAACAGCCACACCAAAAAAAAACAACACATCATAATTTAAGAGTATCGGAAATGAAACAACTTATGTGAAATACCAGTGGGTGGTTCACATCTGCCTGGGTATGCTTGTTGAACATGATATGGAAAGGTTATTACAAATCCTCCAATATCATGTTCTACACACACACCCTTGTACCTGATAAAATGAAACTGGACCCCAAAAGTGGGTGGGTTGGTGTGCCGAAAAGTGAGTTTAACATGCATACAAAGTTTCTCACCATTAGATGGTTACAAAGTGTAAGTTATACACCCAAAAATATAACACCAATGGATTATGTTCTACTGTACAGCATTGTGTGGCAAGTTTTCCTGTATTAATGTTCATGCTGGATGATAAACTTCATCTCATAACCTGCATGTGTGTACTATGGTCTCCATATGTACATACACACAAAAGCCAGCCCACAAAGTTTAATCAATTCACATAATAACCATTTCCAGTTGATTTTAGATGCTCTGACTTTTAATGGGTGAAGGTACGTGAGTTGAGTACATAGATATGTAATTTACATTTTTTAAATAAAAAAAAAACAAAGGATATCACCTCATCTCACACACACACGCGCGCACGCGCACACACACACACACACACACACACACATACACACACACACGTGCGCGCGCGCACACACACACACACACACACACACACACACACACACACACACACACACACACACACTATGGTTAATACATTTTCGATGGTGTTCAGGTACTGGTATTTCACTGACACCACAATTAGGTGTGGCAGGTTGTATGTGAGGTATTCATGCAAGTCCCCTATTACAGCTTGCCTTGTGTGTAGATTTTTTTATTTTTATTTTTAAATAGCACATTCCAAATTTTTAGCAGTGGCAATCTGACAAGGTACAGCTTGGGAGCTAGAACTTTCCTTGAAAATAAAGTTCAGTTATTAAACGACCTTCATGCATCCTATTTAAAAATGGGCCTCTAACTTAGTTGCCAACTTTCAAAATGGAAAAAAAGGGACAGACTAAACTCACAAAAACACACCCATAACTCTGCCATTTTTGCCTAGAAGCCTGATAGGCTTCGAATGCAATCTAAGAAAGAGAGAATGGCTGAGGTTTTAGACTATTAACATTTGGGACCCATCCATTATTTCAGTATTGCTTTTCTTTTATTAATCTTCAATTTGTGTGTATGTTAGTTTCTTTGGTTGGTTATTTGTGCATGTCTAACTACCAAGCTGGATCATGAGTAGGATTGCAAACCACAACATGTAAACACACTTAAGTGAGGTCAGCAAAGCTGCACAAACACATTCCTTCTCTTATCCCTTTTCTTTTTTTTCCTGAACTCTCTCAGGCTTCATCAGACATCAATTCATGAACACTATCATGATTTGAATCCACTTCAGCCATGACTGGACTATCATGCCCAATGTCAGAGCTACAAAAGTTAACTACTGCTATGGTTAGTCAGTCATTCATTTGTAGACGCTGACAATGCTCTTGAACAAATGTGTGTATTTACACAATGCTGTCATAAATTGCACTCCAACCATTGCTAGCTTTAAGCAAGTTAAATGTCAGAAAAGAGGGGGAGGGCTGTTCTGCCAGAACCAGGAAAGTATGCAACCTCGCCATTAGGACATATATTTAAAATCAAATAGTCTGTATAAATAACATTTTGATAACAATATTAATTGCATGGAATGGAAAGGGTTGCAGCTTGTTGGGCTGCTCATAAAATCTCCAGAGACACTTGAAACAAGATGCTCTTCTTCTGCTGTTGGAGCTATTAGATATGTTGCAATGTTGATATCCTTTTTTCCTAGACAACTTGTTCAGGCTTTCAGAGCCATAGTTCTGTAAGTTCTATGCCTACTCATCACCACCCCTGTGCAAATTTATTAAATTAGGGAAAACCACTCTACCAACAGTTTTTTTTTTTTGTTTCTGTTTTTTTGTCAGCCTTCAACCACATGCTACAAACTTGTTTAGTTAGCTTAATATTTCAAATTGGGGGGGGGGGGGGGGATTTATGGGACATTTAAAAAGTAAATATTATGAATGCACCTCCAATAAATTAGTACCCTTTTGATCCTTGTGTGTGATCAGATTACTATGTGGTTTTTATAAACACAACTTCATCTATTTGAGCCAGGCAAAATAATTTTTTTTCAGGCCTGCTTGCATCAAGTTTTAGTACCCCATTCCCCCCCCCCCCCCCCCCCCTACCCCCCCATCGGAAATTTTTATCCCATGATCCAGCAGCATCAGCTATTTATCAATAAATTTAAAAGATTAAAACCACACCCTAAAAAAAGAACCTGCATCACTGCACCAATACTTTGAAAAATAGGCCTGAGAAACCAAAATTTTTATTTGACCTGGTTAGATATATATTTCTTCTAACCACTACACTTGCATCTTATTTTTTATATATATTTTTGATATAATATCAGACATACATTACCTGCTTCCACTTGAGTCAGTTGGTCTGCTCATTCTATGAGAGCCAGGATTTGGTTGCACCCTTCCCCACTCATCAGAAACACAAGTTACTCTCCTTTCTCTGCTGGAGCTACTGGATGTTCCCCTTACCCTTGGAGGGAAAAGAAAGACCTGGTTCATTATGGGGCTGCTCAAACAATCTGATGAACTTCTCCAACCAAATTCAGTTTTTATCCAATCTAGGCCTACTGTCCCCCAGTCTCCTCCAGAGCTGGTCATGTTTGTAGCTATTAAATGAATGGAGCAGAAATAACTACAAACTGAACCAAGATGTCAACACAAGAATAGGATGGAAAAGAAAAAAAAATTGTAATCAAACTCCAAAACGAATGCAAATCACTACGTCCTTTTATAGCATCAAAACGGGTTGCTCAGACGCTTTGCTGCAGGACTGTCGAATTATTCTAATTTTAGAAGTACGGTAACTATAATGTCATTACGTAACCGTAATGAACGCACGAAATACCCACCAAAGCCTGTGCGCATACTTTCGGTGGGGGACTAATATATTTATACAGTGCATTTCCTAAAAAAAACGTGTGATTATAGCAGTAAGTATGTGAGAGAATGACCCTTTACCTCCTTAACCGCAAGCAGGGTAAAGGATCTGGCTAACGAGACTATTGTGTGTCCCACCCTTCCTTCAGTAACACGCTTCTTTGTAAACTTCTAATTTGGAGAGATGACGAGTTTGATATTAGCTGGTGTAGGGATAGCGGGGTGTGCTATTACTGCTAGGGTTATAATGGGGAGCTTGAAGCAGATGCAGAAGAGTGCTGTTTTGCCGAAGTCTTCTATCTTCACAACTTATTATAGAGGAGGTTTCGAACCTAAAATGAGCAGGAGAGAAGCTGGGATGATTCTAGGTGAGATCAAGGATGCCCATGAAGTTGCAAGCTATATGATGACTGGTATAGTGTCATCAATTATGTGAAACCTTGACTAATTGGCTGAATACACTGTATACTGACCTCAAGTACCATAACATTAGGTTGGTGCAGTTCAATGATCAAATTGGGAAGACCCCACCTTATTCATTAATTACAACAGGAGAGGGAAGTGGACATCTTCAGAATTAGATCTAGGCATGAATAGGACTAAAGTGTTCAATCCAGTATAGTGGACTTAGATCAATGCTAGAAAGTTGTAACCACACCCACTTTCACCATCCGTTATCATTTCATGTGTATATTTTTATTTAGTGATTTAGTGATTTAGTGATAATGACTCATAATGTGGCTGTGTCCCTGACCAGTGGGTCAGAAGTGCTAGATGCCAACCAGCTGTGATCAGATATTAATTCAAACACTAATAACCTTCACTCTCCTAATGAACCAGGTAGGCAGGTTTGCTGCCCATATTCCTATTACATGTATCCGAAACACATGCACTGCCATATTCACCAGCGTTTCCCAATAACCCTTCACAATTGATTTCTAGTTTATATGGATTTATTCAGTGTTGCTCTTGCAAGTGTTGTGTCCCAACTTATGTCATCTTAAACATGTTGCCACACTATTGAAACAGCTTTAAGCAATGGATATATACGATTTGTGCTTCCATTATCATACTGACAACAAATGTGTTACAATATAATTATCCAAAACTGTAAATATTTCTGTTACTGTTTAACATCATACTGTGGTTAGCACAATTTAACTTGAAGAATAGCATGACCAGTATAAGATGAAGACTTTATCACAGATCATGATGTATTCAATTGAACATCACCAATACGATCATTGTTGATGTTTAAACAGCTTCTGCTAATAGGCAAGCATGCTTTAAAACTTTCCCCCCCCCCCCTAGGATTTATTCTTTTATTATCTAATAAGCATGCATAAGCCATTGTGCACATGTGCAAGCATTTATTGACACTTTTTCCAGTGTTTGGAACTACAATTCCAGCATCACTGCTTCCTTTAAAATTTATTTCATTTTTTAAACTATTATCCCATTTCTGTATTTTTGAAATTCATCTTTTTTCTTTCTCTTTTTATGATTGATCAATAATATTTTCCTGTTCGAACATTCTAACTGTTACATATTATTCACTTGTGAAAGAACCACTTTCCATGAAATGTTGAATTATATATCTTCCTATATGTAATGTGTGTACACTCAGCTAAGGAATTATGCAATTAATCCTAATACTACCATTTTTTCTTTTATATTTAAAATTATATTTTACTTTTCATATATTAATTTTTGTAAATGGCGCAACTAATATAACTGCTATCTGTAGACATGACTCATAAGGTCTGTATATAACTCCTTTTAACGTCTGGTTGGTGTTGTGGATAAACAAGACTACCGATTGTTTTCACTACCTATTCTCAAAATTATGCTGGCATGATCTCTCATGGTCACTGCCTTTGGATATTGTGAGTGCTTAAACATTTTCTTTGCTAGCATCATGCCAACCCTTGCTTGACAGTTTTGAACACTCATAAAACACAAAACCTGTTTGGTAGGTTTCTTTGCCTTAGCCAGCTGTAAGAAATCACACCCTCTCATGAGATTGTCAGGTTTGTTTATGGCACTTACTGATATGAAAACGCTAGAAATGTGATGTGATTGAGTTTTTTTAGAGTCATGCTTTGTTTCCTTTCTGCTAGAATGGTAATGTTATGAAACTCCCATGTCATGTGTGAAGTGTTACACCGCAAGCCCTCGGCGTCTTGATTTGGGCCACATCTTGCTTGGTTTTGGCAGCATAGAAATATCAACTTTGGGGGGTGGGGTGGGGGAGGGAGGCAGATGTGCACAGCCTGCAGAGTGCTTGCAGTCCCCATCAGAGTGATTTTATCATACACTGCTATAGTTGGCCAATGGATCACAGGTTAGGTGGGGTCAACACCAGGCAGAATACCTTATGGGGTTGGTAAAGGGTCTCCCTGAGCACATGGTGGCATGTGGGTGCCCATAAAGGCTGGGATACTTCAGGGAACACTCAGTCTGACTTCACACAAAGGAAAGGCTTTAGAGTGGATTCTCCACCCACCCACTCACACCTTGCATCCAGCAAGAGGGAGGGGGAACTATTTTAATTTTTGTTATTTTTCTTTTCAATTAATTAAAGAGGATTGCCCCGCCCCATTAATTAGCCTCAGTCACACCACTGTTGATTGGGGGTGTGATTTTTGGCCACCACCCTGCCAAACAACTCTACTATTAAGTCTGGAGTTAGGGGTGGGGGATAAGTGTAGGTAAAGGGTACTCAGATAGCATCACTCTATCGTGCAGTAGGAACAGAGACTTTAGATATTAGAGGTTTGCGAATAAGGGAGGGGCTGCAGGATTAAATAGTGCTGTAATAACACATCACAGAAAGTTTAATTCCAATTTATGGAAGAACTACTTCACAAAATATTGGCAAGTCAGCAAACAGAGATGAGGTTATTTTCTGACTATTAGGCCACTGTGCGTGTGTGTTCGGCAGGAAAACTTTCCTGTCCTTCAACATCTTCCCACACCAGTCCACCCAGCTGTGATGGGGACCTGGAATTTTCTGGGGTGCAAATTCACTGGCCATTGCTTGTCAATCAGCTAAGGCTTCAGGTGGGACTTCGGGTGCCCACACCCATAAGCTGAGAGTCCTCCTGCTACTTCCTAGCCTGGCTCCAGGAGTTTGCTTGCACTGGCTCATAGTGCCAGCTTAGTGCACAGGCACCCTGACTATGTCAGGTGCGCATAACTATGCTGACAGCAGCTAGACAATTTGCACTTTTATTTTGTGTGTGTCCCCGTCCCATGTTGCCTGGGATATTACATGCCCACAGTAAGAGGTGTGACCAGCCAGTTTTCCAACCAGAGTAGAGTTGTTTTACATACCTCTGGGTCTCTAGGTCCACAAATTGACTAGCCCTAAGTATGTGACCTGGTAAGCCAAATAAAAAAAAAACAAAACAAAAAAAAAACTGTCCTTAGAATAGATGCCGACCCTGAAGAGTGGATTTCAATTGGTATGGTGGTTTGGCAGGTAAGCAGCGTGGCCCAGATGAAGAGGTGTAGATTGGTGGGACCTAGCTCATGTCACTCCCAGAGTTGTGTGCGCACACCAATTTTTTTAGGTCTGTAAACCCAAGGGTTTGTCTGGCCTAAGTGCCTCTTTTTTTGTTGTTTGGTTGGACTGGCACACACACACACTAAAAGGTGGGGCCTGATGGTGGTACTAAAACCTTCTTGGCCACGCATATGTATATATTTTTTTATTCTTATACATGATCAATTTAGGAATCGTGAGTATAATTTCAATAATTTATTCAACATACCCTTCCCAAACTACACACACACACACACTCTCTCTCTCTCTCTCTCTCTCTCTCTCTCTCTCTGTGCAGGTATAAGCCCTTCATCCTCCCGAGACAAGATCCGGCAAGTGCACAAGAGAATTATGCTTGTCAACCACCCTGACAGAGGGGGCTCTCCTTACCTTGCAGCCAAGATAAATGAAGCAAAGGATTATTTGGAGAAAACAAAGCATAGCTAATGTCAGTCAATTCAACACGACTACAATCATAACAGACATACTGAAGACAACCATGCCCAAAGATAATAGTGGGGAAGGAAAGGGGGCCTTATTTGGAACAAACACTTCCATGAAACATCAATGAATAATAATATTTTATATAAAAAGATATCAAGATGTAATTAAAATAAAAATTGTGCACATCTAATTTAGGGCATTGCAAATAACAGTAAAATGTATTAGAAATGGTGAACATTTTTTACCCATCCAAGACATGAACCACACACAAACACACACCAGCTGTGTATATACATAATGCAACATTTAACTTGTTTTGTTGTTTTTTTGTGTTCGCGGTTGAGATTGTTTGTTGAAATAGAGATAGTGCAAGGACAGTTTAAAAAAAACAAACAGCATGAGAATTAAAAATGCTCACCTCACACACAGACTCTAACCAGTAATACACATTTGCATAAATAATACGGAACAAAAAATAACATTAGATATACAATTATATAGACGCGAATGAGCCATACGGGCATGTCGAATCTGCAGTGAGGGCTTCCATCAAGGCCTGTGAAACCTGTGGACCATTCAACAATGCAAGGCACACATCAACAGTCCACTCACTCGGCAGATAATTAATGAATGTATGCATGACCTTCATATTATTCTTGAAGAGTCCATTTTATGAATTCAAATTAAATAGCTCCAATAATCGTGCACTTTCTGTAACATCCTACATTCACTCAATAAAAAGTGCCAGTAATAGCTTTCTAAAGTTCAATTGCTGCAAGCCTTCCAGTGGAACTGATTGTTAATAGAATAACCACAAGTGTGGTTAATTAGGACTAGGTGTGGCTTCATGCTGACCCACACCAACTACGTGCATATTTAAAAAAAATATGGAAGTTTTGCACTAATAATTGGATCCAATAAATCAAGTTCTAATTTCAAGTCAAATACATGTACATCTCAAACAGACTGGCTGGCTACCCAACACAATTGACATGATATGCCTAACAAACAGCAAACATGGAATTGTGATTATAATTAATTCAAGGACTGGGCCAGTCATTCCCAAGATTCTACGAATCCTGGAATCGGATAATTCTTAAAATGGCATCTGGACCACAAGCCTAGATTCTTGCCAGCAGATTCAATTGTAAGACTACAAATTCCAGGTTTGTGCCTGTATATAAACCCATCCTTACCTAGTCATGTACTCGCTAGCTGGGTGAACTGACATCTCACTGCTCTTGAATTCATTTAATTCCTTCCTAATGGCTGCCTTGTCTTCCGGGCGGAGCCTAGTCCAAGGCTTGTCAGCCCGGCGATCATACTCTTCACACTCTATCACTTCTGCATAGTCAGCAAATGATCTGCAGACAAATAGGAGAAGCAATTAATGTCAAATATCTTTGCAACAAGAACATCAACATCTATAGTATGGTCTTCTAACATTAGGTAAAAGGTCATCAAATGCATTAATTAATCTGTGCTCTTTCCCTCTACATATTGAGGTAAAGGGTTACATACATGAGGATGCATCTGTCTCGTAGTTCCCTGACAGTGGGTCTCCTGCTCAGCTTCCTCTCCAGCTGGGACTTGCGGTATTCAAAGTCTCGGTCCTTGTCTGGGTGGGAGTCCGGGATGATGTTTCTCTGTTCCAGCTCTATCTTTGTCGGCCGTTGGCTCAAGCGCCGGTTCAGGGCACACTGGATGTTTGCTCGAGCATCCGGAGTTTGAGCTGATAGAAAAAACCAAACAATACTCCATTTAAGTTCACCACGTGTGTGTGTGTGTGTGTGTGTGTGTGTGTGTGTGTGTGTGTGTGTGTGTGTGTGTGTGTGCGCGCGCGCGCCTATATATATATATATATATATATAACAACATTTATAAATAATTGGGGGGGGGGGGGGGGGAAATAGGAAAAAAAAAGAGAAAAAATTAACAGTTCCCTAAAACGTAAGGAAACAAGAAAAGACCTATCAAAAAAATATTGGAACAAGGCATAAACACACAAATATTATGTACCTAATTCTACATTCCTAAATCACTGCCTCCATATTTTATAACCTGATACTTTTGTACACCTGTTATGCATGATGAGGGAGTCACCTATTCAATTCAGGGGGGTTTCTTTGCAATATTGCAAAAGAAAATATTCATTCTGTTATTTACCCATAATATTAGCATTTCTTTTGATACTTGATGAAATAGAATTTGGGAGTCACTGATTTAGGGATGTAGAATTAGGCACATAATATTTGAGTGTGCATGCCTTGTTTCAATATTTCTTGGGTAGGTTTTTTCCCCCATGTTTCTGTACTTTTCGGGGAACCCTAAACCTTCCACCCCCTCCCCCCCCAATTCATTTATAAATGTGTTTTATTACTAGTTTTTTTTGGTGTCTTTTATCCAAGTAAGTATCGTCCCCCCCCCCCCCCCCATTTTAGGGGGAAGGGGTGTGAGGGGTAAATGAAAATATTCTTTTACCCATGAAAATAGCATATATATATTTTTTACACTATAAGAAAGAGTTTGGAGCCAGTGATTTAGGGATGTAGAATAAGGTATATATATATATATATATAATAATTGATTGCTAGTTTACAATAATCATTTCAAGAATCAGAAGTCACAGCTGCCAGGTAACACTCAGTCAAACAAGCACTCAATTAACTAATTAATTTATCAATATCAACAATCTGAAATTTGGTAGTACCTGCGCATGCATTTGTGAGATAGAACTACACATAGCTTACATAACAGAGGATATCATAGTTTCATGGGATATACATACCTTCATTGCAGGAGTCATACGTAACACAAATTAAGGCATGCAATTATTTGCACTGAAAAAAAAAAGTAATTGAACTGAATGCATGAAATCTTATCAGAATAGAATTCACTTTTCTGTAGTGGTTAAGTGGACAGTTTAGCATAATCTCGCTTGCTAGACAGTCTACCTGAACGCTCCAGCATAGTGTTTAGTGAACAGTTTTAACACGTATACTCAGCAATTGGAATGAAATAAAAATGGTGTCCGTGACAGTGGGTATCATTGGTCCATCCTGATATACCTTCATATTTATGTAAGCTAATGAAGAAAACCGATGGGTCATGAACGTATACCAGTTGAAACTCTATCAGATCATGGCATTAGCACAAATGCTAATGTTTCTAAATTGTCTGCAGCCTGGCTCATAAGGAAGATGTAAATGGAGAGTGAGGAGAAATTCAACTTTTTTTTTTAAACTTTAATTCTACCTCTTTTTGGGTGAGCTCTTTAGATTAGAAATTTGCCATAAACTTTTCTTAGAGGCTTCTGAACGTAACGACATCAAAATTTTGGACTGTTATTACCTAGAAGCTTGGCAAAGTATGAATTAGTTTTGCATTATGCTAATGGTAATGGTCGGGACAATCCTAAATAGCAAGGAAAGTATAGATCCTAAAATAATAAGCCTGCACCTTCGTTTTTAACCCACTTTACTCATCCACTCCCCTTACCTCTGCTTATTTACCCTCCCTTCTCCTTCCCCATCTTTGCTTCTTTTCACTCTTTCCATGAGTACCCTTACCCTATTCACACCACCAATCTATCATTATTCTACACCTTACCATATAATTATTGACTCCTTACCTCATCACCATTGAACCCTTACCACATCAAAGTCTATTCCTTGATTGCCATAAATTGCAATCTATCATTATCTACCCCTTACCTCAAAATTGTCTATGATTTACTCCATCTTATCACTAGTTACACCAAATCACTACCTATCACTATTCACCCTTTACCTAATAACTATTCATCCTTTACCTAATAACTATCCACCCCTTACCACTATACTAACCTTACCCAACATCATCACTACCTAACATCATCCTCACCACACCCACTCACTAGGAACACAAGAGAACGTGCATGCACAGGTAGGTAAGTGTGTGTGCATGTACATGCATGGGTAGGTGTGTGTGAATGTGAGTGCATGTGCACAATTTCTAAAAGCAATACATACACCACGACACTACAGGCAGTATACTGACTGATCTTGGATTGCCTTGTTGGTGACTATGAACTGAAGGGAACTCTTCTCAGTAAACTACTTCACGATATACACAAATTCAAGAAGAGGAAGTTTGTATGGACTATAACTTACTCCCCTGATTCTTTAATCCAGCACAAAGATATATTTGTTCTACTAAATACCCTTCACAAAATACTGAGTTACTTTAAGGTGAGTAGATGGCACAGCACACACATGTGCAGCACTCACTCTGGATGGGTTCATTCTTTCTTCTCTCCCTGAGGATGGCAATGCTGTCACTTCTCAGGACCTTGCTGCCAAACTTCACTGCAAATAAACAACACAAACAAACAATTCACAACAGACAGATCCAACACAGTGTGGTAACCATTGCAACCTCAGATGGGCACACCTCACAAAGCCTCCATAATTTGTGCTTTGAAAACATGAAAATCCTTCCACCCCCTCCATCTTTAGACTCTTGTCACGACATCAACCACACACCGCAAGAGCTCTCTGGAATACATAACAGCCACACACACCCACCCACCCCATCCCCAATTATTAGCTTTGAATAAGTAAAAACGTCCAGATATTTATTAGGTCCCACTGCCTTTAGGTTCCTGCAGATGTTTTTGCACCTCTTGGCACTTAGAGGCAGCTGTGTAATCTGTAACCACATTGTTTTCCTTGCCCAACTGTCTTGATCTGCACAAACATTGATCAAAATAAATTTAGCTAATTATTCCCCACAAATGTGCCCAAGCATATCTACTCCAGGACACCAGTGACAAGAAGTCACACAGCTTCCACAAAGTGGCCCAGAAAGAATGGCTGTGAATGAGATGGAGGGATGATGAGAGTGTTGAGCCAGAGAGAGCAGCAGCAGCAGCAGCAAGGTATGTGTGCATTACAGGACAACTCAATGCCTTTCCTTGTGTCAACACAGTCCTGTGTCTATCCACACAACAAATGCAGCCATTAGACAATGCCAGGAACCATTAGGTGCAACCTTATTAGCTATTAATAAGCATTTCTTCAGGCATCAGTGACACCACTTTCCCTCCCTTTCTTCATATGCACATCAGATACATTGCATTCCCAGACTAATATTTAGTCCCACAAAGTATGTAAACACCAAGTTCATTGATCAAAGCACTTTAGAGGAAACTGGTATAGAACCGTGGGATGACTGACTCATTTGAATAATAAGGCTTGGTAATTGAAATCTGAAACTCCAACAACAAACACCACCTAAAGAAAACATATCAAATAAATACACACATGTTAGATGTATGTAACTATCAATTATCATTTAAAATCAAATGGGTTTATTTAAACTTAAAAATAAATAATAGAAACAAAAAGCCGCATACTCCATAAAAACCAAACACCACCTGATGGATGGTCTTGCGCAGAGAGGAAAGGAGTGAGAGCCTCATAGTTGAGCATATACAGCACTGAAGAAAAAAATCATCAAGATATAGAGGAAGTTCCTAAGAGAAGCCAGGAAATTCCCGAGAGGAGATCGTCAACTCAGCACCCACTGCTCAGAGTCCACTGATCAAAGCAGCGACTGCAATAAGGACCACTAGCAGGGCAAAGGAACTCTCGGCCATTTCTCCACATGCCATGGAGAGCCACTCCCACAGGCTAGCCGGGCCATGAATACTGATGTACCAAGGGGAATGATCAAATCTGAACTTTTGGATAGAGTTTGACCAGAGGCAAATATTCGAAACAAACAAAACAGCCAGACGTTCTGTCAGTATAATTAACAACAAGGAGGCTTGTGGGTACAGACTTTGTACTCTGAACTCTCTCATACTAACAAGTGGTAGGATAGGCTTGCTACATCCCAGCTGCCCAGGATGGACGGCCATCTTGATGAAGGCTATAAGGTTGTGGTTGGTGGAGAGATGGAGCAGGATGGCTGACTACACACTGCAAGTCCATATGTTGCATTGAACCCCTTCCCCCCACCCATCCCCTCAATCCCTCTCTGTGTAAGGGTCTCCACACATCTAACCAGGCCCAACTACACCTTACCTTACTTCAGCAGCAACATGTCTGAAAACATCTAAAGGATGTTCCTAAAACCAAACCTTCCCCCCGAGGTCACACTCTGATACACCAGGAGAGACCAGAGCTCTGCTGGATGCAATGCCTTCCTTGCCGTCCTGCTCCTCCAGAGAACAAAGGAATGGAGGCTCACACACATGTCAGCATGACTAGGATGTGCAAGACATCTTCACATGTCATCTGCGGGTCATGTGCACAGTTCTACACCTGGGAGGCATGGATGTTGCAGTGAAACTTCTATCAATCACATGATCCTAATGTCAACATGCATCACTTGCATAAATGTAGTTAGTTACACATAGTGATCGGCTGTTAGTGCTAGTAAATTTTTTGACATGCAATATGTTTGAGCAGAGTGAAGAGCAAGTCCTATAAAGATACTGCCCCAAAGTGTTACTGCAATGACTAACATGGAGGAGAGTGAGCCATCTCTCTCTCCTACTTCTGTAACACAATTATGGTATTTACAAACACACACACCTCCCTTCCTCCCTCCTCCACAAGCACACAAACACACAGTTAAGTGAGTTACACCTATGATGCACCATGGCTATAATAGAGGGGAGAGGGGGGGAGGAGCTTAGCCATCTCACAGAATGACTCAAAACCCTGACTTGGCATTGGAACACACAATACTATACTTAAAGGTCAGACACCAGAAAGATGAAAATGTACATATGATTACGTCACTCACATTCCTCAT
This sequence comes from Lycopodina hypogea, assembly GCA_963969325.1. Classification (NCBI taxonomy): domain Eukaryota; kingdom Metazoa; phylum Porifera; class Demospongiae; order Poecilosclerida; family Cladorhizidae; genus Lycopodina; species Lycopodina hypogea. The sequence goes on from OZ017781.1 coordinate 5,503,038, forward strand.
CCATTTCCTCCCCATCGGACTCGTTCTCAGAGTTGGAGCTGCTGGAGCTCAAGTCATCATCAGGGGAGTACACATAGTAGCCATCGGTGTTCTGACTCCTCTTCTTCCTCAGGCTACCCTCTCCATTTTCAGCTGTTCCTCCCTGTTGCTGCTGCTGCTCTATCTGCTTCTGCTCCGCCAGAGCTCCCTGCTTGAGACGATGGAGCACGGTTGTCCTCTTCTTGTCCTCATACTGATTGCCTCCCTTGAGGATGCTGCGAGGGCTGGACGCATTGTTGTTGGGCTGTGGGTGCATGCGTGCCAAACAATGCCAAATGGACTTTGTATGTAGACATGCAACCAAACAGTTCCATATTTTTCACATATATGTTAAAATTTTTACACACAGGTCTATAATTGTCAACAACATTTCATTGTTGCCTTGAGCAGTTACACGTTTACTACCCCACAGCAACATCCAAAACAGACATGCGTGTGTGTGTGCGTATATAAATATATATATATATATATATATATATACTAACAGATGACAACGCACCACGGATAAACTGATTATCTTTGTGTTGGGAGGAGGTGGAGCTCCAGTGGCGGCGGCCCTCTGAGCTTGGTCTGGCGGCTGTTGCTGCCCCTGGTGAGTACTGTTGTATTGTGGCATGCGAGAGGGAGACGACTGGTCAGACGACGAGCTGAATCTACACCAAGGGTGACAACACATTCTCGGGTTAATCTGAGCCCACACACGCAACAGTAAACTATTTGAATAAGCCAAGTACATCCTCAGGGCCTGGGGCAACAATCAACTAATCTCTAATTACACAGACAACAATGAGACAATAAACTAACTTCTGGTGACACTGAACTAAGCAAGTTATGATAACACTGAGCTAAGCTGTTATTATTAAACACAAAACAACACTAAAAGCCACTTAAGTTAAGAGGGAAATACTACTCGGGCACAGGCTGGATGATTTAGTTCAACTCTAGCAGCGCTGGCTGTTTTATAGGTACAGGAAGCCATCCATATATACGGAACCCCCCTATAAAATTCCATACCAAACAGAGATGCTCCAGTATTAGTTCCAATATTAACCATTTAACATTCTCATATCCCATCAAACTGCATATGGATTTTTTTTTAGAAATATATTTGTACGCTCATCCAAATGACACCATATTTTCCAAAGGGAGGCTCTCCCAAGTAAAATTGCATTCTAAATTATGCTTATTGTGGATGGCCTAGCCCCTTCTTATTGACAGATTTCCTTAACTAAAAATCTCGAAAACTACTGCAATTTGTATCAATAAATTGATTATGTTAAATAGAAACCTTTCAGTACGCAAAATAAGAGGAAATCTATGTACAATCTCAGTTCTGACACAAAGGGCATCTAATTTATCATTATGAGGTAACTCGATCCACATATCACACTTGATGTTCATAGCATACCACCCCCCCCCCCCCCCCCCCCCCAAAAATCGCTATTAAACTTGACCTAGTTTCCACATTGAGCTGTGTGCAGTGTCAGACTGTAGCCCAGGCCATAGGCCAACACAAACAAAGCAAACAGAGATACAGGCAGAGATAGGACTACAGGGAGACCAACAACAAACTTATTTGTTTCTATGATGTTGGAGGACTTTTTTCTTGTGCACACACGAAAACAACAAACACTCAGTAAAAGTGTTTTGAGAAAGAAGAACGTCCTTCGAGAGGAATAAATGTCAAGCTGATAATAAGCAACTGGCAACCTGGAAGAAGCAAGCGACAGGTACAGCATGTAATTGATACTACAAGCCTGCAGCACTGTTATGACCACTAATATGCTTCCAGTTCTGGAGGCAACCAAAAGCAGGTCAAGGCCAAGCAACATTCCCGAGAAATAAATCAACATTTGGACAAATGGATGCTTGGATGCACGAAAGTCTGGATGAACATGTTCTGCACAATCTCGCAGAGACACCACCAGATGGCTGTCTCTGCAGGTGTGACTATAATGGTGACTTACATAACACTGAATTATGCAATGCACGGTCAGGGGTCAAAAGGTGTCCAAGGTGTAGATGATAAGGTCTTCATTAGTACACTCATCCTGAGGGTCAACAATTTAGGATAACTAGAAAAATTATTATGTAACATCTATACTGTGAAGTACGGATAGTCTGTCTGTCTGTCTGTTCGTGTATCCTAGATTAACACTTGAATGGTTGAAGTTAGACCCACAAACCCATATATATTTAGAATCAGTGTCACCAGGAAAATGTCATAAGCATGTCTATATGGCCACACCCCTTTCTATATTCAAAAAAGCCAAAAATGGTACTTTTGCCAGAAAAAAAAATAGAGCTACAGGCCTAAAACTTTGGCATGCAGACACAACTTGATTCTGTGACTAAAATGGGGTGGGTCCCATCTGGCCACTTCTCTTCCTCTTTGTGTGTTAGGCCAAAAATGGTAATAACGGTACTTCTACTGCTAGGGCTGTTTTTTTTTTTTTTTTGCTAGTGTCCTATAACTTTCGTATACATATAGGCTTTTACCATGTTGACTTAAGTGGCTGTAGCTCAAGCAATTTAGGAAAAGATAGCACTCTAACAGAGAGGTAGAGAGACAGCATAATCAAACACCATGAAACATAATCTCACCCCTACCTCCCATGCCTCTGTTAGGTGGATTAATATGGTGATGAAAATATAACAAGAAGAACCAATCACTATTGCAGTGCTTTTGGAGAAAGAGCGGCAATATTGCATTACATGTTTACAAAGTCAGGTCTTACTCTGACTACGGCTTAACCTTTTTTCATAAAAAAAAAAAAGAAGAAAGAAGAGTCTTTCATAATATACCATCAGTTCCAAAGTTGCCAAACCTCATCCCATATAAGGTCAACAAGTGTTGGTAGTAGAACCTCTTTGCATGCTGGCTTCCCAAGAAGAACCACCACACGGATGTGTTAAAAATGGAAACTCCACAAAAAAACAAACAAACAATTAATGGCACTTCCACCAATCTCTATTGCCCACCTCTCACTCGGACTAGTGGTCTGTTTCTGACTATCCAACAGTTTAGGGCTAAGGTATGACCATGACAAGGGGTTGCAGCGAAGGAAGTGCATGTGAGGCATAGGCAATAGCTACCTGGCATAAATTGAGCTGCCAAAACACACTAAGAAAGAACTACGAATAGCAACACACCCTCCACCCCTCCCCCCAAAATGAATTAATAAATAAAAAATATTTAAAGAAATAATAAACTAAAATTTTTTATAAATCCTGGTATCACCCAAACATAACCAATAACTCCCCCCCCCCCCCACCCCCAACCTAAATAAAAGAAAAGAAATTAAAGAGTAACAATAAGGGAATAGGAGGAAGCTTTCTATTCCCCAGGTGGCCAGAGTTATCCTCGTAGCATCTAGAACAGGGCAGACTTGCTCAGAGCTATATGCCAATTCCAGTCATTAATCGTGTCATTGTGAAGATATGACTGTGAAGCCAAGTGGGTAATTATGTCTATCTTAATTACACGCCACCATTACACACGATCGCTAATAACAACACCGGCTAGATACACAGCGTCAAGGGCGGCCAGCCAATCCTGCCTTGTCAGGGTACACACACACTAACGCACCTTGCCAAGAAAGCCATCTTGTCAAACCTGTTTATTTAGTTTGCTAGTGAGCGTATAGCCAAGCACAGCCAAGCAGCTACCAGAGCTTCAGGGCCACTAGTGTAGCAACGAGCAACTTGTGCCAACCCAACACTCACCACTAATAGCTTGTGTAGCCGACAGTGGAGGTGCATACCATATATGGTGGGCAGGAATGCTGTAAGTACAACTGCCCCATCTGTACTACACTGCATTGGAGCTCACACTAATTCAATATACACTTGTATGCACATTGTGAGATAATGATAACTAATAATACATAATACAGTTATGGTAATAATGATGATAATCTTATTATAATGGAGCCTGCTCTGTTTGTTTGCGCGCGCGCGCGCGTGTGTGTGTGTGTGTCTGTCCGGGCAATTACTCAAGAACCAGTGCACCGAATGAGCTCCTCACACTCTCAGAGTGGACTCCTGTGGACTGCATGAACATTAGGGCCACGTCCAACATGACCACAGCTCTTCCTGTGCTCATTACATGCAACAACAAAAAGAGCCGATAATAGAGAGATTTGGAGCAGGAAGTTGTGGGCTCAAGCCCCCATCAGGGTTTTTAGAATTCCCCCCCCCCCCCCCCTTTCGATCCCCTTTTCTTCTTGGCTCCTTATTGCCCTGCAGCAGAAGCAATTGTAAGTGCTACTATTTAGATTGTTTATTCAGTATCTATCTGCTTTCAAAAATTTAAAAACAGAACAAAAGAAAGCCTGGAAAGAAAAAAAAAACAAAAAAAAAAAAAACAAAAAAAAAAACGGAGGGAACAGGCAAAAAAGGGGAGAAACATAAAAAAGAAAGCATGGCACCTGATTCCCATTACAAAAATAACTACGGCACTTTCATTGCCAATTGCATTCATCATGAAATTCTGTAGTTTCATTCACTCACTCAATTGAAATATAAAAACAGGCACAGTATCTTATTTTCCTGCTCATTTGTAGCAGTCTTTCCGAACCAAAACTGAAGAAGCAAGTTTTATGCAAATGCCTTTACTCCATTTCAGTGTGATTAGGGTTAGGGCTACATCTAGTTTCTGCTTTATTATTCAATAAGCCAGCAATTGAAATTCTCTCCTCCACTGATTGTACTCACAGCAGCCACTGGACAAACATATGATGCAACAATAAGTGGTTATGACATGAGCAACATCATTGCCAAGCAACCAAATCACTGAAGTAAACAATGCCTACTGCCATTTGATGCTATGGTATTACGGACCTTCCAACAGACCAACCCAATGCCTAGTTCCTAACAAACCAAAAACCAGTCTTGTCTGCCGTCAAAACAATGAAATACACTCATGAAAACAATAACATAAATAAGGGGGTATGTGGTGGGTGGCTCCACTCAAGGAAATGGTCATCCTTGTCCATTAATGCATGACTCTGTGGACCACTGGCAGTCCTCAGCGGTAGTGTTGGTTCTCCAGCACGACCAACCCTCCAATGCATTGAACCGGGCACCTTTGGTGCAGGTGGAGGGCTGCCTTCGGGTACAATAGTTTGCTTCCCCCTTCCCGCAGTCAGCTGCCTTCCATCTACACCTGTGCCACCTAGATGGCCTTCCATCGGCGTCTCTAGGGAAATGGCACTGGGTTCCCAGCATTCCATCTCAGGAAATGTACTCCCCTCACTAGTTGAGGGTGGGCCACCAGGTTAGCTGGCGGAGGAGCTCCCGTTAATTGTTGCCCCCCCCCCCCTTCTTGGTGGGTGTGGTGGAAGTGTGTGCTGACTCAGGAAACCCACAGGAGTTTGCCACCCTGTGATAGCTGTACGCTGCGGGCTAAGAAAAATTTAAAAATTTTTTTAAAAATAATAACAAATAACAAGTTTAAAAGAAGAAGAGGAAACAAAGACCGTGATTATTGGGCAGGGATTAACAAGCCCGGCACAAGTTGTTCTTCTGGGTCAGGCAGTGGTGATACTCTCTTGAGGTTGCCAGAGGACTCCAGAAAGAAGATCAAGATGGTGGGACAATGGGTGCAGAGGGTATGAACAGGAAGAAATATCAGATTCCTGCCAATTGCAACTTTTTAAAATATAAAATATTGTCATGCTCACTAACCAGGGAGAGATTACCCTAAGGTGAGCTCAGGCATGGGACAATGGGTAGAAACAAAGAATGATGGTCTATGAAGGTCTTTACAACATTGATTGTCCAACAGAGGTCAGTGTAATCAAGTTATAGAGCAGCTGCTACCTTTCCAAAATTCCTCCCAAACAATGTCTTAGGCAGTTTGTGAATGTTAAGTATTTCAGAAGTGCTACATCTATATAGAATGCATTTCAATCAGCAAAATTCAAACATGGATGCATCTATCACCTTGGTGACTAGAGAAAGATGTAAAATATCCACTTCTTTTATGAGAAATTCTACCTGGTCATCTGCCATTAAAGTTGGTTCACCAAAATTTTGAGGACATGAATTGGCCAGAAACAAACACTGATAATCATCCTATATAACACACATCAGTGGGAGCTATTTGGAATGTGACCAACCAGTCAGGTCCACTCACAAGCCATCTAACAAGGCAGCTGAACAAGAGGAACGTACAGGATATAATCAAGGAAGAGCAGACAAGCACAAGGCAATGGCTGACAAGTACATGAAAGAGAGAGTATTGTGTAACTAACAAATGAGCAAATAAGGTTTTGTACAGTAACTTTGCTTTCAGGTAGTCATTCAACATCATTAGATAAGTTTGTGATTGTTTAGTACGACTATCAGCAGTAACTTCCTCTGCTTCTTTAGCTGTCTACATGAGCAAAGATCAAGGGCATCTAATGCCCCCCCCCCCCCCCCCTTCCCTCCCGCCTCATTCCCGCCAGATTATTGTCAGAGGAGATGCTCTCTGCCTGCCTGAGATGAACAGCACCGGTAGATACATGCTGCATTCCACTGAGGTAATGGATAATTACACGCTCCATATTTTCACTCACAATGATTAGTCTGCACATTCCACATGAGAACCACCCCTCCCCCCCCCCCCCCCACTGCTGTAAAACATGCTTCAAGCACTTGCAGTGGTTCACGCCATTGCCACATGCTTCGTCCTAACTCTCCTATTGTGCACAGAGAGTGGTAAGTCAGTTCGTCTTGTTGCTAGTTTGTTGCCACAGATGGGAGGGCTCTTAGGATGACTGTGGGTGGTATTCAGTATCTAATTAACACACAAGGTAACTACACGATCAGGACCCATTAGAGCATGGAAATATCATACTTCATGAGACCAGGAGATTCAGTAATGCCATAGGTTACGTCACCTGCTAGCCAACAAGAGCTCCAGCTTGAAGTACCTTCTGCCATAATCAGATAGTTATGTGCACACTTTCTCACCAAACATTAAAACTTAATTTATAGTAATTGCCAGTGGCTTGTTGGTGAAGGGGTTGCTGGAAAGTGCAATAGTTTAATGGTCTGTTTTGTAGTTTGACGGTTGATTAGGCCACTTGACATGCTTACAAAAGAATAGGTGTGTGTGTGTGTGTGTGTGTGTGTGTGTGTGTGTGTGTGTGTGTGTGTGTGTGTGTGTGTGTGTGTGTGTGTGTGTGTGTGTGTGTGTGTGTGTGCTTGTATTAGTATCCTAAGATTCAGAGTAAGGAGGAATCACAAATATCTAAAAGCTTTGTACCCTCACTAATAGTGGCAGGTACTGAATCTGATTAAATGCAACGAACCACAGCTACTTGAACATTTAGGAAAAAATTGCTGTTTGGGCATGTTTGAATGTGTCACATAGTTTATCTCTGTCCACACAGCACCTGGAAGGATTGAGTGTGCCTCAGGTGGAGGAACCGAACCACTTCAAGTGAGCCACCCACCATCTGTACCCCACACTCTCCTGCTGTCGGAGAATGCATACTGTCAGCGAGATGAAGTGCCCAGCTGTTTCTGTCATGCTCAACACCTTCACTCTTATTCTCTACACTGGTTGGATTTCACAGGCGGCCATCACCCAGGAGGGACTGATACAGTCCCCCTAACTATGTGGCCACAACCTGGAGATAGGCAGATGACCTCTGCTCTCTGATGCTTACACTGTGAATCCCTGCATCTTGTCATGCACACATCATCACTGCCTCACTTATGCTGTACTCACAAATTATAAAATATCACAGTCATTGCTTAGGTTATTTACACACAGGGCATTAAAGAGAGAGGGGGGGGGGGGAGGATAGTGTGTGCGCGCGGATACATCTGATGGAAATAAATAATAAACAGTATCAAGGATTTAGTGCTGTAGTACCTTTGTTGCTGATCAGTAAATCTCTGACATAGAGATCACCTGATCACCTATAGCTCCCCAGGCATTGCCAAGGGAACTCAACTAGATCATGATCTACTGACCAAAACTATTCAAATTCTGACACTTTCTAGTATCAACTTCTTTTTTCTCCCTTGTAAAGATACCCGTGGCAAAGCAGCTCAAAGGTGGAGTATTGATTTGATTCCCTCCAAAGGCACTCAACACACTCATGCAATTCACACACCAATCAACCAATTCACGCAACAATTGAGCATGAAGTGGTGGGGGGGGGGGGGGGGGGGGGGGGGACGGTGCTGCATGGGTGGAGGTTATGTGGCTACAGAGATGAGGTTATTTTCTGGCTATTAGATCACTGTGTGTGTGTGTGTGTGTGTGTGTGTGTGTGTGTGTGTGTGTGTGTGTGTGTGTGTGTGTGTGTGTGTGTGTGTGTGTGTGTAGAGATGCATACATATACCTTACAAATAACACCAACATGATGATATGTATGCCACAGAGTCAAGCTATTAGATATTGAAGGTTTCACAGAAAAAGAAAAAAAACACCAGTATGCATGGCCTATCAACATATGATCACATAGAGAGCAGTAGCCTGTCTATTTAAACAGTCGTACATGTGCAAACATATACATACTGTACGTACATACATATTTTACATACATACATACATGGGCATGTGTGAACGTACCTGGGCCCAGGGTTCTGGCCTGGCTCAGAGAAAGGCTGACTACTGTACTGGTGGGGATGGTTGTAAGGAGGAGGGAGGTGGCCTACAGCTTGCTCCGGTGGCGGCTGGTAGCTGTAGGGCAACTGCTGCACCGTCTTGCCTCTGGGGAGAACAACAACAGCAAAGAGGATTGAGAGGGAGGGAGGGAGGGAGGAGGAAAACGTGGGGTGGGGGGGGGGGTAGAAAAGGAAAAGTTTTCATTAGCAAGGGGTATTCTGATGTGGCTTGAGCTAAGGAGAGGGCTGATGCTGAAGTGATTGCGGTTTAGGAGAGCAACTGTATGGTTAGTTAAATTTTTGTACATGCGTACTTAATTCATAATTATGTTACAAGTGTCTCAAATGAGGCTTGACCTTCCTCAATTAGTTGTGATTGATTGAGCTCTGCTTGAGTGAGGACAAGAGAACTCTGCATTTGAATTTAACTCTGCTTGATTGCACTGACACATGTTCCTGATCTGGACCTTAACATTAACACAGTGTACAGGCCGTCAGGGAATGTGGTAGGCCAGGGCCACAGGCAGGAGGACTAATCCATGATGGCCCAGTAGAAGCCACTGTCTCCTTCCCCATCATACAGGGCTCCATTAGGGGCACCTTTTGTTTGCAGACATGGCAGCTCTAGAGTGTGAGGGTGAGTTAGGAGCACTGGACAAGGTCAGGCTCAAGGGAGACACCCACCACTAGGAAGTAAGCAGTATGTGACCTCTCTGTGTTCTGGTGACTAAAGGATAACAAGCAGCTGCAGTACCTTGTGTGAATCAATTAATGTGATGCTTTGATGATGTGCGAATGGAAATTGATACAGCAATCTTTCCTCCAGTGACATAACAGTTACAGAGTTATCAAACATTGAGTAATTTAAGAAATTCATCCAGAGTACATGACAGATATGAGACTCAAAGTGATATATACAGTTTTAAAAAAATTGATATATGATTTGTATGCTGCCATTTTTTCGGCATTGATACAATTGTTAAATTCTTCCTGGGACAGTTTAAAGCATATGGATAAACTCATGATAAGCCATCCTGTGACAATTTAGAGCATGGATGATTCCTCCTGCAATAACATGCTCACCAAAGGCAGCAGCAGCAGGAACATGGCTGCTTAATTAATGCCCACACCCACTAATCACAGCTGAGACTGGAAGGGAGCAATTTCACACAATGTAGAGATTAATTACTAATGCTTGTTAGCTAATTGAAATTAACAGCAACATTAACAAACAGTGTATGAGAGTTTATAGTTTAGTGGAAGGCAAAACAACAAACTGAATTAGACCAACTAAATTAGGTACTAACAACAAACCATGGAAGCAAATGACAGATGTACAACTATGAATAAGTAGAAGACAGTCTTCAACATCTTACAAGTGTCATTAAATTCAATGTGTCTATTGTTCTTATCAAACAGGACCACTGGCTAGTCTAGATATGCCCACTCACGGCTGCTGCTGCTGCTGGAATGGTGGGAGTTGTTGAGGAAGGATTGGCTGGCCAGGATATTGCATTCCATTCAAGTATCCGCCATCTACACCGTCCACACCTGCTGGGTTGGGGTATGCAGAGTTGAAGTCTTGATGTGCTTCCAGGTCAGTGGAACTGGAGTAAGAGGTTTCTATCTGTGGTTCTAGGAGAGGAAAAGAAGAGGAATGAGAGAGGGGTAAGGAAGAAGAGGGGAAAGCATAAACACGGAGGTCTGTAAAAGTGGTTAGTGAGAGAGAAGATACTGGTAATCCAAAAAAAAGTTATGTAATACTTTCTAACATTCGAGCAACATTAAACCGCAAGAGCTGCTGCAGGTTACAGATGTATAGCAGATGATACACACCAAAACTACCACACAAAAGGGAAATAAGGAGGAGAGGTAAATAGTGTCACCATAGCAACTGCAGCTACAGACTGCCCTCAGCAAAAATGTGTCCATACCATGATTAGTATAAATACACACAAACAAGAAACCCAAGATTGACCAACTAATTGGAATGTTTGGTGGGAAAGTCATATCTGCCCGCCCAATGGCAACCACTGAAGGACTGCCATGGCTTCCCCAAGACTCACTCCCTCCAATGCATGCCCACCAACTCAATGGCTACCACACAAGGACTGGCATGGCTTCTCCAAGACTCCCTCCCTCCAATGCATGCCCACCAACTCAATGGCTACCACACAAGGACTGGCATGGCTTTCCCAACACTCACTCCCTCCAATGCATGGCCACCAACTGAATGGCTAACACACAAGGACTAACAAGGCTTCTTCAAGACTAACTTCTTCTAAATGCCCACCCACACTAGGACAGAGACTAGAAGAGAGAGTAGTGTGTGTTGGGGGTTGTGGTGGTTGCCACAGCGTCCAGACAGTTAATGTTCTCAACACCAAACTAACCAGATGAGTAGGTGTTAGTGGATTCATTAATCTTATCTGCCACCCACTCAAAACACATATCCCAAGCTGTGCCAAGAGGGAGATTTTAGGAGGTTAGAGTAATAATTGCCTTGTGCACGGCACCAATCAGCAAGTGTGCAAGAAATATAGTTAAAGGTCAAATACATGATGGGCCTGAAGAGAAATAAACAGTTTTCCCCTTTGATACAATACACAAAGAACAAACACTGCAACCATCTCTCTCTCTCTCTCCTCCCTCCCTCCCTCTCCAACAAAATAAAAATGCATTATCCAAACATACAGCTTCACAGTTTCAGTAATTTCATAAGCTAAGTTGTGGACACCTTAAGTAGTATTCTATAGGGCAATCACCCCTATTATCTGCCTATTGGTTCAGCCTGGCAAACTGGACAAGGTTAACCTTGACTTCAACACAGTGCATTACTGCAGCTAACTTACACAGAGTGATAGAAACCCAAACTGGTGCAAGCTGAGAAATACAGTTCCATAATTAACAGAAGTTCCATTTGCATAAGCCATGTGTGTAAGCACAGCTAGACGTAGCTAACTACCTTATTCTTCTTATACGCTCAACCATAATATGATACAACCTTTTTATGAATCTGAATTCATGTATCTGTGAACTGATTTAGCCAACCTGTGTACTTCTACACTGAGTTAGCAGATAGGCTGCCAAATCATTTAGTTTGTTTCAGCTTTTATAGGTAATATTACATTTTTGTATCACATTTAGTAGGTGTGGTTTAAGCGTGTGGGGGGGGGGGGGGGGGGTTGTGTTGGTCCTGTCCCTTCCACACATTAAAAGCCCCATTCTGTTAGACAGTATATACATATTATGGAAATATGCGCAGATGGGTCAAGTCGATTCACAGATGTTCAGATTGATAGAAATGCTTGAACAGCATTTCTACAATCAAGTTCCTGTACAGACCAATAGAGTCCATCCTGATTCCCTTGCACACTTTCTTAACCAGTTATACAAATAAGTGAACACCAAATGCCAATTATACAAAAGCAGTAATTTTTTTTAGTCAATAGTGAAGTACACATCTGAAAAAAAAAGTATTGACAATGGCTTCTAGTGAGCTCAAATAGTGTGTTGGAATGTACTCAATATGCAGTCGAGTGTGGACAAAATAGTGAGAGGAAAACCATTATTTGAGCAATTAGGAAGAGGGGGGGGGGGGGTAGGCGATTGATGCTACATCACATCCATTAGACTTATAGAGGAACAATGCTCACATCTGCTAGAGAAGATGGCGGTTTTGTAATGAAATATCTTCCTTACATGAATGAGTAGGAAAATAATTATTTCTTTTTTCTTTTTTTTAATTTTGTGATAATTTTGTGGAAAACATCTGGTGAAGTAGGGAGAGCACAAGAAGAATTTGTTCAGAATCTGTGCAGGGGGGGGGGGGGGGAGTGTGACTGATAGCATACCCATCACAACTGCAACACTAGACACACACACACACACACTACACACACACACACACACACACACACACGGGAGTGAGCTGCACTTGCACATGACCCCACTCAATGCATGGAACCAAACACTAACGACCAGCAAATACACAACAAACACTCTAAAAAATACACACACACACACAATCAAAATTTGTCGAACTTTGAACAGAACTCTGTTTAGGTTTAGTGTGATAAAGAAATGTTAGCAACTGAAGGAATAATAATAGAAACTACCCATAATCAGCTCATGCTACATGAGGCTTGACAATGAGCCAGCCAGAGGCGGGAAGACAAACAGTGGGAGAGATGTTAGTAGTCTAGTCGTGGCAAGGGTGCAAGATAAACACACAAAACTGATTTAAGAGTCTATAGGAGGCAAAAATGTATGTACTTTTGTTCACATGGTTGAGAGACGTAGTTGGAACAGTGGATGACAAGACAGCTGTTATATCACCTTACCATGTAAGAAGGATCTGTTAAATCTGAAAATGCTAAATACGATACAATCGTATACATTGGTTTTCCATTTTGGTGTACTTATAGGCAAACAAATTTCATTACAGAAAGTGTTGGTTTGTTCTGTTGCAGATGTTGTTCCAGTCAATGTTTGTGTGTGTGTGTGTGTGTGTGTGTGTGTGTGTGTGTGTGTGTGTGTGTGTGTGTGTGTGTGTGTGTGCACGTGCGTGCATAGAGGAAGGTGGTGGTGGTGGTGGTGGTGGTGGTGGTGGTGTTAAATTTGGAAGAAGAGTAACTGGATGTTGACAGCCACACAGAGAGCAAGGTGCTCGACTTGCAACAACTCCTAGCCCACATGTCATGTCATGTGATGCAACAGATGAAAGAAAGTGATGTCCAAACTCTTCCTCCTCCTCCTCCTCCTCCCCCTCCTCCTCTCTCCCCCTCTTCCTCCTCTCCCCCTCCTCCTCCTCTCCCCCTCCTCCTCCTCTCCCCCTCCTCCTCCTCTCCCCTCTCCTCCTCCTCTCCCCCTCCTCCTCCCCCCCTCCTCCTCCTCTCCCCCTCCTCCTCTGCACATGAACCAGCTCCAAATTATCTACAGGGTTCAGTCTGTGACATGCTAGTTCGCTGAGACTACACACAGCCAGTTACTAGATATTGTGTGAGATTATTAAGATGACAAGTAATTTTCATTTATTTAATAGACACTTATTGGGAAGTTTCTCTTCTCATGGATACGTAGTTGTCCACTTTCCTCATATAGCCTGAGGCAGTCCAGCCGTTTTAATTTCTGAAAATTCATATTGAGGTTTCCTTGCTTAGGTCGTCATCCTGTCTGTGGTAGGCAGTCTCTTCTCATTCCTCAGTATTGACTGGATCTCGACTTTCAATGGAACAGTAAGAAACCACTTTAGAACCTGTCACCACAACAGGAAGATCAATTCTGAACACAGGGAGAGTATAACCTCAACACACCACTTTGACACATGAAAGAGATCTGTTACATTTCAGGCCAAAATTGTAATACTTATGCACCCTTCTATGCTGAGTATTCATAACGCAGCAAGACAAAGGAATTGTTTTGTGTGGCGATATCAACATGGAGGAGGAGTGTTGATATTGCCAATGAGATGATCAACAGCTGGAGGAGCACTACTGGAGGGATGGAACTCGACTGGTGGTGGTGAGCTATCAAGCAGGCAAGTGACATGAGAGCAGGCAACCTGCAGCACAGTCGAGGGAGGAGACACTCAGGGGAATCTCAACTCATCTGCTGAAACTACTGGCCCTTGAAGAGACAAGTGTTTCTCTCTGTCTCTATCTTGTCAGCTGCACATTCTTGCTGTGTACTAATACATTAATTAACCAACCAACACCAACTGAAAGTGCCACACATTTGCTTCATGCTAGGAGCTATTATTGCTGCAATGTGTTTTCTATGTCATGTGACCATCCATGACCTTTTCAACTGTGCCACACTTGAGGTGGGGATGACATGGCAATTGTGGTGCAGTTGTGGAAGTGGAAACACAACAGACAGACATGGCATGTCATGATGGAAGCTGCTGTGAGGGTGTATGGTGGGTGATCTTTCCGGTGGGAGAGGTGGTTATATGGTACAGTGTTGGTCCACTCAGCTTGCACATCAGGTGACGATGGCCTGAAGACATTGGTGGAAGATTTCGGGCATCGTCAGGAATCCAATTGAGCAACTTTCTGTACTGCCATGTGACCTTTCCGATGTTAAAAGAAGACTTGCAATGGCTCCAGTTACTTTGTTTGTTCAGTCAGCACATTCCTTAACTAGATAATCTTGATAGAATCATCTTTCCACTTGCTGGTAGATCTGCAACCATATTTTCCTTCCAGATATCGCTTCAATCAAGATAGATCTTCAATCAAGCCTGGGAGTGAGCTGGCCTGTTGCCATGGTGCAGAAGAGCATGCTCAGTACTACACTGCAACAACTGCATGCAACTCACAACTGGAGAGTTCAAGGTTCAGGCTTGTGTTCATATGTTCAGAGACTTGCACTAAACATGGAATGGCTTAGTCCCAGAAGAAATTATAATTACAACTACAAGAAAGCGAATGATCTGCAGTTGTCTTGTATCTGTTGTCAGGAAAACAATGTATTGCAGAGAAAGGATGTCTAATATAATATGGTAGATCTGTTAATACATACACAACCACAAGATATAAGCGAATTCACAAAACGTTGCAAATGTGAGCTTTCCTGTTGATATTTGAGTCCACTCGAGTTGAGCTCACATCCTATGTCCTATGAAACCATCTGGTGTTGTCAACACATTGTGATCAGGTAACATTACATGGGATAACTATGCAGTTACTAATGCTCTTCTGTTCTCAGTGGGCTAATGAACTTCACTTTGATCATGTGAGCAGTGAAAAATCTGAGTTTGAAGTTAATCTGTGATTCATTGGAGAGAGACAAGATATGTGAAGAGTTATGAAGTCTATTATTGGGTTAGAGAATATATTGGGAGTGACTTGCTCTGACAAAGCTTGATCTCACCTCCACCAGGTGGTGATGCAGCAACCAGGTGCCTTGCGTCAGCATCAATTGGTTTGATCATCTTCCATTGACCGATCATGAAATAAAGGGTCATGACCATTTTCCTCGTGGCACTAATTCCAATGTAAGCAACCGAAGTGTCGTCAATTCTCTCCCTTCTATTGGATAGGAGGAGAGGCCTAACTGGATGGGGGAGTGGCCTAAATGCATCATACTGGAGGGAAAGCATTAATGAACCTGGTGGAGGGGTGGGGCAGTGAGGGATAGTGCACCCAATGTGGTGGCTGTAACACTGAGCTGATGAATAGTGGTGGCGGTGGGGGGGGGGGAGGAGAGGAGAGGGGGAGAGAGTGGTGGTCGCAGTGGAACAGTCCCTCCTTAACTGAATGCTGGATGTGGGTTAAGTTTAGCTAGGAGGGAAATGTTCAACCCTTTGCACCCTCTAGCTGGTATGTAAGCAAGCTTGCTTGCTAGACCAATCAAGATGTCAGGTGTGACATTCCGGCATGACTAGACAAGCGTTTGATCTGTTCACAAGTTGTGGAAGAATGTCAAGCAAAGGGACAACATGGCAGATGGGTCTGGACACATGAAGGACTAATACACCTGAAGGCACTGACTGACATAGAGGATTCACACATTCCATCTGACCAGCAGGCAGATAAGACAAACAAAGTCAGAGAACCACAACTAGTAAGACACACACCATGGCAGTCCTATCCACTACCTCGTCCACTCGGAAGGATAGTTGGTCCCTTGCAGTTGCAGGTTTTGGGATGTGAAAATAACTCCAACCCTTTGCAGGCCATAATTACAGGATGTAATTAGTCATGATTACACCTAAATGCTATTAACACCTCCCTAATGCGTGCACACACAGATACCATCGTAATTGAGAACATGACACAGAGCACACTAGGAGGGCAACACTACACCTCAAGCACTTATTCTCAAGGAATAAGAGGAAATGGGAGGAACTCTAAGCACTCCAACTTACTCACAATAGGCCAATTTCACCAACCACACCCCTAATTTCACCAACCACACCCCTAATTTCACCAACCACAACCCTAAATATAATAGGCCTCTGTGGAGAGAACGAAAGACAAATTACATATATGCCCATCAAAACCACAACCATCGATCCAAATTCTCTCTACGCTGAGTGAAAACAAAAATTAACCGATATGATTTTATTAAAAATGTCACTTATCCTTTCATGCCGAGTTTGATGAAATACCTCTAAACTACACTGAAGAAGATGGTTACTGAAGCACAAAAAAACAAACGAACAAGTAAACAACAATCAAACAAACAAACAAAAATAACAACACTGCAATAAAGGAATGAATTGAACCTGAACTTAGAGACAATCCACACATTAAGATGGCGTCATAAGCATGCACTTTCCATTCAACAGTTTTCACACCTTACCGGGATTGAAAGGCAAACATGGACAGGGAAAATCGACAACTGGGAAAAGGCACACAACAACGTGAATGCTATGTATGTAAGAATGCCACAGGCAAGACTTTTGACACCATGGATATATCAACATCTGCTGACAAGACCATTGCAAGGGACAATAGGTAAGGTATGTGTGAGACATCACACATTTGGCCGGCTGACCAAAAACTATAAAAACCAGAGTGATAAACATGTTAATTAGTACCAAACAAATTAATTAACACTGAACAAATCAGTGAGAATGTTTTATTATCTTTCATACATCTTTCAACAACAAAGACATGCAGCTGCAAACTGTAGGGAACACAATAAAACCTGAGAAAGTGGATCCTACAACAAAGGCTACAGTGGACTGGAGGATCTCATGGGGTGGGCATGCTCAGGCACACAAACTGTAGAGGAACACATCTTGGACATCTTGGTGAGGACATGGAGCACACGGCAACAGAATAGAGCAGAGATGGGGTAGACTTGGTGTTATGTCCAATGACTCAATAAGGAGAGACTTTAGCCATAATCACCCACTTCATGCCTTTATGCAGGGATGTGTCACAATCACTTGGATCCTTGGAGATTACCACCCAGAGTGGAGCTCAAGAATAGCCTCTCCTCCCCATCCTTGAAGCTTAATGAAACCTACATGCCAATTCATGATTTTCCATTGACCCCTCCCCCCATTATCATGTCAGCTGGGATAGACTCACAGCATAGAGTCCCAATGGTATTGTCTCCATGGTATAGGTCCCACAGAATAGGTTTCCATGGCATTCCAAACAGCAAGCACTCATCCAGGCTCATCAATCCTGTTGAATAAGGCTCAAACATGGAAGTCTGTTGTAAAGATGTCTACATTAAAGTCAGCCATGATCAGCAACAGTGCATGTGATAGGTTCTCTTTCAATATCCAGTGGTAGACATCAGGTTGTTATTGAGTTGAGCTTTGTTGAGATTGTGTAGTGGTATTCATGGCTGTTATCTACTTTCCCCACACACAATTGAATTACAGAGGCAGTTAATGAAGTCAACCTAATGTTGTTGCATACACTCTGTGCCTCACCCAATACCGTTGAAGAAAACAAATGTGTTAATACATTCTAGAGCAGCATTAATAATGGACTTCACACCAGTTTAGAATGAGCACCAAAAAATATATAATAAAAATGCAATCACATTGAATGAGAGTTGAAAGACTAGACCTACAGATGTTATACCAGATTCTTTAACACTGAGGTTGAATGTATAGCCAAAACATGCACAGCATTGGGTAAGGATCAGAGGAGGAGAAAAAAAACTAAGTACTGTATAAATAGAAGGAGGGAAGAATGTTGATACAAGAAAAGGGAGCACCGATTTTGATGCAGAGTACATATGACAGGGGGAAAATACCAGTAGAAATACAACCAAAGGAAGTTAAAGTACATTAAAACTCAAGAACAAAATGTACCACTTAGTGGGATTTGGTCTTACCAAGTAACTGGGACAGCAGGTTGACAAGCAAACAAATTAAACTGGCTTCCACCTCAGTTTAAGAATTCAGTTTATGATTGGACCGTTATTGAGAGTAAACTCAGCCATCTTGTTATCAATAGTGATCCATTTGGAGTCTTCAATGAAACTCATATTCCTCAGGGAAATCTTTATTAAACCACATGTTCCTCAAGGAGGTTTTCATTCAACCTCAAATGTCCCTCAAGGGAACTGCAGTAATACCACAAAAGATCCAGGGAGGTAAGGAGGGGTTGGGGAGGGTGGAACAGAAGGTATTTTCACAAGAAAACTTAGCAAATGATTGTTCTGTTTCCACCGTGCATGTGTTCGTGTGTGTGTGTGTGTGTGTGTGTGTGTGTGTGTGTGTGTGTGTGTGCATGCGCGCGCGCGAATGTGTTAAGCGTGTGTGTGCAGGTCACAATGTGTTAATGTGTTATAGGACACACAGAAAGTCGCATCCAGTTGGTTTGAGGTGGCTAGGAGTATTTCGTGGTATGGATGTTTGTGGTAAATCACATTTGCCATTCTCTCTTTCTGTCTGCCAACTCTGGAAATTGCTGGCTCATCACTTTTGTGCCTGAGCCAAGAGTAACCACTGAACCATGTTTTGAGTGGTGTGCACTTACCCTACAAACCACACTTGTAATCATACTCCAACACTAAAAATATAATGCTCCATTCTACTATGGATCAAAACACAGAGAATACAATAGGAAACAGAATGGTATATAATAAAGCGGATGGAAGAAATTTTTGGTTCGATACCTTCAGTAATGGCTTAGCATCTCCCCCCAACCACCAAAAGTTGCTGGATTTGGTACTCACAACATGACCTTGTATTAATTTTTAAAATGATCTAGTCAACCATGGTTTTGTCACAAAACTGCAGTTCATAAAAAGATAACTACTCTAAACCATGTACAACAGCAGAAATGCTAATGCTTGTGGGATTCCATCCCATGGTTTCTAGGATAAAATATTCAATAACAATAATAAAAACATTTCTTTCTGCTCTTTTTGGAGTTTATCACAGAAATCAAACCTGGGCCCTGTGCTTGTACACACTGGAGCAATGGGCCAAGGTGACTTGTGCGTCTATATGCCAGGTCATATCTAATCACGCTTGCAAGAGTGCATAGAATCCAGACTATTCAGGCTGGAACCTTGTATTACCTGCACTTTCCTGCAGCTGTTACATTCCAATCCACTCCATGGACAGGCAATAATCTACCACTGCCAACACACAATCAACAGAGCAGAGCTCCACCCTGCTGTAATCAGCTCAATTGCACCCACCAGATACATGCATGCATGCCTATAGCAGCAACAGCAGCAACTCATGCAGGCTAAAATACAATAATACATGTGTATGCATGCATGTATGTATGTATGTATGCATGCATGCATGTACGTATGTATGGTGTGTGTGTCTGTAGTGCAGGAGTGCTAATAATTGTTGAATAATGCTGCATTCTGAGTATTGGATTCCGAGGCACACAATTTGCATGGCAACCAATGAAGTTCATGAAATGCATCATGGCTACGGCATGCAAGTTCCTGAGCAAACATGCAGTAAAACAATTAACTCTCCAAAGAGATCATTTAGATGAATTATTTTATTTGTGGGGGGGGGGGGAAAGGATGGAAAGTAGGATGGGGAGGAGAAGACTCCTAGCTACATAGGAGTAATTGTAGTGCACTCCTCCATTGCATTAGTTCCATATTAGCTGCACAGAGTGTGACTATGAGTTACTTGGCTTCAGTATCACTTACCACAACTACATTCATAGCACACCAAATGTGACATAGTTAGAGCTAGAAGCTAGTAGCTAACAGCTGTGGACCCAGCCCAAGTGTGTTTAGCAAACTACATAATCAACTTGTTGCAAAATTGCCAAATAGCTGAGGACCAACATCACCTAGTTACACAGCAAATAAATTTAAATAAATGAAGAAAACTTTCCCTGGGACTGTTTCATTTCTTCATAACTACATTATTTTCATCTTAAAGTTACAAATCACCACAATAGGAACAAATGATAGGCCTTCAACTACAACTTTCATGTCAGACGTGGCTCACCCGATAAACGCTTTGATTTTCTTCTGCCTCGCCACTTCCATGGTCTTACCAGCTTGTAAAGGAAGTTCTTTCTTTTGCCACGGGAATCTAAGTCATCCATACTGGTGTTTCTCTTCAGGCCACTGCCTTGGTAAATTTCGTTATTCGGATTTGATAAGTCTGAATCACTTTGTGAACGTATTCGGGATGCAGCAAAAGCTGTTTGGGTGGGATCAAAATTCGCCATTTTGGACCAATAATGGATAAAATAACATTGACGTCACAATCAAAGAAGACAATGTCCGGTTGGGCGGGGCCTGCAGCTGCTATAGTAGTCGTGGGTTAATGTGAGTCGTCAGGAAAGAATCATTCCCAAATAGCTAGCGCAAGTCGCAAGATGGAGTCTGCCATGGAACTGGCTCACTTTTCTGCACCCTCTCTCTTACTAGAACCTGCTTTGAATACGTGCTACTTCGTCCAGCGTGCGGATGATTCCTGGCATGTGGCGGAAGTCATCCAGAAGAGGGAGGTGGAGGTGGACAATGAGAAGAAAAAGGAATTTTACATCCACTACAAGGACTGTAAGATTTTCTTAACATACTTTTGACTCTGGTGTGCCATGCCACTGAGCCCTGCCTGCTATCCAAACAAACCAAATTCCATCAATAAGAATGTTCTTATTTAGTGCCAACCTTAACCAAACCAACCTTCCAGGAGCCGGTAACTAGGTTTAAATTTTTGTGGCATGGGGTACCAGAATGACCTAAAGGCCTACTCAGAATACTGGGATAGAAATCCAGTCTAATTTAGCCTTGCATTTCACACCTCTGTGCCCAATGTATCACGTGCCAAAAATGTAATTTCATTTGCAGACATTAAACAAGGGTTTGTGAAATATTCGAATAACCAACTTATAAGCATAGAAATCTGCATCAACTGCCCACAAATTTGTTCGATTATGCAATACGTGACGTTTTACAATTTTGGAACAATTGGATTTGGTTACAAGATCCAGTAAATGGCTCACGAAAAAACCTAGCTATAGTGCCCCGACAGATAATCAGAATTATCCGTCTGGCTTACAAGACTAATTGGTGCAATAACCCACAAAATGAATTATTCATAAGGTGATATAATCCATTCTAACTTCAGCACTCTTTATATGAATAACACTATTTAGCATCAAAAGACCGCTTATTCCAAGTATTTCTAATGAAGGCAAAATATCATCCATATTTGAATAAATTTGTCCCATTCGTTTCCTTCAAAAAAAATTTGAACTGTAGAAATTAATTTCACACTTAATAATTACTTTTTTTTTCTGCTCTTGCTATATTATTCTGTAACTTATTCAACCTTGAACCTTCTGTGTTTTGAGCAGGTCAAATTTGACTTTTAAAATTCATGGGGCATATAATTTGTGGTTTGCAGACATCTATTGGGTATTTTTAGAGTGACCGTAAAAGCCGGTTCACAATATGACAATAGCTCATCGTTTTGTTCCCTCCTGTCACCTACCGTATTGTTGTTAATTTGAGATCATCATCCGTCATCTACTTTGTCAAACGTAGCCAAACAGTACTTGACGTTGGAATAGAATCTGGTTCTAATCCGGCGTCAGGTCCAGTGTGTCTGACCAATCAGATGTTTCAAATATGTGCATCCCTCATTGCTAGTGGAGTTCGTGTAGGCTAGAAGTCAAGTTAGAATTTGTGTGTGTGTGTTTTTTAAAGCTAAAAATGTTAAATTGTGAACAAAACAGGTGGTAGGAGACAATAACGATAAAACGGAGACAAAAGGGAATGGTGAGTTGAGCTAACATCATATTGTGAACCAGCCTTAAGTGTGATTACAGTGTAATTTGAAGGACCACTCAAAACACAGTTTAGTGGGTTACTCTTGCCTTAGGCATCAATTGAAGTGCTGATTGCTGATCCATATTGTGGGAGGGGAGATTTTCCTGTAATTGTGTGGGCGGTGAGGCTGGCCAGGCACAACATGGAATATGGTCAGTGTTATTTCACCTGTAGCACACACACACACACACACACACACACACACACACACACACACACACACACACACACACACACACACACACACACAGGTCTAGGAAAACTTGGAATTGGGGGTACATCCACAAATTTTGCTCAAGAATGGATTTATTTACTAATTCTTTACTGTTTGGAAACACCAAAGTTTGTTGTAATTAATTGGTTACAGCTAAGTATTTTTACTGTATAGAAACCATGTGGTTACAACTAAATGCTTTTCTGTATAGAAATCCCAAAATTGTAAATTTTGCCACAACTTTTTAAACTTCATCTTAGGTGTTCTAAACAATTATTTTTCCTGCTCTGAGACACTTTTAATAAATATTATAATAATTATTTGCCACAGGTCTTAGTGCGAGACCACTCTTGTTATCATTGAAAGGCACTTGGAATGTGTTTTCTTTATATGTTATACAAGGCAGTTCCACACTGAGACCTGTGGCAAATATTTACTATAATATTTATTAAAACAGTGTTTTAGACCAGATAAAGTAATTATTTAGAACACTTAAGATGAGGTTAAAAATAAAAAAAAGAAGCTTAGTTGTAAAAACAAACTTTGTCTTTCCAAACAGTAAACAATGTTTAAAATATCCATTCTTGGCAATAATATGTGGATGTACGATTCCCCACCATTCCAAGTATTCTTAGACCTGTGTGCCACAGGTAAAAATGGTATAAGAGATAGAGACGATTGACTCATAATAATGGCGGCTGTCATCTTATGAATAATGATGTCTTTGTGTTAGCATGTGCTACAGTTAATTCCTTATTTCCTTCCCATGTGGTTTTCTCTTGGCAACAGTTCAGTTTGGTGAAGAATGCACTCACTGAGGGAGGGATATTACATACTGACATGAGGTCTTGTCTTTGTTTCAGTTAACCGTCGCATGGATGAGTGGGTGCTACTAAGCCGTATTGATGTGACACGAGGCGTGGTGGAGGAAGGTGAGAAGGGGAACGGGTATGGGTTAAACTCCCTCAGTGGCCGCGAGAGGAAAGTCACAAGGAACCTGAAGAGAAAGCATGATGAAATTAACCACATACAAAAGGTAGGTGTGGTTTTAGTGTAGTCTCATCTGTATGGGGCATGCCATTGGTGTTGGTTCCCTGGTCATGCCCGAAGCCTCTTGCACACTAACACACACACGAATGCACACATGCGCATGCTGGCAATGTGAAGTTGTAAAACATTAACATGGTCACTCAAAGTGGAAGAAGCTGTTGAAGATATATTTTACTCAGCAACATGTAACCTCAATAAATCAACTCTGCATGTAACATTGGTCAATTTTATGTCACATCCATATTCACGAAGCATATCAGAGATATTTATCACTATCTCCTTTTGTGTGTGTGTGTGTGTGTGTGTTTGTGTGATTGATGATGGCATTGTAGACCTATGCTGAGATGGACCCCACCACTGCTGCCCTGGAGAAAGAACATGAAGCTCTCACCAAAGTTAAGTACATAGACAAGATCGAGATAGGCAAATTTGAGATAGACACCTGGTACTTCTCCCCCTACCCTGAGGAGTATGGCAAGCAACCTAAGCTCTGGATATGTGAGTACTGCCTCAAATATGTTCGGCTTGAACGCTCTTATAGAAAGCACCTCACACTCTGCCAGCATCGCCAACCACCCGGGAAAGAGATTTACAGGAAAGGGAGGATCTCTGTGTTTGAAGTGAATGGAAGCGACCATAAGATCTACTGTCAGAATTTGTGTCTTTTGGCGAAGTTGTTTCTGGACCATAAGACACTCTATTTTGATGTGGAGCCTTTCTGGTTTTATGTACTGTCGGAGGTGGATGTGCAGGGTTGTCACATTGTGGGGTACTTCTCCAAAGTGAGTAATATGGACCACTTGTTTTTTTTGTGGGTTTAAAAATTTTTTTTTTTTAGGGTTTGTTTTGTTATGTTTTTTAAAGGATTACTACCCAGTGAATCCAATGTGGTACACTTTTGATGAGGCTGTAATGTACAAATGAAACTTTCACTTACATTTGGTTGGCTGAGTCATACTTGCTAATTTTTGCCATTTCAATATGCAGTATAAATATATATTTATTATTTATTTATTTACTATTTTTTCCATTTTGTTTTTATCACTTATTTATTCATCTATATGTGTTTCCTGCAGGAGAAGGAAAGTCCTGAGAACAACAATGTGGCTTGCATCCTCACTCTTCCTCCGTACCAGCGTAAAGGCTATGGGAAATTTCTCATTGCATTCAGCTACGAGCTCTCCAAGAGTGAGCGAAGCTTGGGCTCTCCTGAAAAACCGCTCTCTGACTTGGGCAAGTTGAGCTACCGAAGCTATTGGTCTTGGGTTCTGCTTGACATACTCAAAGACGCACAAGGAACTGTGTCTATCAAAGACCTGAGGTGAGTTGGGTGATCAACCATGTTCCTCCAGTAGCCCTTTTATGTAGATATGTCAGTGTATATTAGATTAACACTTGATATTGTGATTAACTTGTGTAACTGATTCAACAATCCCTCTACAATATCCTCGTGTGCTATCAGAACAGTTTGTTTAGTTAGAAAATTCTTGTGTGTTAATTTTGGGATAAAGGTCGAGCAGGACTTTGTAATAATAGCAATTTATCGAGTTTTGTGTTGTGATTTTTGGTTTTATGGCTTGTACAACATTAAATTGTATGTCTCAATTGTGTGGGTGTGGTTTTCAGAGTCTCTTGGTTATGAATGTATGCTAATACTAACTGCACCAAAAGATAATGGCCCAACATAATATTGGCATAACTCTTTAGATGAAACCCTCTCTCCAATTGCATTAATGAAGTGAAGTTGTGTATAATGCATTATTTGTAGTAAAACAGTTTGTGTGTGCTGTGTGTGTGCCATGAGCAGCACAGCCACAGGCTTCACACAGGATGATATTGTTGAAACCTTGCGAGCTCTGAACATGGTCAAGTATTGGAAAGGACAAAAGGTTATCTGTGTGACTCCCAAGCTGGTGGAGGAACATTTGAAATGTGCTCAATATCGGAAGCCGTTGATCACAGTGGATCCCAGCATGCTACGCTGGAGCCCACCACACAAGAAACAGAAGCCGATCAAGAAACATTGATGTAGAAACATTAATTCCATGTGTTACACTCTTTGATTTTCCACTGTGCCCAACCATTTCAGAATGCAATTCTTTTCAATGGGTTTCAAATATTTCATGAATGGGCAGTACTACTTTGCTACTCTCTGCAGCCATCAGTGTTGAGGACCAGGTTCTTTGTTCTCTGGTAGCCAGAGCTTATTGGTTCTCTCAACACTCATCCACCTCCACAATTTTGGTTCTTTTGTTTTCAATGTGTGTGTGTGTGTGTGTATATATATATATATATATATATAGGCTTTGGTGAATGAATGTTAGAAGAGAGTTTAGTGCATGTGACTAATAATCAGCGTTAATAATGCACAGATCCTGATACATGACAAAATACAATATATATATGTATACTAGTAGCACATGACCGGCCAATATCAACATGAAACATAGAAGCCATTCAAATTTTGGACTGGTTGGTCCTTTAATTAGCTTTTGACATACAAAAAAGCTTCCTGTGGGTTTGGCTAATACCAAACCACACCCACATGCAGTTATTTATGCTCACTAATCACTTGACTCCATATGCCAAATTCCAGCCTGATTGGTCCATGAATGTGTTTTGGTAGGCATAATGATGGCACAAAGACATGAGATTAATAATGCTCACCTAGTTGCTTGGAAAACTCATTCCAAATTTCAGTCTGGTTGGTTGTTGGATTAGCTTTTAATAGCCAAAACAGCTTCCAATGGGTGTGGCTATGGCCAACCCACACCTATGTGTGGATAATAATTCTTTCCCTGGTACTTGTAGACCACACACCAATTTTTTTCCATGATTGGTCTCTGATTAACTTTTCAGTCAAAATAACATTGTGTGGGTGTGTCTATAGCAAAACCACACTCATTACCATGCCCACGTGTTCAATAATAGTCACCTGGATTCTTAGAGAGCACATGCCAAATTTTGTCTTTTTTTGGTCCCAGTGTTTGTCTGTGATGCCTAGGCACATGCATACAAACATACATACAAACACATCTTACAAACCAAAATATATATTAAAATGAGTTCATGGATCTAACTCCTTATTAGTTCCAATCTTTATTCTGAAGTTCTTTTTTTGTGTGTGGCACTTTTTCTCTTTACACACCAATGGGAAGTGGTGTAGCAAGGAGGGATTCCACCCATGTTTCTCCTCTCCCCTCCCCCCCCCCCTGGGCCTAACTAACTACAGGAATTTTTTCTTCCTTTTTTCTGTGTGCCCATTCGAAAGGATAGCCCTGGGGTCCACAACTTCAGTGAACAATGTGGGCAAACATAACTGTTCTCATATTCCCTTTCCATGAAAAAAAAATTATGGGAAAAGGTAAATTATGCAGTGTCAGTTTACAACTCAAAAAGATGCACACCAGTGGAGCAGATGAGTTACTCGTATATGGAAAAGATAGAAAATTATTCCAGGAGTGATGTGATATTATTAGCACCCAAAATATTTTTGATCATAAATAGATGTCTTTATAGTGAGAAGGAATATGTCAGTGACAGTGTACAGGAATGCAATGATTAGTATAAAAATGAGTGATATTTAACATCATTACTGATGCTCAGAAAGCTCTGCCCCATCACTGAAATTGAGAATGAAGTACAAGATTTAAGTGAGGATTGTTTTCAGGTCTTCAGGTGGCCTTTATTACCCCATACTCGCCCCATTGCTTGTGTGTGCTTTTGGCAGGGGCATACACAATAGATTGAAAGAAGTGTAAATTTTCTGACTGACAGTTTACCCTCAAGCTCACGTAGTGTGTTAAGAAGTTTAAAGGTTACTTTACTCGTTATTGATCTTCTAGTGATACTTAGTAAATTCAGTAGTGAACATTACATCATCCTGGAAATATTTTAGTGAAACTTTATCAAATTAATTTTCCCTTTAATATATATTTTTGCTTCAATTTTTCCCTTCGATCCCCCCCCCCCCCCCCCCCCCCACCCAAAAGTGGATATTCAGTGTGTGTGTGTGTGTGTGTGTGTGTGTTTGTTTTTTGGCTGGAAATTTCCAGTTTTGTATTCATTGTTCTTCAGTGTTGGTTTTTGTTTATTGTTTTTGTTTTTTTCAATGGGTTTTGCTTGTTTTTTTTTTTGTTGTTTTTATTTGCTTTTTGTTGTTATTACTTTTTTTGGGTTGTTTCAAAAAGATTTTTTTTGTTCATTTAAAAGTTTAAAAAAAGAAACTTGAAGTTGCTTAGCATATGTATTTCATTAATATTTTAGACTGTCAACATTAATCTTATGTAATAGTATAATGATGAATTCTACACACTTCTCCTCTCTTTACCTCCTCCCTTTCCTCCCTCCCATTCTCCATTCTTACCATTGCAGTGGGAAGAAAAAATTACTATACACCCCCCCTCCCCCAAAGAATTTTTTTTTTTTTTTTTTTTTTTTTTTTTTTTTTTTTGTCTGGTAACCAATCAGAGCTCATTTTTAGAGAGTAATTCAGTCAGTGTAATGATTAATAACAGAATAACCATTTCAATCCTAAGCTGCTTTTCCTTCCCACTACAATGGCATGAATTGGTGAGGGAGGGCCACATATAAAATCCATACATTCATACACTTGATTCATGAAAGAAGTCTTTAATGAAGTATGACAAACAGAAGATCAATTTAACTAATTCTTTTATGAATTTCAAATTAAAAAAAAAAAAAAAAAAGGAAACCAAAAAAAGCTCTAATCAAAAAATTTAGACACTTTCTCCTCCAATTTAAGTGTTCTTGAGTTGGGGTGGGGGGGATGGTAATCTGCCCAGTGCCATAGCCCAAGCTGATTAATATGATGTAGGAAAATATACAAGGTGGTGTGGTAATGTTTGATATAGAGTTTACTACATTTGCTCTCACAGATCTTGCCCAAATTTTCTCTGTCACTCTAAGGGGATCCTTCTAGTCAAACCACAAAAATTCAAATCTTGTTTTAAATAGATTATCCTTTTATCCCTTCTCCTTGGATCATTTTTATTTTAAATTATTGTTAATTCTGTGTGCTTCCAAATGAATGTCTCATAGGCATATTTTTTAAAGAAGATTGGAGCAGGTCCCCTAAATACATACCACTCAAATTATTATTATCATTATTATCGTTATTATCATTATTATTATTATTATATATATATATTTTTTTATTTATTAATTTTTAAAAAATTTATTTATTTATTTATTTTAGTTTAAAGATTCAGGGGCCAGTATTATTTTATGCTAATGTGTTTTATGTATATTTTTGTGCACTTAATGTAATGTCTTAAGTCAGAATCATATAACTTGGGAAAATCTGGAACGGATCTCCAAGACTACACAATTAACATACAACATTGAGTGCATTCTACTAGGCCCCTGGCACATGTGCCACACAAGAGATTAACAAATGGTTAGTTAACTAATAATAGTCACTTTTCATAGTTCAAGTTACTACACTCTTTCCTCACCAGGGTTTATCGTGATAGTAATTTGGTCATATCTATCCTTTTGCTCGGACTGCTGCCAACCGATTCATTGCTCTACATTTGGTCTCAGGAGATACCATCTAGTACGCTAACTCCTACCAATCAGCAATTCACATGGTGGAGTGCTGGTGGTGGTGTGTGGAGTGGTATGGTATGAGAGAAAGAAGTTCTCCAACCGATCAGCTAGAGGAAGGTCCTCATTCTTAGCCACCTTAATGCCCTCCTTGAATGTCCTGACAAACCATTCTGCCTCACCATTTGAGCTTGGATAAGGCAATGATTGCGAATGCTTGATTCCATTTCTTCTCGTAAACCCTTGTGATTGTTTCACAGCCAAGCAAGCACAGCAAGACCTCCTCAACTCCTCTAAGTCCTTTTCCAGTCCCTTTCACCAAACATCGAGCCAGTGCCTTCATGCGTGACATCCCCACGTGCTCCTTGTGCAGTTCAGTTAGCACCACCTTATGCAAGCTCTAAGGAATTACAACACGTCTTCCCCACAACAAACAGCCCTCCTCCACAGAAAACTCAACCATCTTTGAGCTGTAAGATTGAAAAGCCTTGGGAACTTGCACTGACCAACCTCTGAGACAACATGATAAAACTTTGCTAAGGATAGGGTCTCGCCAGATGGCTCTTATGATCTCTTGAGAGGACAGTGGCAACATCTCAATCTGTCAGACATTACACATCCAAGTCTCCTGGACTGCTCATCTCCTCCTTCTGGCAAGGGCAAGCGGGAAAGGGCATCGGCATTTCCATGTTCCACTGTAGAACCAAATTTGATGTCATAATTGTATTCCCCAACAGAATGGCCCATTATTGCAACCTTGCAGCTGCAACAGCCGGAACTCCCTTCTTCGGGCCCAAAATAGTGACGAGTGGTTTACTGTCCATAATTAACGTAAATTTCCTCCCATACAAGTATGTGTGAAACTTAAAGACACCAAATATAAGCCTGAGAGCCTCCTTGTCAATCTGTGCATAAACGCACTCACTTATAATTTAATATTCTACTTAAGCGTGGGTAAAAAAAGAAGAAAAAAAGAAGGGGAAAAAAAAACTCAACCATGACCAGGATTTGAACCTGGGACCTCAGCACTTGTGGTCAGAGGAAGTTTCACTACAAGAACAGGAAGAACAGCAAGATTCCCAACAAAGTAACATTTAGAATCCGAGATTAAAAAAATAATAATAATAAAAAAAATTAAATGATAATGAAGAGAAAAAAAATCAAGGTTATAAGAAAATTTTGATAAAATTTGTTTAACAAAATCAACTAGCTTTGTGGTGGAGACATCAAATGGCTCTCTGGATAAGATCAACATTCACTGATTTGGACCAATAATGAATAAATTACATTGATGTCCGTATCAAATGAAGACATGTTCCAATGAGTGAGGCCTACAGCTATCCTTCGGGATCTTGAGGTCAGGGGTCAAGGGGAGATGATCTTTCTCACCTTCTGAACATTCAGTCATACAGAACCTGCTTTGAATAAGTGCTACTAATTGAGAGAGCAGATCCTTCCTGGCATGTGGGGGGAGTCATACAGACCAGGGAGATGGAGGTGGACAATGAGAAGAAAAAGGAATTTTTCATCCACTGTAGTATAAGGACCATAGGATACTCTTAACTTACTTTTAACACCATATCTCTCCGCAGTGCCACTTCATCATGCCACTTTGCCATGCCACTTTGCCATGCCACTTTGCCATGCCACTTTGCCATGCCACTTTGCCATGCCACTTTGCCATGCCATTGAACCCTGCCACTGAACCCTGCATGTAGTATGGAAAAATACAATTCAATCAATAAGAATGTTCCTATTAGTGCCAATCTGACCCAAACACACTTTCCCAGGGCCAATAACTAGAGACCATTTTTTGGAACACCTAGACTAGAATAACCTAAAAACCTTCCCAGAATACTGGGGTAGAAATCCAGTTTATTCTAGTATTGCGTTCTATACCTCTGTGCCCAATTAAATATTTTGTACCACAACTTTAATGGTGCTCACTAACTAGACTGATTAAAATGGGAATAATAGATCTGGTCACCATTGTCCAGCTTTAGTGATTCCAGCCAAAGTGTATCACATGTCAAAAATGAAATTTCAGTAGCATATATTAAAGGGGAGCTTGTGAAATATACAAATAATCAACTTGTAAGCATTAAATCTGCATTAACTGCCTGTGAACTTCATTCATAGCTAAATATATGACTGTGCAATACAAATTCTGACCTATCGAATTTGGTTACAAGATCCAGTAACTGGCTCATGACAACCTGGCTAAAGAGACCAGACGATTATCTGGCTAGCAAGACTAAAAGGTGTAGTAGCCCACAAACATGAATTATGATATAATATTATCCATTCTAACTTCAGCTTTTTTTTCTTTTTATATATATATATGTAAAACAGTTTTTAGCATCAAAAGACAGCTTCTTCCAAGTGGTTTCCAATGGGGGGAAAAAACATGTTGACCATAGTTGAATAGACATGTCCGATTTCTTTCAAAAACTTCTTCGAACTGTAAAAATTTTTTGGACTTAATAAATTACATTGTTGCTTCTTTGTTCTCTAGCTTATTCATGTTTAGTGTTTTGAGTGAGTCAGGTTTGACCTTTAGCATTCATGGGGCATGCAGTTCACATTTTATTTTTTAGACAGATTAGTGTGACTTAAGTGTGATTATAGTGTAGTTTGAAGGGTAAGTGTACCACTCAAAACACAGTTTGGTGGTTGTTCTTGCCTCAGGTATGATTGCAAGTGCAGATTTTTTAAACATTTGGGGGGGGGGGGGGGGGTGGGTTCCTTGCATAGCATGGTAAAGCTGGCCGGGCATTTCATGGAATATGATCAATGTTTTCATTATTGAAAAACACTTGGAATAAGTTATCCCTTTTGATACTAAAGGAGTGCAAAAATTGAAGCATGAGGGAGCAGAGAAGAAGAAAAGAGGGGGCAGGGGGCAAATTTATCATTGGGGGGCTCCCAACTCAGAGCATCTATTTTTCCCCCAAATGCTTTACATTAGCACCAATGCTGTATATCACATGTATTGTTGGTGTCCAAGATCAATTATTAGGAAAATCCTTATTTAGTTTAGAAAATAGACAACACTTTCAGTTACTCATTCATACATTGAGAATCACACAAATAATCAATTTATAGCCAAACAGCTTACAGAAGAAAAACAAGTTTAGTAACGTAACAGTTGTAATATGTTATTCATTGAGGGCAACCATACCTTCTTAGTTTTCAATCATTGCTGATGAAGCAACAGATATAATCAACAGCAATCAACAGTGAACAGTTATATTCATCCATCCATTGGATGAATTCAAATTAGAGTGTCAAATGGATTCTGTTGGTTTTCTTAAGCTTCCTGATACAAGAGCAACCTCCCAGCATCATTATCTCAAAGAATGAGCCTGCAAATATGACTATGATGAGAAGAAGATCTGGTGTGGCAGCAAGATTTTGAAAAGATTATTCTGTCACAGTATCTGTGCATTCTTGTGCATATTCACTTAATCTTTGCTTCAAGATGTTGGAAGACAGCTTCCATGTATTCAGGATGCTCTTGAATAGTTAAAGAAACAAGTAAGCTAATTTTTTTCCCCTCCAAAATAGGCATCTTTTATCAATCAAGTAGCAAGAGGTTGGTAGAGGTGTAATTAAACTGGACTCATTATGTCCCACCAGATGGACTCCAAGAATTGTTGCCATGGAAGATATTCTTTTAGAGGTTTTGGAAGGAATCTTATCTATTCAATAGTATGATGAAAATACTTAATAACAGGTGGTTTATTGCAATCATTGGAGAAGTTTATCACTTTGTTTGAAAATAGACTAGTCACCTTTATTCTAGTGCAGCAGAGCAAATTTCCCTCTTTTACAAAAAAAAATACCAAAAAATTATGATTTTGCAAGATGCTCTTTCTGCTGTTGATGTGGCCAAACAATTTTACAAAATAATATGATCCAAAAGTAATTTCAACAGATTTTACGATAAGACTGTAACCACTGCTGAGGAGCACAATAGTGACCTTCCAGTATTGCCTGGTTACCTAAGACTTCAGATTGAAATGCAAGTTAGCTGAATGTATTTACATCTGCAAAAGCATACTTCCAGGCAATTGCAGATTGAAAACACCCTGATGAATGCAGGAAATGGTCATGAATAGAATAGTTGAATAAATCCTGCTATGAAAATGTTGACATGATAGCATTAGCAAAATACTTCCAACTTATGAAATGCAATCTAGCAGTGTAAATTTAAAATAAAGAAAATGAGTTAAAAAAATTAAAAATAGAAGATTCTATCTAGCAACAAAAAATATATATCAAAAGCAAGCTCCAACCATATATCAGCTCTCTCATCTATATTTAACAATCCTAGTTACCTCTGCAGCATCAAAACACTCAACAATTACAGAGATGAAACCTAATTATTGAGTGCTTTTATATATTCACCAATATTTTACAAACAGTTTTAGACATTAGATTTAGTATCGATGGCAAAATCTTTTATCATTGATGAGAAGGAGGGTTTTTTAAAAAATATAGTTATAGCTTGTAATTTTTTTTTCATTAAATGTTTCTATATGAAGCATACTTATTCTAACTTTATGTGATTTTCCACCTTTTTAAGCTTTGATAAATATAGAGCCTCAAATGAATAATTCAATTTAGTGGGCTACTCCTCCCAAACCCTAGCATAGTGAAAGAAAGTTCAAATAAATTGTTTATGCCTGGTGGCATGTGTTACAGTTAATCCCATATTCCTCTCCAATGTGATTTTCTCTTGGCAACGGCTCAGGTGGGTAAAGAATACACTCACACATGGACATCACATATTGACATGAGACCTTTATTTATTTCAGTTAAATGCCCATGGATGAGTGGGTGCTACTAAACTATATTGAAGTGACACGAGGCATGATTGAGGAATGTGTGAAGGGGAACACGTATGGGTTGAACTCACTCGGTGACTGCGAGAGGAAAGTCATGAGGAAGGTCAAGAGAAAGCACAATGACATAAACCACATAAAAAGGGTAAGTGTAGTTTCTGTGTAGTCCCATCTGTATAAAGCACGCCATTGGTATTTTAGTTCCTGATCATTCCTGAAAGTACACACACACTAATACTCAACACACCACACACCAACTCGCATACACACATGAGCAATAAAAAATTCTAAAACAATAATATTGTCACTCAAAGTTGAAGGTGTTGAAGATAAATTTTACTCATCAACATTATAATCTCAATATGTCAAGTCTGCATGTAATGGCTGGTCAATTTTATGTCACACCACCTTCTTGAAGTATGTCAAATAGATATTTACCACCATTTTTCAACTACTAACAAAAAAAATTTGTACTATGAGTGGTTTTTTTAGTCAACCATCTGCAGTAACAAACATGTTTAGTTTGCTTTATATAATTGATGTCATTTGAACAGACCTGATACAATCAATAAATATACCAAGCTTCTGTAATAGATTTTGTGCATTATTACCAAACCACACCCATTTACTCAACCACACCCATACCACCCAATATGAATGAAACTTTCGCTAAGACATGAAGTGAGGTTCCCTAATCAAACCCTCACTATTTTGTGAAATCCCTCCAGCAGTTTGGGATAAGTCAGAGTCCAGACAGACAGACAGACAGACAGACAGACAGACAGACAGACAGACAGACAGACAGACAGACAGACAGACAGACAGACAGACAGACAGACAGACAGACAGACAGACAGACAGACAGACAGACAGACAGACAGACAGACAGACAGACAGACAGACAGACAGACAGACAGACAGACAGACGGATGGACGGACTGACAGACAGATGGATGGACAGACAGACAGACAGACAGACAGGCAGGCAGGCAGGCAGGCAGGCAGGCAGGCAGGCAAGCAGGCAGGCAGGCAGGCAGGCAGGCAGGCAGGCAGGCAGGCAGGCAGGCAGGCAGGCAGGCAGGCAGGCAGGCAGATTGTGAATTATATTAAGATTATTTATTCACAGCTTCATTATTTTAAGTGTGTGGGTGTGCGTGTGTGTGCATGTGTGTGCATGTGTGTGCGTGTGTGTGTATGCATTTGTGTGCATGTGTGTGTGCGTGTGTGTGTGCATGTGTGTGCATGCATGCCAAGGGTTGAGAGTTCAAACCCAGCATCAAAAGGAAACTTTATTGTCTGTCAACATCTCCTTCACACAGCAGTCCACCCAGCTGTCATGGGTGCCTTGAATATACTGGGGTGCAAATTCACTGGCCATGGATTGACAATCCGTTAAAGGTTCAGGTGGAATTTGGGTGCCCTCACCCATAAACTGAAAGTTTTGGTCAGTATTCCTGTGAACTCCTAGACTGGCTCCAGGAGTTTCCTTGCACTGGCCACGATGCCACCTTAGTACACAGGCACCCTGACTATGTCAGGTGTATGACTGCATAACGGCAGCTAGAGATTTTGCATTTGCATCGTGTGTGTGTGTGTGTGTGTGTGTGTGTGTGTGTTTGTGTGTGTGTGTTTGTGTGTGTGTTTGGCATGATTGATGATGGCAGTGTAGACCTAAGATGAGATTGACCCCACTACTGCTACCCTGAAGAATGAACATAAAACTTTCACCATGGTCACGTACACAGAAAATCTCATGATGGGTAAATATACAATCGACATCTGGTACTTCTCCCCCTACACTGAGGAGTATGGCAAGTAATCTGAGCTCTGCATAAGTGAGTATTGCCTCAAGTATGCTCAGCTCAAATGCTCCTATCAAAAGCACCTCACACTCTATCGGCATTGCCAACCACCCGGGAAAAAGATTTACAGGAAAGGGACCTTTTCTGTGTTTGAAGTGAATGGAAGGGATCTTGAGATATACTGTCAGAATTGGTGACTTTAGGCAAAGTTGTTTCTGGACCATAGGACACTCTATTTTGATGTGGAGCCTTCTGGTTTTACATATGGACAGAGGTAGATGTGCAGGGCTGTCACATAGTGGAATACTTCTCCAAAATGTGTAATATGAACAAACTGATTTTTGTGTTTTTCTTTTTCTTTTTTAGGGTTTATTGGTTTATTCTTGATTCAATTTTTTGTTGTTGTTTTTTAAGGGGTGATGCCCAGCCAATATAATACCTTCTGAATGAGACTGTTATGTAGAAAGGAAACTTTCATTTATATTTTTTTATCACATTGATTGACTGAGTCTGTAATAACTCATACTTGCTAATTTTCGCCATTTGAATATCTGTGAGTACTCTGTAAAGCGGTTGCTATGATATATGGCAGTCATCCAGTTTTCAAGATTCGTCTAACAAAGAAGTAGACATGACGAAATATTGGTAACCATAATCTACTCTGTATTTTGCCATAGAATTGAGCAGTGATTTTCATGTTGCAACTCAGTGCTTTCTCTTTGAATTATCATTATTTTTTTATTATTCATTTATTCATCAATTTATGCTTCCTGTAGGAGAAGGAAATTCCTGAAAACAACAATGTGGCTTACATCCTCTCTTTTCCTCCTACAAGCTTAAAGGCTATAGGAAATTCCTTATTGCATTCAGCTACTAGATTTTCAAGAGTGAGCGAAGCTCAGGGTCTCCCAAAAAAACCCCTCTCTGATTTGGGTTAGTCGAGGTACTGTGGCTATTGATCTTGAGTTCTGCTTGAAATACTTGAAGATAAACAAGGAATTGTATCTATGAAAAACCTGAGGTAAGTACGTGACCAACCTTGTTCCTCCAGTAGCTCTTTTACATGGATACTGTCAATGTATATTAGATTAACAATTGATATTGTGATTAACTAGTGTAACTGCTTCGACAATCCTTCTACAATATTCTCGTGTGCCATTAGAACAGTATTTTAGTTAGAAAATCTTATGTTAATTTTGGAATAAAGATTGAGCGGAACTTACATGTATGTATGTATGTATGTATGTATGTATGTATGTATGTATGTATGTATGTATGTATGTATGTATGTATGTATGTATGTATGTATGTATGTATGTATGTATGTATGTATGTATGTATGTATGTATGTATGTATGTATGTATGCATGTATGCATGTATGCATGTATGTATGTGTATGTATGTATGTATGTATGTGTGTGTGCATGCATGTATGTATGTATGGATGCATGTGTGTGTGTGTGTACGTCTGGTCTGTATTTATTACTTTGCTTTAAAAGACAAAATCAATTAAATATTGCAGTAATAGTGATCAAGTGTTGTGACCTTTTGTTTTATGGATGGTACATCTCAATTATGTGGGTGTGGTTTTATATTCTCTTGGTTATTAGTGCATATTAATGCTAATTGCATCAAAAAAATAATGGCTCAACATAATATTGGCATAACTGTTTCGATGAATTTCTCTCTCCAACTGCATTCATGAAGTTGAGTTTTGTATAATGCATTATTTGTAGTATAACAGTTTGTGTCCGCCTGTGTGTATGCTGTGTGTGTGCCATGAGCAGCACAGCCACAGGCTTCATACTGCATGATATCATTGAAATGTTTAGAAGTCTGAACATGGTCAAGTATTGGAAAGGACAAAAGGTTATCTGTGTGATTTCCAAGCTGGTGTAAGAGCATTTGAAATGTGCTATATATCAGAAAAAGATGATCATAGCAGATCCCAACTACTTATGCTGGAGCCCAACACACTAGAAACAGAAGCCTATCAAGAAATATTAATATAGAAGCATTGATTTAGAAGCATTGATTCCATGTGTTACACTCTTTGATTATTCACTCTGCCTTACCATTTGAGAATGCACTTATTTTCAATGGGTTTCAAATATTTCATGAACAGGCAGTACTACATTGCTATTCTTGGTAGTCAATAGGGTTATTTGTTGTCAGTTAGCCAGAGCTTATTGATTCTCTCAACACTCGTCACCTCCATGATTTTATTTTTTTTAATTTCCTCTAGCTTTTATATACATGTGTGTGTATGTATGTCTGTCCGGTCGGTCGGTCGGTCGGTCGGTCGGTCGGTCGGTCAGTAGGTATATATGTAAGTACATATAGGCTTAGGTGAATGAATATTAGAAGGAAGAGTGGTGCATGTGACTAATAATCTATGTTAATGCACAGATCCGGATCCATGAGCAAATACAAATATATAATTATACAGTCATCCTATGAGAATTAATTCCTTTAGGGGACTTGATAAGTGGATAAATCATTATGTGTGTCAGAACCATTCCACAATTTTACAACTTCAGTGGACAATGTGGGCAAACATAACTGTTCTCGCATTCTTTTCACATAAAAACATTGTCATAATGGGAAACAGAATTTTATACATAGTGTCACTTTTTGAACTCAAAAGATGCACACCAATTGAGCAGATGAGATACTCGTATATGGAAAAGATAGAAAGTAATTTCAAGAGTGATGTGATATTATTAGCACCTGAAGTGTTTTGAGCCCTAATAGATGTCTTTATAGTGAGAAGGAATATGCAGTGGAATGAAGATGAAAATTATTGGGGGGGGGGGGCGAAATGAAGAGAATTATGTAAAAGCCAAGAGATACATACCATAAATGATTGCTTTTTTTCATACCTCAAGATCTATCATTATCATTACTATGATAATTTATACTAAAAAAAAAAGAAGAAAAAGGAGAAGAAAAGCATCAAAGTTAGGAAAATACTAATCAGTATTGTCCAAAATAACAGAATCTTCTTTCATTTGTCTGAATAAATTTGATACCATGTCTTTTAGATTAAGACCATCAGTCTTGTTGTTATGAATATGTAATAACATGCAATGGTTTCAGCATTACTGTGTCATCGAATTCCTCAAATACGTTTTCAATTGTTTCAAGGCAGGAAAGTTTCTCTCTGCAGATGCAGTAGTGACAAGAATTATGAGATATAATTTGAACAGCTTATGAACTTCAGTAATCAAAATTTTTTAAAGGTAGGTTGGTTGTTCAAGATATCACACAAGATATCGCACAAGATATCGTAAATTGTTTGCACTTGTGTGACTTTCCTGATAGGAATTCCATCCAGAGGCATAGACTTTAATAGCATCTGATAGAAGTTGAAGGTGGAATTTTAACTTTTGCATGTCGATATCTTTTTCATACATGTCAATAATCTCTGTAGGGAGAGTAACTGGCCTACAATTTACACTGTCAAGAAGTAGAGTCTCCAATTTCTATATGAAAATAAAATTCTTTTGTTTAAATCATTTCTTAAGATCTCCTACTAAGCTGTCAAGAACTTTGAAATATTCTTTTCTGTAAAGCTCACGTACAGAACCAAAGGAATACCCATCTCCACCATCGTTTAACCTCCTTTGAAGTTTTCGTTTCCTAGGCAATACTGATGGATTGCATTTGTCTTCAGTTTAGTGTTGTATCAATTCTAAAAATGTTTCGAACATTTCATCACTTTTGTGCCTAGTTAGACCTTGAGTGGTAACATTGACTGCAGCAAAGCAGTGATTTGCATTAGTATTCACTCCCTGAAGAGTGACTGATGAATGTTCAGTAATACCAAAAACCAAAACAGCGAGTTTCAAACCAAAATCAGTTTGAAATTTCTCCATGAGTGCTAGCATACCACCAGCTTGTGGAGAATGATCATCAGTTCCATGCGAAGAAGATTCCATCATTTCTTGAGGTGACAAGTAGTTGTCAAGAATTCCTTGCATAGTTGTATGGACTGTCCACCTTGTTAGGCAAAGTGTTTGTATCCTTGATGTAGGGGAGTCTTCATGTTGTTTTCGTACTTTTTCAAAGTTCCTTGCAGCTTGGGTGAATACTTTATCAACTGTATAACTTCCATAACTTCTTTTATACGCTTACTATCCCTTGCAATATCTTTTAGGCATAGATACACACAATGTGCAAGGCACTATACTAAGATTGCTGATTTATTTTCGTTCCCAAATATTTTGACTACAACACCAATGGAATCCTGAAAATTTCCTGCCCCATCATGTCCCCAGCTCCTGCAATGACTAAGCAGGATACCTAAAGAAATTAAGCTATCTTTCAAAGCTGAATAAAGACATTCAGCTGTAGTAGCATCAACCTGAACAAGCCCAAAGCCAAAAGAAATTTTCATTAGTATCATAATTTTATGGGAAAGTAAATCTTCAATCAGTGAATGTAGAACTTTATGGTCTATTTACTGTATCATTTCATTTATAATTTCTGGGGACTCATATTTATGGTTGCTCACCCATGCCAATTCTCCAAGTACATGTTGAAAAATAACAGTCCAAGTTTGAGCCACCAGCATGGTCATTTCTGATGGAAATGCCTTGTTGTAACAAGAAATACAGAGCATAAGGCTGATTTATATAGCTGCCTTTCTGAAGAACATGGAGAGTATCAACTTCACTTCTAAGCAGTTCTTTTAAAGGAATAGACTTGGTTGAAATTTTGAATGCTACAGCATCTATGTGAGCTCTTGAATATTCATGATCTCTTAAGCTAGTTGTGGCTCTTTTCTAATTTGAAAAACCAGTAACAATGAATGCAGGTTCAGTGTTTGTACTTATAACAATAAGCTTCAATTTATATGCCTCTTGACAGTAATAGTAATACATCCGACTTTGAGCAAAAATGAATCCATGCAAAAAAAATTGACCATGATGGCAAGAAGCATCCTTCTTGGATATTTGTACCAGATCCATATATCTTTTTAGTTTCACTAAGCAACTCTCTGTTGGTAGGTTGGTTACTCACTCCAGCAGTACAACATGTGCCATTACATGAATCAGAAGTACAAGGCAAATTAAGGACCAAGTACAAGACATCAGTGAGAACTGTTTCCAAGTCTTCAGGTGGCCCTTATTGTCCCACACCCATTCCATTGTCTGTGTATATTTGGGGGGGGGGGGGGGGTATGTGTTGGGTCTGATACATTTAAAGTTTGGATTGTATGCACAACATAAATACACAGAATAAGTAGAAATTAGTGTAAGTTTTCTGACTGACATTTTTACCCTCAAGCTCATTTAGTATGTTGAGGAGTCTAAAGATACTTGGTTGCTTTTCTTGTTCTTGTTCTTCTGATGATACTTCATGAATTCAATAGTGAGCATTACGTTATCCCGGAAATGTTCTAGTGTAAATTTGTCAAATTAATTTTCCTTTTATTCTTTCCAAGCTTAATTTTCCCTCCTTTAATCCTCCCCCCCCCCCCCCCCATTAAATATTTTGTGGCTTTGAAGTTTGATTTTTTTGTTGTTGGTTTTGGGGGGTTTTTGTTGTTGTTGGACTTTGCAATTTTTTCTTTTTTCTTTTTGTGGAATTTTTGGGTTAATTTTTCATTTTTTTAAATTTTAAGATAAAAAAAAGAGGAAACTTGAACTTCTGTTTGACACATATATTTCATTAATATTTTTGACCATCTACATAAATCTTGTGTAATATTATGAAAGATGAATTTTATGACTATTCTCCTCTCTCCCTTTTCTCTTTCCCCCCTCCCATTCCCCATTTTTACCATTGTA
Source organism: Lycopodina hypogea (assembly GCA_963969325.1). Taxonomy (NCBI): domain Eukaryota; kingdom Metazoa; phylum Porifera; class Demospongiae; order Poecilosclerida; family Cladorhizidae; genus Lycopodina; species Lycopodina hypogea. The sequence goes on from OZ017781.1 coordinate 5,544,710, forward strand.
GTGGGAAACCAAATCACTCTTCCCTGGTAGAATTCTTTTGAGGCTGGGGCCCACTTGACAAAATAACTTTATCTTCAGGTAGGGAGTGGAGGAGGGCTTTAATGATCTCAATACCAGCTCATTCTCTGAAGAAGTTCAGTCAGTGTAATTATTAATAATAGAATAACCATTCCAGTCTTAAATTACTTTTCCTTCCCACTACAATGGCATGAATAGGTGGGGGGTGGGTGAAGTGTAGAATTCCTATATCTATCTATATACCAAACTCATGAAGAAAGTGTTTAATGAGGTGTGACAAACAGAAAATCAAGTTAACTAGTTCTTTTTATGAATTTCAAATTTTAAAAAAGGAAAAGAAAAAGAAAACCTTCATCTCAGGTCACAAAATTTAAAGATAGTTCAAGTTGTGGGAGGGGTGGGGGGTGGTAATCTGCCAAGTGTATGCTGATTAATATGGTATAGGGAAATATACAAAGTGGTGTAGTAATGTTCAGTATATAGTTCACTACACCTGCTCTATATGAAACTTGCCTAAAATTTCCTAGGGTCATTTCAATTCTAAATTATTGCTGATTCCATGTGCTCCCAAATGGATGCTCATGAGCATATTCTAAAGAAGACTAGAGCTGGCCCCCCAAATACACACCATACTTTCTTTTATTTTTTTTCCTTCTTATTCTTCTTTTTCAGAACTTCAGGACATTATCAGGAAAATTTCTTAGTTCCAAGATCTATGAGACTGAATTATCAGCTGCAGCTGTGTTTTGGGTATGTTTATCTGCACTTAACTACTTAAAAACCAAGCACCCCCCCCCCACCCCAAACTAAAATCACCAACCACAAGTACTATACACCACCCTAGGCAAATATTATCTGCTCCATAGGTCCCCTTAATCATCCTTGAAAGAAAAAAAAATTTTTTTAATTTTTTTCCAAAAACATATATATATTGTTTTGAATGAAAAGTTTGGTCAAAATGTTATAATAAAAAATAGTAATGATAACAAATTTAATTAAGGAGAGATTAATCAGGGTAATGGTAAGATTTTGATTAAATCCCTTTAATAAAATTGATCATAACTCTAGGGTAAATCAATTATAGCTCTAGGATAGATCATCCAATACCTTTATTGGTGGGATCAAAATTCATTTTTTGGACCAATAATCGATAATTAACATTAGAGTCAGGATTAAATGAAGACAGAGGTCAGGATTATATGACGACACAAGGACACAAGGGCAGGGCGGGGCCTCAGTACCCTTACCAGGATCTTGAGGTCAGAGGGGTCAAGGGGAAAGTAGCGCCTCAGTTAGCCTAGAAAGATGGAGGACAAGATGGAGTCCTCTAACGATCTTTCTCACTCTTCCCCATCCTCAGTCATATTGGAACCCGCTTTGAATACTTGCTACTACATCAAGAGAGCAGATGATTCCTGGCATATGGGGAGAGTCATAGAGTCCAGACAGGTGGAGGTGGACAATGAGAAGATAAAGAAATTTTTCATCCACTATAAGGACCGTAAGATCTTCTTAACATACTTTTGACACCATGCCACTCTACCATGTCATTTTGAAATACTATTTCTCCATGCCACTTCCCCATACCACTTCACCATGCCACTGACCCCTTCTTGTAGTAGGGAGAAATCAAATTCAATCAATTAGTGTGTTCTTATTAGTGCCAACCTGAACCAAACAAACCTTTCCAGGGCCAGTCACTAAATATCTTTTTTCTAGCATAAGGACCACAATGACCTAAAAGCCTACCCAGAATACTGGGATAGAAATCCAGCCAATTCTAGCATTGTGTTTCATACCTCTGTGCCCAATTCCATATTCTCTATTCAAACCTTATCAATGCATACTAAAGAAACTGATTAAAAAAGGAATTGTGGCAGCACAAGTAACACACAGACATGTGCACATAACTCACTTGACTTTAACATACATTTGAATTAATGATCACTGTTGTTTTGTGGTGATATTGATCTTTACCAGTTTTTCTACATGCTTTTCTATCATCTTGCTATTATTGTTTGGGAGGGATACAACAGTGACACAAGCTATAGCAGTGAAGCAGACTCATTAAAACGTCCCTACATTGGTGACCCCTATGAGCATGTTCACTGAGACATTGTTCTCCTACTTTCACTGCTAATTTCACAGTCAGTTATTCCTCTTTCACATTATAGTTGAAGCTCAGGCTGTTGCATAAGCCATCATGGCAGCTACCATCAATACAGTAGCCCTCATACTACCGGAGTTATCGTGTGACAGGATTGAATAATCGTTTATTGCTGTTGAGGCAAAATTTAATCTGTGTGTTGCTTGTCATTACCCAGGACCATAATAGGTATAGCTATGTGGTGGCAGCACTTAAGGACCAGGTTATGGGCAGGGTGATTGACATTATCAGGAACCCCCCAGCTTCTGGCACTCACAAACAGGCCATCAAAGATTGCCTCTTTCCACATTTGGCAGGTCTTCCTTAGAAAGGAGCAAGATGCTTCTAGATTGTCCTGGGAAGGATGATGGAACACCACTGGTGAGGACTCTGAACACATACTGGACAAGGTCCTTTTTCTACAGCATCTCCCAGCTGATGTCCAAGACCATCTAGCCCATTTTACTGCTCTGACTATCTGCGTGCTGGCTGAGCAAGCTGATGCCTACTTTTCACTTTGCGGTACCTGACTGAACCAGCCATCATATCTGGTTTGCGATGTAGTGCTGCGGCCATTGATTGCACATGCCAAAAGCTCAGCACTAAAAAGTGACCCCAGGCTATGTTTCTATCACACACAGTATGGAACTGATGCAAGGAGATGCACCCAGAACAAATGCCCAATGGCCCATGTTCCCCTAGTGGAAATACCACTAGCTGTGAATGCCAATGCTGGTCACTTGTAGCCATGCTAGCTGGTGCCACAACCTTAAGGCTTCTTCATACCCAGATAGGGCTTCGGGATGCTCTTTCCTCATCAACAAGGATGCAGAAGTTTCTCTCATCCCAGTTTATCCTGCTGATCAACATGCAGCAGTTTCTTCTACCTTCTCTGCCCCACTGGTGGCAGCCAATGGGATAGAAATTAAAATTTATGGCACACATTGCCTTCCACCTGGATTTGGTGACAAATGCTTTTGAGGGTTTTTCATTGTTGCTGATATGAACCAGGCCATCCTTGGTACAGACCTTTTGCGTGACAACAGACTCCAAGTCAACTTGGAAAGACAACACTTCATTCACTCTGCTACATATGCTACCATTAGTGCATCCTGCATTTTGTGTCCACCAGTACCTTTGGCTGTGACCAAACCTCCTCAGGTAAAGATTGTCTATGCCAATCTACTGACCTCTAAGCCTAAAATCACTGAATTGATATATCGGAAGGACAGGATCCCTCAAGGGGTCGAGCTCTGTATTGACACTTTTCAGTCTCCTATCCGCTCGACAGCTTGGTGTTTGTCCCTCAATAAACTTGCTGTTGCCAAGGCTGCATCCAAAGAAATGGAGGAGCTTGGGACTATCCGGTGCTCCTCTAGTCAATGGGCATCCCAACTCCACATTGCACCCAAGCCTGATAGTGGTTGGCGCACATGTGGGGATTTTAGATGCCTCAATTGCCGCATCAAGGCTAACTGTTACCTGGTGCCCCGCATCTAAGACTTCACTACTCAACTTTTGAGCAAGAGAATTATTTTTCATAGATTAACCAGATTATGGGGTATTACCAGATTCCGGTACGTGCTATGAACATCCCCAAGATAGCAGTTATAACTCCTTTTGGCCTTTCCGAGTTTCTCTGTACACTGTTTGGCATTGTTCAGTGTTTTCAGAAATTCACTGGCGTTTTTGATCGTCTTGAACAACATGGCCTATTTATTCACCCTGGCAGATGTGTTTTTGGTGTAACTGAGATAACTTTCCTAGGCCATGGGGTCAATACTGAAGGCATAAAACCCACGCCAACTAACCATCTAAGATTTATCCTGCCCGACAGTAATCAAGGAATTCCGGGCCTTCCTAAGAGTGATTACCTTTTATGACAGGTTTGTGCCAGCCGCTGCATAGCTGCTCCATCTTCTCTACAGCGCTTCGGTTGGTTGTCCCACTGGTGAAATGGTCAACCCTCATGGACAGAGCATTCCATGATGCTAAGACCACACTGGCCTTTGCTATCCTTCTGGTTCATTCCCGTCAGGATATCCCCATAGCTGTGAATGTTGATGCTTCAAATTAGGTCATTGGAAGCGTTCTTAACCAATTCACAGATGGCCTCTGGCTACCACTGGCTTTCTTCAGCTGCAAGCTCCAGCTGGCCCAGACCAGCTATAGCACATTACCCAAGAATTACTCGCTGTCTATGTTGCTATTCTACACTTCCGATATTTTCTGGAGGGATGTCAGTTTTCACTTTTTACCCACCACATGCCATTCACATTTGCCCTCAATAAAATCTCAGATACCTGTTCTACACAGCAACAGTGCCAGTTCTCAGCTATCTCCAAATACACCATGGACATCAGGCATGTTGCTGGCAAGGACAAAGTAGTTAGAAGCACTCTTTCCTGCGCTGCCATTTCGGCCATCAGTGGCAGAATCTGCCCTTGCGGCTGCTCAACTCGCATATCCAGTCGACATACTGCCTGTCGGACAGCAATTACAGGACTTCAGCTTAAGGATATTCCTTTTGGACCGTACAACGCAACCCTATTATGTGTGATACATTTCTTGGTCAGCCATGTCCCCTCATACCTGTCTCCTTTTACCACTGCATTTTCGACACTCTTCATGGCCTAAGCCACTCGGGTGTGCAGACAACCCATAATCTTGTAGCCCTCAGGTACGTTTGGTATGGCTTTGTTGGACAGGTTGGAGAATGGGCCAAGTCAAGTATCACTTGCCAACGAGCCAAAGTTAATCTCCACCATCATGCCCCATTATCTGAATAAACGAGCCCATACTCCATTTCAATCATGTGAATGTGGATCTCATTGGGCCACTTCCTTCCTGCCGAAATTTCACCAACCTCATCATAGTGGTGAACAGAGCCAATCGCTGGTCAGAAGCAATTCCCCTGGCTAGCACAAATACCAAAGATGTGGCTGATGATTGCTTGAGTGGTTTGATTACTTGTTGTGGCCTCCCCTCAATGTCTCCTCTGACCGAGGACCCCAGTTTACACCCAACTCTGGCAAGATCTCTCTGACCTCCTCGGAACCAAGCTGTATCAGACTATTGCTGACAATTCCCATGTAAATGGTCTTGTGGAGAGGTTCCATCGAAGCATGAAGGCATCCCTCAGAGCACACTGTTAATCACCACCATGGACATCCGAACTTCATCGGATCATGCTTAACCTCAGGATCATGCCGAAAGATGATCTAGGGACATCTCCACAGAACTAGTGTTTGGGTCTCCGCTCACAATCCCTGAGGAGTTAGTGGATCATGGCCAGGGTGAACCAGTTCCAGAACTGCTCCACCACCTTGTGATAATGTAGCAAATCTCCAACCTGTTCCTCCTGTACATCATGCCTCTCCTGCAACCTCATCACCCACTTCAGCTAAGTTTGTCCTCATTGATCACGATGGCCACAAGTTGCCCCTATAGCCACATTATGATGGCCTATTTAGTGTATTGATCCCAGGGGACAAATTCTTCAAAGTTCAGGTCAGCCATTGTGAGGAGACAATTTATATTGACAGATTAAAGATTGCACATGTTGACAAATATGCCGAGGTTTAGGTGGCTCTCCACATCCTCCACCACAGCCCACTATTTTACCACCTAAAGAGCAACCAAGTGCCCCAATCCTAGGTACTACATGAACTAGACAAATTATCAGGACACCTGCAAGGTTTTTGGACTAAGATAGCCATCTACGAAACAGTTTTATTAAGATCAAATCAGTTCTTGAGGGAGCTGTGTGGTGGTGCAAATTATATACTGCAATCTGGACATAATTTACTTGACTTCACCATACAGTCGAATTAATGCCCATTGTTTTGTCTTGTGGTGATGTTGATCTTTACCACTTTTTCCATGTGCTTTTTGATCATGTTGCTATTGTGGTTTGGGAGGGATACTACAGTGATGCAAGCTATAGCAGGGAAGCGGCCTCATTATAACTTCCATACGGAATAAAGTTGTGGTCACCTTTGCCAGGTTTTAGTGATCCTAGCTAAAGTGTGTTACATTCCAAAATGTAATTTCAGTTACACATGTCAAAGGGGAGCTTATGAAATAAACAAATAACCAACTTGAAAGTATGAAATCTGCATTAACTGCCTGTAAACTTCATTCATAGATATGACAGTGCAATTCCAGTTCTGACTAATCAAATTTTGTTACAAGATCCAGTAACTGGCTCACAATAACCTGGCTGAGATTGCCAGGTGATCATCCATCAGGCTTGAAAGATTAAATGTTGAAATAGTCAATAAACATGAATTTTTCATGATATAATATAATTTATTCAAACTTCAGCATGCTTCATATATTTTAAATTGTTTTTTTGTTTTTTTTGCAATCAAAGACAGCTTATTCTGCATGTTTTTCAATGAAAAAAGAACAAACTTTGACCATATTTATATAGATTTGTCAAATTAGTTTCCTTCAAAACTTTTTCCAACTTCAAAAATAATTTCACACTTAAAAATTTTTTTCTGCTTTATTATGCAGTTTATTTAATGTTTTATGTTTTGAACAACTCTTGACCTTTAGCATTCCTGGCACATTTAGTTCACAGTTAGTCAGACTGCCTAGTGTGAGAAGTGTGATTACAGTGTGGTTTGAAGGGTATGCATATCACTCAAAACACAGTTTAATGGATTTATTGCCTCAAGTATGAACGCAAGTGCAGAATGCTAATCAATTTTATGGAGGAATTTTCCCTTTTATTGTATGGTGAAGCTGGCCGGACACTTCATGGAATATGGTCAATATTTTTATTATTGAAAAAACACTCTGAATAATTAGTCTTTTGATACTGAATGAGTGCAAGAAATAAAGCATGAGGGAGTTATAAAAATGGATTCCATCATCACTTGAATAATTTAATTTTTGTGGGCTACTCCTTCCTAAGCCAACCATAGTTAAACATGCTTCTTCGATTGTAAATGAACCAAAACTTGTTTATGCTTGGTATTCTCTTGGCAATGGCTCAGGTGGGCCAAGAACACACTCACTTATGGAAATCACATAATGAAATGACATCTTTGTTTGTTTCAGTTAACCGTCGCATGGATGAGTGGGTGCCACTAAACCGTATTGACTTGAGACGAAGCGTGGATGAGGAATGTAAGAAGAAGAATGTGTATGGCTTGAATGCACTCAGTGGTGGCAAGAGGATCACAAGGAGCCTGAAAAGAAAGTACAATGAGATAAACCACATTGAAAAGGTAAGTGTAGTATTTGTGTAATCCCGTTCGTATAGGGCATGCAATAGGTGTTTAATTCCATGATGACGCCTGAAGGCACACACATACTAACATTCAACACACCACACACTACTTCCATACACGCACATAGCAATAAAAAGTTGTAAAACACATATTTTCACTCAAAATGGAAGAAGTTGTTGACAATAGATTTTACTCAACAACATGACAATCTCAATAAATCAAGTCTGCATATATTGGTTGTCAATTTCATGTCATGTCCACATTCTTCAATCATTAGAAATAGATATTTACTGCCACCTTTATACTATTTTTTTTATTATACTACCAAAAAATTGCCCTATATTCGGTTTATAAAGCAGCCACCTGCCGTAACGAGCATGTTTAGTTGGCTCTATGCAACATGCAGGTATCATTGACACTGTTCCCTAATAAATAACTGATGCAGACACAAATTATGATCCTTACCTCATTCATTTAGTTGTAATTGTCATTGATTCAACTTAGATTTAGTTTCAACTATATGAGCAAATAGGGTCATTCCTTATTATTTATGAAAAATACAACTCTCTAAGATACAAGGACCTATCAACTGCCTTGACTGTCCAAGCTCTCAAAAAAACGAGAAAAAATATTCCAATTAAATAACACCACCACATGCTCCAGAGATGCCAGAAATTCAATGCCTAATAGAGGGCTGTGAGTACCAGACACCTGATGTGGAACCAGTAATTGCAGCTCCACTGATTGCAACTCATACAACCAGTCACAGATATCTAATGGAGGTCTGACACAAACAGCCGGAGTTGAAAAATTAAATGGATCAAGCATATCATCAGCTGGCACAACAGAGGATTGGCAGTGTTTTAAGTTGAGATGGAATGGCTATGTGAAGGCAACCAGATTGGAAGGAACTGACAGAATGATCCAGCCATGGGAATGCTGTGATGAACAGCTTCAAAGACCTCACCAGAAATGCTGAGGGGACCCTTACTGAAATGACCTAGGATGGGGTATTCATAGCCATGAGAAGACTAACTGTGAGAGAAGAGAATACTATGGTGGCAAGGTTGACCATGCATAGTATGAGGTAGGATCGAGATGAGCCAATATGCGCCTACCGGGCCAGATTGAGAGGAAAAGCGAGTGTCTGTCAGTTCACACACCTATGTACAGGGTGTGGGGCCCATGTGGATCACACAGAACCATATTCAGAGATATACTCTGCAGGGGTTTGAATGACACCAAAGAACAGATGGACTTGTTGGGAGATAAAAGAAAGCTTCTTCCAAGTAGCCAATTTGCTGAACATCTATGGCAGACATGGAATCACCCTCAAACCTGAGAAGTTCAGAGTCGTCTGAGATAACATTGAATTCTCGGTCTTTGAAATCACCACAGACACTGTGAGACCATGCCTGAAAGGCATCAGACACATCTCCTATTTCCCCACCCCACAGACCTTAATTGATCTAAGATCATGGTTTAGGTAGGTGAACCAAGTGTCATATGCATTTAGCATGGCCTTTGTTATGCTGCCCTCACAAGAACTACTTAGGCCTGACAACTTTGGCTAGGATAATGCCTTACAAAACGTATTCGAGGAGTCAAACTTACCTATCATTGAGTTATGGAGCCGAAATTTTCATCAGATCCAAGCCTACATGCCTAGCGACTGATTGGTCAAAACATGGCATAGGATACTAGTAGTTTCAGAAACACTGGTCCTGACCCTCCAATGATCACTTTTGGTGCAAGCTATGCTGGATGATAATTCTAGTAGGCAGCTGATTTGGACATGTTGCTTAATCCAGGTACACCCCAATTGAAGGTGATGTTCTGGCAGTGGTAGATGCTCAGGACAAAGCTAGACATCTGGGATGCAAAAACCTAACTATTGCAGTTTACCACAGACTACTCTTAAAAATATTTGGAGACACATCCTTAGATCACATCTGCAACACCAGGCTAAGAAACTTAAAAGAAAAAAACTTTAAGATATCGCTTCAAGATGGTAAATATTCCTGGTGTCTAAGACATGGCCCATGATACCCTCTCAATACATCCCACAGGTGATGACAACCAACCCAATATAGTTTTCCATGATGACATACACAGCATTCAAGATGGCACTGTAGTTCTTCCCATCCAAATCCCTACTGAAATCGTAGCTGGCATCTATATAGACAATCAACTATACTTTCTTCAAACAGAAAACAGACTAGAGGAGTCACTCATCTCTTCTCTACATTCCATACATACCATCAATTAGGAGGAAGTACTAATTGCTACATCATTAATGGCAATATGCTCCTCTTCCTCTCTACCATTGAAGATGGCATTACAGAACTCAAAAACCAACTACCACTGTCTATCAGAGAATACCACCAATTGAGGAGACACCTTTACAGCAGAGTGTCCTAATCTACAAGGATGGAATCGTTATTCCACCCTCTCTGCAGCCTGAATGGCTGTCTGCATTTCATGCGGCTCACCAGGGCACATCTAAAATGACATTGAAGGCTGAAGCATCAATTTTCTTGCCTGGCATAGCAACGGACATGTGTGTCTATGGTAGACCAATCAAGGATTTAATACCTATCTTGCCTGTAAAACAACACCCACATCAAACTTGGAAGGCATCACTAAACCTTAGAGATAAGGCACTGAAACAATGTCACATGATTCACAAAGACCAATGGAGTGAGCTCAACAAAGCCCTTATACCAGTACACATAGATGACAGAGTGAGGATTGAAAACCAAAATGGCCATAATCCAAAGAAATGGGACCAAACTGGCATAGTCATAGAGGTATGCCTATTTCACCAATACCTCATGAGAATAGATGGATCAGGCAGACAATCACTCAGAAACAGAAACAGAAAATTCCTAAGAAAATACATCCCTGTCTATAAACATGACAGTAGAAGATGTTTCCAGAGGACATTGTTCACCTCCAGTTGTAATTGTCATTGGTTCATATGAACATCTCTTTTGATTGAGTTTCAAATATATGAGCAAATATGGTTATTCCTTATTACCCATTCTCATTAATAGAATAAACATGATACCACTAATAAAATGCCCAGTTTCTGTAATAGGTGGAGTGTATTATCACCCAACCACACCACATTGCCCCCCAATCTGAATGAAACTTTAGCTAGGATGCGCCCTAATCTATCACTGAATGTTTTGTGAAGATCCCTCCTGCAGTTTGGAATGAATTAAAGTCCAGACAGACAGACAGATGGACAGACGGACGGATGGACGGACGGACAGACAGACAGACAGACAGAGAGACAGAGAGACAGAGAGACAGACAGACAGACAGACAGACAGACAGACAGACAGACAGACAGACAGACAGACAGACAGACAGACAGACAGACAGACAGACAGACAGACAGACAGACAGACAGACAGACAGACAGACAGACAGACAGACAGACAGACAGACAGACAGATAAAACTGTGCATCATAGTAAGATTTTTTATTCACAACTTCATTATTTTAAGTATGTGTGTCTTGTCTGTTGTGTGTGTGTACTTGTATGTATGTGTGTGCATGTACGTGTGTGTGTATTTGCATGTGTTTGTGTTTGATGATGGCATTATAGACCCATGATGAGATGGGCCCCACTACTTCTGCCCAGGATAAAGAGTATGACGCTCTCACCTTGGTCAAGTACATAGAATATGTCGATCTGGGTGGACGTAAGATCGACTCCTGGTACTCCTCCCCCTACCCTGAGGAATATCGCAGGCAACCTATGCTCTGGATATGCGAGTACTGCCTCAAGTATGCTCGGCTCAAATGCTCCTATCTAAAGCACCTCACACTCTGCCAGCATCGCCAACCACCCGGGAATGAGATTTACAGGAAAGGGCCAATCTCTGTGTTTGAAATGAATGGTAGCGACCATAAGCTCTATTGTCAAAATTTGTCTCTTTTGGCGAAGCTGTTTCTGGAAGATAAGGCCATCTGTTTTGATGTGGAACCTTTCTGGTTTTACGTACTGACACAGGTGGACGTGCAGGGCTGTCACATTGTGGGATACTTCTCCAAAGTATGTATTATGGACTAATTGGTTAATAAAGGAGTTAATGCACAGATATTTTTTTATATGGGGCACTTAGAAAGACTTTATATCTTGTGTGACAGCCATGTTGATTGAGTAAAATTGCAATCATTTTTGTTAATGGCAAATGTGTAAATGTACTATATATACATCATCCTTTTTGTATGGATAAAAGTTCTACTTACTTTATTTAATTTAATTTGGGTTGACAAAGTAATTTTTTCTAATTTTTTCAATTTCATTATCTGTGGGATCTCAATATAGTGGATGTTATGGCAAATAGCAGTCTTCCAGATTGCCTGATTTTCTAACAAGTAGTAGATATGATGAAATATCCTTAACCAGAATTAACCCAGTATGCTTCCATAGAAATAGGGTGTCCAATTGGTGCTATGTCACAATAGATAGCATCAAGCAGTTCACTGGGGTTACAAGCTGATCAAAAAGAGGCACCAAGCCTTATAAAGTACTCTATGAATAAAAAAAAAAGTGCAACACTTGTCAATTGGCAACACATACAAGCACAAAAAAAACAAAAAAATAGTTGGTGACAAGAATGCAAAGGCCCCTATACTTGTCCCTCAGCAACAAGAAAAAAAATTTTTTTTAATAACAATAATTTTTGTGAAGTGTAGCATACTAAAAAAAGTGGATAAATTAAAAAAATAATTTTTTTTTTAATATCCCGCACAGGAAAACACAAATGAGTTGATTCATTATTAAATGAGAATATAGGCGACCAATAGAAGCAATAAATATATATCAATAATATTTTGGATTTTGGGTGTGAAGAATCTGTTAACAAAGATCTTATGGCATTAAACTATTATTTCTACAATGATTATGTAGTAGACAGAATCCTGTCAAAGATCTCACTCCGGAAGAAAATTTTTATGCCTGTTTGGCTGTAGCAATGGAATCTCATTCAATTCAGGACTATCCATTTTCACAATTTTGCAATTTTGGGGGAAGCAAATATATTTATTCTGCAATATCTGATTTGTTTCTTCTTCTTCTTCTTCTTTATTCTTTGCTGTTAGCATATATATAGCATGAGATTGCATGAGATTTATATATATACACACACACAAGACTATATATATTTCTTTGCTTTATTTTCATATCATCTACCAATTGATTTCAATTTCCCCGTTTTCTTTAAACTTCATGATGCACTTCATCTGAACCGGAAAAGATCAAGTATTATTTCAGTGCTAAAAGTAGCATTATTTATAATATTAGAAATCTACTTTAGGTGATTAAATTTTGAAGTAACACCAACACTCATGTTGAAAACACTCCTAAATATAACTGGAGACCAAGAATTTTTGGCTAGACACTCTTGAGAGTTATGCTGTGATTTTACACTTCCCACAAGCTCTTTTTCTCATTCTATTATTATTACTATATGTAGGTGTGCATATATATGTATTCATTTATTTGTTTATTTATTTACCACTTAATCTATTTTATTTTTATATTTCTATTACATATTTATTCATTTATTTATGTTTCATGCAGGGGAAAGAAAGTGCTGAGAACAACAATGTAGCTTGTATCCTCATTCTTCCTCCGTACATGCGTAAAGGCTATGGGAAATTTCTCATAGCCTTCAGCTATGAGTTATCCAAGCTTGAGCAAAGCTTGGGTTCTCCAGAAAAGCCCCTCTCTGATTTGGGCATGTTGAGCTACCGCAGTTTCTGGTCTGAGGTTTTGCTTGACATACTCAAAGATGCACAAGAACCTGCATCTATTGAAGACCTAAGGTGAGTGGGTGATCAACTTTTGGCCTCCATTAACTATTTGACATGGATACTGATACTGTCAGTGTGTATTAAATTGATTTTTGATATTATGATCAACTGTGTAACTACTTCAACAATACCTTGAGAATATCCTTCCATGCTGTTTAAATGGTTTGTTTAGTTGCAAGATTTTAGTGAGTTAATTTGATAATAATGACCAAGCCAGACTTTCAGAAATGTGTGTGTGTATATATATATATATATGAAAGACAAAAATAAAGATTACAATAATAGTTTTAATTGAATAAGGTGTTGTGTCATGTTTTATGGTTGGTACAACATTGAGTAGCATACCTAAATTGTGAGGGTGTGGTTTTCAGAATCTATTGGTGCTGAGCGCACACTAATACTAACTGCACCAAAAGGTAATGGCGCAATAAAATATTGGCATAACTGTTTCCATGAAGCTCTCTCTTTAACTTCTTTAATGAATTGATGTGTGCTGATTGTATTTTCTGCATTATAACAGTTTGTGTGTGGGTGTGTTTGTGTCTGTGTGTGTTGTGTGTGCGCCATGAGCAGCGTGGCCACAGGTTTTACGAAAACTGATATCATTGAAACATTGCAAGCTCTGAATATGATCAAGTACTGGAAAGGACAAGCCATTTTCTATGCAACTCCTGAGCAGGTGGAGGAACATGTGAAAAATCTCAAACTTCGGAAGCCAAGGCACATAGTGGACACAAGGTACCTACGCTGGAGCCCGAAAAATAAACCAAAGATACAGAGGCCAATCAAGAAACATTGATTTAGAGATTATTGTGTTAGAAACATTAATTTAGAAACATTTATTTAAAAACAGATTTATAAATATTAATTTAGAAACATTGATTCCATGTGTTACACTCTGCATTTCAATATGCCCAACCATTTCAAAATGCAATTCCTTTCGATGGGTTTCAAATGTTTCATGAACATGCAGTACTACATTGCTACACCCTGGCCACAAAATACTGCATGAGGTCTGAATATTCTTTGTTTCTGGCAGCTAGAGCTTATTGGATCTCTCAAACACTGGTCCATCCCAAAAAATTATATTCTTTTGTTTCCTCTTTCTTCCTTTTTTTATATAAGCTTTGGTAAAGGTATGTAAAATGAATGTTAGTGGAGGATTTTGTATATGTGACTATTAATGCACAGATCTAAGACCAGATACATGTATATAGTTAAACAATTATTCTGTAAGAATCAAATGTTATTGAGTGACTTTCTAATTGGAGAAATCATTTGCATCTGTCAGCGTCATTCCATAATTTGAGGATCTGATGTTGGTAACCAAAATTTCCATGAAAAACATAGGCAAACATAACTCTTAGTGTTTCGAAATTCATTACCCATTAAAACATAATTGTGGGTAAGGGGTATACATAGTGCCACTTTAAAAACCCAAAAAGATGCACACCAATGGTGCAGATGGGAATCTCATATATGGAAATGATAGAAAGTTATTTCACTAGTGAGCATATATTATTAACACCTAAAGTTTTTGGATAATCAATATATTATATATTTCTTTAATCATAAATACATGTATATCCTTTCTTCAAATGATAAAGGGGTATGCCAGAAATAGTATTCAGGAATTTAAAAATGTTTGATATTTAGGGTCATAACTGATTCTCAGAAAGATCCATCCCATGGCATAAATTGAGAACCAAGTACAAGATTCAAGCAAGGATTGTTTCCAGGTCTTAAAGTGGCACTTATTACCCTACACCCACCCCATTGCCCATTTGTGCTTTGGGTGGGGGTGTGGTCTGATGCAGTTAAAGAACAGATACTACATACACAGAGACACAGGCACACACTCAAACACACACCACACTCACATACACACACAAGCACACTCACGCATGCACACACACGCACCCACACCCACCCACCTACCCACCCAGCCATGTGCCACATCATCAGAAAACCCAAACTTGTACAGAGTCTTCACTGGCATTCTTTGTGTATTGTCTGAACAATCATTAATTAGGTTTATAGAGCAGGTATGTCCCCATTCTCAGCACATCACACATCCTGCACAACCAACTTTCAGCCACAACACATGCATAAAAGTTGAACAATGTAGAAGCCATGGTGCAACCTTGTTAAAGACCATTCTCCACTTCTATCTCCTTTAATAGCTCACCTTAAATCCTCACCATCATGTTCTCATGGAATGAGCTGATGATGTCAATCAGCAGTTATGAGATGCCAAGTTTGCTTAATGTCACCCATAGACGTTGAACTGAATCATAGGCTTTCTTCAGATCTATGAAGGTCTGAACTTGTCAACTACCTTCGCGGTGTGGCTCATAACTATCTCCAATATAATTTTTATGGAAAGGGGAAATTAAAGTTGATGAAGAGTGAAGATGAAGAAGAAGAATGAGAGAAGTGAGAAGAAGAAGAGAAATCCATCTGGGCTAGAGTTCAGTAGAGTTTGCTGGAATGCAGGGAAACACCTTTGGTGCTTAGTAAAGTACCTGCAACCAGCAATGCTCCAGCTGAACATTGAAGAGACCACTACCAGCAAGATCTGCATGGTCGAGCGCCTGGCCCAAAAGACCAAGGCCCTTATCATCCTCCTCCAGGAGACCCATTGCACTTGTATTGATAAGCTAGTAATTCCAAACCTTGCACTAGCTGGGTCAATCCCAAGCAGGAAGCATGGTCTAGCAACATTTGTCCATGAGAGTCTGTCCTGGTCACTAGCCGGTCAGTCTCCCAAAGATTCTGAGATCTAATAGTTGTGTGTTGACGTTGCTGGACAAAAGATCATTAATGCATACAAACCTCCATCCTCATGCCTTTTAACAATGTCCCTTCCAGTGTTCTCATCCCCATGTGTATATGATAGTGATTTTAATTGCCAGCATATGCAGTGGGGATACAGAGCCAATACATCCAACAGAGAGTGTTTAGTTGAGTGGGCAGCAAATAATAACTTAACGCTGCTCCATAATCCAAAGGATACAAGTAGTTTTACCTCCGGGCACTGGAACACTGGAACTAATTCGGATCTTACCTTTGCAAATGTCTGACCAGACAACAGGCTCTCTGACAGATGTGCACTTGAGAAGTTCCCTAGGTTTCAACATTGACCCTCACTCATCACTACTGCAAAACTTGTGGCCCCAGTACCGAGTGAACTGGTGAAGTGATGGTTCTTTTGCAAGGGTGACTGGAATCACACAAGCCTCCTCACCAATGAAGCGAAGCAAAGCATAACATCTTCTAGTTCCACCAATGTGTCGAGGAGTCTTATTAGGACTTTTGCAGTGCCATAATCAAAGCGACTAAAAGATCCATCCCACACGCAGGAACAACTACATACCGTGCTGGGATAACAAGTGAAAGAGCCTATATTGCACCTTCCTGGATAGCCCCTAATGGGGAAAAGTCTAGCAATGCTGCCACAGTACTGCTGTCCCATCTTGACCAGTGAAGGCATGAACAGTGGAATGACCCCTCAATTCTGTTGACTTTTCACACTCCAGCCACTTAACATGGAGTACCCTCAGTAGGCTGACAGGTAGGTCAATACAAACCTCTCATAAATGTCCCATTTAAGTAAATCCCATCACATCACAAGTTGTAAGAAACAGGATCTTCCCTGTGAGAGGCCATGAGTCAGTCAACTTGTAGCCTAGGAGGTTGGAGGGTCTTAACACCAGACAGTCAGAGTCTCTCCGGTGATTTCACTGTAGAAGAGCTGCCATCCAACACCTGAAGCCTGAGAAAGCCACTGGCCCAGATTCCATCTTCCCAGAATCAATACTCCATGCTGGTTCTGAAATGAAGTCCTGGTTGTGTGAATTCCTATCCTCCTGTTTGCGCAACCTCAAGATCCCCAAGATCTGGGATAGAACAGAAGTTGTCACAATCATTAAGCCAAATAAGCCCCCAGTGGATCAAAGTGTTATTGACCCATCTCTTTGCTGTGTATCCCCTTCAAGATCCTCGAGCATCTTATCTTTGCCAATGTCAAGTCTACCATCGACCTGCTTCTCCCTAGGGAGCAAGCTGGTTCTGACATAGGAGATCAACAGTAGATGAAGTAACTTTGTTAACTCAGGACATCAAGGAGAGCTTTTTGGCGAATCAAAGGCCGGTGCTCTGTTTATTGATCTCACAGAAGCTTATGATACCATATGGCACCGCAGACTCACCTGCAATCTTCTGCATCTGCTGCCGGACAGGCACATGGTCAAAATGATCATGGAGCTTGTCACAAACCACAGCTTAACCCTTACCACCAGGAGTGGAACAAACAGCAAGTTATGATGCCTCCAAAACGGCATCTCACAAGGATCAGTCTTAATCCCCCTTCTACATAACATCTACACCTACAACCTACCAACATCAGTCTCGCAGAAATATGTTTATGCAGACAATCTTGCTTTCATGCATTCTGCTAGAGACTGGCAGGCTGTTAAAGGAATTTTTTGCCGAGACCTTTGTAACACTAGCAGCATACCTCCAGACTCAGCAGCTAAAGCTCAGTTGGTCAAAAACAGTGTTGGTTGCCTTCTATCTGAATAACAGGGAGGCAGGTAATAAACTTAACATTTCACTTGACAAAAATGCCTGCCCTTAACCCAGATACTGAAATATCTGGGTGTCAAGCAGGACAGGTCACTTACATACTACTGACACCTAGAGTCACTGTGTGGGAAACTAACTTTCCATGTAGCCCTTATGATACGGTTTGCCAGATTGGGATGGGAGCCAATGGAGCTGTTCTTCGAACAGCTGCCTTGGCCCCATGTACCCAACAGCAGAGTACTGTGCACCTGTCTGGTGTTGCAGTGTACACACCCGCATCATCGACATGGCAATTAATGGCACACTCCGCATAGTGACTGGATGCCTGCATTTTACATAATTGGACAACCTACTCAATCTTGCAGGTATCCAACCTGCTGAGCTTCACAGAAGGCAGGCCATACTATCTCTCAGTTCCCAGCTCTTATACCAGGCCATCTGCTTTACTACAAGCTAGCAAATCCTGCCAAGCAGTCGCAGTGACTGAGGTCACAACACTTATTTGTGCCAGCTGCAAAAGAGTTTCTCAGGACCATCAAGGAGCAAAACATCAATGTGGTATGGTGGGCAGGTCACGCTTGGAGTGCAGAATGGTGCAACAGCACCTACAGACTGCGCTCCTTCATTCCTGATGCCGGACTTCACCCACTGGGTTGGCTCTGCCAAGACCAGCGTGGAAGAGGCTAAACCACCTTTGAAACAGTGTTGGATGCTTTCGCTCAACCATGCATAAATGGGGAATCGTCCCTTCAGCAATCTGTTAGTGTGGCATGGAGGATCAAACTGCAGACCATATTATAGAAAAATGCCAATACTTGCAACCAATTGGTGTACATGGTTGGCAGGTTCTGGATGATGACACCATAATGGATCTTGACCTGATGTCCCAATATCAAGCCAGATGGTTATGGACTGAAGGACAACTTCAGACTTTGACTAACTTTTAAATGCCTAACTGGCTTCATAACTTCATTAAACAATTAATAATAGTGTGAAACAAGTGATATCATCATTCAACTTCCTGTTCTTAGATCACAATTTTTCAGTTTTGCAAGTTAAGTTAGCTTCAGCCATTTGTCACTATGTAAAAAATTGCCCACATACATTAGTACACACACCAACACTCACCCACACACACATATACGCATACACACAGTCTTTCCATCTACTTTAATGAAGATAAATGTGCGTTTCATGTGTTTCTGTATTAAGACAGTTTTTGTCTGTGTTAATGTGTGTGTGATGAGTACCACAGCCACAGGCATCATGCACAATAATATTATTGAAATATCATGAGCTCTGATCATAAAGAATCACCGGAAAAGACAAAAGGTTATCTATGTGACACCTAAGATGATGGTGAAGGAACATGAAATGTGCTAAATATTGTAAGACAATGATCATTGTGGATTCCAACACCTCGCTAGAACCTGAAAAACAAGAAATAGAAGCCAATCAAGAAACATTGATTTGGAAACATTGATCTATAAACATTATTTTAGAAACATTTATTCCATATGTTAGACTTCTGCTTTTACACTCTATCCAACCATTTAGAAATGCACTTCTTTTCAATGAGCTTCTGATATTTCATGAACATGCAGTACTACATTGTTACACTCTAGCAACCAAACAGTGTACAAGGCCAGAATGTTTTTTTTTCTTTTCATGCAGTCATGGAATTTTGACTCCTTAACTCGATGATGGATAGTTTTGACACCTCGAATGCATTATATAAGGTATTGTCCCAGTGAAACTTGTCAGGCCTAAGTAGTTCTCAGAAGGGAAGCATAACATTGGCCATGCTAAAAGCATATGACACTTGGTTCATCAATCCATACTAGGATCTTACATCAGTTATGGTTTGTGGGGTAGGAAAATCAGAGATGGTCCTGATGTATTTCTGGCATGGTCTCAGAGTGTTTGTTATGATTTCAAAGCCAGCAAATTTAATGTTATCTTGAGCAAGTCTGGACTTCTCGGGGTTGAGGGTGATTCCATGTTTGAACTTAAACACCAATTACCACTGTCTATCAGAGAATACCACCAATATAGGAGACATCTTTACAGCAGTGATTGTGTCCTAATCTATGAGGATGGAATCATTATTCCACCCTCTCTGCGACCTGCATGCCTGTCTGCATTATATGCAGCTCACCAAAGAACGCCTGCAATGACATCGAAGGCCGAAGCATCAATTTTCTCACCTGGCATAACAACAGACATCCAAGCCACTAGAGCACATTGCTCACACTGTAACTGGGTGGCACCAATTCAAGCAGCATTAACACCTACACCTCCCACTCAATCAGAATTACATCTCAGTGCATCTGTGCAGACTACTTTCATTACTAAGGATGCAATTACCTTTTGTCATTGATAAGTACTCTAACTGGCCTATAGTGAAGAGAGCTAACGATGTAACACAATTACCAGTCAAGATCCTAAGACAAATTTGCAACCTACGGCATACCAGATAGTGGCCCTAAATTCATCACCCACACTACCAGGCAATTTCTGCGCAATTGGGGGATCCACCACCACCGCAGCTTGGTGGTATTCCCTAACAGCAACTGCAGAGCTGAGGTTAGTATCAAAACCATCAAGAGGTCATTCTCTGGCAACGTGGGGAAAGATGGCACACTAGATATCGATGCATTCCAGAAAACAATACTTCAGTATGAAAGTACACCTGATCATTCCAAAAAAATGTCCCCAGCTATGTGTGTCTATGGTAGACCAATCAAGGATTTAATACCTATCTTGCCTGTAAAATAACACCGACATCAAACTTGGAAGGAATCACTAAACTTTAGAGAGGAGGAACTGAAACACTGTCACATGATTCAACAAGACCAATGGAGTGAGCACAACGAAGCATACACATAAGCAACAAAGTGAGGATCCAAAACCAAACTGGTCATCATCCAAAGAAATGGGACCAAACTGACATAGTAATAGAGGTTCGCCTATTTCACCAATACCTCATCAGAATGGATGGATCAGGCAGACAATCACTCAGGAACTGAAAATTCCTAAGAAAATACATCCCTGTCTATCAACCTACCAGTAGAAGATCTATTCTAGAGGACATTGTTCACCTCCATTTGTATTTGTGATTGGTTCATATGAATGTAGCACTCTACTCCACTCTTCGCAACTACATCCAGGCACATCCTTCTATCACTCTGGCTCATGGTGGCATAGTCGATGCAACTGCACTGCTTCAACTTTGGATTCTGCCATGTCTGTTTGTGCATGGCTTTCTTCATGAACCACATGTTACATACAGTAGTCAGATGGACATAGAGAAAAAAGATAAGCTTTTTACCAGCCTCATTGATGATCCCTGATACCCATGTGTCCCTTTCACTAACCCCCACCAATCATTCACACACTCCCTGGACCCCACATGAGCATTAAAGTCACAATAAATCACATACCTTTCTCCTGCTGGTATTGCAGCCAAGATTCTCTCAAAGTCTTGAAAGAAAGCATCCTTCACCTGTCTACCTTCCCTCACGGGAGCAAAACAAGGCACCAAATGAAACTTTGTTTTGGTCCCTTCTCCTACCTGCAGGGATGCTGCGATACTGCTCTTGGACCCCATGCTTTCCACCTTTGCCCAGTTCTCTTCCATGCATCAATTGCTGGGCCAAGAAGGACAATTGCCATCCCTTCTTGCCTCTGCATGTCATCATCCTTAGATGAAGCAGCACACTTTCTCTTACCTGACACACCTCACTTCCAAGACACTTGGTATCCTGCAATACTGCCAACTTCACATCATATCTCTTCAACTTCTTCACTATTAGGTCTACCTTCCTGTCCTATCCCCTCTGCCCCCACATGCTAGCTACTTCAATTAGACCTTTAATGTTCACCATTGAACACACATTCCATGTGCCCATCCGCCATGATAATGTTTTCCTGCTTTGATCTATGTGAAATCGATCTTTCCCTGAGAGGTTTGCAAAACCTATGCAGTAGGACAAACTCAGTGTGAATGTATCAACTATCTTCATGCTGTGTGGCTCATAAGTACCTTCAATATCATTTTGATGGAGAGGGGGAAACTAAAGTTGATGAAGAATGAAAATAAAGAAAGAAGAGAAATCTATGCATCTGGGCTAGAGTTCGTTGGAGTTCGCTGGAATGCAGGGAAGCACTATTTTCAGAGCGCTTAGTAAAGTACCTGCAACCAGCTGTGCTCCAGGTGAACATTGAAGGGACCACTGCCAACAAGATCTGCATAGTCAAACGCCTGGCCCAAAAGACCAAGGCCCCTGTCATCCTCCTCCAGGAGACCCATTGCACTTGTGTTGATAAGCTAGTAATTCCAAACTTTGCACTAGCTGGGTCAATCCCAAGCAGAAAGCACGGTCTAGCCTCATTTAGCCCTTGCTTAAATGAAGATAAAGGTATGTTTCATTTATTTCTGCATTCCGACAATTTTTGTCTGTTTATGTGTGTGTGCGATGAGTAGCACAGCCACAGGCTTCATGCAGTATATTATTGAAACTTCTTGAGCTCTGAACATGATGAATCACTGGAAACGGCAAAAGGTTATCTATGCGATACCTAAGGAACATGTGAAATGTGCTAAATATATCATAAGCCAATGATTATTGTGGATTCCAACACCTACGCTGGAATCCGAAAAAAAAAGAAACAGAAGCCAATCAAGAAACATTGATTTGAAATATTGATTTAGAAACATTACTTTAGAAACAATGATTCCATGTGTTACACTCCTGCTTTTACCCTCTGTCTAACCATTTAGGAATGCACTTCTTTTCAATGAGCTTCTAATATTTCATGAACATGCAGTACTATATTGTTACACTCTAGCAACCAAATGGTGTATGAGGCCAGCATGTTTTTTTTGTCATGCAGCCAGAGTTTATTGGATCTCTCAAACACTAGTCCACCCCAACAAATTTGGTTCTTTTGTTTCTCTTATTTTTATTTTTTTAAATATAGGCATCTGTAAAGGTATATCAAAGGAATGTTAGAGGAGGGTCTTGTGCATGTGACTACTAATCTATGTTAATGCACAGATCCATGACTAAATACATGTATATACTTATACAGTTATCCTGTGAGAATTATTTTTTGAATTGACTTGATAACTGGAGAAGACATTTGTGTCTGTCAGCACCATTCCATAATTAAGGGCCTGAGATAGGGAACCAAATTTTTGTGATAAACGTGGGAAAAGATAACTCTTGTGCATTGAAGTTCCCTACCCATGAAAATATAATTGTCGGTGAAGGATATAAATAGTGTAATTTTCACAACTTAAAAAGATGCACACCAAAGAAACAGATGAAATTCTCCTATATGGAAAAGATAGAAAGTTATTCCAATATGATGTTATAATATTAGCACCTAAAATATTTTGATCATCAATAGGTGTATATACTTCTTTATGGTGAGAAGGGTAATAGTATTCAGGAATGCTATGATATTATATAAATATGTGATATTTAGAGTCATAACTGATGCTTAAAAAGATTCACCCCATGACTAAAATTGAGAACCAACTGCAGGAGTTTAGTGAGAATTGTTTCCAGGTCTTAACATGGCACTTATTACCCTACACCCACCCCATTGCCTGTATATGCTATTGGGGGGGGGGGGGGGGGGGGGGGGTTTGGGGGACTAGTACACTTTAAGAGCAGATGCCACACACTTGCGCAACTCACACAGGCCCGTCTGCCACCACACCACACCATAGTGACCATCATACCACACCTCACCACATCACAGTGACCACACCACATCACACCACGTGGCACTTATTGCCCTACACTCACCCCATTGCTTGCATATGCTATGGGGGGGAGGGAGGCCTAGTATACTTCAAGAGCAGATACCACACACATGTGCGACACACGCAGGCCCACCTGCCACCACACCACATCACACCACAGTGACCATCATACCACACCTCACCACATCACACCCCCTACACACACACACCCCCTCCCCGAACGCATGCACTACACACACACACCCACAACTTGTTGACTGGATCCTACTTGCCAAAATAACTTCACCTTTAATTCAGTCAGTAATTGATAACAGAATAATAATTCCTGTTTGAACTAGTTTTCCTTCCCACTGCAATGGCATTAATGAAGGAGGGACATTGTGTGTACTATTGATACATTCATATGTGTGTAAGATTCATGAAAGAAGTCTTTAATGGAGTTTGACTAACAGTACTTCAATTTAGCTACTTATCTTTGCAGACACTTTCTATTCTAATTCAGTGTTCATGAATTAGGAGGGGGGTTATCTGCCCAGTGTATGCTGACTAATATGGTATCAGGAATTATACAAGATGGAATAGTAAAGTTTGATAAATACTTAACTGCAATTGCTCTGCACAGATCTTGCCCAAATTTCTTTGTTACTTTAAGGGGATCCTTCTGATCAAACCACAAAAACTCAAATCTTATTTCAAATAGATGTATTTTTTACCATTCTTTCTTCTTCAAGTCATTTTTATTCCAAGTAATTTCTTCTGAAGAGCAGGTTCCCTAAGTACACACCTTTGTTTATTACTTTTTTCTCCAGAACCTTAGGATATTATTAGAAGCATTCTTTTAAATTTCAAGATATATGAGACTGAATTACCTGCTGAAGGGTTTTTTTTTTTAAAGTTTATATGCACTTATCTGCTTAATGCCTGTCAACACTACAAGCTGAAATTGGTTTCACCAGTGTCTGGAACAGGTTCCTCGTGTCCACACTAAAACGGTTTCATCCCAACAGATTCCATGTGAAGCCTACTAAAGGGTAGGCTTCACCTGATTTTAGATTTATTGAACATTTCTGTGGCTTTTCTGTCAATGTGTGCTGTTACATGTTTAGCTACTAACAACTCTCTCCCTGCTCTGGTTGTTCAATGACATTTCTGAGGGGAAGAGACATAATAAAGTAGCACAAGAGCAAATGAAATATCCCTTTTCTGTACCAGATTCATCAAAACCAATGATCAGCACACCAATTAATCACCCAACACAGGTAGTATTGAAAAGGTTAAGCATTACACCAGTGTGGAACAAAAAAACAGGTTGAAACCTGCTGTTACTGGAGAGAGGTATAAACTGGTTTGTAGTGTGGATAGGCCTTTAAAATCCAATGGTCCTATACTTAGAACCACCAACCACAACTACACACCACTGAAGGAATTTTTATCTGCTTTCATTGGTCCTGCTGAACATAAAAATATTTTTTAGAACCCCTTTCAAATAGCATATAAAAATGTCCATCTGAATGGCCTTAAAATTTTGGTCAAAAATGTCAATAAAAAAATTACATGTCTGTCTGTCTATTTGTGTCTGTCTGTCTGTCTGTCTGTCTGTCTGTCTGTCTGTCTGTCTGTCTGTCTGTCTGTCTGTCTGTCTGTCTGTCTGAATTTTTAATTACCACGTTTTTGTGTATTTATCTATTTTTTTTCTATTTGTGCATAACCACAGGGATTGAGAGAACCAATTGGGATGGAATTGGGCATGAGCACTTTGGGTGGGTATAGGATTATTAGTACATAATTAAATTTTGAATTACCATATTTTTATCTACCTATACATGTCATTCTATTTGTGCATAACCACTGGGATTAAGAGAATAGCATGTCTAATTGGAATGAAATTTGGCATGAGCTCTTGGAGTGGGTGGGGGTGCTTTTTTCAAAATAAAAATTGCAATTGCAGTATTTTTGCCTGACATCTCTGCCAGATGGATTGATTTATTATCATCTTGAGTAAATAAAAAAAAAAGTGAAGTATTTTTCCATACACAAATGGACTGGTGGACATATTTATGCAACAGTCTTTAAGTATGAATTGATATGGTCAGGTGAATTTATTGTGATCAAGCAGGCTTATATATGAGAATAATACCAGTCACAGTCAATCAGCAATGAGTTCAGGAATCAGAGATAATTGGATACTGTACATAGCTACACATGAGGATTATTTCCAGACTGGTTAATTGTTTAGATAAAGAAACTACTCAGACTGTTCCTCGCTGCTGGCACTAGCCGCTCGGCTGTCATCTTGTTCTTCCTCATCTTTCTCATCACCATCACTCTGTTTTTGAGAATCCTTGCCACCCTCAGAATCACTGCTACACAAAATAACATGCAAAAGGAAAATAATGACATTGAAAACAGCATATGCACGTACACAACAACAAAAAGTGTCAATAACCATTTTAATACTAGTATTAATAAATCACACTGATTACAGCAAAGCACAATAAAATAGGCTAGATTAAAACATCACATGCACACAAAAGAGTAATTTTATAATAATTTTAATTATGGGGGGGGGGGGAAATTTTTTGAAATGTTTATTTTCCTTATTAAAATTATGACAAAAATACAGCTCTTGTATGTGTGTGTGCTCATCTAGCACTCTATGTACCTGTCTGTGTGTGTGGTCATCTAGCACTCTATGTACCTGTCTGTGGGTGTGGTCATCTAGCACTCTATGTACCTGTCTGTGGGTGTGGTCATCTAGCACTCTATGTACCTGTCTGTGGGTGTGGTCATCTAGCACTCTATGTACCTGTCTGTGGGTGTGGTCATCTAGCACTCTGTGTACCTGTCTGTGGGTGTGGTCATCTAGCACTCTGTGTACCTGTCTGTGGGTGTGGTCATCTAGCACTCTGTGTACCTGTCTGTGGGTGTGGTCATCTAGCACTCTGTGTACCTGTCTGTGGGTGTGGTCATCTAGCACTCTGTGTACCTGTCTGTGGGTGTGGTCATCTAGCACTCTGTGTACCTGTCTGTGGGTGTGGTCATCTAGCACTCTGTGTACCTGTCTGTGGGTGTGGTCATCTAGCACTCTGTGTACCTGTCTGTGGGTGTGGTCATCTAGCACTCTGTGTACCTGTCTGTGGGTGTGGTCATCTAGCACTCTATGTACCTGTCTTCACTATCATTCTCGGAAGAAGAAGCACTCCCCTCTCCACTGCTGTCACTCTGCTCCATCTTGTCTGCATGCCCCTGGCTTCCTACTCCATCTTCATCCTCCCTTGCACCACCAGTTGCTTCATATTCCTCCCCAGAGCTGTCAGACGAAGATATAAACGCCTTGGAGACAATTTTCTTCTTCCCCTTCCTAGCTCCAGCATCTGCAGCCTCTTCTGCACCAGCAGTATCCTCAGCATTGTCACTTGGCATCTCGTCATCATCCACAGCAATCTTTGCCCTTCGCTTCCTACAGCAGAATGCATGGGTGAATGGGGGAAAAATAAGCCTGGACACTAACAGCATGTTGCCATGGTTATGTAAACAGTAAATAAACAAATATAGAAGTAGAGGAGAAAAATTGACAACACAAGCAATCTCACCTTGTTTTCTTTTCTTTGGGGTTTCGTTCACTTGCCCTCTCATCTTTCCTCTTTCCTCCCCTTTTACGAGATCTGAAAATGGAGTTTCATAACCATTACATTGTGAATCTACTATCCATATTACTCTTGTACAAAAATATATTATAAAAAAAAATCTTTAAAAGAAAGAGGAAAAAAGGAGCATTTTCACTAGATTGAGGTGTGGAAAAAGACAGGCAGAGCTCATGTCACACTTCACTGCTATCTTTCAGTTTCCCTTTCACCAGTAAATTTAGAACACACCCGCACACTCACTTATATAACTAAATACTTTTTTTTCTAACACACTTTCTCTTCTTGGCAACAGGTTGGCCATCCTCTCCTTCCTCTCCCTCGCTGAAGATGTCTCCCGACCTCTCCTTCTTCTTGCGCCCAACCCTAGCTGGTTTGATGTCCTCATCCTCCATCTTGAACTTGAGAAGGTTTTGTGTCTTCAGCTTGAACTGCTGTCTTTGTTCTTCCATATGCTGAGCCTGGATCTCCTTCTGCTTGGTCTTCTCCATCTGGGCAACAGCAGCAATAGTGTTGACAGTGCTGGGAACAGCAACAAGAGTGTTGACAGTACTGGGCAACAGCAACAAGAGTGTTGACAGTACTGAAGAACAGCAACAATAGTGTTGACAGTGCTGGGTAACAGCAGCAATAGTGTTGACAGTGCTGGGCAACAGCAGCAATAGTGTTGACAGTGCTGGGAACAGCAACAATAGTGTTGACAGTGCTGGGCAACAGCAACAAGTGTTGATAGTATTGAGTAACAGCAGCAATAGTGTTGACAGTGCTGGGAACAGCAACAAGAGTGTTGACAGTACTGGGCAACAGCAACAAGAGTGTTGAAAGTAGTGGACAACAGCAACAAGAGTGTCAACAGTAGTGGACAACAGAAACAAGAGTGTTGACAGTACTGTGCAACAGCAACAAGAATGTTGACAGTAGTGAACAACAGCAACAAGAGTGTTGACAGTACTGGGCAACAGCAACAAGAATGTTGAAAGTAGTGGGCAACAGAAACAAGGGTGTTGACAGTAGTGGGGAACAATAACAAAAGCGTTGACACTACTGAGCAACAGCAACAAGAATGTTGAAAGCAGTGGGGAAGAATAACAAAAATGTTGATAGTACTGAGCAACAGTAACCAGAATGTTGAAAGTAGTAGGAAACAGTAACCAGAGTGTTGACAGTAGTGGATAACAGCAACAGAGAGTTAAAAGTCTAAAAGTACAGGCAATTTGGGGGAATTATAAAATTTGACATATATTGAATTGAGATGGGACTAGAGGCATTGATGAGCTGATATGGTGACCTGACCCCCCACCCCCACTCCCAGACAGACACAAACCTCTTCCTCCTGCTGTTTCTTGGCCAGCTCCCCTCTGGCCTTCTCCTGACTCTCTCTCATCATCCTCTCCTCATCATCCACCTTCCGTGCCCGAGAGAGATGATGCTGGGCTTGGCTCAGGAAGTCTGCACACTTGCGGGCCTCGTGAGTGGCAAAGTTCAGGTCAAACTTTGCCCTTTCACCCTCCTTGCTCAGGTAAACAAAGAACCTGGATGGGAAGATCAGGAAGCAAATCATACACCACATGACAGTCCGGTGATCCTTATGTGATTTAAAGAGACCAATCAGCTGATAGAGGCACCAGGACTTATAGAAATGCACACACATTAAGCACATACCCAGGATAATGAGCTACCCACATTAATAACCACACCCATATGACTAAACGTGTTAAAAATAAAAGAAAAAGAAAGAAGAAAAAGAGAAAATAGGTAAACATAACTTTGACCTATTGGGTGGGAAGTTTGTCTTGTTGTTAGGTGTGCATCTACATTAACTATACATCTGCATCTTGTTATGTCTCCTTGGCAACTATGTCAGTATCAGGTTTTGTGGTTGCATTTTAGCAATATCTATCATCGGTGACTATTTCTATTACAAGATCAATCTGCACATGCACATCATGTGACGCACATACGCTCCGACACTAAGTGTATCATACATCGTCAGTGCATGCCCACCCATCGTCCATTCCCAACTTTATACCAGGTCACAATATCGTCCACACTGCAATAAGATCTTCTCTACTCTAGCCCATCACACAAAGAGAGAAATGGAGTCTTAGCATACACACACAACTACCACAAACCTCTGAGCCATCTCTAGCTCTCGCACTGCAGACAGGACAGAGGGCAGTGAGCTTCTGTTGTCCTTCAAGATAGTCATGGCCGAACGCTGCTCCACCAGCGCCAAATTGAAGAGGAGCAGGGAATCACCGGGAGAGATATGGCGTGCCTGAGGGGAAGAGGAAGTAGACATTAGAGGAGGAAGAGGTGGAAGAAAAAGTTAGGTTGGATAGAAGGTAGAATAGGAGGAAGAAGAGGGAGAGATGGAGGGAGAACTAGAACGAGATGAAGGAAGTTGAAGAGGAAGTGGAATGAGTGAGTGAGTCAGAAAGTGGAGGGTAAGGAGAAAAAGGTGGGATAGTATGAAAAGATGAGAAATGAGGAGACAATGAGGAGATGAGATATAAAGGGAGAAAACTCACTAGCGAACATGAAATATAATGGACATGAAATATAATGGACGACATTTGGTGCATCATTTGAAAAATGATGACACTGTGTGTATGAAGGAATATGGATAGACAGCATCTCCAGATGCACAGGCATTGGTGACCACACCCACACACTGACACACACACACACCTTGAGCAGGGTCACTCGGCAGTCGGCCAGGCGGTTGCACTTGAAGTAGGCCCTGGCTAGGTACAGAAGAATCTCAGTGTTGTGGAAGTGGTAGAACTTTCTCAGACAATTCTCATACTGCAGCCGGTCAAAAGGAGAAACAAGAGGAACAAGAGGAACAAGAGAGAGAGAGAGAGAGTGAGAGAGAGTGTGAGAAAAAGAGAGTGTGAAAGAGAGTGGGAGAGGGAAAGAGAGAGAGAGAATGGGAGAGAGGGAGAGAGAGGGGGGAGAAAGAGAGAGTGGGAGAGAGAAAGAGAGAATGGGAGAGAGAAAGGAGAAAGAGAGAGTGGGAGAGAGAGAAAGAGAGAGAGAGAGAAAGAGAGAGAGAGGAAAAGGGAGGGAGAAAGAGGGAAAAGGAGAGAGAAAGAGAGTGGGAGAGAGAAACAGAGAGTGGGAGAGAGAAAAAGAGGGAGAAAGAGTGGGAGAGAGAGGGAGGGAGAAAGAGGGAAAGGGAGAGAAAGAGAAAATGGGACAGAGAAAGAGGGAGGGAGGGAGGGAGGGAGAAAGAGGAAAAGGGATAGAGAAAGAGGGGGAGAGAGTGGGAGAGAGAAAGAGGGGGAGAGAGAAAGGAGAAAGAAAGAGTGAGAGAGAGAGAGAAAGTGAGAGAGAGAAAGTGAGAGAGAGAAAGTGAGAGAGAGAAAGAGAGAGAGAGAAGGAGAGAGAAAGAGGGAAAGGGAGAAAGAAAGAGGGAAAGGGAGAGAGAAAGAGGGAAAGGGAGAGAGAAAGAGGGAAAGGGAGAGAGAAAGAGGGAAAGGGAGAGAGAAAGAGGGGAAGAAAGTGAGAGAGAGAAAGAGAGAGTGGGAGAGAGAAAGAGAATGAAACAAGCACAGGATAAAGGTCAAGGGTCGCAGATTATAGAGTGTAGGAACATTTTCTCCCTTCAACTAGTTTACTCATTAAACTAACGTCTGTGGCACATCATGTACATCTTACATGCGTCATACCACATCTACGTATCATGACTACAGGTTGTGAATGTCTGCTTAGTTTGTCCTTTATCAAAGCCATGCCTTACCATATCCAATAACCATAGATGTAGATATAAAAAAAAGGAAACTAATCATGTGTGACCATTTGGCTAAGCACCATTGGAAGCAGACTATTTATGTTGTCGTGGCAAATGCCATGGGAAATGCAAACAGAGTCACACTGACCTATTTGGTCGAATTATGTGGACACTAAATGCTACAACTACTTTCTCAATGCTTCTGCAGTTTGAATTTCACCATTCAAACCATACACACACGACTGACCCAGTGAAGCAGTGTAAACTCTCCTCCTCTGAAGAAAGTTCGCTGTGGAACAACCACCACCCATGCACGCAGAGAGCAAGACCCCTTCTACTACTCACAGGTAGACCATTCCTGTTCCAGTCTCCCCATACACCACCCCCCCCCCCCCCTCCCCTCCTCCTGTCCTCACCATCTGGATGGCGCTGGTGTACTGCTTCTGCTCCACATAGATGTGGGCTAGGTTGAGCCACACGTCAGGCACGTCAGCTGTGGCTTCCCTCACTTGAGCAAACACGTCTCTTGCCTCCCTGAAATAGCCACGGTGAGCGAGCACAGCACCTGGATGGCACACACCCACGGATCATGCAAATGTCACATGACAATCTAGACATTAAGAAGTGAAATTCTTATACTGTATCTACATAAGGCCAAGAATATTAATCTCAACCTTCATTATGGATATCATAAGTTATTGAAATTAAAAAGTGAATTATTCTTTGCCTCATCCACACCTTTTTCTCGTAGACTAATACTTTGTTATCTATTTACTCCCTTACCTGACAATATTAGAATAATATTCATACGCTGTACTGGTGATAACTGTAAATTTAAAAAGTCCATCAGATTATTATAAACATTGTTCTTGCAGGTCTAATGCCCAGACCTGGTGTATGTCAATTGCTGAATAGATTGTGGCTGCTTGCCTAACTTCCTGCAGTATGGCAACCTGTCACCTCAATCTGGGCCACTCCCCCCTCCACTCTCCACTCCCCTCCCCCCCCACTCAAACAAAG
Organism: Lycopodina hypogea; assembly: GCA_963969325.1. Lineage (NCBI taxonomy): Eukaryota > Metazoa > Porifera > Demospongiae > Poecilosclerida > Cladorhizidae > Lycopodina > Lycopodina hypogea. Next base: position 5,576,712 of record OZ017781.1, read on the forward strand.
CTGCTGGGAGAGGGTCTGTGATGGATTCAGTTTGTACATGACACACACTCACATTCCCATGATATTGGAATGCCAGTTAGATAAGTAGTATTCAATATTTCGCATGAGCAGGAGTGATTACTGCCTGCTAGTGTTGACACTTCTTGCTTCTTTTTTTTTTTTCCCCTTCCAGCCAACTACCTGTAAGAAAGTATTTATCGGCACACTCCTATCAGACTGCTTGTTTGCCAGTCAAATATGTAAACTGCTCACACATTTAAAAAATGCATGCATTGAAACTGGCAGGAAATAAGGAAATAATCGTGAAATGAGTTGGACCCTTGGCCACTCCCCCCCCCCCCCCATCACCAACTCTTCTGCATATCGTAGAGAGAACTTTCCATCTGTAAGAACTTGGAATAGCTGATAATGGACAGCAAGAGTCAGCAGGAGATAATAGGAGAGAGGAGACACTGGACGATGATAAGTTGTCAGTTATTTTTCTTAATCCATGCTTGTCTCGCGGGCAATGCATGCTATATTAAAAGGAAATGGTCATCACAGTCTCTGGTCAACATCAGTGAGGAGAGAGAGAGCAGTCAATGGAGGAGAAGATGGCTCATTCATTCTTCAGCCAATAAAAAAAAATCACAGTGTTGAATAAAATTAATATTTAGTATTACATTGTATTTTTTGTCGGGTTCAAAAAAAAGAAGATTCGCACTGATTTACTCTGTGGCCAAGTATGCCCATTGACTCTGGGTCACACGAGGATAAGATCTCGACTCTACTCCAGCATCAACAATATAACAAGAGGAATTGAGTAATTAATTTAAGAGCATTCTGTGAACCTGTCTCTAAACATCAAACGATGTGTTTTTCATCAACATTCCAAAAGCAGCGGCCGTTCATGGCACTATCAGGTGCTTACCACATGATCACACGTACCTATCCCATTGGCAGCGTAAAGGTTCCTCTGGTCCTTGTGAAGAACCTCCTTGTAATGGCCAAGGGCTCTGTCCAGGTGACGTCTGTCTTTAGTCCGGTCCCTGTACGGGCGAGATCAGAACAGAGTCACAGAATGGAACAGAATCGAACAAAATATGCAGTGAGTGCATCAACATGATCACAAGCATGACACACAGTGCACGCACACTGGGAAGTTAGGTAACTGCAACATGCATCCTGTATGACACAGTAACTCAAAATAATTCAGACTAACTCAAACTAACTTACTCAAGAGAGAGAAGTGTAACCTCATCTTGATAGGTCACAATAACCCAGATGATATAATGGTTGCCACATTCCGATCACCCCCCCCCCCCCACATTATCCAAACAGACAGAACTGGCACGGCATGCATGTAAGTACTGCCATAGTCACCAGCAACACACCTTGTGGTCATGTGGAGAGTCTGTAGCCACACGTTGCCGAGAGACAGAGATGCGTAGGTGTCCCCCTTTGTCTCAGGCTCCTTTAAGATCCTCTCAAACTTCTTCTGCCCAGGACCCCACTCTCCTTTGGCCAAATGCAGGTTTCCAATTAGAGCCCACACATCAGGGTTCTAATACAGATGGGAGGTGGTTAGGGGAAGAATAAAGAATAAATGAATATCGCTTAAGTAACTCATGGTTGATATGTATGAAGGACACATATCTGTAACTGCTCTGTTTCAAAGAAAGGTTTTCCCTCCTCACCCAATGGCATTACTCCCATCCTCTCCACCATACCCTTACCTGCCCTTTCTGGAGACACTCGGTGAAGTAATCCGACGCCTCATAGATCTGCTCTCTGTCACGAGCCATGCATCCTAGCCGCAGGTAGCAGTCAATGTAACTAGGGTGTTCCTTCAAGATGCCCTGTAGAAGGGGATGGAAGAAGACGCATGATCAGGACAACCATTTACTAATCTAGTATACAAATGTGCCAGCACCAACACTAGAATATTCAGGTAATGCAAAGGGAGGAAAGGATCTCTGCAAACTTGCATACAAAATGCAGCACCTTAGAAAAGGGTCTGTTCACTTGAGCGGTGGATATTGAAATGTACAAGCAATAACTGGCTGGAAGGAACTACTTCTCTTCTGGATAAAAATATGTACAGTTGGATCTTCAGAGGTACAAATATTATATTAAGAAAGAACGGAAAGAAAACACAACAACAAACCTTGCCACCACTGGGGGAAAGGGAAGAAGAAAAAGAAAAGGAAAGAAAGAAAGGGAAAAAATAATTAATTAATCTTTTTTTTTAATTTTTTTAAAATGTAAAGAACAAAAAATCAAAATATTACCTTGGAAGATTAAATATATAATTAATCTCATCAAAGAAGAGTGCAACCCATTAAATTGTACCTTAGGAGACATGTTGCAGTCTAGTTTAAACTCAACACTATAACATGAAGTCTGTGATCTTTTAAACCCAGAGTGTCAATCCAGTTAACTATTAATTTATGGTAATGGAATGCTATTATTAGACTAGTAATTCACCTTGTAGTAACTCTCAGCTTGCTCAACTTCACACAGATCCTCACAGAGCCGGCCCAGGTTGTAGCGCGTTGTCACAGCAACACCGTTATAGTAGGTCTCATCTTGGATGGCCTCTTGCTGGCAGCGCTCAAGGGCTTGCTCGTAGAATGACTGCGTCAGGGGAAGAGGAATATAGAGTTGTTGAGACTGAATAGGGAATGCCGACTGTGATCTATAGACTGCCCTAGTACATTCAAGAGATAGACTGAGAGAATATCGGTACTACACTAAATTCTGCACTTGTTATCCATTGTCACAGAAGGTCTGAGTGCAAGCTAACTAGGATGGAGTTTATCAGCACACTAAGTGCAGGGAGAGTGTCACCCTAACAGATAGAGTGGGTGGGTGTGGTTAGGTGGAGCCAGGGCTAGTACAGGTGACCATCATGCTCTCAGTGCCCTAACTTTTGCCTCCTCCAGTTTGCCCATCTTGAAGTGTAGTGCCCCGATGTTGTTGAGTATTTCTGGAGGAACATCTGCACCCACCTTGTCCGTGAGTATGAAGGAGGCTTTATTATACGCCTCCAATGCTCCCTACAACAACAACAACAACAAATCTGATCAGACTAGAAAACAATACCAATTACATATAACTACATTACACAATAAAAAAAAATTGCGTCAAGGTGAACACAGCGACACAGTACAGGTACAGCTCAGGTAGATAACAAACTGTCAAGTCTCCTTGCTCCAGAATGCTCCCCAGCTCAATCCATGCCTCCACATCCTCAGGAAACTGCTCAGTCACCTTCTTCAAGTGCGTCTGTTAACAACAAGACAATTGTTACCTCAATAACAATAAACACATATTCATGAGCTACATCACACGCTAACAAATGGTGGGAATGGTTTATCTGACCTTGGCCAGCTCCATCTTTTTAGGATCGGTGGAGCTGGAGTAGAGGGAGCCAAGGATCTTCATGGTCTCGTAGTTGCCCGGCTGAGTGACCAACACCTTCTCAAAGCACTGGGCTGCATTCTCCATGTCTCCCCTGGCAATGTACATCTGACCCAGACCAAAATGAGGCAGCACATAGCTGCTGGACACAAACCTCGTGGCCTGCACACACACACACACACACACACACACACACACACACACACACACACACACACACACACACACACACACACACACACACACACACACACACACACACACACACACACACACACACACACACACACACACACACACACACACACACACACACACACACACACACACACACACACAGGCTATAACACTCAAGGGCTACTGAAATACAAATATGAATTAGGAAGTCTAAGGTGACATATAGTAAAGGTTGGTCCTTGTATAATAATCTCAACCACTTGAATACTAACACTTTAGAATATGAATCAACTTATGCATTTTACAGTGGAGAGGAGGAACATCTGCTCAGGGCAGACACTGCACATGTTACTAGCAGAGGAGGACACACAGAATAATAGTCACAGACAATGAATGCAATGGCAAGTGAGAAGAGTTGCACTCCCAGCATTCTTGGCAACGAATGCTCTGTTACCATGGCAACCATGTTGATGCCAATGTTGTTGCGATGCAACGCAATGCTGGATTAGTTTGGAGTAACAATAACAACTTTGTACAATAATATGACTAGCCGGTACTCAATGTCAAGGAGTACAGCCTCTGTAGATACATACATAAGCTGTTGGTCATATATTGTCATGGTGATCACTGATAACAGTGACATGGGTGGCTGAGCTCCAATTTGTCTGTATGCCTAGCCTCAGCCCTAGACATTGGCATAGGGCAGGTCAACTCTGACCTTGACAACAGACCATCAGGAGTGAATTACACTATGGGGTTGGGCACACATCACCATCACAATGTATACTCTGAGGGAGGGGGGGGGGGGGGGGGGAGAGTGACCGTGCAGTCCCTCTCCACTGATAACCTACCACACTGACCACCTTTGCCCACCTGGTAGTAGTAGAGGAAGGCCTGATCATAGTCACCCTGCACATGGAAGGAGCGGGCCAGCTGGTAGCAGCTCTCAGCCTTCATGGCCTCCACCTCTGTACTGTGGAAGGAGTGCAGAGCCAAGTGCTGCACCTTGGCATAGTCCTGGTGTGGGTGTGTATGTGGGTGTGTGTGTGTGGGTGGGTGGGTGTGGATGTGTGTGTGGGTGGGTGTGTGTGTGGGAGTGTGTGGGTGTGTGTGTGATGTGTGGGCGGGTGTGTGAGTGAGTGGGTGTGTGTGTGTGTGTGTGAGTGAGTGGATGTGTGCATGGTGTGTGTGTGGTGTGTGTGTGCGCGGTGTGTGTATGAGTGTGTATGAGTGTGTGCACGTGCGTACATGTGTATATAAGAGATAATGCAAACATAAGGTGTGTATGAGCATACACATTAATCAGATAAATAAAGGTTATGGGAAGAGTTTGCTCTAATTATCGACCGATACGACCCATTGCAATCCTATTGATAGATAATTTGTCAATGCAAATACGAATTACGTTCACAGTCATCCGTGGATGCATGCAATTAATGGAGCAAGTACAGAGAAGCACAGTGTCTGGTCAGCATCTGCTAGTGTATATACATCACAACTATAGTTACACGGGGCACTCTGTGCAACTTCTGAGGCAAGAGCTTCAACAAACAAGAGTCACCGTCCACCTCCTGTCCCAGTCCAAAGACCTCTCACTCACCTTTTTGAAGAAGAAGTGGTTGGCGAGATGGTTGAGTACCATGGGGTTGGTGGAGTCAATGGTGTAGGCCTTGGACAGAAGCTCCACCCCTTTCTTGATGGACTCGTGCTGCTTGGTGTTGAGCTGGAGTATGGCTAGTCCAACCAATGCCCCCACACACTGCGGGTTCAAATCCAGGGCACGCTGGAATGCTAGCTCCCCCTTGTCTATGTTGCCAAGCTTCACAAAGCATAATCCCATTCCAAGACGAACGGAACCTGAATACATGATAACAGACCAAGGGAACAGAGATGAGGGTCACAATGATGACCATGTCTGGAACAAATGCAAGATGATGTGTAACTAGCTGATAGAGTTTCCACTGCATGTAGATGTGATGTGTACAATAATGGTAGAATAGTCCCACACCAATGCTTCGCAATATTCTCTATGAGAAATACCTGTGCGTCAGTGTGCCAGAATAGAGACATTCATGCAACTCTGTTACTGCAACATTTGCTATGCATGAGCTGATGGGATATATTATACTGACGGAAACATGGGGGCACTCGTAGTCCCTTGCCCAACTTATGCATGCCCTGCACGAAGGCACAGCTACTCCATGTCTCCATCTGTAAGGCACACCTACCCCAGTCTCTATCACTCCAAATGTAATATTAAGTCACTAACTCATGCAAATCCCTGGGGGCATTGTGCAAGTGGAAAGCAACCCAAATAGAGGGCATGATAAACTCTTGTGATGGATAAAAGGAAGAAGCTCCGAATGTTTCTCTGACCTGGACAGCTGGGGTTGATCCGCAGTGCCTTCTTGTAGAATGCCTGTGCCCCCTTGTAGTCCTTCTTGTTGAAGGAGATGCAAGCTTTACCCAGAAGAGCAGGAATATTCTCAGGCAGCTGCATCCATGACGACGGAGGCCGTGTCGAGGGAGAGGGAAAAAAGCAACAAAATGGAAAGGGAACTGGTGAATGATCTCTAACTGTGAAAGTATTACACATTTTCAGCTTGGAGGAAGGAAGAAGTAAAGAAAACAAAATAAACACGCTGGAGACATACACCTCTCCTGGCTTTCATAAAGAAGGTCAAACTCAGTCTGTAAGAGTTAAAAGAGTTCTTTTTTTTATTTTTTTGGCTTTACATATCTTATTCTTTATACCGCACACACATGCCTCTAATTAAGACTCCCTCACCTGCTGCAGGACAAAGTTGAACTGTGCCTCAGCTTGATCCATCTTGTCTCCTTCCAGCAAGCAGAAGTAAGCCCTTCCCAAGAGGTGATTAGGGTCGTACATAATGATCTTATCTGCAGTGGTGTACAGGAATGTGGCCTGAAGGGGGAAAAAAAAGGAGGGAGGGAATAAGGGTGGGGGGGGGGGGGATAAAAATGATATTTTATATGAATATAAACAAGTTTAACAATAAAATAGTAAAATAAGAATACAAACTGTGGTGAGAAGGGAAGTAAGACAAGAGTTTATGGTTCACAACAGTTAATATACCACACCCGAGGAAGTGGAGGGGGGGCATAAAACTAATTGACCACCCGGAACTAATGCAGGGTGGGTACCTTGAGTGATATTACAGACAACCACAGAGAATCCATCCAAGCAAATTGCACACCTGAGCAAAACACTCCTTCTTCAGGTCTCTTTCCTTCTCCTTCCGTGCCTGCTGGACATAGTAGGCAGCCAGAGTGTCCAAGGCAGACATCTGGTCTTTCTCATGGTCCAGGTAGCTGGTATCCGCATCTTTGGTGTGGGGAGAGACAACACACGAGTAGTAATGCACGCTTGGTGTGTTAAACTATCACCATGGCAATGATGAGATTGACATAAATAGACTACAATAGCACTTGAGATGGTTTTTTAGTTTTAATATTCTTTTTTATAAGTACAAATATTACTAAAGGGTGTCCTACCTGTAGCCCAACTTCTACTGTGAGTATAAGAAAATCAGCAATAGTACATTGGGAGAAAATATTATTTTGCCCCCTGGCTATCAGCTGCAAGTACCATTCCTGGAGTTCAATATTTCAATCTTGCAGTACAGGTAATTGGTGCACTAAGATACATACCTGTTCGGGAAGCTTCCAACAATTGCACAAACTCTTTATTCTTGCCTTGCTTGCAATAGTGCAACTATAAGACAGAAACAGAGAGAGAGAGAAAGAAAGAGAGAGAAAGAAAGAGAGAGAAAGAAAGAGAGAGAAAGAAAGAGAGAGAAAGAAAGAGAGAGAAATAGAATAGTAAAGTTAAAAAGGAGGGAAAACCGGGAAAATGCAATTCAACAAAACTGTCTTGCAATACTGAATACAAACCAGTGGAGGATCCAGAAAATTGCAAAGGAGGGGGCATAAAGTTCGGGGAGGGGGTGTGGTATGACCTCATAAATTCTTCTTCTTTTCCCTCTTCAAATCTTCCACTACAAGCAACTCCTATGTAGCTAGCTCTCTCTGTCTCATCTCCACTAGCCAGACTCTCTACCAATGCTACACTGGATCATAGCATTTGGTAAAGGGTCAGGCTATCAAAGACTACTCTCTCTCCCTAACTTGGAGTGATTCCTGAGGTTTCCATTCCTTGAAACACTATATTTTACCTCACCAGTTATACCTGACCCAGCAACTGTTCTAGTGAAGTAGGCTTTGTCCAGTTTGTAGTGGTGACAACAACAAAAAAAAAAAAAAAAAAAAAAAAAAAAAAAAAAAAAAAAAATTGCAGCTATGAAATTTTTGACTAAATTGTGCTTCTGAAATTTGCTCGTTTGTTTATATTTCGGGGAAGGGGCATGTTCCCCCTGTGTTTACCCCCCCCCCCCCCAAACCCTGGATCCGCCACTGCAGACACACAGGCTTCACAAATGTCAGAAGAAAACTGTAGAGACATTTTATGATGCTCAACCATCAAACGAACAAACAAAATATGCAGTATTTGTACCTGTGTTGCAGCACACCTGCAAGTAATTATTGTCTAAAGGATCTAGTGGATCACCTACCGCTAATGCCACCCAAGTGTGTAGAGGTGCCCTCTCATCCTGCAGTATCTTCATCACCTCCTCCCCTTCAGGCAGCTGGTCCAAATCCAGCTCTATCACCTGGCAACAAAGTTAAAGGAAAAAATACAGCAGGATTTCATTATTGTGACTAGTATAGGAATGTATTGACAGAGCTTAGAGCTTATTCATACAATTTTATCTGGCTCAATACCACTGAAATATGCCGATTGAAGGGGGGGGGGAGAACAACCATATAGAGTTGTGCATATTATTTCTTTTTATTTACTTCATCTGTATCTCGCAGTGGGATTTCTATGGATGCTGCACCAGGAACATAACGCACAGCCATCTCGGTCAAATCTACACCAGTTCAAAACTTCCAAGATAATCTTCAAACGAAACAGCAGATTTCCACAGATTTGGCAGGTTGAATCACTGGCAGCCTAATCAAATTATTTCAGATTTGGTAAAGGGTTGGTAACTCAACTTCATCAACTGATTCTTCCCACCCTTCCCCACTTATGGTGTGGTAGTTAAAACACAATCTGATGCAGACAGGCACAAGAGCACAACTGAAGTGGTTCTAGGTTTCTTGAACTTGATATAAAACCTGCATCCTGTTATACAATTTTGTGCAGGTCTACAAAATTATAAACAAGGAGAAGAAAATTAGGAAAAATAAATAGACATAGACATGATGAAAAAAAGCTGTTGCTGTTTTGCTTCATTTTGACCTTCATCCCCCCAGCATGCTAACACCTACATTTTTAAATGCAGTAACTATATATACTGTTGCAACACTTTTTTTATAATCCTCATTTTTTCCTCATCGTTTTTCTCAAAGTAGTCGAGAGGCTCCAATATTCCATAGCCACTCTCATCACTGTGCCGCCCCTGCATGGCTGTCATGCTCCTCAGAAGCTCTCTAATGCACCACACATTGCTTATCAGAGGGAGCAACTGAGGCTCACCTGTCCTCCTGGACAGCTCTCTTAGATCCTCCAGGAATTGGCACACCACACCGGCAAGACAGGGAGTAGCAAAAGAAGTTCCACTCACTGTACAGTAAGAGCTTTTGCTTCCAATCGTAGGCGCCCACAGATGCTCCCCTGGTGCTAGAAAATCAATCTCCCGACCCACTGGTGTGAAACTGGTTGGCTTTCCACAATCATTGCAAGCACCTACACAGAGCACATGACCCAGTCTTGCTGGGAAAGTGATGGGTAGTCGTCCCTTCATCCCACTGTTAGAGGCAGCACAGACAACAATGATATTTTCACTGAGTGCTTCTTGGATTTTCTGGGTAAGTTCGTGATGAAAGCCAGTTGACCCAAAAGATATAGAAATGACATCTACTCTTTCACCTTGGCCACTCTCTCTGTTAAATTGAATGATGTAATCCAAAGCATCACACACTGCATCAATATTAGCAGTGCCTACTCCATCTTCTACAACTTTACAAACCATTACCTTAGCATCTGTGGCAATGCCTTCAAATGTCACCGTTTTGTTTAAATCATGCACTAGCACTTCATTTGGAGAACCACACAACAGTCCAGCACATTGAGTTCCATGCCCCAGTCTATCACATATATCACTATCCACAAAGGACTTGCTATGTGGACTAATCTTCTCAAAGTATCCTTGGAATGCCACATGGTCTGCATTGATTCCACTGTCAAGTATGGCAGCAATTGTCCCTCTTCCTGTGGGTATCACAGGAAAAGGGGAGTCAATAAGATCCTGTCCTTCATGGCGTTTACTATAACCCTTTTTGCCATACCAGATCCTGACTGGTTGTTTGCTAAGATGAGAAGCGAGTAGCTCCCCTTCTAAACCTTGGGCATCCGAAGTCAGAGCTTCCATTGATAGGTGGTATTCGGAGCCAATCTTGTAACCTAGGGGTTCTACAAGTTTCAATGTTTCAATTGTCCTGTCCTTCACAAGTGTACAAACAAGCTATGCGGTACTCTGGTAAAGATCGACAGTTGAGTAGCTTTGTTTGGCTTTGAATTTCGTGTCCAGCTGCTATTAAAGAAAACTAATTTCCTTTTGGAAAAATGCCTGTGAGGTACGACTTACCCGTAACTCAGACATCCTCTATGGTGGCGTTGGTGTCCACCTTACTAGTTTTAGTCTCCTTCACTTCAAGTACTAACCTGAATGAGACCGGTCTGCTTGGAAATTTCTTGAAACTAATTCATTTGGGATCGTTCTCAACCTGGTTTGGAGTTCAGATATGGGTCACTTTCTTTGCAGGTAAACATACTTCTAGCAATATCCTGTTACCTGAGCGTACTAATACTGAAATTAGTAATATTTACCAGTAAATTAGCCCCCTCTTCTTGAACAACCATCCAAGTGATGTTTGCTTTCTGTTGTTTTCAAATATCATTCATGCCATTAAAACTCTCTTCCATATTATGCAGCAAGTGGACCAATTTATTTCCTTCCTCTTGCTGTAGTGCATAATAAATTCATATTAGAATGCCTGCTAAACAGATATTTTCTTTGGAATGTAAATTGATTGATTGACTGTGTCCCTGAGTCCTATCAGATATGACTGATTCAACTGGCTAATTCTGTACCAATGCAGCTTCCACCAGGTAGACTCTGACTGGTCTACCATTCACTGACTACTAATCTGTTCATAAATTTAAAAAAATATCTTGTTGTTTAACTGCGCAATTCACCTTGCAATTCACCTCGCACCACCTCACCAAAGTCCCTAACCATAACATTAAAAGTATAATTATCTATAATCATTAGAGCACAGAAATTTTAATTTCTCTCAAATATTTAGGTTAGATTGCTGAAGGAGATGCTTGACTCTTACCCTCTGCCAGTGTGCCAGCTAGGAGTTAGCATGCCAGCTAGTAGTTAGCACGCCAGCTAGTAGTTAGCATGCCAGCTAGTAGTTAGCATGCCAGCTAGTAGTTAGCATGCCAGCTAGTAGTTAGCATGCCAGCTAGGAGTTAGCATGCAATACCACGTGGCACTACAGTTTGGCTTCAAAATTTGAATTGCTTTTGCATCATACCAACAGCAGGTAGCCATCGACTGCTGCAGTAAATGGCATGTTCCTCTTACAAGTGGTCGACAGCAAGTTAATATCTTATGAATTCATTGTAATTGTGAGTCTGTGTGTACCATAACATAATGATCTTTTAAGTGGTCTGGTATGTTTTTCCATTTTGCTGTCACTAATCTCAGCACACCTTGTGTAGGTCTGACCATGTATCGAAACCTTCCACGTCATACATTTGGCTTCATCCAGGGTAAGCTCTTCCCAAAATATTTCTTGCTTGGTTCCATTCTTTCGTCAGCAACTCTGGTCTCCTTTGCTCTCCTGAATCCATTCACTTCCTGGAAACTGCAGCAGACTATTCAGGTACAGTGCATTAGTTAGAACCAAGACTGATTTGAAGTACACTAGCAATAGAAGCAGATAGCAGTTGTTCAGTTGTGCCCATTTGGTGGTTGGCACGTCATACCTTGCTGTCATATTTACAACACTTTATCATGCATGGACTGCAATTGTGTATGTATGCATACAAACCGAAGCAAGTAATACAAAATGATTTATAATAAACCAAAAAAATGATTGTAGTTGAGAAGCCGAATTGTTCTTCAAGTGTGGAGTGTGTGTGCTCTCTAGTCTGCACATTGGCCTACTGCCTGCAGATGAGGGGGGGGGGGGGGGGGGGGGGGGTGTAATCATGAAGTAAATTTAACAAACATTAAATTGGAGGGTTTATGTATTTTATGACACCCTTGGGAGGTGTAGTTTCTGGGTCTGCTGTGACCAGAAACCTTCAAGGTGGATGCACTATATATCTTGTCTGTTGAACGTCTGGCACTTGTGAGATTATTGTACTCTGCAGCACCAAGAACTGCTTTGATCATAACACCACTCATTGAAGCGGTACAAATGATCAATATTTACATACAGGTCAAGACCCTTGCTGACAGTGAAGTACAGAGTTTAAACACCTCCAAATTAACTTAAGCAAGGCCCTATCTGGCTATAGATACCTAACATTAGCCCGAAAATTTGCATACCCATTTTCTTAATTATTTCTTCTTTCTATCACAGATGATTATTAATGTTTCAGGAATTGGATCTAAGTCTTTCTAGATTAATTACTCTGTAGTTCGTGATCATGTGCCAATACCTTTCTATCCTTTTAGGGCTCTGCTCTCTTTGTTTCCTTGGTTACGTCCTTCAGTTGCATGCTGTACTTTGAACCCCAAACCTCCAAGAGCACCATGATCAAGCACAAATTTGAGAAAGAGGTTTGTGCTGGCCAAGCAGTGGGCAAGTTGGAGGAGGAAAAGCTGAAGGACTTACGGAAGATCAAGGAGTACGCTGTCCAGGAGAAGAGATTCATATTTCTGCACACCTGTTCCACCATTGCAAATCTTATTTCTCTGGTGGTGCAAACTATTCACCTGTGGTACCTGTCCTTCCATCTCCGTGCGGTGTAGAACAATGACAGGTGCTGAGAAGGTGACTACATTCAGTGTAGCAACATGTGGACTTGAATGTTGCTGTAAACATTTTAGTGATTGGATAATGATTGTTTAGCACTCAAAAACAGTTTTGTGTGCAATAATATATTTTCAATGTCATCATAGCTTAGTTAAATAAGACCTGAAACTTTTTTTAAAGATCTTATCTTTCCAGTAATTAATTTACTTCATGTGGATAATTGGTTAAGCTAGAATTGTAGGGTGATATGTTTGTAAACACTGTGAACCTCTTCCTGTGCCACCTGGACATGATTCTCTCCAGTTGATCAATGTTGCTAATGTTAGTATTGAGTGCTTGTCAACTACAGAACTTCTAACTAACAGACAACATTGGTGTCAGTGATTTAGTCCCTTGTAGGAAGGAGGTGGCTCCCTCTCTTTGAGGTAGCAATGTGAGCACAGTTTCTTGATGACCAATACTGTTCCTGTAATCACTATTCCCACCAAGAAGATTCTGATTCTACACTTTTCCATTGTTTCTTTGGACCTTTCCTGCTGCTATAAACATTTCAATTACCATTAAACTTTGCTTTGCCATGAGTCCATGACTTTCAACTAAGCCCAATGTCCAATTAGTAGCAGTTGTAACCTCAGCCTCCCTCCAAGGGACAACCATGCTATTTGCTGCAATGGAGAGCAGTTTCTAAGACTCTCATCACTGTTGCCACTGGGGGAGCCATAAAGAATACAGTCTACCATGACACATCGTAGTGCTCATGGCTTCACTATCACAAGAAACATGTGATGTAGTACATGTATGCTCCGGCATGTGTGGAACAGAAAATAACCCGCCTACTGGTTACATATTTTACTTTGAATAATTCTTATTCACAATTACACTGCCCTCAACATACACCCACTCACAAACGATTCTTTCCAATTGTCTCCTGTGGCAAGGAACAGTGCAATGTCTGTTCTCAAAATTTTTGAGGAGTAGAAACTGAAAATAAGATGTGAAAAGGAAAAAAACAACAACAAACAAACCACTTCTAGTGGCTTAGTGTAGAGTAGAGAGTGTGTGTGTGGTGTTTATTATGTGCACACTCATGTATTATTGTTTTAATTTGTTGTTTTTGTGGGGCTAAGGGAGGGTGCCTCCTCAGAGCAATGACAATGAAATATCGTCAGCATGGTCACATAGATTTCACTCACTTTCTTCTTCCCCAATGGTTAGCTATGTGCTGGATAAGTTCATTTGCTAAATTTTGCTAAATTTACGTGAATATAATTTTGATATATGCCAGTTCCTATTAGCTACATGCTACAATTATCCATGCTTCATGTCAAGGAATTCATAGACTATTATTACTAATTTTAGTAGGTGCAGACAATAATTGAAAGCGATTCTAATGTTGATGCTATATGTTGGAAGTTACTTCTAAGTAAGAAGCTTTTTCATCAGGCAGACCACCTCCATATGCATAAGCATCACCCAGACTGCCAATGGAGGCCATTGATATCCTCATGGTCTTCACTGCTGAGCTGGGCCATTGAGATGCAGTCTGTGAGAGAAAGGGCTTGTGTCTCTGTCTGCCTATTTTGCTGGTCTTCCTCATATGCCCATCACCTATGTCTGCAACAGACTCAGAACCAGTGCAACAGGATTGATTGGCCGATTCTTCTTTCTGCATACTTGTTTGGTCGTCATCAGGATGAGATAAATGTAATGTTGTATCTTTGATCTGAGAAGATTGTTTGGCTTCTTTTATGCGTTTCCTTATGTGGCAAGGAACTGCTTTATTCCCGCTCATCCTCATCATAACAAGAGACTTTTTACCATTCAGTGCAGGCATCTTTGTGGTGGACATGATGTCAACACTGCTCAGTGAAGATTCTGTTTTAACTTCAGCATCTTCCATGGCATGATCTTTTATTGGAATATCTGTAAAATATGTATATCTCCTGCAAGTGAAAAAAAAAATGATTACGTATTATAATGTAGTGAACCACAATACATGTGTATAACTGGTGTGCACCTTGGATCTGGTGTGGACAGTCGGAATTTCACTTCAGTAGGTTCAAACTCCAACTTTTCTTCTTTAATTTTTATACTTTGCTTATTTTCTTCCACTGTATTAAAACTGAGGATTGACATTTTTTCTTTCATCTCTTCCAATTGTTCAAAGTTCTCTTGATCTCTGTGATGCGCACACACACACACACACACACACACACACACACACACACACACACACACACACACACACACACACACACACACACACACACACACACACACAGGATTATGTACGAAGCAAACAACTTTCATTTTCTTTACTACTGATTACTTTTCCTTCTTTCGAGCCAAAATTAACTTTTCAAGAGCTCTCCTAAAGTCTCCTCCATGACGACCAGATACCAAATGTTTGTATTCTTTCCAGTCACGGTATAGTCTATTGAACACTAGAGCCTGCACACAGCAGTAATGAGGTTGATGTCACTGGCTGTAGTTAAGACTTGCAGACATACCTGTGCTTCACGGAACAGATAGGGTCCATGAGCCTTTCTGAGGATCTGCTCAGCCATGTGAATTGGAATGTCAATTTGTAGTTCAGGAGGAGAAGAGGAACAGAAGAAGCTATCCTTGATGGCCTTCACTTTGGTCGTTAGTGTGGATGCACTGGTGTGAGCATGACACATTCCCTGTTGGTGTGGAGGAGCCAAAGGATGGTGCTATCTAACTCGAGTATTGTAACAATAAGTAAACAAGTCTATGTACACAACAAGAAAGTAACAGTGTATGAATAAGTATAACAGTGTATGAATAAGTATAGCAGTGTGTAACAATAAGTATGAAATGTGTAAATATAGTAGGAAGGAATGTGTTTAAAAATAAAGTAAAGTGTATAAAAAGATCAATGGTTTGTAATAATAAATCAATTATTAATTTTTTAAAAAGTAAACAGTGTGGCAATGAAGGTATCAATGCGTAACAAGCATGTCCAGCAATCCTTAGTAACTAAAAGGAGAATTAGTGCAGCAAAAGAAATGATTCGAATCCTGTCTGGTACTTTTCCTGGTCTACCACTGATGAGTGTGTGACAGATGATGAGTGTGTGACAGATGATGAGTGTGTGACAGATAATGAGTGTGTGACAGATAATGAGTGTGCCTCTTCACTGATTATTACTGTAACACTTCCTAAGAAAATTAGCTACCATTTCTACAGCATGCAGTGGGAGTCTCAGATAGCATGGCACACCTCACCCTCCAAGGAGAATCAGAATTAACTTTTACAACCTGCAAGGACCTCTCAAAGTTATAGTGAGTGACTCATGAATGTGCTGGAAAGCAGACTTTGATATCTGATGAGGAGTGCAACAGTGCTTACTAAAATATTTTGGAGAAAGCATGCCCCTACATTCTTCAAGTAGTTGCACCAAATTTAGTGATTATTTGGCAAATCAGCCTAGAAGCACTAATAACAAGATGTAAACAGAAGGCAACAGTGTATTACACATGTAAGCAGTGTTAAACTTGAAGTAACTACGTGTAATGCACCTTATCACTGTCACACTGTCAACCCCTCCCTCAAGTACATGCTAATTAGGGTCAACTTAAGTACAGGTTAATTTGGGGGCAAGTTGACAGCACAGGGAATGTGACAATGAACAAAAATTTCACCACTTCACGAAAAACTTTATCCTGAGCCAGGCATTGAAGACAGCTCTAGTTCTCTTGGTGAAGGTGACCTATCTCTATGCCAGATGAGCCTGAAGGGAAAGCTTAAAATTTTTTAACAAAGCTACTTGAGAAGGCTAGTCTGTTATAATTGATCCCAAATGTTCTTGTGTATCTGAGTCACAAAAGGATGTTAACAAGAAATATGGAAAGAGAGTGTGTGACCAGACACAATTCTATCTATGCAGATAGCTGTTGCATGGAAAGAATCTTCCATCACATAAATGACATGAATTTATTTTAGAGTGTTAATGTGTTTTAAACTGTTTATCTAAATTTAAAATGTTAAAACAATCATAAATAAAAGAAAATTTTAATGATAAAAATTTTTTTAAATAAAAATAAGATCATTAAATATTAACACACCAACCTTATATTTTTGAACTTCAAGCCAAAATTCAATGTTCTCTTTGGTACGAGGCACAGGCATGGACAATTGATCTCTCATTGCTTTTATGTTCACATAACTTTGGAAGTCCTCATAGTTCTTTTTGGCTAGAAACTTACGGAACAGAATCGCCTCATGAGAATGAATGAATGAAAGGGATTGCTGCAAGGACATGTTCAACAAACATGTATGCAGGGGAAACAACAACAACAAAATGCAAGAACAAATAAATATTAGGTTTGGCATTACTGGGGGGGGGGGGGGGGGGGGGGGGGGGGAGTATAATGACAGTATATTTATGAGGATTATGTCCTAGAGGGTTTGGGGGCATTCCCCCCCTTCCCCCCCTGATAATTTTGAAAACTTGGTGTTCTGAAATAAGAATTCTGGAGGGTTTTGCGCAGCCAGAAAACTAACTACATTATGCTCTATATATTTCACAAGCTACTGTAATATCTAATGTGACCTCATACATTTGGTAGGAGGGGATGGGGGAGGGAGATCCCATAGCACCCCCTCCCCCTCTGTATGAAACAGTAAACACCGCATATTATAGTCACATGATAACTTTAACTATAATCATACAATATTAATACTGTAACACGTTAATTCTAACATACAACTTTGTTTCTGCCTGGAGCAGAGGAGTCTTTGGCAGTCGTGTTCCTAACATTTAGGGCAGATTTTTCATAATATGAGCGTGAACTTCGGTTCCGTGTTACATATTTGGGTGACTGCACAAACTTTACTAGCCATTCTTTGACCAGCTTGGTTTTGATCAGTTCCTGCACCTCCCTAAGCAATGGGGTAGGTGGTCTAGCAGGTATGTGAGAGACATGACTTCCACTTCCTGCACCCAGCATTAGCCGTCTCTGAGCCTTCTTAGAGGCTGGGCTATTAGAACCAAAGAAATACTTCTTGTTGAGGTGATTCTTCCTGATGAGCTTGGCTTTGAGGTTTTGCTTGCTTTTGTCTATAGCTGGGATACTCTTGAAAGCTTCTATGTCCATCCAGCACATCAAGTCTTGTAGAGCAAACCTCTCGCTCAAGAACTCCTAGACAAACAGAGAAGGTAGTTTAATCACTAGTGGAAAAAATCATTACTTCTTGTATCAATTTCTAGAATCACTTTGCCACACATGCACTCTACTCAAACTAGTATTCAATGAAGATACACATGCATGTGTATATGACATCATTGTGATCACAAATAAATTTCTGGCTTGGGCAATGTCAAGTATATTATCGTAGTATCTTTTTTCCACCACAAAATAAAAACCTGAAAATGTAAAGTGAATGAATGTCAGAAAACAGTAAGAGGGTGTGATTATCCCCCTCCCCCCCCCCCCCCCCCCCCAACAAGTGATATATAATTTGATTATAAATATAACTGCACGTTGTTCATATGTATACGGGGGGGGGGGGGAACCTGCCCTATGGGCGGCTTTTTTCTGATCTAGTTACAAAATTGTCTAATTTGCTTGTTATATTATGTAGGGATTTATTATATTATATATTTATTATTATTATATTATATTATTGTATATTTATTATTTTATATATTATAATAGTGGGATGGAATAGTATAATAAAAGAGAGAGTGAAATAGGAAAATAAAGGGGACTAAAGCCCAGTCCATGGTACAAACATCAGACTTAAAGCTTGGGAGACCTGTGCCTTAATTGATTGGCCATGGTTTCTTAGGCTTTTTTTTTTGTACAGGGCAACATTTGAATTCTTTATTTTCTTTTCTCACAGAGCATTCCCTGAAATTAAACTCAATTTATGCCCTTCCAGTGCTACCCTAAATAGACTAAAATTTTTGTGGTGATTCGAATTTCTGTTTGGGAGGAGTAGTATTACTTACGGACAGATAAACATTCGCAAACTATGTATATAGTGGATAGTGGGAGGTATGTGTGTTCACTATACGCAGGCAAGAGACTGAACTAATTTCGATGAAACTTTGTACATATGACCCTTGCATGCCAGAGAAGGTTTTAATGTGGTTTTGGTTTGGGAAATCTCATGCTCCAAGTTGTGGAAAATAGTTTTTCATTTTCAACATGAAAATGATGGTGATTGGTAAATGGACGGCTTCACGAGCTGGGATATGTATGCAATTCATTTAGTACTGTTTTGGTAAAGGGTCTGTGCTAGAGAGACTACTATTTCATCATGCTGCCAAAGAAGACACTGGTAATCAGCACAAGAACACCTCATCACAAATATATTTCTGGCCTGGGCAACGTCAGGTATATTCCACGTTGATACCAATAGCTACAACCATTGCAGCAGTACAGTAGAATCGGAAATCATATCTACGCACAATGAATGATATTACCTTGAAGTGCTCCAGTTCCACTGGGTCACTGATTATATCACTGAGGTATATCACATGAGACTGCAGACCAATGACACCAGGGATGTCACTGAAGGCACCAGCTGGTCTCCTTGGGGAAGCTCTCAGGGACTTATTCTGAGACACCTAGTGAAATAAATTAAAGGAACAAAATGGTCAGCACTCAAAATAAATGGCTGTAATGTGTACTTTAACTTAAATTGTTAAACAGAGACCTCATATATTTTAATTTCCTACCTTTTCTTCAGAGTCATCACTGGAAGAGCCAGCTGAACTCTTTGTGGAAACCTTGGAAGACTTACACTGAGGCACCTGGGTCAATTTAAGAACATTCCCCCATAATGAACCTCCATTTTTATTATTATGCATAAATCACCGATATCTTGGATTCTGCCTCTTCTTCTGAGTCTTCTTGACAAGATGCCTCAGATGGTGTGTGCCTAGATCTAGGGGTGCTTGATATAGAGCTTGTAGTCATATCTACTGTTTCCAACTGAGAGGGAGAAAAACAAAGCAATTGAGAGGGGGAAAGTAAATGTGCACACTACCACTGAGACACAGCTTTATTCAATTAGCTATGCAGAAGCGTATAGATCAATCTCCTTAAAACAATTGGTTCGATATGATTATATTCACATTTGTGCTTGTTTACATCCGCAATATTAAAACAACACACAAAAAAAACCTTCAGGGGACTCTGATCCAAGCAAACAAGTTTAGAAAGCTTAATCTATCAGCATAGTGGTCAGTAAGTATTTTCACTGAATCACACAGTAGGTTTAACAAAACAGTTTGGAGAGAAGAAGCCAAGTAGCCCCAGTTTCAACACTAAAATAAAATATAGTTATGATACCAATTCCTGCTGAAGAAAAATTGAGTGCTAATGTTAGGGCAGAGGCAAGGAGATGAGCACAAACTTGTTCTTCAGGTGCAGAGATAATGTCAAGAACGCTGCATGGACTCTGTGCAACACATATCACTTCCTACAGCAATTTTAGTTGAGAAGTCAAACTAGTTATTCTGGTGTGCAACTGTGTCCAGGCAATCTATCTGCAGATGATTACCCATACTAGAAGTACACAGATTGGTGCCGCCGCTTTGCAAATACAGCAGACTCACAAAAAAGGTTTGAACACATGTATATATATAGAGAGAGAGGCTGACATACTTTAAACTTATTTAGCTGTGGTCAAGAATGGGTGTGTTTCAGCTCCACCTAGGTTCCAAACAAAGGTGGGTGGGTGGATGGCTTATGTTCGTAATAGTATCACAAGTTTTTAAGAAAAAAAATTTTAAAAAACAATATTTTTGGTTGAATTTTTGTGATTGAACTACTATTTACTCTCCTTGGTTTGTTCTTTCTCAGCAGAAGAGCACTAGGACATGATGGATAGTAAATAGCTGTGATTCTTCTAGTGATAAACACTCTAGCAACCTGTTGTTACACAAACTATGTAGCTTATCTGCTTAAAGGAGGGACGTGACATTCCTCACATGAAGACCTGAGAGACTGAGCATTAGTCAAGGATGCTAGTAATTAGTAGTCATAGTGGCACATTACGACTTGACAATTGCATCAAACCACTGCAATGGTGTGAGGGAGAGAAGATTCATAGCAGCCATCTTGAAATTTACTGCAGTTGCTATGCTATCTAAGAAAATGCCTATTGTTTGCGATAACCACATTTTCTAGCAAAAGCTTTTAAAATATCTACAAGAATCTAGAAGCAGCGAATGGGCAACAAAACAAGGGGAAAGGGACGGGCAAGGGGGTGAGATATGTATGTGTGTGTGTGTGTGTGTATATATATACATATATTTTTTTTAAATATAAAATAGAAACCCGCAGTATTTGATTGTGCAAATAATTTGGCACCTGTAGGAAGGTGTGGCTCTCAAGGGTGCACAGTGTGTTCCACTGTGTCAACAACAGGTTCACTGCATGCTCCTCTGCCAAGTCAAACAGGTCCTCATAGGCAGGCCACAGGTCAAAGGAGATGACCTTCATGACCTCAACAGAACAGCCAATACTGTTGGTATGGCCTTCGCTGATGTAGCGGCCAAACAGAGCCTACAGAGATATACACAAGAACAAGATCTAACATCTTCAATTTAGCATATTATCTGGCATTTAGCAGAAGATGCTCCAAGTACCACAGGTTCACCAGAAACAACTGTTCCATGATACACAAGCGATGGTATTTCTAAGTAAAGCCATTCCCCCCCCCCCCCCCAAAAGTGTGGAATGACCCAGGCATTAAATGGTATAGGGAAAATTTTACAGAACAAAGTAAATCATATATTTCATCTGAACCTGCCTACATAGGGCTTTAGGTGATACTATCCTTACTATAATTCATGTAGTGTGTGTCTGTCCATCTCTGTCTGTCTGTCTGTCTGTCTGTCTGTCTGTCTGTCTGTCTGTCTGTCTGTCTGTCTGTCTGTCTGTCTGTCTGTCTGTCCGTCCGTCCATCTGTAACACATCTCCTCCCAGATGCCTGGACCAATCGCCCTGAAATTGTCGGAGGTTGCTCACAGGACTACTGGCCCAGAAAAGGATGCCAATTACTAAAGGTGCATTAATAATATTTACTTTAGAAATGCCCCACAAGCCCCCAACTCCCTATATAAAACACTAAGCAAACTGAACAAGTTTGCAACTACAGAAGGCGAAGGCAGACCGAAAACAGCCCAGAGGGCAGGTTTTTCACTAGTATCAAAATAACTCCAAGCAGGTATTGAATCTTGTTTTGGTAGTCAACTATGGGTATAAAAAGAACCCATAAGCGATGGATGGTATGCAAGCTCACTCAAAATTGCAGCTGTTGTTCTCATTGACACTATTTTGAACTGTAGTAGCTATATTGTAATTGATTTTAAAATTATTATTATTTCTCTCTGCTTCCTCCAATACAAAACTCATATAGAGAATATGTTCTAATAAACATCTATCCACAAAAGTGATAGGATAGTACATAGCTACATGTATAACCAGTGCAACATGGTAAATGCCACACATTTGATTTTTTGGAGTGGTACAACTATTGGATGAACCAGGAAAGATCTTGAAAAGGAGCAAAAGGTATTCATTGCAACAAAAGAAAGGGGGGGGGGGGGGGTGTAGGAAAAAAAATGGAAAAAGAAAAAAGAAAATGCATGCCCAAAAAAAAAAAAGAATTCTAGATAACCATGGCAAACCGGTTAAAGGCACTAGTCTCCCAAACTCCAAGTCGATGGTTCAACATCTCCACTGGGTTATTTTGTTGTTGTTTTTATTATATATTTTTTTAAATGCCTATCTTCCCCCCCCCCCCCCTTCAGTTAGCTATAATAATAATAATATAATATGTAGATAACTCTTATCTGTGTGTGCATTCAGTATACATCCCTTCAATTTTTGAAGCTACAAGGTCTAAACCTTATCAAAAGAACAAAAATTCAACTTGAGTGCCTTGGTGTATTAGTTCATTTTGATCTGATGTCTTCTGTGCATGGAAGGCTAAACTGCCAAAAATGGACATGTCAGATGGATTAATGGGAGCAGCTGTATTGGAAAGATGGAAGGGATAAAAAGTGGGGGGGGGGGGGGAAAGAAGGAAAAAATCAAAGTGGTCAATCTCCGCCCATGTTCAAATCACAATATAATACATTAGGCAAATTAAACAAGTTTGATATTGCAGGAAGCCAAAGGCCGACGAAAAACCACCCAGAGTGTGAGTTTTTCACTAATCAAAAAAAGTTAAGATGGAATGAAACAAGTCACACCCATGTAGAAAATGAAATAGACGATCCCTACCAATCCAAATCAACTGTCAACAGTATCATTTATTACTATGTACTACCATATTGGTGTATCTGATATGAATTAGAAAAGGATCCTCAAATTTATGGCAAACATGGGTACAACCTTGTCTCACTCATTCCTTATTTTCATCACGTCAATCCAATGTAGGTGTTGAGTTGGTAATGCATAATTTTTTTTGCTCATGTATATCAAGTATCAAATTAAAAAGTGCATGCATATTGCTTACCTTTGATTTCATCTCAACAGCACAAAGACTGAATGTTTTCCCAACAAACAAGGCCTTATATTTCTGCACTTCCCTCCAAAATAATAGAGAATTGATGTACACCTTGTTTTCCAGCTTTTCCAAGAACTTCATGAAGTAGCCTCCAGCCTTCCTATACTCCACAGCCAGGCAGCTGAATAACATTTCATACTGGCCACCAACCACCTCGCCATCTTGTGTGTAGAGATGGCCTGGATGGACGTGCACAGGAGTGCCAGACATGCTCAAGATGGTGCAGTTGTGCGTACAGATGTTACCCTGGTCACCACCCTCCTGTGGCCAACAACAGGGAATCAAAATTTATCAGAAAGGTATTCTAGATACATTCACATATTTTCAACAATCATAAAAAAAATTTTTTTAAATAGTAATACTATTACCCTGGATAGTTTGCACACTCACCATTCTGGAGGCACACTTGCTGAAGGGATCATGGAGGTGGTGTGCAGAGTATTTGGCCAACTGCTTATGTCGAGCTACGGATGAAGTTGAATGTGGAGGAGCAACCTTCATTGGTGACATATTCTCAATACTGAAGCTCAGTGGAACATTATACATTTCTTCATCGCTCTGAAAAGCACCCGAGCGTTTTTCAAAAACTCCCATATTTTCTCTGAAATCATCACTTCCACTTTTCAGTAATTCAATATTTGAACCAGTGGGTGACTGCAAAGTTATCTCAGAAGATTTCATGTTAAGGTGGCTATGAAATATTTCAAGGCTCGTCATTGCATTGTTATTTGTCTTGGTAGAAATAGACTGTGATGAATTTTTGACAAGTGGTATGTGAATGGAAGTTAGGGGAGTTGTCTCTATGTGGGTGTGGCCATGTTGTCTGGAGTCACTTACTCCAGGCAAGTCTAAAGCCATGAGGGAGGAGTGGGCAACATTGGGAGAGAGCTGCATCGTGTGTCCGTGATGATGGTGAAGAAGAAAACAAGGACACCTGCACAGAATATATTAACACAGTTTCAAATATATATAAAGCCTCGATTGCAAACGGGGAAATGTTTGAAACTGTTTACTAAATGTTTTGGGGGGGATACATAAATCCCATAAGAAATTTCCATTTTTAGCTATTTGTACTGTTGAGTATTATCGGAGTATTTATTCACCCCAAACCAGAACAGCTGTGCACGTGTGAGTGAAGTCCTCTACTTACCAGTACTCTCTGAGTCTAGAGATCATGATATCCTGTAGTTCTTGCATCAGCTCTGGAGTGAAGAGAGTTGTTTTGTCCACCCTGTGCCTGATCTCCGCTGGAATCTCCAAAAGACTACCAGAATCATGGAAGTAGTGTTCACGAAAGTCTCTAATTATTCTATGCAAAGTGTGAATGAAAATTTAAAAAAAAGAAACAATAATTTTTACCACATGTACCTTTGCTGCTCAGAGCCCTTGTAGTATTTCACTCTCTCTGCATCCAACCAGAATAACCAGTTCTTCTCACCAGCTTTCCCCTTTAAGAATTGTAGCAGTGCTCTCATCCCAGACTTGGTGGACAGTAGCTGGATATCATCAAAACTCATCCCTCTGCTAATACTTCCAGACCAAACTCCCTTTACAGAATGAATGGATTCAGAGAACACATCCTCTGAAAATGCGGCAATGTTGTGCCATGTGGCACTTAGGTCATTCCATCCCACT
This sequence comes from Lycopodina hypogea, assembly GCA_963969325.1. Taxonomy (NCBI): domain Eukaryota; kingdom Metazoa; phylum Porifera; class Demospongiae; order Poecilosclerida; family Cladorhizidae; genus Lycopodina; species Lycopodina hypogea. The sequence continues at coordinate 5,601,564 of OZ017781.1, forward strand.
GGCTGCAGATCTAATTGTGGATCTGATTTGGAAGATGTTAACATATGCAGATATTTCAAAACAGATTCCTTTTCAGATTTAGGTAAATTAACTGCTAAACCTTGATCATTTGAGCCCTCACCGTTAATCTTTGGGAGGTTGATTTCATTTCTCTGCTGCTTTTCAATAGGTACTTCAAGATCTAGGATATTCATATTGCTGAGTGATGTGGACTTTCTGTATAATGGAGTATGAATGGCACTCAAAGTAGGACAGCTTTTACAGGTCTTCTTAACTACAGAAGTAGTGAGCAGTTTACAAAGTTTATATTCAGAGTAGATGTCACTTCTGTGGTAGAGTGGTAATCTATGCTGGACCAACCAATGGAAACTTTGCTTAATGTCCAATGCCTTTTTATGAGGGAAGACAAGATATTAATATCATATATGCACCTGAACAGAAAAACTATTCAGTGCTTACAGGTCCTGTAAGGTTATTGAGGTTATCAAGGCTGGAGGAAGGAGGATATCCTTCCACATCGCCAACCTTGCTGTCATGGTGAACCAGGTGAAAGTAACCAGAATTTTGATTATAACAGATCTTGTTGGAGAATGCCTGGAGAGAGATTTGGGAATGGGGTGGTGATTGGGGTTAAAGAGCCAAGGTTGTGTGTTGCCTTAATGTAGCTTACTGGAAGCAGAAGAAAAGAATTAAAAAATTCAACAAAAGTAGGATCCTTCAAGTGCTCTCGCTACATTAATTATCAGAGCAGAAATGATACCACGCACAAGCACTAGACCAAGTATAAAAAAAAGTTTTTAAAACATCCAAGAACAAAATAAATCACCCAAGAACAAAATAAATCACCAGAATGCTTTCACCCAAACTCAGACCCCGAGATCTAGCGGTGGAAGATTTCTCTCCCACAGCCCCACCATTATCGCTCAACCCCTCAGGGTCCGAAAGTAAGGATTGGTCGTCCAGCCTGTATTTATTTACTTCTCGGTGTTGAGCACACCTTCACCCGTTGCTTAGCTACCTAAGGGGGCGGGCCCTCATAACGTGCTGAATCCGCTTTTCAGTGCAGCATTTTGAAATGGATCTGCTCGGATCTATCCTGGGGAAGATGGACAAACCTCCTTCTTTAAGCGAGAAGGAAAAAAAGATTGCTGAAGGTGGGTGATTTTTTGGCAGACTTAAAAAACCACACACACACACACACACACACACACACACACACACACACACACACACACACACACACACACACACACACACACACACAAAAAAACAACCCAGAATGTTCTTGGGTCTAAATAATCATGGCTCCAGCAACTGTCCCCACACTTAAGAGTAGGTTGAATTGGGTATTGATCTGAGCTGGGGTTTGGATTCTAGCTTGATTATCATAACTTTCATCCTAACTAGAAGCCACCCTTCTCTATATCCGATCAGTGTGACAGTCTAGTGCACCTTGCTGAATATATACTTAAAACCTCAAAGAAGGAAATGAGTTTATGTAGAACACCTTTGTTCTCAGGTGCTGTTGAAGCTGCTGTTTGTTGTGATTCTCTCATAAAGATTCAAACTGTGGCATGCACTGTACACATGGTCTCATACAGAGATAGTGTCACCCTGGGACCCCCCCCCCCCTCCCAGAATTTTCAAGAAAATGTTGGCATTGTTTGGCTTATGATTGACTGATGAGTATAGTTAGCTAATTTTTTTTTCTTTAAAATGTCTATTATTTGCTGAAAGTCCACTGATTAAGATTAAGTCCTTCAAGTTTGAATCTCATTAGTTTAACCAGGTTAATGTCGTGTGTTGAGAAGCTCGATGATATCAAGTGTGGCATGTTAGCAACTTACTGCAAACTACACAAGTTGTCTGAAAAATCATTTTTTGTAGTAGCATTGAATCAGCATCTATTATATATTTTGGTTTGTAAGCATGTATGTGTGTCTAGGCATAAAGACCAATCAAGGAATGCAAATTTCAGGGTTAGCACCCGGCATGCCAGGGATGGTTTTAAACTAGAATGAAACGTGTACCACAATCCCCCAGTGGAGGGAAAAAAAGGAATTTAATTTTAAAATTATTCATTAGCTGGAGTCTTCCAGGGTAATTGTATCACCAAATGAAGCTCAAGAAGCATCACCAGCAAATACCAATGGTGGCACAGATCTACTATGTAAGGAAATACTGGGTTCATATTCAGAACTGGGCTTTTTTCATCTTTTTCCCCCTTCCTCGTTTCCTTTTATCCTTCCTTCCTTCTAGCCTTTCTCCTTCACCTTTCTTCTTTTTCACTCCTTCCCCCTATTTTCCATTTATTTATGCTAATGTAGTTAATTTTTATTATGCAAAACTAATTACACAATAAAAAAATTAACTCAAAAGGGTTCCAAACTTATGAATCTGATTATTGGCAATCTACCTTCAGCAATACACCATAACTCAAAAAAATTTTTGACTATTGATTTCTGAAAGATCAAAGGGAATGCTGGTTGCATGCCTACATTAAGAGCTTCTTTTATTTAATTGAAACCACAAGGTCTAGAAATGGTCTTCTGAGTAGCTTCTATAATGTTTCATGCTGACATTGTCATGGCAAAAATGCCGATATATGCTGCTAGTTAATTATAATAAAGGGTGTGTTTAAATGTGGGCGTGGTCATGACAAAATATCTTCCCTTCCCCCACCCCCACCAAAATATTCTGTATGACACCCTGATACATATCTTGAACTCTCATCCACCATGATTCTGTTACTTCTTAATGCCCAATGGTCTTTGATACTGATGTGGAATCTGGATGCTTCTGATGAAGTCAACTTTTTCTTCTTCACTTTCTGTGCTAATTGAGAGGAAAGCAAACTGGTATCATAAAATAAATTTGAAAAGAGACATTTATATATTTCCTGAAATATTTTATCATCTAAAAGTTTGTTGTTGTTTTAAACTGCTATGAAATGGCATGGGAAGCTTTAGTGAAGAGCAGCTCATGAGGACATCCAATGAAGAGCTTAAAGTAGATGCCAATACAGTGGAGGACATCCTTGGCATTTCAAAGAACAACTTTATTATGTGTAGGTTACTTGTTACTAGTGTGTGTTGACTTGGCTTCTTTGTTTCAAAGCTTTTAACTTCTCAATGAGGTGAGCTATGATTGGGAGGGGGAATACTATCCTACGCACCTACCCTTCCCCCCCCCCCCCCCACCCACCCTTCTCTTCTCTCTCTGAACACAATACCTGAATTGCTAGATTCAGCAATAGTATGGAATGCAATGCCACACTGGTTTGCAAATGTTTTTTTCTTTGTGAATATGTGCATTATCAGTGTATGTTACCTAATCTGTCAGCCCATGCTGGGCACTGCCTGGTGTCTAGTGTCTACTCTGAGCCATGATCCTTATCCTCTCCCAGAGCTTAAAGCAAAGAAGGAAGAAGAAGAGGATGACATGAGAAAATGGAGAAATAAGTTCAAAAAGAACGTCAGTGGTAACTAGTATTTCTCTTCTCCCTCCATGCCACTGTTTTACTTGCATCATATAGATGGAAAAAAAGGTGGGGGAGTTCCTGGAGGACAGCAAGTTGAAAAGGCTGCCATTACCACCTGCCGTAAAGTTGGAGAGATCCATCATGTACAGCTGCATATGTAGTGATTATTAATGTCAATCAGTGTGTTAACCTCTCTCTCTCTCTACACGACCACACCCCTCTGTGACAGACACGAGGTCGCTGAAGCTGCGGGAGTGCTGACACATTCCTTTGGGATAGAGGGGGAGGACAAGCACATGGTCCTCTTCAAGAAAGTAAGATGGCTGACTTCGATTATTTTGCTGTCTACTTTTATTGTGTATGTTCTGTTTTCTTCCTTGTAGGAATACCCTCCTTCTGAAAAGGAATTGAAAGCACTTCGTAATGGTGAAGTAAGTTAATAATCTTTCCCTGTAGGACACACCCTTTTGGGACTATCTTAGAGAGTGCAAGGTTGACAATATCAGGATGCTATGAATTGTGTCCAGTGGTGTAATGTATGGAAGTGAATTATGAGTAGGAGAAGTGGGCCTCTTTGAGAAGCATTTATCTGCGTGTGGTTACAATTGTAAGACTAGTACACAAATCCAATTCCTAACATCCAGCTAACTCTGCATGACCATGTAATTACAGCTAACTCTGCATGACCATGTAATTACTTTGTTCTCCTGGTCTGAATATCCATCCCCCCTCTCACCTCTTCCAAAGCAATTTAAAGAGAGAGTGCTAAAATTGGAGAGCAGACTTGTATTTATTATCCTGGAACGAAGTTTGTGTGCTTAAAAAAGAAGCATTACCCTGTGTGGTTAAGAGAACAGAATCAGGAATGGCTGACGCTACTGATCTTAGGATGAAAGAAGTGGTAAGATGAGAGAGACCCGACAGGACAGAACAGACTCAATTTTACAGCAACAACTGATGGTTATTGCTTTTGTTAGATATCTCATGGACATTTTGGCCTCTTTTTTTAATGTGCATTCAACTAGTTTTTCTTTATATTACTGATTGAAATCTCTCGAGTACTCATCCTGCAGGGTGGTTAGCCTTTAGACTTCTAACTTTAGATTAAACATTGCGCACGCGCGCACACACACACACACACACACACACACACACACACACACACACACACACACACACACACACACACACACAAAAAACACCTAGTCTGGTGTCTGTGGCATACTAATTCAGTTCCCTTCCCTACTTCATGGGGAACCATATCTTTTGTGTATTGCAAATTGTCCCTATGGTTTTAAATGTTTTGATAAAATAGTGTGAGCATTTTATTCTTGACAAGCTCTCAACTCTCTCAAAAAAAATTTCGCTTGCAACTTGTTCAAATTGTTCTGTGCATAGACCACACCAACCATGACACTGTTACTTGCATTCCAGTGGGGCAGACTTGGCATACTGCAGACACCAGAGCCCCTTCCAACCATATAGTTCCTAGTGTGACCTGCCAGACTACTGTCCACACACAACTTGGGAACTAATTAGCTGCTGGAAAGCCACATTTAGTGTTTCTAGAAGACCATAAATATTCCCGAGTGCCTTCCCCTCCCTAGAGCTGAGTGGGGCCCACCACCAGTGGGTGCAGTTGACGCACCATGTCCACCTGAGGGGCCATTAGTAAGCAGCATGTATATTTGTGGAACTGGAGAACATTGTTATCTTATTTATCAAATAGGCCGGAAAGAAATTAAACATTTTGGATTTTTTTTAAAGAGAAGTTTAGCCTACAGTGTAAGGGTTGCAGCTAAGTGATCAATCCTATAATTATTATTTCTGTAAGCATGGAGCTAACTGTACGACTACAATGCAGTCTAGAGCTGAGCATGAAACTTTTTTTTCTCTTTTGAACTTTTTGCTTTTAAAAATGTTTAGAGAGGAAAGGTTTTATTCTTACGGTGTTGTGACATTGGTTAACACTCCTGCAATTATAGAGTAATATGGTATACATGGACTTATCTAAAATGCATCCATTAGATACAGTCATTACATTCACGTTCAGTAAGCCCAGCTCTCACGGGAAACTTCATACAATATTACTTTTATTATTTGTTGCATGTTATTTGTTGATTAATTGAGTGTACATGTGCTTTCCATCTGCTTTTAAGGCCTCAAGTTTACAATAATAGATGGAAATGAAAAGGGAAAACAGAGTGTACAGACCTTGATAGTGATTGCTGAGAGGACATTTTTTAATCCTGTTTTGGTCAGAGAGATGAAAATTGATGAGAGAAAAGGCTAATCCACCCCTTCAAGTGAAAGTTATTTAGTTAATTGGCCTCAATTAGGCCAACTTATCAAACCATAAAAGAATGTATCAACAAGTGGTATTAAATGGCTTTCCTTCGACTTCCAGCAAGCAAACAAAAACCGTTGTGAGGCTTTTGGTTTCATCCATTTTCTTTCAAAACCAGCCAGTGGCTTTTAAATGTTGGCACATCTCTTACACTATAGCTGGTTTCATTGATTCTACAGATAGTGTAGTTTAATAGTGAGGATGCGGTGGAAGACACTGTAAGAATTCACAACGTTGTCAGGCATTTTTCCCTACATAATGGTTTTTAGTTGAAAGGCCGATCCACACTACAAACTGGTTTGTACCTCTCTCCAGCAACACCCGGTTCCAAAAGTTTTCTTGCGTCCGCACTAACATAGTGCTGAATCCACTCCACATCACCTGCGTGGGCTTTATAGTTGGCGGAGCTAATTAATTACTTTTCCTCTACCTTGTATAGAAATGGGGTATTTTATTTTCCCTCTGCAATGTCATCGCACAAATGCGAGGATAGAGAGGGAGAGAGTTGTTTGTAGCTAAACTCCTAATAGTGAACATCAGCAATAAAGCCACAGGTATGTTTAATAAATCTGATCCGCTTGAAGCCTACCCTTCTGAAGGTTTCGGGTGAAACTGGGTAAAACCCCATACGATGAAACTGGGTGTAGTGTGGACATGTGGAACCGGTTTCAGACACGGGTGATACTGGTTTTAGTGTGCAGTGTGAACAGGGCTCAAATTTAAAGCATATCGTCACTGAAATACGTTATTGTGATTAACCAGATGTGTCATGTTGGGATCCCCATCAACTCTCACAGGAGCTGGACTACTGTCCTGTACTCCCAATGCCACACCTCTCTGTCCTGTCATCTATATGTCCCTGTGTGGCAGATATGGAACTAAAGATGAATGCTCTCTCTCTCTCTTTCTCCCAGTGATTTGTGTACTGGGTATTATGACTGTTAAAGTTTATCTACCAAGTGTGTGGCTTCAATAGTACATGTAAGAGGTGTACTTCATTCCTGTGCCAGCTGTAGCACCTTGTCTCTCCTGATGGATGTGGGTTATACTTACATAGTGTGTGTGTGTGCGTATATGTGTGACTACTACACAGGTGTACCACCCTTCTGAGGAAGAGGACACAGATGAGGCCAGTTATGGTGGGGAGAGGGAGGAGGTGCCCCCCAATGCTCAGGGGATCTCCTCTAATTATCAGGAGAAGTACCGGAAGGTTCTTGGGGGCCTGGACTGTGCCCAGAAGAGTGCTGTCAAGTTGGAGCCCAACAAAGTGTTTGGATACGGTGAGACACTGTGCCAATTTTTATTATTTCTCATTTTATATAGATATATATCTATCTATATATATATCTAGATAGATATATATCTAGATAGATATATATAGATAGATATATATAGATATAGATAGATAGATAGATATAGATAGATAGATAGGTATATATATATACCATGGGCCTGTTACAGCTTTGCTTGTAACGATCGAGGCACCAGTTATTCAATGAAATAAACTATTACAATATTTGTAATATTTATCCTATAACAGATCAAGCCACCTGTTCCTATTCCACAGGGGCTACCTCAGGTCTCACCCTCAAATGCTATCAAGAACCTTCTGATGTTTTTGTTGTTGTCAGAATATTTTGGTGTGTAAGCAGCCTGGTAACATAATGGCATTGATTTTCCTGGAAAACTAACTAATGACCAAGTTTCCTTGACACATCAAACTCTCTGCAAATATTCTGACGTGCTGTCAAATAGCTAGTGCATCACTGTGCCTCTACTTCAATTCATCCTGACTTTGTAAATATCACTCGGCTATTGCTATTGTGTGTGTATCACTAGCAGCATATACCCGGCCTTGCCTGGGCCAATGTCGGCATGAAGCATATTAGAACTCAAAGCAACATTTCTACACCTTGTACTTCATTCAAATAAAAGCAGCTCTAAGTAGGCATGCAGTATTTCCGTTAATTTTTCAGACAGGTCAGAATAGCATTGGAGGTATTGTATAGTGCTATAAGGTGGACTGCTGACAGTTTGGAACTCACTTGATTATTAATTTCCGTGCAATTAGTTTGCATAGTAAAAATGAACAGAGTTAGCATCAACAAGGGGTACATATAGGGAGAAAGAAGAAAAGGAATTAAAAAGGGAGGAGGGGACGAAGGAATTAAAGGATAAAAGGAAATGAACAAAGAGGAATAAAAGAAAAGGAAAAAAAACCCAGACTTGGATTTCAACCCAGAATTTTCTGCCTAGTAGACCTGTTTCTTAACCTTTGGCTATGCTTTATGTTTGTTTGTTTTTTTTGTTTTTTTTGTATTATTCCCCTGATGACCAATATTTGCACTGTTTGTTGTTGTTTTCATGAAAAAAAAATTGAATTCCTTTCCCCCCCCCCCCCCCAAACCAGGTGTGAGCACTGAAATTATCATACCTTTTGGGTCCAAGGGTTTGCCTGTTATGCCTCGACAAACATACATACAAACCAAAATATAGATCAGATTATTTATTTAAAAAAAGAATGAAAAAAATTTTAATTGATTTGACCAGGTAGTTAATATACTGCAACTACATATTAGATGAATGTAGTGACATATTAGATGAATGTAGTGACAGAATAGGGCGAGGAAAATACTTTTTATCATTGCTGAACTGTGCAGTGTACTTTCTTCTTTTTTTAAGCTAGTGGTTTCTTATATCTATTGTATGTTATTAAACAGCCTCAGTACAGGCACCATGACTCAGCCTCAGTACTAGCACCATGCAGCCTAGTATAATAGCCTTGACTCAGCCTCAGTACAGGCACCATGCAGCCTGGTATAATAGCCTTGACTCAGCCTCAGTACTGGCACCGTGCAGCCTGGTATAATAGCCTTTACTCAGCTTCAGTACAGGCACCATGCAGCCTGGTATAATATCCTTGACTCAGCCTCAGTACTGGCACCGTGCAGCCTGGTATAATAGCCTTGACTCAGCCTCAGTACAGACACCATGCAGCCTGGTATAATAGCCTTGACTCAGCCTCAGTACTGGCACCATGCAGCCTGGTATAATAGCCTTGACTCAGCCTCAGTACAGGCACCATGCAGCCTGGTATAATAGCCTTGACTCAGCCTCAGTACTGGCACCATGCAGCCTGGTATAATATCCTTGACTCAGCCTCAGTGTGTCGCAGAGTCTATGCAATGCACACACTGTGAACCTGCCTTTAGGCAGGAAGTTGTTGACCAACCTTTACCATATCTATCGCCAGTAACTGCAAGTTTTGCTGGCTAGTGTTTCATACTCAGTTGCACATACGGGTGGATTTCATTTTCTTCAATAATTTAGATTTTTTTCCTATCTCCATCCACCATTCCAAAAGAGGGGTTTCCTAATTTGTTGATCCTTTACCTATTTCATTTCTTGCTTGCCTAATCGTGTGGCCTTCCTGGGTACATTCCAGAATCATTTTCATGCAACATAGGAATGGTTGCCATCCCTACATTGGGTTCTTACACACAAACAATGATGAAATAATAAGTGTGATTGGTGAGACAATGGTGACAATGTTCTAGAAACCTCTTATTGAGGGAAATGGTGCACCAAAATCTTGATTTAACTTATCAGTTATACAATAGTTGTGTATTTCTCAGAGTTTTACTAACATTGATCTGATGTGTATAATACTATTCTTGATTCTTTTGTATCTAAACCTCATATTGAGGGACATGGTGTACCAAAATTTGATTTAACTTATCAGTTATACAATAGTTGTGTAATTCTTAGAGCTTTACTAACATTGATCTGATGTATATAATGCTATTCTTGATTCTTTTGTATCTAGTTCCGAGTGCCAACAAGAGAGATTTGAGATCCATCGAACAAACGCTTAATGATATGAAGTCACGCAAGAAGCCCAAGTTGGATTCTGAACCTTTCACAGATAAAACATCCTCAGCTACATAATTTCCTTGTGTTTTCTTCTTCTTCACTTGCTTATGTATTTGTACGGAACACCAACTGAAGTGGATATGCATCTCAATATCTTCTTCGAAGTTGCAATGCAGTGTAAATCTTACTGTAATGGAGCTAGATATAGATAGATAGATAGATTGATAGATAGATAGATAGAGATATATAACCTATAGCTGGCCAAACAGCTGAAAGGGTTTTGATGCAACTTGGTAGATATGAACATAGGGTGGGGGGGGTCATGGTTTAAGGCTGGGTTCCACCTGGCCACATTTCTTTCTGTGAGTGTCTTGAGCACAAAATTAACCCAAAACAGTGTTTATGATGCCCTTTTTATTTCCAAGAAGCTGTACCTTTCCTAGCCATGGGTTTGTATATAGCTGCTACTTTTTAGACTGTTCATTATCTATCTGCTCAAAAATCCGCACGAACGGGTAAAAAAGAAAATCATGACACTTGATTCCCATTACAAAGATAACTCAGGCACTTACATTGCCAAATGCATTCATCATGAAATTCTGTAGTTTCATTCACTTAATTAAAATATATATATCTCCACAGTATCTCATTTTCCTGCTCATTTGTAGCAGTCTCTCCAAACTGAAACTGAAGAAGCAAGTTACATGCAAATGACTTTACTCCATTTTAGTGTGACTACAGCATCACACTGCCTTTACTCCATATAAGGTAACTACAGCAGCACGTGCTGTGTTAGATGCCTGCTAGTATAACTAGCAATTAAGTTGGAACTACAGTAAGGGTCAAAAGTTCCTGAAATTCTGAATGTGATCGTGTGTGACTGTTATGGTGGTGTGACTGTTATGGTGGTGTGACTGTTATGGTGGTGTGACTGTTATGGTGGTGTGACTGTTATGGTGGTGTAATATCATGTGTTACAGAAGTATGCATGCAGGAGAACAAATTAATTACAAACAAATGTGTATGAAATTGATAGTTGAAGCACTTGATTATCTAATGGGTGACAGAAGTATGCATGCAGGAGAACAAATTAATTATAAACAAATGTGTATGAAATTGATAGTTGAAGCACTTGATTATCTAATGGGTAACAGATACATGTGTCAATTCAACAAGAAAACCTTTGTGCAGTTATTTATAACACTGTCGACCTTTTTGTCAGTCCATTTAATTTTACTGAATAAGAAGGCAAGCAGAGGAGTCAGTGTAGACATTCATTAGAGATTTGGGAATTATCTGGTCACAAAACTCGAAAAGACCAATGGTAGGGGGGGGGGGGGGGACAATAACACCACCTACCAATAGAATCAAGGACTACTGAAGTACTAGTTAAATTTTTGGTTTTTGGCTGCCATTGTGAAACATTGTGATATAGGGAGAGAGTGCTATCTGTACTCCCCCCCCCCCCCCCCCCCCTCCCCCAATAATAATAGTCTGTTTAAGTCATGTTTTTTTTTGTTTTTTTTTTAATTTTTTTATATTTTTTTTTATAGGAAATGGATTCAATCCCAAGTCAAAACAGATAGACCCTGATTTATTTCCTTCATGGCTGAATCCTAATCAAAACACATTTTTCAGTACTAATTTGCCCTTCTACCACCCTAGACAGGCACCTGGAAGTCCTCTCCCACTCCTAGCTGCCTGACCCTAATACACTTCCTCACACATTTTCAGCTGAACAAGTCTCTGTCTGTGCATCATGAACAGACACACAGCCAGCCAAACCATTTATGTTGTTGGTATTTAAGTTGCAGTATTCCTGTGTACATCACCATGTGCTGCAGATAAGATTAACATGTCATGACATCTCTCCAGGTGATGGACATCTTGTGCCTTAAAATTTGTAATTAGAACCAATCACAATGCAGAAATAGTTTTTAAAAATCACCATAGTTTTTGTCTAAGACTTTAACATAACAACTATCATCTGGACAAGTCCATGTCAGTGATGCCTTAAAAAAATTAAAACATTTTAGGAAGCAGCTGCTATCTTTGTTACCATCACTGTGGTATGTATGCACTTCAGAGCAACCTGATAAAGTAGTAATTTATAAATTATAATATAGCATGGTCAAATCTATTAGAAATGCTGTGGGAGTGTAACAGTGAGGGCTTATTTGTCCATGATGCTAGCATGCAATATATTATTAGGTTTGATATATTTTCACCACTTCCAAAACAATAAACTTGTTTAGCTTCTGAAAAATGTACCAAGAACTGATTCTTGGTCTGTACCACAGACTGAGACCAGAAACCTCCCTCCTTAGTGCAGGAGAGCTTTCACAATAATTTACGAGCAGCAAGTGGATGAGATGAACCACAGATGATTTCTCTTTTCTAATGTCCCATTTTTGGTCTCAGTTGTTCCTAGTAAGAAGCTGCTAAAGGTTTAAACAAGTCTCAAAATAAACTTTCACTACTACCTAAACAAACATCAATTGACGTTGTTCAGTGACCGTGCAAATAATCAGATGTAGAACTAGTTAGTTCTCCAAACACATGATAAGTAATTTACTGTGAAATACATACACTGACTAAAGCCACATGACAAGATGAGGACCAATACACAACAGCATCAGGACATTGTCCTGCATGAAGGATCCATGACGATGAGTTGTTTGCGACCAACAAAAGGTTCCATTGAGTTGTCTAAAGCTTTTTGGACGCTTCGTTGATTCAGAGTGTGCTCTGTGTACAGAGGATGGCGCAGCAAACCTTCTTCAGCCAGACGACCCAACTCTGTCATCATGGCAATATGCTCCTCACCTGTTAGGGGTGTGTGCATGTGTGAACGAGCAAGCGATAGCAAATGAGTGAACATGTGTGCATTAAAACTTTTTTTTATTTATTTATTATTTTTTTTATTCAGAAATTGGCACTTGCTTCATAAACCACACTGTACAAGCTAATCTTTGTTTTTTGTTCTATTTTGTGTGGTGTGGTGTGGTGCACATGTGAATATGAGCTTAAAGAAAGACATCTACTCCATCAGCCTGAGGCATTGTGTTGTGGTGAGGGATGGCTGATAGGGTGTGGCCTTGCTGACAGCAAAGGTGGAGTTGTTAATTGGCTACAGAGTTAAATGAAAGATAGCAAACACAGTCTGAAGAAAAGAATAAACAGAAACATAGAGCAAAGCTGGAAGGAACGAGACAAATGTGGAGAACAGGACAGCTGATTGAGAAACAAGATGAAGTGAGGTAGTTGCACATGTAACTGGAGTGAGGAACAATGACAGGTGGGGAATCAACCAAACAACCAGCAGTTGCTGTCAAAAAGGGTAATGATATTTATCTTCTTTCTTTTTTTTTTAATAAAATTTAGTTTGAACTGGCTGTAAAGCATTGCTCGGAGTACAGAATAAATGATCATGCTCACCAACTGTACAGTGTTAATAGTGTCACTGTAAGGTCAGCAACATCAGTGGCAAATATACTCACTCTTGTAACAGTTTCTGCATACTCTCATGCACAGACACATCACTAATCCACTCACCATGCCTATTTCTCTCCATCCACTTGGAGTTCCAGTAGCCAACATATCGCAGGTCCTTAAATATGAGAGACCCCTGCACAAACACACAAGGAAAGTGGGACCACAGTTCACATGCAGCGGCGACCATCACGGCATGACATAGTCATACAGTGTACTCCAGGAAGGACCAGGAAGACAATGCAATGGTGGGAATCTTTGTGACCCATCCAACTTACAGTTCCGATTGTTATGGGTTTCTGCGACATCCCTCCATAGGTGACCAACGTACCACCAGGGCTGAACAACACGAAGAAGTGCATCATAGAAATTCATTGACCACAATATTAATGTTGTACACAGTAAACATGGCAACATATCAACTAGGACAAGACATTCTTGGAATACGGTAGTGAAACTGCAATTTAGGCTTGGACACTACAAGTGTACAGGAAAAATGTTTGGCTTTAAGTTTTTGTATACTCAAATCTTTATATCAAACCTTATATCATCGCCTTTTATTAATCATTATTGTCTATTTTTGCTGATATTTACAGGTTAATTAAAGGTAGACCAGTCCATTATTGGCCACAGCAGCTGTGAAGCCACAAGCACCATGATTTCTCATGTTTTGATTGGTATTTACAAGTAGTCTTGGATGGCAATTATTTGACATTCATATCTCTGCATGGCTATTTGCAGTTGTGGTGGGCATGTTTGAGTCTGGCAGGCATCTGTTGCCATGATCACTACCAATAGGCTATGATGTGAGCCCTCAAAATTGTTTTCAATTTTTTCATATTACTTCTGAAAACTCTCCTTCATGGGAGTAACAAATGAGAACACATCTTTTGGCGACTAATCTAGATTTTCTTATATGGACATGAGAAATGCACAGCTCTCCTTAAGTGTATCTTGTCAATCACGCACACAAACATTCGGGTATTTAAATGATAAAAAAATTCTTATTGTATAAATAAATAATACATCTATTTATTGCAAGCAAAGTAAACTTCTCACAGGGGAGGGAGGTGTAAATTGAGAAGTTCAGGATTGCCATGCATAGCCACATGGAGTGATGTTCATTCACTGGAATACACCCCAAAATATATTTTCTGTCATGAATTGGGGTATATGAAAAAATTAATTATTTTTTTCATCTATTTTATTTTTTTAATATTTTCAACTAAACAGTTGCTACTTCAATTCCCACCAGTGTTTGTTTTTCCATTATATCAATGGAATCCCTCCTTCCTTCTCCTCACCCCAAAAGAAACAAGGGCTATCCACACTAAGACCTGTGGCAGATAATTACTACAATATTTATGAAACATAGTCTACATAATTCAAAATTTAATAATCTATAGAAAAAATTTGAATTAACAGAAAATTTGAATTATAAGAATTTCTCTTGATTCAAAATCACACCATCAATGGTAAAAAATTTGAATTATCAGGTTTCATGTTTTCAATGTACCAGGTTACTGCACATGTATTTTGCCATTGTGTGTTATTGATTTGTACACAAGTAAGAAAATATAATCATCAGCTAATTCCAGATCACTATTACATTATGTAATATGTACATGTTTAGGGAAATAGGCATGGATCACATTATCAAATATGGGCAAGGTCCTGAACTTTTTTTTTTTTGTTTGTATTGATATATTAATGCTTTACAGCATAATCAGTTATGAACCTTTTTGTCAATGAATTATTATAAGCTTTTAGCAACTCAGTCTCAAGCTGTTCCAATTGATCATATGGTAGTTCAGTACCATTCTCTGCACAAGAGCATAGCAGGTAAGCTTTTATATCTAAGAAACCAGAGTGAGTTTGATAGAAAGTAACAAAGGGAAGAGGATCACCTGCATCATCATCTCTGTCTTCTGCATCTTTGGTGCTCTGCCCTAGACATAGGCTGGGTCACATCTAGCCACACCTTAATGTGGGCATATCATTATATCCCTAGGGAGGATACAATGTCTGCACTGCTCAGCACAGGGCTGCACTGTAATTGGCTATTGCTGCACATATACTCCTCAAAGGTGCAGTCCACATCAAAATCTGTTTGAAATGATGAAACAGATTCACTCTCCACAACCTCTTCAAAATGTGTTGATGGTGTAACAAAATTTGCTCTTCTAAAGTAGTTGGCAATTGCAGATGGTAAAAAAAAATTCCAAGATTTTCTTGTCATCACTCTAAGAGGAACTAAAATGAATTAGGGGATCTTTTCCCATCCAATATTTTTGTCTTATTCCTATGTGGGGACCTAGGAAAATTTTGAATAAAGCGGAAATTGTTAGTTGTTTAAAACACTTAGATGAAGTTAAAGTTGTGGTAAGATTTACTACTTTTGGTTTCCATACAGTGAGCACTTGTAGCTATAGGTTAAAATAAACTTTTTGGTTTTCATACAGTAAAAGCACTTAATTGTAACTACAATTTACAACAAACTTTTGTGGTTACAACAAACTTTTTGCATTTCCACACAGTAAACAATTCGTAAAATATCCATTCTTGAGCAAAACTTATGGATGTATCCACCCCCCTCCCCCCCCTCCTCCCCACCATTCCAAGTGTTCCTAGGCCTGTGTGCCACAGGTAATAGAAGAGAGAAAGAGAGAAATCTACTAGAGCTATATATCATTGAAACCATCAGAGTAATGGGAGATATACAACATCCTACACGATAAACCTGACGTCCCTCCTCCAATGAATGGCTGACTATGCACACATGTGAGCTTCATAGAGCTACAGTGTGCTCTCCCATTGTTACACACACACATCACACCCATCCACACACCACACACAAGCATCTCTCCTCACACTTACTTAAGGTGTGATAATATAGCCATGGCACTCTTGCCCCCCACACAATTCAAACCAAGTTGGGGACGGCCGATAGTCTGAAGGAGGAAAAAACAATAATACACACTCAACAATAACCACAACAAAATTATTGGGAGAGATGCAAACAATAATACATCACACTCACACACACACCACCATTTACAACATTCTGTACAGCAAGCACTATTAAAGTTGACACCAATTCAAAGTGAACTGAGCATTAATGTTTGCCACCCACATTAATGTAGGAGTAGAAGTCACTGCCGTACATCCTGCAGTCACCCTCAGAGATCACTTCAGTGGCTCCCAGCTCTTTCAAATAAGAAGTCATCACAATCTTGTCTTTTCTGCTATGAGGTGCATATAAAATATTAAAAAATATATGATTAAATACATTCAACAATCTATTCCAGTCACTCTAAGCTTGGTCTTTCATCGGAGTGGAAGTGCACCAATAATGTTATAGCAGATGCAGTAGTCTCAGATTTAAAACAATAATTTAGGTAGCCTTGTCAGGGCCATGAAATCTGGTGCACGGTGAGATTCAAATTGATGCAACCTGTTTTACTTTCTTTTTCAATTCTCTATTGTGGTGATACTCATTTCCTGTTGTGGTGATACTCATTTCCTGTTGTGGTAAAACTGTTATTGATATATTGCTCAGTCACCACTGAGGCTGGTC
The DNA here is from genome assembly GCA_963969325.1 of Lycopodina hypogea. NCBI lineage: Eukaryota > Metazoa > Porifera > Demospongiae > Poecilosclerida > Cladorhizidae > Lycopodina > Lycopodina hypogea. The sequence goes on from OZ017781.1 coordinate 5,618,334, forward strand.
ACTTCCACGTGTATGCTTTGGCCTATTGAATGATTTAAGAATAGACTATTTGAGTATCTATTGCACTAGTCTCACTCAGTAAGTGCTGGTTACACCTACATGGTCAGGCTAGAAATTATATATGTGAAGCATTCCACCAAATTCAAACCGAGGACTGAGAGAAGTGAGAAAGGGAAGTGTGATGTGTGATGTGTGTGTGTGTGTGCGCGTGTGTGTGTGTGTGGAAGGAGAGGGTTAAAGATCAAGTATCATTAAAAGAAATGTGTTGAAAAAAATAAAGTGGACAGACTGTACAATAGTTATATCAATGTCACTGTTTCAGTAACAGTACGATCGGTACAACTACAGTAGAGTTTGAGACACCATGAAAAATAGAAACAACAATGATAATAATAAAAATCACATTCTTAGTTGATGGTCAGTATTTTCCACATGCCTATGCCAGCAAAGCAAATCCCATCCTCACAGAATGATCACTTGCATTCTGACACTACAAACTGAAAATGTTATGGAACAACATTGTGTGTCCTTACTGTATCGCCTGCCACCCATCCAGTCACCCACCCACTCAGCCACCCAGTCACCTGTCTCTGTAGATGTTGATGGTATTAATACCCCAAGCAGCGGCCAACTGGATAACACTCTGCGCCACAGCACTGTTCGCTCCATTTTGGATTATGCAGTCTCCTGGAGAGAGTGAGAGGTGGGTGGATGGGGGAGGAGGGGGGAAGGGGAAAGGAAGGATAAAAGGGGAATGGAGGGGAGGGGAACAGCAATCATTAATATTCAATCAAGTCCCAGCCACTATTATGCCCACTAAAGTGAAATATTAATTAGAATGGGTAATGATATGAGAGAAAAGATAATGGGAGCAACAAATATTTATGTTTTATTAAACTAGCCCTAAAACCCGCCCCATGGGCAGTTTTTCAAAGGTGGGCTGTAGTCACGAAAGTGTCTGCATTGGCGGCGTTATGTTGTAGACTTTTAAAACAAAAGTGAACATGTGATTAGGTCAAAGTGTTTTTTTTTTAATATTATTTTGGCTTTTTTCAGCCTTACACACAAAGAGTAAGAGGTGTGGTCAGATGGACCCACCCCAATTATTCGCAGTCAAGTTGTATGTGCATGCCAAGTTTTAGGTCTGTAGTAGCTCCATCCCTTTTTCTTGCAAAAGTACCATTTTTGACTTTTTTTGAATGTAGAAAGAGGTGTGGCTATATAAATATGCTTACGTTATTCTTCTGGTGACACTGATTCTAAATATACATGGGTTGGTGGGTCTAGCTCCATTCTTTTTTCTAGAAAAAGTATCACTTTTGGCTCTTTTTATACAAAAAGGGGTGTGGCCATATAGATATGCTCATGACGCTCCCCTGATGACACTGATTCCAAATATATGGGTTCATGGGTCTAACTTCAACTGTTCAAGCGTGAACCGAAGACACACAAACAAACAGACAGACTATTCACACCTTATAGTATGAGAATAGTTATTACATCACATACTAGGCTTATTACATCATCATCACCAATCTTGAAAATCCAATGTTACCTTTCTTGAGGTCAACAAAGTCCTTCAGCATTCTGTATGCAGTGGTGGGGTTGATGGATAGGGTGGCCGCCATGTGGAGGGGCATGCTCTTGCTAACCTTTACAAAGTTCCGTGCATTAGACACTAAAGTAGTCCTCCATGTCCCTGACAACAGACAACACACCAGAATTTGTCAACAGCCAAAATATACAGTAGCACAATAAAATAACCATATTGGAGAAAAGCATAGACTTGATTACATTAAGTTATTAACAGTGTTTCATACAGGAGGTGCCCTGGAATTTATCTCCTGATTAAACACCACTCCCCCCCCCCCCTTCACCAAAAGTAAGATACATCATGTAGGATGTAACAGCAGCTTATGAAATATATAGCACACAAAGTCGTTGTCGTCATTGGCTGTCCAAAACTCACTAGAATTCATATCAGAGCACCTAGTTTTCCAAAGTACCCTTGGGGGAGGGGGGCATCCACTCTAACTTGCCTAGAATATACACCCCCTCCCCATGAAGATACCTTGTGCCATTATACTTCCTTCCCTTCCCCCCCCCCCCCCCCCCCCCAAAAAAAAAAACCTGGAAAAAAACCCCTGTATTTTACCATTAACTAATCCCATATTTTATCATTAAATTTAGTCTCAAGTGTATCTTATTGAGGGCAATAGATGTCTTTTAGCATCTCAGCATTCCATAATAGTGAAAGGGCTAAAATAGTAAAGGTGTTTGACCCAGATGCATTACAGATAAGTACTAAGGGGGGAGAATAAATGGAAAATTTTGATGCCGATATATGGAATTATTACTTCATTCACTATACCCTATGAACCTCATTTTGGCACCAAAATGTGGTATTTTGAATAAGCTATTTAATAATATAAAATAATATATATAGATTTCAAATAATGGTATTTAATTCTTTGTTTCCAAATAGATTAGTAAAAATATTAGTAATCTGTTGCTAGTGCAAAGTGGTTGTTAAGTGGTCTGAGGTCATATCAACAGGATCAGCTCACCCCAATCTATGTAGAGAGATCTGGAAATGTACAAAGCAGATGTAAAACAAATTTAGTACAAAATCGAAAACATAGGAAAACCATATACACTTTTTCCATTACATATATGCATATGAATAAAAAAAATAATAAACCTGTTAAACAACAGTAAATGGGCTCTCTAATGATATCAAAACTGTGGGATTTGGATGAAAAATAACTTTAAAAATTTTAAACCTAGTTGTGAAATAACGAAACAATTTTAAGAGTATCAAACTTGAAACTCGAGATTCAAGTTAAAATTCACTGAACAATAAGTAGATCTATTCATTCACTGGCTCCTCCTACTAATTTTCATTTGCAATTATACACACTGCATATGGTAGGGATGAAATTTGAATAAGCTTCTTTTGGTGCAAAATGAAATGAGTCTGCACCATGAACAGCTGCTTACAGTGCAAGTATATACCACCTTGTAGGCAACATGCCAAACAAAAACTAAGTATTGAGGATTGACCCGAGGACAAAGGTGGCCAACTGTTAATAATTACCCAGGCCTCAGGAGTGAAATCCTAAGGATTATAACACTTTAACTAATTTACTCTACACCTTATTAAACGAACCCAATCCAGCAGACACAGGGACAACCCAATCTCCTTCCTCAACAGTGTTGACATCCTTGCCCACTTTGGTGACCACACCCACTCCATCATTGCCACCCACTGCTGGAAGAGTTGCTCTAATACCGTACACGCCTGTGAAACACAAAACTAAATATTTTACTTTGTACTAAAACGTAGTTTTGGTACACAATGTCAATGGAGACAATTAGATGTCAACTGGAATAAGTTGTTTATAAATTCAAAGACATGTTTGGTCACATGCTCTGGGGGTAAAGTAGATTAAAGAGAGATTTGGTTTTGCAACAAAATTATATTTATGTGGGATCAAACACTAACAGTACATTATTTTCACATCCAAGCTGCATACAGGAATTGTAAGCACATGAAATACATACACTATATCAAATGCTACATTTCCATTAATAAAAATCACTGTTAGCAAGTGGGGAAATACAGTGTGAAAAATGCTCTTGAAACCAGTGGTGGCACAACATTTGCAGCTATTTGGAATGAAACAATTACAGTACTGGTGGTCATAACAATTTGTCACACTAATTAAATCACTATCTGAAAATAGACACAAAATATAACCTTGCATTTGGTTGACATCAGCAGGGTTGATGGGGCACAGGAGCATATCTATGGAGACATCCTCAACACCCATGTCTGGGACTGCAAAAGCTGTATCCAATCTGTATCAATGTTTGCGTCACATGGTATAATTGGATCTCAATAAAGAAATCACATATTAGTGTGTAATGTATTAGAATTATACAAATTTAGAGAATTTTCTCAATTAAAAAAAGGTTAAAAAGAAAAGATTATACATATATTGTGATTAACAAGTTGACCTCTATACATCAAGGTGGATTTGGGAGCACTGCCAGATCTTAAGGGCGATAGGAACACCACTACAATGTTGTAGTTATTAAATAAGACAACATTTACAACTGATAGAAGAAGGGGGAGAAATGTGATACTCGAGAGGTTTGGTACACTAAAATTTACTAACCTTTCCTGATCAAAACAATACTGGTGCAAAACAATTATTAAAACAGTCTCGATGCAAGGGTAAAGTTTGGGGTTAAGATAGGTAGGAAGGATCCAGTGTTTTTATATAATACATACAAATGTGCATACCCTACACCAGCTTCAACTTGTCTTCATAAAATCAACAGGATCATGTTTAACCAGAATAATCATGATTTACCCCAGGAGATCATGACGTTTAAAACTCTTTTAAAAGGGAGAGGGGGGGGGGGGGGGGAATCATTGCAGGTGGAGTGGATTCTGAGATATAAGTCAAGGACCAAATCCTGTACACTCTAATACAGGCGTTGGTGGAATATTACTGCAAATGGATTGGCCAGCTAGATATTAATGCAAGCTATAAAATCAAGCTCTACCCTACTTCTTGCAAGCACTGAAATTAAGTCTAATACAGTTGTACCTTCATCCACTTACTTACTTAACTACATCCCTCGGATTACCCAGAGCTTCATATACCAAAGCTTTGCAAGTTTGGGATTTCAGAGACCTTACAGACCGAGCCATTGCCGCTAAACCACGTGTAGGCTACTGATAAGGTAAATTTACTCTTGCGCGTAGACCACTCCCCCACCACTCAGTTCATTTTTATTGATTCAAATTTTATTCCTTGTGAACTATATATTTTCGCCTGGTGGCAGCTCCTCTTTCTAAAAGTAATATTAAAAATATATATATATATATATATATATTTCTTTTTAATTTTAAGGATGGAAAGAAAAAAAAAGGGGGGGGGGGGGGGGGGGGTAGAAAAGGAGAGAAAAATGAAATAAACAAACCGGACAAAAACTCTCAATGATGATTGGATTTAATCTACTAGTTCAATGACTATGATCAGTGGGTCAATTGAATTCAGTTAAATTGTACTGGTGTCATTGTGAAGATAAAAAATCTCCAGAAGTGTGGAAAGTCCCTGAAATGAAAGAAGATAAATTTTAGTTGTTTTTTAATCTGGATGCTGTATCTCCAATATATATGCCAGAATATATCACAGGTACAATAAATTATCTGTTTGAAAATTTTCACTAGCTTAAGCTTAACTTACAGTTATTGTAAAGTCATCTATATCTGACTACTAATCCAGTACCTAAGAAGTACTCTTTTATTCCATAGAGTTGTCAGAACTTCACCATGAAAACAGTTTCTGCTAGCCAGACCTTTTACCAAATTGTTGTGCTGGTAACCAGTGCACTAATTGGACAAAAGGTTCTGGCTAGCAAAACTGCAAATGAAATATCTGACTCAAAAAATGATCAGGTATTTTAAACCTGGAGTCAATACTAATTTAAAACTTATAGCCTTGTTGTACAAGGGTAACAGGGTTCATGTGCTTCACAGTTTTCCTGACCTTATTTGGAGTGGTTCATAACACTCAAAAAAAAAATGTAATCCAAATACAATTACAACTAGTTAAGAAAATATAATTCAATTACGATTAGAGGCCAAAAAAAAACAAAAAAAAACACCTTAGTCTTGTGGGGAATTTAAGAATTAAATAGTTTGAAAATGAAATTCAATTTTGATTGCAATTACTGCTACAAGTGAAAACAACTCCCTTTGGGCTCATGTGGTTCACTGTTTTCCTGACCTTATTTGGAGTGGTTTATTGAAAGTATACCACTCAAAAATGTAATCCAAATATATTACAACTAATTAGGGAAATGTAATTGAATTACGATTACAACTACTGTTACAAGCTCAAAAAAAAAAAAAAAAAAAAAAAAAAAAAAAAAAAACTTTGGTATTGTGGTGGATTAGGGTGGTTTTCTAGTTGACCTTTTGGCCTCCTGCAGTATCAAACTTGTTCAGTTTGCTGTAATATGTAGACACTCATTATTAGGTTCAAAAGCTTAAAAAAATGCTTGCCCTAGATCTAGCCTTAGCTTGATCCATACAAAATCTTTGAGGTGGTATAGTGAAGTACCCTAATCAAGCTCTGAAAGTTTTGCAAAGGACCAACCCTCCAGCAATTTGGAAGGATGTAGAGTTTGCACATACACACAAATAAATTGTGAATCATAGTAAGACTTATACTTTAATTTAATTACGCTTAATTCCTTATACAATCACACAAAGGTGTGTGGCCAAGTGGAACCTACCCTAAAGCCATTCCCCCTACCTATGGTTCATACCGAATCCTTTCAATTGTTTGGCCTATGACTTTAACATAAATATATAAGCATATATATGTATGTATCTAGCTCTATTATTATTATAAGATTATTATTACTAGCACAAAATTGTGGCCTCCAGCCTAGAACCATTGCTAGACCCACATTTGGTAGGCTGTATTCACAGTGTCTGTGCCTGAGGGACATGTCTTGTAGACATAATTGGTCTTCTGGTGTCTCACAGTTTAGTTTAGTCAGAGTGTGTGCCTGGAGCATTATAGCATAAAATGTATATAATATTACACCCAATAATGTGCAGTAAATAGCATTTATTTATTCATGTAATTATTTACAATCAATCAATTAATATGTTTGTTTATTTATTTTATTTGTTCATTATATCACTTTAATTGCTTCTTCTTTTTTTTTAGGATGCCGGGAAGTTTATTCTTCTTTTTTTTGAAATTGCACACAAATTAGTACATTAACAGACCCTGAAAGTTTTTTTTTTCCCCTCTCTACCAGGTAATCTGATTATGAATTACTTCTTGGAAATAAAAACTGCTGTTACCAGGTTATTTAGGATGTAAATCTACACCAACATGAATGGATTAGAAAAACCTGCATGAATAGGTAAGAAAAACATGCAAATATATTTATGAGAACTTCAAATGCTTTTAGGTAACTCAGGAACTGCATGAAAATTTTGAAGTCAAGGGTTGGACCAGTTTTGGCTCTTTTTGTCTGGTATACGCACAAAAGGGGTGTGGCCAAGTAGGATCAGACCCAAAACCACTCCCTCCCCTACCAAAGGTTCATATCTGTCAAGTTTCAACCAAATAATGATATACTTGCTGGTGGCTGTTCATCGAATTGGGGTTACCATTATATATAGTAGTCTGGGATGGAAATGATGACTGACTGACTATTCAGGAGGCTCCTACTTGCAAACAAGTGTTAAGCAACAAAAAACAAAACAATCATAGGTCGGGTAGTCTAAACTGTTGTCTATATATGCGTACAGTTGTGCTTCCTTAGGGCAAAGTCTAAATATAAAGGAAACACCACTCTACCCATTTAGAGCAGTTTAGATTAACCATTACCAATTCCAATCAGATGCACAAATCATTGTACTCCTGAAATCCTTCAGTATATGATTTTACTAGTATATCTGATTTGAATAACAAAGGATGTAGCACAAAGGGTTTACTTAGCTCGTTTTCAAGATGAGATCTAAAACAAGGAATGTCACAATGCAGTAAATTATGATATGCATTAACAAGTACTAGTCAAGTGCTACTGCCACTCGCTTTCTACCCACAAACATTTAAACTTTTTCCAATGTAACACAGTAGTCTCTTGTTGTTTTCCTTAAATATACAATGGGTATGTAGATACTCTTGAAGAGTGTCAAATTATAGTACAGCATTCAGAATTAGTTTCTGTTACAATAATGGATGGTTTAACAGTTTCATTCATCTCCCATACATATATATTTTCAACATTCTCTTTTGTAGTTCCAACTATCACTTGAGAGCCTCCAGCTGGTGTGATGGCTGTTAGAGGCACCAGATACACATCAATGATTTCACCATCATCTTCCAACTTGGTGAACAAAGCAACATTTTCACCCTGTGGACCATCTTCAACGAAAATATCTTGGGAATTATCACTCTGCAGAAAATAACAATAGCCAAGTAATATTGATTGCCGACTTGCAATACTTTTGATACATATTATGTCAAAAAATGAGCTCTTATTATATATTATGACAAATAAGCACTGCAGCAAAGACTTACCACAAAATCTACCGTCCATTCTTTGTCGGATACCTTAGAAAATTTAGTGGTGGCTCCGGGTGTTACAAAATTATGCACAACAGAACCAACAGCACCCTCTGGTTTAGGCTTAAAGCCCCACACAACTATTGTATATACATCAAAACAGTAGCCACAAAAATAAAAAATAAAAATAATAAAAGCAGAATGAAATCTCGTAATTGTACTTGCAGGCAAGTGCATACACTATTATATTGAAGTCAGTTCTGTTTAACATAACAATGATTACTTACCAGACAAATTTGTGGTGGTCACACCACTTGGATTGTATGGTGGATTATAAAACATTGTCATAGATCTGGTGTCCAGGTAGGAGTGGAATTGATTAATGTCCTTAACTCCATTTTCTGTCACTAATAAAGTGTAATAGGTAGTCTAAAAATTTTTTAAAAAGAGAGAGAGATAAAGATGATTATACTATTTATCACAAGCTATAGCTACTCAGAACACCTATATAATGTGTGCTTGACATCCATCCACCTTATGATCACACCACAAAAATCTACAGCAGGTGAACTACCTTTTATTGTTCAGTACCAAAATGGTTAACAAAGCTTGCTAAATAATGGATTTACTGTCTAGCTGAATACATTAGTTAACTATCCAACTTGCTAACCGATGCCATTTAAGGTGTTGGCGGTGGTTTTGAGGTGACGGTGGTGGTTCTAAGATGTTGGCGGTGGTGCTAGTATTCGGTGCTAGCGGGTGCTTTGGTAGTAGTTGGAAGTTTGATAGTGGTGGTGATATCCTAGCTCTCATCCAACTCACAGTCAGCTTCAAAAGTGTGTGGCGCCTTTGTTTTATAGTGCTTCTAAAACATTTTTGTGGTTATAATCAAACCATCACAGAGGGACTAAATGAAATGTACCAATTATCCCGTGATTTTTGTATTAGCCTCATGTGACACTGGTGAGCCTTAGATCCTCCTGCATAGCTATGGTGGAATCCTTCCCTTCCCCCCCCCCCCCCCCCCCCCCCCCTTTTCCCCTTCCCCTCCTAGGAAATTTGGACGCTTATTTTTCTTGTGGAAGATGTTGCTCTTTCAGGTTTCCAGTTCTGAGAAGTCCAGTATGGGACATTTGAAGAGCATACCCTGACTATGGAGGGGTAATCCATAGGAGACCTGTCTTTAACGCTGCTAGTAGTCACAAACTTACTGTGATTTCAGGTTTCAAGAGCACACAACCTGGCCAAGTTAAATCTGAGTATTAGCACTCAGCATCAATTGGTATCCTATATTATGTAGCTGTATTTTAGCTGTATTTGTAGAGTTTTCTGACACTGCATCAAGCATATTAAAGCATATCAATAGTCCTTTGAAGAGAAAGCAAGAGTTATTTCCAGAATTATGCTAAACAGGAAAAGAAAACCTCAAAGGATAAAGGTGTACATGCTGCTTGCAGCACTGAGAGAATCAGCAGAAGAGAACTAGTAGAAAGTGAAGAAGTAGCAATATCCTTATTGGACTTTGTCAGAAATCTTCAGTCCCATGTTGGGTTTGGACCCACATAATTTGAACCTGCAACATCTTGATTTTTCAAGCATCATAAAATCACTTTATGCTCAATAAAACTCTCGGGACCACATAACATAAAAGCTCTACTAACTTCTAATAGCTTTCCTTCCTCATCATGAATGTGTTTAACAGGCTCCATCAAAAGACCATATATGTAATTTAAAAATATATATATACATATATATTTATTCAATTTTCTTTTTATCATTGCTTCTCAGTATCATAAGTTTGCGTATAGATTGCGAGGTACAATGGGATCATAGATTTAATAAAGTCAGCTAGGGCAATGCACTAACTCCAGTAAACATGTGAGATAGAATAATTAAATAGGGGAAAGGAAAGGAGATCTTAAAAAGTAGTGAATGACAAGGTGCAGACAGATAGTAATATAATCAGAAAGTAGTGATATGTTGGGTGTGGGTGCAAATAGCACAGGGACACAGTAAATGAAATGTGCATGGGGAAGAGGGAACAAAAGTGCATAGGAAATAGTTCTACAAGATTTCTCTGACTTCACCTTTGATGCAGCTAATGATTTTTTCAAGTCAATCTGTGGGATGGCAGTCCATAGTCTTTGTAACCATTCAAATATGAGAAATGAACTGTGTTCCCACCATTGAGTAATCATATTCCTAAACATTTAGCTAATACGCTGCCCCTTAGATTACTAAACATCAACAATGACACAGAACAGTAACATGATACACATTAAAATTCTAGTAATATTCCAATTAGCCACATTTCTACTCTGAAGAACAGTGTCATTTTTAACCATATCCTTTTCTCTCTTTTTTTTCTTACTCAGAACGGCTCTGTATGCTTTTTATTCAAACCTTGTAAAATTCTCAAGTTCTTAAATAGTTTAACAGCTTGGAATACTGCTACTCATCCATTTCTCTTTTAGCGGCCAAATTTTCTAGGAGCATCCTTATTTCCTAGGAAATCTGGATGTTGAGCATCCTAATTTCCTAGTGTAGGGTCTAAATTTCCTAGTGTAGGGTCTAAATTTCCTGCGACAATGGACTCACACATTGCCAAAAGATCAACTTAAAGATCATGGCACTTGTTTAGGTCACAAACATAACTGGCACTTTCATGGACCATTGTGTTTATATTGAAAACTTTAGATTCATCACTTGATTAAAATTAAATACCCCTTATTTTTTTTATTCATGCTCATTTGTAGCACAGTCTGACTCTCTCTGAAATGAAACTGAAGAAACCAGTTATATGAAATTATCTTTACTTTTATGTTTTATGACTATAACCAACTGAAGGCATGCCTGCTAGTAATGTGAATGGACATGGCATAGGGAAGGAGACCACTTTAGAGTATGTACTTGCAAACACAATTGGAATTCGTAGCAACAAATTGGCAAATGTGATTTCCAATTTGCAGTTGGCAACATTTTTTCAGACGTTTTCCCTTATAAGTATGAAGATGTGACCAGCTATATGTATATTGTTGATAATAAAATAAGGGGGGGGGGGGGGGGGGGAGCTTGCTTTCTATTATGGCTGGTAAATTTGATTAAGCTGCAAAAAGAAAAGAGAGAAAGGTTTGACTATATGTGCATAGTCTGTCACTGGCGGATTTTCACTTTCCATTTCCTAGAAAGGGTTGGTTCTGCAGAGTCAACAACTTCACTATCTCAAGCAAATTTGTGATATTTGTGGTTAGGAGAGGAAGTGAGTGAAGTGGCTGATAACTGAACAGATAATACTGTATCACAATTATTCATCCTGGAACACTTTCAGGTCCACATGCATCCTCTTTTTTCCTTGCTCTGATTGCTTCATATAAAACAAGCAGCAAAGAAGATAGGATGTACTGAATTACAGGAATGTATTCAATGGTGGTGTTTGTTATATAGCCTCTACCCCACCCCCCCCCCCCCCCCCCCCACCCCCCTCCTTCCTTCCCTTAAAAAAGAAATCCCCAAAAAAACAATAACACACCCTACACTCATCTGAAGGAGGTAGACATCACCTATTAGGCTTCAGGATTGGGTGCTATTAACTCCTTTGGCTTGTGTGTGAAGTTTTAATCATTAATCAGGACTACTATCAGGGTTTCTGCCAAAAATAAGTGAAGACTATTCTGATCTGATAGTCTGGTTGAAATATGAACAACCTTTTCTGTCCAAAGCAATGCAAGTGACCTAGCTTCAGAAAGTCAGAA
>OZ017781.1:5630396-5828170 GCA_963969325.1 Lycopodina hypogea
AGAGAAAAATTTTATTATCAACAGTATAAAAAATATATAGACTACCAACACTACAAAATGGGTACATTAATTCCTACGCCCATGGAAGAGGGATCAGTTGAAGATTACTATAGACATATCTACTATGTAATAATTGATCATGTTGTCCAAGCGATCAATTTAAGATTTGATCAATATGGATACAAAGTTATTTGTATGTTTTACAATCCACTTTGCTTTTAATTATTTTTCCACACATTATGCTGATGACTTGATCAGCAAGTTCTGGCTTTGCAGTTGTGTGTTTTTCATTGTAACCTTACAAAGGGGCAAAAAGATTAGAAGTATTGTGAAACTTATGCAGTTTCTCCATGAATATGAACATCGGTTAACTATTAGCATTAATCTTGCTTATCCCAATCACAAATTCAATCAGTGAAAGGTCATTCAGTGCTCTAGAGGTTAGAACAATAATATAAACTGCATATGTCTACGACCAAACCCTACTGCCTTCACCCTACGAGGAGTTTGGGTAAAGGGTCTGGCGAAAATAGAAAATGTGTCCCGCTCATTTCAATCACGTGACCTCAAACTTGCCAGGTTCACGTTCGGTTATAGCAAAGAACTTAACATTTTTTTAAAGTCCATTTTCTTCTTTTGCTTACACACATTATGAATTTAGACCAGGAGCAGGAGATTATACGAGTGGGGAGGAAACTGGAGAAGCTCACAAATGAAAAATCAGTACAGAAAAACGCACAAATAAAATTCAGTATGATGGCTTTAATTGGAATGCATTCCTTTTTGTTTGTCACAGAATGAAGAGGAGGTGTTGGATTTGCTGAAAATCCTTCAAGGGTGCTCCATGTCACTGGATGTTCTGCAGGTAAGAATGTTATATTTGTGAATAGCTTACCTAGATAAGTACATTATACATTATTCTCTGGTAATCACACATACCCACACCCAACTTCACCCTCCCCCCCCCAACACACACACACACACACACACACACACACACACACACACACACACACACACACACACACACACACACACACAGAAAGCCAGAGTGGGTTTATCTGTTAACAAAATAAGGCATACCTACTCTGGAACTGAAGTGGCATCAGTGGCAAAGAAGTTGATCAAGTCATGGAAAAAATTACTTCCAGGTAAGAATCGTTAGTGCCACTGGGAAATTATAAGATACCATATTTTCTGTTTTTATAACGCCGCTCTATTCATAAGTGCCATTCTAGTCATAAGTGCCACTCAATTTCTATAGTTATATAATGTCTAATTATTGCACCCAAGAGGAATCTGAATTAAATTTCCATGTTATAATCTCTTAGACCCTTTACTGAATTGTTACACTGTTGATGGAAAGAAATTGCACTGCAGCTGCTCTTGCATGTCTCCACTCACCTAGTTTAGGAGACCCATTTATGGTTAACAGGCCTAGATGCTGCTCCTGTAAGGGGGGGGGGGAGCGATTCAAATGCAGAGTAAAAGTAGGTTCACAGTGCCCACACCACATAGGTTTAGCAGCACGTGCTGCGCCTTGCATACAATTAGAACTTGGGTCTGTTCTCACATTGCGGATGCAGTTGGTTTATAAAACCCACTCAGTGTGGTGTGTTCTGACACAATTCTGTGTTTGCAGTTCACACCATGTGCAGTTGTGTCTCTGCTAAGTGTATGCGGTGCACACACTGAAGCTACCTTTAGACTGTAATTAATAAATGACACTGTAATTATATGTACTGTGTCATAAATTGGATATATTTTCCTTATAATTAAGCATCATATAAAGTTAGAATTGTTTTTTTTGGTGCTTCAAAAACAGAAAATATTGTTGTTCGTACTATTTTGAGGTAAATGATATTATATATATATATACATACTAATATTTTGTTTAATATAGTGTATAATGTTAAAGCTTAATATTGTGAACTCACCTTTATTGAAATACAACCACTGAATACTTACACTATCTGAAGCTGGAGGTTGAAGAGAAAGAAGAATGATTTGATGATAAGACAATAGCAGAGCCTTAAAACATCAACTAACTCACTACCGGAAGCAGTAGCCATCATTTAAGATGGCTGCTTCCTTGTCATGCTGTATGCAAGGCTCTGATACTTGACCTCAAGTTTGAAGAAGTCTTATCCATTTGTTGGATTGATCATGTGATTTTAAAACAAGGGAAACAAGAAATGACGTACAATTTCCCCCCTGATTTTGGGCATGCCCTATAGTTACATAGCAACTTGTGCTAGCAGGATGCTAAGTATGCATCTACTTGTCCTTTCCACCAAAATAATCCTGTGAAAGTTATTTCAACGTCAGTTCCTGCTCCAGTTTATTTGCGAATTTTAGTACCTGGTGAACAATTGTCTTTTTTCTTTTTCTTTTTTATGATTATCAGTTTCCTATCCAATTAGTCATAGTCCTTAGCTCACTTTTTATAATGCTATCAGGTTAAGGTTAACTGTCCTATCTGTGGGAATATTCAGCCTGGTGTTCCTGACACGAGATGAACTTTAAAACCATCTTTACTTCCACTATATCTTATTCTATCGGTGCAATTCATATGGGGGGGGATGCCCTGGGATTTTCCTCCCCACCAAAAATATGATATCATGTAGGATGTAACAGCTGCATATGAAATATGCAGCACAAGTATTAATAGTCTGCAGGTGTTGCCAAGTTCCATGCACCAGCTGCTGGAGAAATGCACCCGCTCTAAACTTGGAGGCATCGTCTGTGAGTGATTGATGCAATGTAATAAAAGGTATGTGGACATTGCAGTCCCAGTCAGTGTATATCCCGAATCGCTGGCACTTGGTGTCTTGAAATGATGTCACCATGATGTCACCACATCTCTGCAGCATAAGAAATGAAACTGTAGTAAAATTAACCATACCCACAATTTCCTGGAGGCCTTAAACTGTGACAGGTTGCTTGGACTGGGAGACTCCCTTACCTTATTAGGCAAGGCGTGGCACCATGTGTAGTGATGTGGTGTCTCAAGATGTCAATTTGGTGGCGGCTGAATGGCACTTATGTTGAACATTAATTTATAAGGTTGTGCTCCAGGAGGCACTGAAACTGAAACTGAAACAACTGGCGAAGGTGCCGATCTTGTGTCCCCTTGCATCACTGCTGACCACAGACAGAAACTAAATCTAAACCATGACATACTCTATCCATCATCTGCTGGAGAGCCTGGGCAGCAGCACTCTTGAATCTAAACGGCGTATCCTGAGAACTCACTGAGACCTATTGTGCTCTTAAACTTTGTGTAGTTATTTTATTATTTTTTTAATTTATTTATTTTTTATTAAAATTTAGATACTGTGTTCATTCATTGTGGCTACAATCTTTTTTTCTCTCTCTCTATGCATTGTTTAGTGAAAAAAAATTAATGAAATGCTAGGGGGGGTTTTGTGTAGCTACACACCAAAAGGATAAGAAATGATCCGTCTTTTTTGTGGGTTTTTCTTCTCTGTGTCAATTTGCTGCTCAGTATTAGGAAGTTTTGATCCCAAGATATATGTATAAGTAATGGTTTTAGATTATTTATTACTTTGACGCATACCAGAAATTCACTCACCAGACAGTGCCACAATAAGGCATTTACCAACTGGACTACCAATTTAGCCACTCAGCTCACTGCGCCTCCAAGTATACGGATATTAGTGTGATAGTATCTGATATATGTAACAATTATTTCACTTAATTCTTACCATTTCCAGTCCATATACTACAATATCTATGGTGGGTCGAATTATCTTGAATGTGTGGAACTGAAAGGGTGGGAAAGTGGCAGTTTGAAAAAAGTTGAATGTTCTGCCATTATCTATATATATATACATATATATATATATATATTAGAAGACCTATGTATGTAACTATGTTTGTCCGTTTCTCAAAATCCCTCTGTTAGATTTTGACCAAACTTTTAGGGATGGAGGAAACCCACCCTGAGATGGTTTTAAGCCAGATGGCATGTCTGGGGAAGAAACAGAATTTGTCTGTCTGTTTGTAGGTAGGTGGATTTCTCTGAAACTCGGCATGATGATAGGTTTTGACCCAACTTAAAACATGGGCTCAAAATTTCACAAAATGGTTACTATGGTAACAAGAAAAAGCCAAAAATGGTATTTTCTTCACATTCAACTACTGGATTTTAGTCTATATTGACCGGGCAACGCCAGGTATATGCTGCTAGTGTTCCCATAATTATCACTTTTGCGAGGCAGTCTCTACTGAGCGAATGCTAAGAAAAAATTCCTAACTTCAATAAAAACAAGACAAATTGAGTTAGGTAAAGGGTCGACATTGTGCTTATAGTACAAATGCTTGCTGTGTCATATAATTTCAAACGTTTGTTTGGTGTTTGTGGTAGAATATGCCTCAGGTTAGCGGTAAATAGCCATGGATTTATATGGGGGTTTTGATAATGCTTCCATCAAATGAAACCATTCTTCAATGGAAATCGAAGGATTTCATAGATACATATGGAATAACAATAATTGATAAATGACATGCAGACAAACAGATGTTATTGGATGATGATTTGACCCCAGGGGGTTTATGTGTGGTGAGATAAACGTTTTAAAACCACAATAACTGGTAATATACGATTTAGGAAGCAAGGTCATAAGAGGCCTCATATTAACATTTTTACAATATTGTTGAATTTCTGAACATTAAGGGTTAC
This sequence comes from Lycopodina hypogea, assembly GCA_963969325.1. Classification (NCBI taxonomy): domain Eukaryota; kingdom Metazoa; phylum Porifera; class Demospongiae; order Poecilosclerida; family Cladorhizidae; genus Lycopodina; species Lycopodina hypogea. The sequence goes on from OZ017781.1 coordinate 5,635,102, forward strand.
CACTGGTTAATATGTCTGTAGGTGGACAGAATTCGTCACGTGGAACAATGGCCAAATCAAAAAGGAGTGATAGTAACTCTCCCAAATCTCCACCTCCAACTCCCACAAGCACAAAATTGGCCACACCCCCTCCAGTTGTCTACTCATCGCAATCCTCTAACTCATTCCAAGGCGATGTGGATGGCAGCGAGCAAAATGGCAAGAAACCAGAGAGGAGGTTGTCTTCCATTTCTGATGATATTGTGTTGAACTTCCCACCGTCTGTGAGTGGGTATTCTCGTGTGGCCTCTACGGGTGTGGATGTGAGAGACAGATGCAGAGATCTGGTGGTGAAGGCCATGATGAAGGGCTTCGACAACGGTCAGTCAGGCCTTGCTTGTCATTACACATTTCTAATATTATTTATCATTGCATTTTGCAGTTTCAATTGAGGAAGAAATACAGTTCTACAACCTTGGAGCACAGATTGAAGAGAATATCCTTATTCGTACTTACAGTGTGTGTGCGTGCATAGTGTGTGTGCGTGCATAGTGTGTGTGCGTGCATAGTGTGTGTGTTGTGTGAGTGTGTGTGTTGTGTGAGTGTGCATAGTATGTGGTGTGTTGTGTGAGTGTGCATAGTATGTGGTGTGTATGTTGTTTGTGTGTGTGCCAATGTTTGTGTGTGTGCCAATGTTTGTGTGTGTGCCAATGTTTGTGTGGTGTTAGTAAAGCAACGATATGAATTAGTAGTGGGCATGTCTGTTGTGATAGTCTGTTAGTAATGTAAATAACTGCAGAAAGGGACATGCCATCTACTTCAACAGTTTGACCTTTGACTCTTGTATATACGTGTATATTGTGAGTTCAGGGACGTAGGGAATAAGTACAAGCAGAGAGTGCGGAGTCGTGTATCTAACTTGGGAGACCTGAGGAACCCTGGCCTGAGGCAGAATGTAATCGCAGGACACCTCAGTCCTGCCAAGATTGCCGTCATGACAACTGAAGTGAGGATGGGTGGTGGGAGGGGTTTGATACTCACAACACATCCTGACGATGTGCTTTATTAGGAAGTGCATGAGTATTAAATGCAGCCTCAATTTTTCATGCCTGTTTTCTGTGATGTATACATCAGGTTCAATTTACATTGTTTATTGCGCAAGATAATTTTAAAATTTTATTTTTGAGCTGGAATCATTGTTGCAACTCCAAATATTCCCCATGAAGCTCTGTTGCTAAAGGTTTCACCAAATTTAAACGTTAAGTTTGAATTATCGCCTATGATGTCTCTCTGCCTACCGTCTCTTGTCTGGAACATGGTGCAGTGCATGAAGGAACATGTTCACTTCTGTTGGTCAAGATTGTGTTCAGTTTGTAATGTATTCTGTACTCTAGTGACACAGAGTATTATTATTGCAGGAGATGGCCAGTGACTCCATGAAGAAGCTTCGTCAGAAGCTCACCAAAGAGAGTATTCGAGATGCCCAGGTGGCCATGTCTGGGGGTACCACCACATCCCTGCTCAAGTGTGGAAAGTGCGGCAAGAGGAACTGCTCCTATAACCAGGTGAAGGCATGGGCTAGTGTACAATAGTGCATGTATTTATATATATCATGTACGGCTGACTGTGCGCCAAGAGTGTCCCAAGTCTGCAACTATTGGGAGCAGAATTTCAAGACAGTTTCGTGCATTTTAAGGTCATACCTTACACTCGATCAATTAGCAAGTGTTTCTACCTGTGGCACGCAGGTCTAGGAACACTAGGAATGGTGGTTGGGGGGGGGGGGAAAGAATGGTTACATTCATAAGTTTTGCTTAAGAATTCATTTAAAAAAAAATTGTTTTCTGTTTGAAAAGGCCCTGTGGTCACAACTAAGTATTTTTACTGTATGAAACCCAGAAGTTTTAAATCTTGCCACAACTTTAACCTCATTCTATACAATTTTGTCTGGTCTAAAACATTATGTTCTAATATATATCATAGTAATTATTTGCCACAGGTCTTAGTGTGGGACCACTCTTGGGACCACTCTTGGGACCACTCTTGGGACCACTCTTGTTTTGTTGTTTATTTCTACTTTTTATTTGCTTGAATTGCTGAGTTAACAGAATATTGTAATATTGTGTGGAGTATTAGGCATGTCATGGTGTAAGTGAAGAAATGTGTGATGTTGCAATGTTCTATTCTTGAACAGGCTCAGACTCGGAGTGCAGATGAGCCTATGACTACTTTTGCGTACTGCAATGAGTGCGGGCACAGATGGAAGGTGTACACACACACACACACACACACACACACACACACACACACACACACACACACACACACACACACACACACACACACACACACACACACAATTCTGAAACACACCAGTGAATATTTATTACTATTCATGCAGGTTTTTTGAAAATACCTTTATTTCTATGCAGTTTTGCTAATGGTCAAGATGGTGTGACTGACAGACGACTTCTCTCCCGTCCTTCCTTCCTCTTTGTTCTCTTGTTGCCCATGCATTTGTATTCATGTTTGCTGTCGCACTTAATGACCTGGCTTGCCACTTTTTGTTGCACTGATTAAGTTAGCTGCATTAATTACAATTCCTCTGTGTCCAGCATTTTTTATATGTATGATTAGGCAAATGTGTACATGCACACAGTAAAAAAAATACATGAGTATATGGCGTGCAATGTGCACACTGGAGAAAGGGGGAAATGGGGAAGTAATAATTCAAGATAGGTATCCTATAAAATTTTCTGAGAAGAAAATTATCTCTAGTCCAAATAAGTAAATATAAAGAAGGGGGAGGGGGGGGGGGTTAGATTTTTTTATCATAAAAGATAGGGGAAATCCTTTTAACACTGTGCATGTAAAATAACTTGAGGGGGATCCCTTCTCAAATTAGTATATATATACATAGCCAGTATGACATGACTGGTGAAAGTCATAATTTTTCACCCTTGAAGGAGCCGGTTGTCCCACATTGCATAGCAATAATAAAAATTACGAAGTGTGCTTCCTTCAACATCATTAGTGGAAATAGACGACCCTTTGCCATATATATCTGCTTTTGCTGTTTATTTCGAGATGGAAGGTTCTGTTGGTAATGGATGATGTGCCGTGCTGATGTCTGCGGTACTCGAAGAAGTATTAGCCATTAAGAAGGCACTGGAGAAACTAATATGTCATAGGCGACTGGTAGGTTAAATGAACTTTCTTTTCGATGGTTGGGATTTAGAATGATCTCAGTCTGAAGAGGATAAGTATCATAGTATTTTTTTCCCTTGAAGGGTGTGATGATACCTTTAGTAGAGTTGTATATACTCTATAAAGTGTATAAAATTCCAATCCAATCAAACTACAGTTTCACATGTCAAACTGTCACACTCTAGCCACATTTGTACTGAAAGGTTTATGGTAGGCCTTGGGCTTGCGTGTTGGGGTGGGGTCTGTCTGAGGGTGCACTGTCTTTAGGTGTTCACCAAGGTACTTGATGAAGGGGAGGGCGGAGGTACTTGATGAAGGGGAGGGTGGAGGTACTTGATAAGGGGAGGGTGGAGGTACTTGATGAAGGGGAGGGGGGAGGTACTTGATGAAGGGGAGGGTGGAGGTACTTGATGAAGGGGAGGGTGGAGGTACTTGATGAAGGGGAGGGTGGAGGTACTTAATGAAGGGGAGGGTGGAGAAGAAGAGCTTCCATAGTGTAGAGTAAGGCACACCAGATTGTAGGTTGTATTACTAGACCTATCTGAGTGGGTACAGTGAGTAGCAGGACATTGTTCTGAATTCCTTCAATTTTTCTACTTGTTTGTTTATTTCGTTTCAATCAGGATGAAGGATCAACTGTAGACCTTCTGAGTGCTCTTGGCAAGTGTGAGGTCACGGAAGACACACTGAAGGTAACCACAGCACTGTAATGGTAGCAACTCTAATGGTAGCAACTCTAATGGTAACAACTCTAATGGTAGCAACTCTAATGGTAGCGACTCTAATGGTAGCAACTCTAATGGTAGCAACTCTAATGGTAGCGACTCTAATGGTAGCAACAGATTGTGCACTGTAATGATTGAATCACACGGTGCTCTAGTTGGTTGTTGATGGAGGGGATGGTTTGTGCTGTATGATTGTGGTGTTGTGTAGGTCAATCACCCATCCTAAACCCATTCAGCATATAAGATATTTATAACGACCACAGCCATAACACCCCTTCCCTTGATTTCTTTTTCTTCAGACTATCTTTGTGCACTTTATTGTTTGATCATTATGGTAATAGCGCCTTCAAAAGCATATTGATACTATCTTGAGGATAACTTTACTCATAAGACTGCTATTTCAAAATCACTTGGCAGGGTAGAATACTGATTCCCCCCCCTTGGGGTGGGGGAAATATAAGGAAATAGAAAATTTTCATAGGTAGCGCGTCATAGGGGGGTCTGGGAGTGTAACCCCCCCCCCCTCCCAATGAAAATATTGGAAACTAGGTGTCTTATAATGAAGTATATTGTGTTCTGTACTTTGTCATCTTACTTTTGCTTGTAGGGGGGAGGCGAGAGAAGGTCCCAGAATGTATGAAACACTGCTTGGAATATACTTATCTCAAGCTAATATATTGTGTTTTTTATTTTAAGTTTTTTAAATTTCTTTCTAAGTTTTGTTTAAAATCAATTGGTCTCAATGATAGCTTTCCATAAAAGACAGTGCTTTGAAATTTATCTCAAAGATAACTTTCTCAAAGACAGCTGTTTCAAAATCATTTGTACTTATCCCAAAGACAATTTTACTGTAAATACAGCTCTTTCAAAATCACTTTGTGCTTATCTCAAATATAACTTACTCAAAAGAGAGTTCCTTCAAAATCCACAAAACTTATTTCAAGGATGACTTATGATAATTTCCCATAAAAGTAGGTCTTGATATAATTTTTCGTAAAAAAAAAAAAGACAAAAAAAAAAAAAAAAACCGACACCCAGAACTAATTATTACAAATTTCCTGCAAATGAAATTGCATCCTCATAGCTGCTCTGACTAACAGTTATGTCATGTGGTACCACTTATGCTGAGAGTCTGGTCAGCATGCCTCTAATACATTCATTCAGTAGAACCCAGGCAAGCTCTTTTTTTCACCCCATCCTCACCCCAGCTGGAAATCCTCTACATTTCTTAAAGTTACTCATAATTGTATTATAAAAAATATACCAATTAGAAGTATTTTTGACATTAAATTCCGCCTCCCCCCTCCTCCTAACATAACAAAATAAAAATCTTGTATGAAATCCCTGAGCTCTATTTTTTTTTTCTTCTTTTTTTTTTTTTTTTTTTCTTTTTTTTTCCCCCCTATTGTCTATATTATCCCCTGGGATGGATGGGGGGGAGGGGGAGGGACACTGGGATTCCCCCCCCCCCCCCAAACTTTGGCTCAATTGTTGATTGTCTGTGCTGGCCTTCATCATATTATCACTGCATCTAGAAATAATTATTAAATTTATGTTCAAAGTTAATGATCAAAAATTAGCATCACCTAACTGTGGCCTTTCAATAGCAATTCACATTAGTGTGCTCTGTAGAGTGGACAGACAAAATTAAAAACATTTTGTCCCACTCACGCACAAAATTGAAATAAACCTTTTGCTAACGTGGCATGTGAAAAGGGGGAGAAAAAGAAAAATTCTGGAAAAAAAAAAAGGGAAATAAAAAAAAAAAGGTCTGACCCAGCATTGATCTCAGGACCTTGAAAACATAGGCACCATTTTAGATATAGTTTGTTGTTGTTGCATGAGACGCCTACGCACTGCAACCCCTCCCCCTTCCCTGGGTTCCCCCCCCCCCCCACCGAAAAATCCTATATTAATCTCTGGACCCCCCCCCCCCAATAATAATATTCATGGCTCCACCTGGGCCTACCACCTCTATGCTGTGTTCAACACAACTAGACTTGTCATTTGAACTGTTGCATGTTGTCAAGGCCATGCAGTGAGGAGTACTGTGGTTGGAGGGAGACTTGGGGGTTCAAAATATTCATTGTTCGTTTCTACCATTTTGATTGTTAGGAAGGGAAGAGAGTGTGTGAGGTTGACTTATCATTTAGAAGATCGATTTAAAAATTTTTTTTTTTTTTTTTTTTTTTTTTTTTTTTTTTTGCGAATGTGTGTGGTCTAGATCCAGGTAATTATACTATTGTTTTGATTATTCTATATCTTATTAAAGCATTTCATTCACCTTTTAAAAAAGTAGTGTGAAAAAGAGGTCAAGTTTCTTCCTCCTCTTCAGGCTGTAGTAAGTGCTTTCTCTTTGATCAAATACTAAGCAAGTTTTTGTCAAATCCTCACTGTATTAACTTGTAAACTGTGTTAGGTGATGATCACTTTGAAATGTAAAGTCATCTCCATGATCATGATTCTCAATGCAGCTACAGGACTGCACACACATACACTAACTGTCCATACAAACCAACTTAAAGGGATGCAATGCTAACAATACTCTGGCTACAATGGGATGTGTATGTATTGGTTGGCACCGAGCGTTCCTTATAGTGATATTCTTATGACTACTACTACTACTACTACTACCACTGGGCTTTGACTATATGCAGTCAACACTAGTTCATAATTGATCCATTTGACACCTCGTTGATCAACTTGTCACCTCGTTGAATTGTTATTACCAAGGCTTTCGGAGAATAGTGATTTGAATGAAGATGTGGGAGTGGGCGGGTGAGACAGTTTTAATTTCGTTTGCCAACTTGTTATTTTTTTAAAAGTGCATCAAAGATCATATTTAAAAATCACACAATGATGTGATTTTTTAAGCTGTGATCAGTGTGTGATTTGTGTATTGTGCTGGTGTGGAGTTTACACAAATTGGATCAGGGGAAATCCCCACCTTACTTTGATCACCCTGTCTTCTTTAGAGTGCACACTCCATCCTTACAAACTGATGACTCCCATTACAGAGTATGGCATTGCTATCCAGCAATCAGATCAGCATGCATGCATGTCTATTTAACTCTGCTATACCTGTTGGTAAAACAAAACCAAGGACAGATGACAAATTTCTCTCTCACCATTAGGATGCTATTATTGCTAGAGATGTAGTGCTCACCCCTTCAATGTTCTCTGTCTGTTCTACACTTAAGAACTCCCAGCTTGGCAGTGTCTATCCTTGCCAATTGGACAAATGCATGCACCCATTCAAAGATTGAAGTTGTAGCCTAACCATCAGAAACCCTCTCTGCCTTGCTCTGCTGGTCATGACTGATGTTGAACTCATGAAGCAAGATTGGTTCAGGATTCTGTTGCTCACAAATAAGCAACGTGAACACATACCATTGTCTGAAGGACTGTCAACAACTATCACAGAGAAATACATGCACTTTATACTACATAGCTGGATCGGCAGAGGACTGTTTGTGAGATAGTTGGATGCCCCATGGATGTTATCAGGTGTGTGCGAGCACACAATCATAGTGACTCACTTATCTTGAAGGAAATTCGTTCCACCTGAACATATACTGGTTGTCAAGTTATGGAACCTTGTGTTTCATGATTGCACACATAAGGATGAATGATCATACCTAACAGAAGTAGTTCCATAAGAAAACATTGCCACTCTGTCCTTGAGGAGGTAGGACAGCTATATCTTGTGCATTTCAACTACAGCATGTGTTGAATTAATGATTTCCTACAAATATGATGTGTATTGACATGATTATTCCATGCTTGCAGATGTCGGGAGTGTGTGTTACAGTCAGTCGACTACGGAAGGAAGTGAAAGACAAGGAGGTGTTGTCTCTGGTGAGGAAACTAATCAAGTCATGGAAGAAAATCATAAGTGGTAAGCATTCCCCTAACAACAGGGTTTGTTTTTGTTTTTCTATGTCTTGGCTGTTTTGACTAAAACTTGCACATGACCTTTTGAAATGAAAGTTTCAGTATGGAACTCTGGCGTGTCATTGGTCCTAGAATTCAAACATGACTTGTAATAAGCTATGACTTATATTTGATGTACTCTGAAATTTAGGGCAGTAGCTTGTGATGCTGTCTCAGATTGAAATAGTTATGTCTGACAAGTCATGGTCCGAAACTAACAGAACATTGTTTCCTGTTGTGTTCCCTTTACACTTTCCTCCCCCCCCCCCCCCCCCCCACACACACACACCTCTCTCTCACACACACATTCACACACACACACACAGGGGTGTGGTGTGGGAGCATTCATTAATCCATAATTTGGAAAACTACTTCATTTTTTCTTCTTCCCCACAGCATAGTGTGGGCACCATTGCTAGTTCTAATTAATAGTATTCTTGCCAGTGATGATGGTACCTTGTATGGTTGCAGTAGATGCTGGAGGAAGTTGTTCTCCCAAGAAAGAATATGCTATGAAATCTCATCACAGAAATCGTGAAGATCGCCCTAAAGATCCCATGAAGAAGCGTTGTGCCATCAGGCCTTGCATGGTTCCAGTCACGCCCCATTCTAAACCAGTTGTGACATCACCTGAAGAGACCACACCCCCATCCAAAAAAACTACACTTTCCAAGCCAACACTATTCCCTTCTACCTCCACCATTATTAAGCCTCTGTCCACTCCACCTTCCACAAACTGTGATAAAATGTCCCTTTCCGAAGATTGTGTTGCATCAGCTTCCCATGCTGAGAGAGAAGAAAAGGACATTGCTGCTGGTGCAGGAGATGTGTGTAACTTGGTTTTGAATTTCCCGCCAGGCCTTGATGTGTTGGAGACCACACCTTCCACTGGCTCAGACGTGAGGGATCATTGTAGAGAAGTGCTAGTGAAGGCCTTGAAGAAAGGAGTTAACAAAGGTGTGCGCGCATGCACGCACGCGCGCACACACACACACACACACACACACACACACACACACACACACACACACCATCCCCCCCTCACCTTTATTTGGCATGGGAAGATAGGATCTAGTTGGATGTTCCTGATGGCATTAACGCTGTTCTTGGCCAACACCAGCTATGTCAATTAGCATGTGTGTCATGAACTATTGTGGACACTGGGCATTTGCTTGGTCCACCATAGATCCAAGACTGCCCAAAACAATTGAGTGGTTTGTTTTATCTAAATACGAACACTGCTTCAATAGATAGAAACTTGGCAGGCATGCTGAGTGACAGTCCACTCTAGAGCATAGCACTTTTGTTCATTGAAAGCCTTCCATATACTGAAGAGAGCTGTTTTGACACTAATTTATTTTATTATCTATATTATTATATATATATGGGAGTGGGGTGGGATGAAAGGGGTTCATTGGGGTACAGATGGTGGACTGAGAAGATGGTGGAAGCGTTTTATGCAGGGGGAAAAAGTGGAAGTAAAAAAGGAAAAGGTTGTACCTCAAATGTATCACATACATCCTAACCAAGAGCATCATAAAACTCAGTCTCATCCTACCTTGTTTTGAAAATCGGTCCCTATTTTGTCACAACCTCAACTTTGGAAAAATTCCTCCCCACATTTCATCTCTTCTGTCATTGTTGTTTTTGTTGTTGTTGTTGTGTGTTACAGTGCAGCAGCTTTGTGTGTCATTGTTTCCCAGGATTATCAGCCAGTTGCTCACAGGAGCTTCACTCTAAAGACAACTGCAGATAGGGGAGCTGCAGATAGGGGAGGCGGCAGATAGGGGAGGCGGCAGGTAGGGGAGGCGGCAGGTAGGGGAGGCGGCAGGTAGGGGAGGCGGCATAGTAGTTTTATAGTTGGTGGATCAATTTGCTGGCATGGAAGCTAAAGCTGATAACGTGGAAGTTACGTGCGTACTTGAGGAATTGTAATGACACTTCCTGTAAAAATTATTCACTTTTAGTTATGGTGGTAATCCTATTTATGCTTTTGCAACAATCACAAATAACTAATTCTAACAAAGGCATTTATGACTATAAGATTTATCAGTGCTCAATAATTGCATGGTGTCGTGTGAATCTATAAGATGTGTACTTCCAATTGTTTTGTGCATATGCAACTCTATTAATTAGTGTTCAGTAATTGTATTGTGTGTGTGACTCTATTAGTTTGTGTCCTCCATTCGTATTGTGTATTTGTGACTCAATTGTCAGTGTTCACTAATTATATTGTGTGACTGTATTAACTTGTGCTCTTGGATTCTATTGTTTGTGCCACTTACACTTCCAATTTTCCAATAGTTGAACTTTGCGGACAGTCCACAGGAACGCCATCTGGCCAATGACTCACAACGCCTGTATAATCCTGATTTGTAAATGTGAATAAGTGAGACTGTCATTTTTAAATCTGTGTGGATGAGATTGAGTAATCCATTGTAATCTATCGATTAAATCAGAATTACTTACTCTGCATGATAATAGAATAGTTAACGGGTTCATAATTATTACATTTTTCTACATTCATTTTTCCCTAGCAACCAAATGCTCAATTGTTGTTATGCACGCTACTCTTTTCTCCAATTGCCTGTTGTCATGCAGTGTCTATGGAGGAGGAGCATAAGTTCTACAATCTAGGTTGCCAAATTGAAGAAAATATCCTTTTGCTTTCGTCAAATCATTTTATGTCTTATTGTGCATTTGTGTGTATTATTTAATTTTAAATACAGACGGTGATTCCAAATACTAGATATATACGGCCATTGGAAACTAACCTTATGCATATGTTCTAACATAACTGAATACAATGTACAGCAACTAGAACATGTGTTGCCCTTAATGTCGCTCCTTTCTCTGCGCACGTGTTTTTAAGTGCTGTGGTGACGAGGGTAAAAAGTACAAGCAGAGAGTGCGGAGTCGTGTATCTAACTTGGGAGACCTGAGGAACCCTGGCCTGAGGCAGAATGTAATCGCAGGACACCTCAGTCCTGCCAAGATTGCTGTCATGACGACTGAGGTGACAGCATAGCTAGTGATAGGGACCAGGCATGATATAGTTGCAGTAAGCCTGAGAGAGAACAATGGCGAAGCTGTCAAGTTGTGTTTTCCTGTGTGTCTTGGTGTCACGTTCTGCAGGAGATGGCCAGTGACTCCATGAAGAAGCTTCGGGAGCAGCTCACCAAGGATGGCATACGAGATGCACAGGTGTCTCTGACAGATGGGGCTGGTGGAGCTAAGTGTGACTTGCTGAGATGCCCACAATGTCTAAAGAACAACTGCAGCTACACCCAGGTTAATGTCCAGTAACACCACACCACACCACACCACACCACACCACACCACACCACACCACACCACACCACACCACACCACACATATGTACTCTTCTAACGCTATCCTAATCTGTCTCTATTTCATTTTAAAAATTTCAGGCACAAACTTTGTATGCGGATGAGCCCATGACTACATTTGCGTATTGCAACGATTGTGGAGAGCGCTGGATTGTAAGTAATGTGTTTGCGTCCATTGGTTGTGATATGACCACATGCTTGTGTAATTGTGCAGTTTTATTGACAGAGGTGTTCCACACCAAAGCACATCAGCACCTACAGAAGGAAACCCAAACTATATTTAACTACACATCTCAATTTCATTTCATCATCATCATCCATGTGACTGTCTCATCCAAAATTTAACTGCTTCATTCTTGCATACTGGTAAAGATGCTTTAAAAAATTTAAATATGGTTGAAGAGAGATCAGGTAGAGGTGGAGGGTTTGAGTGGCTAGGGGCTTGTTTCTCGTGCATATTGCCATGATAACTACTCGTATACACTGCATACTGCCATGATAACTACTCATATACACTGCATACTGCCATGATAACTACTCATATACACTGCATACTGCCATGATAACTACTCATATACACTGCATACTGCCATGATAACTACTCATATACACTGCATACTGCCATGATAACTACTCATATACACTGCATACTGCCATGATAAAAAGTCATATACACAGCTCTCCCCCACATTGTCCCGATCCAAGAGGAGAGAGAGAGTAACCTACTGACAACACTATTTAGTATTCTTGTCTGTAGCATAGACAGGGACTCACCACCATGATAGACCATGAAATCAGGAAGTTATAGTTCTTTTGAAACTTCATCTAGTGTCATGGCTTGTGTGCAGCAGAGATGGGGTTGAGCGCTGCATGGTGGGGAAAGTTTAGCGTATTTGATGTCACATCTAGTGTTGTATCATCACAAATATATATCATTGCAGTGAAGATCACTACTGAGGTTGGAGGTGTCCCTATAAAAGGAGCTGAGGCTGATGGATTGCCCAGAGAACTGTTATGGGAAGGTAATTTTCAGCTGGTCTTGTGGGTCTCACATCACGGACAGGAGAGAGAGAGTCTGAAGACTACAGTTCAACATTAGTTGCAATGAAATTTTTAGAAATACAAACGGTAAAAAAATATTAAAAAAGAATTTTTTTAAAACACAATCCAGATCTACATCTACGTAAAATAGTTATTCGATCAGTTCATATTCTATATGCAATTTTTTTTTCCTTGGCCAGTGACGCCTACAAAGGGAATTTCTCATCAGCTTCAATGTCCCATGCTTCTTGCCAGGGTATTCCCTCCTTCAGGAACACATCAAACTAGACAATGACAATGGATGATGGTTAGAATGGGAGGGGGAGAACAAATAGAGATCATAACATTATTTATCTGCATAGTTCCAATAAGTTGTATGCAACAAATTCATGTGGTGACAGTTTGAAACCTTGAGGGAAAGATGCATATTTTACACCAACTCCCTTATCAACTGTCATTTATGTCCTATAATTCTTTCTTTCTTTAAATGTTTCTATATAACTTCCTGAAATATACAATTCTACGAGAAAGTTGGCTCCTATGAATTGTTACCAAACGAATACACAGTGATTGATAATGCATAGGATATAGTTGGTATCTGTCAACCCCTGCTATCATCGACCACATACACAGAGCAAATAAGGCTTACATAACTACAAGTTACAATCACAGGATCTGCATACATTTACAGAATATTGTCACCCACTACTACTGGTCACTGTTATAAATGATTTAATCGACAGCAAGTGGTTGATAAATGACCTTCAAATAAGGTATCTTGCAAACATCAGTTTTACCCTGTCCAGCCATAACTAGAGGTAACAATATCTTATAACATGTGATCATGATGACTAATTTGGATATAGTGACTCATGTACATACTCAAAACACACACACACACACACACAACTACATTCCCCACGATTACCTTCAGAAGTCTGAAGTTCTTGTCTATCCCAGCAAGCTTGTCCATGTCCTCCTTGTCCAAGGCCAGAGAGGTGGCTTTATAGTTCTCTATGATCCTGGTGAGATTCACTGTCTTGGGAATCACAACTGTACCACGATGGAGACCAAAGGATATGCACACCTAGAGAGAGCAAAGGAAAATAAAGTTGCATCTTCACTTGGATATCTCCTCAGGGTATGAAACACTACTCACTTGAGCTGGTGTGGCATTCAATTTAGCTGCAATCATCTTAACCACAGGATCATCCAACAATACTGGCTCCGAATCTTTGGTGGGAACTGGACGTCCTGGATTACCAAGAGGTGAATAGGCAGCAAATATGATCCCTGTAGAATGAAATAAAATGAATATATTAGAATGTACAGAAATCATCCAAGTAGTGTAATGCCTTTGCTATCGCAGTAGTCCTTAAGCTTCTGCTGCTGGAAGTAAGGGTGGCACTCCACTTGGTTCACAGCAGGGACTATCTTGGCCGTCTTCAGCAAAGTCTCTGTCTTGGTGATGGAGAAGTTGGAGATCCCAATAGCTCTCACTAGTCCCTTGCTCACCAGCTGTTCCATGCCCTTCAGGCATCAACAAATAGAGAAGGAAGTGTCACAAGATTTATCTGTGATTATTACATTCCAATCTAGATTAAGATCTATTTGTAAGAGTGGTGGTCTGACTTTTTAGCACTAATTAATATATATATTTGTCAATCATGATAAAATGCCAAAGCTTTCAGAGCAGGCTCACCTCCCAGCAACAACTGATGCAATCTGCACTGTACATCAGCTTCTCTTCCTCAGCGTAGGGAAATGAAGATCCTTTGACACAACGAAATGGACTATGAATGAGGTAGAGGTCAAGGTAGTCCAGCTGAAGGTTCTTCAAGGTGAGCTGGCAGGCTGGGAGGACATCCTCTGCAGCATGATCACAGCTCCTACAGGTGCACAAGCATCACTGAATAGCTATTTCCCTGAGTACATTGTCTCTATTCTCTTTAAGCCACACATTGAAAAATGAGTGCCAGTGGGGGGGGGGGGGGCAAATTGTAAAGTATATAGCTAAAAGCTAACAGTTTTCAGCAGATCCAACAAGCATTCCTTCTCAGCATGAACTAACTCTTAAAAGAAATAAAATTTCCCCTAGAAAGGTTTCTTCTTTTTTTTTCTTTCTGCATGTTGATTTATGTAAATAGCTAAATATGCTATATAAAGGAAAAAATAAAATAAAAAAGGTGGAAGACTTACCATAATTTTGAAGTGATAAAGACATCTTCTCTCTTGACCACTCCTTCCTTGAAGCACTTCAGTATGGCCTCTCCCACCTCCTCCTCATTTTCATAGGCATGTGCACAGTCTATGTGCCTGTAGCCTGCCTTCAGGGCAGCTTCTACAGCTGCTCCAACCTCCCCAGGTTCTGACAGCCAAGTCCTATAGTACAAGCACTGCAACTTATATAGCTATGTGGTGCTACATTGTATGGTCAATAACTGGAAGTGGAAGAAACCAGCTAACCGCAATTGCTTAGCTGAGGGTAGGAAATATTCTTACCCCAATCCAAACGCTGGTATCTTGCCACCAGTATTCAAAGAAAAACTCAGCTAAAGCAATAATAGGATAAATTATTAACTCTATATTTAATATAACACCCTCAATTCACCTACCTTATCCATAATATCGCTCTTTGGATTGATACTTCCCCCGGATGATGATAAATAGATATTAAACTATTTGAGTACATGCAGCTTTGCTGACTCATCAGATTATTATAATTATTTATTTCTCCTTTCGGTTTAAGTGATACCCATCTTTCCCCCATCCCTCCCAAATGGTGGCCATTAGCACTAGAGGATAGGAAAACATGATGGTATAGCTGGTAATGTAGGTAGCTATTGGTTTTTATTCTTATTTATTATTATTTTTTTTTTTTAATTGGCCAAAAATGAAGATTATCATGATATTACATTTTGGTTGCTGGTATTGGAGGTAGCTATTGGTTTTTTCTTTCTTATTTGTTTAGTTTTTTTAATCTGCCAAAAATGAAGATTAGCATGATATTAAAATTTGGTTCACACAAATTTTCTGGAACTACAATATTGTTTAGATATGAACTTTTCTTGAACTCTCAAATTGTGAATAAAAATCGCTAAGTTTAAAGAACACTTGGAATGGTGGGGGTGGCGACATCCATGAGTGTTACTCAAGAATACATTAAAAAAAATTAAAAAAAAAATAAATAAAAAAAATTGTTTACTGTATGGAACATGAAAGTTTTAAATATTGCCACAACTTTGACTGCATCTTAAATGTTCTAAAAAATATTTTAAATTTTATAATAATTATTTGCCACAGGTCTTAGTGTGGAGTCCAGGACTGTTCTTGTTATGTGTGCATATGGCTTTGCAATGGCTGAACTGATTTTGATGAAATTTTGCAGACTTCCTTTGGTGCTGTAATATGTAATAAAAAGGAAATGTGGGGGGGGGGGAAAGAATTTAAAATTCCCACATAAAAAAAGCCTGACAAATTATGGTGTACCAGTGGTTGAGCAGCTTGATTCCCAAGCTGAAGGTTGGCAGTTTGAACCTGGTTGGGGTCCCACCCCCACCCCCCTCCTCTTTCCCTCCCCTCCTTTTAATGAGAAGTCATGCTGATACTAGAGCTTGGTGGTTAGTGGTTACTCAATAGGAAAGAAATAGTGCAATACTGGATAGCCTCCAAATGTTAATAGAGTAGACCCTCCCTAATCCAAATAGCCCCTCCCTAATCCAAATAGCCCCTCCCTAATCCAAATAGCCCCTCCCTAATCCAAATAGCCTTGGTCTGGCTTAGTGAAGTCAATGAAATCATTACTCTGATATGAATATATTATAGTTTGCTTTTGTTTTCTTTCAGATTCCTGATGTGTTCCTCAGAGTCAGCTGTTTTTGTTGAGTCTC
The DNA here is from genome assembly GCA_963969325.1 of Lycopodina hypogea. Lineage (NCBI taxonomy): Eukaryota > Metazoa > Porifera > Demospongiae > Poecilosclerida > Cladorhizidae > Lycopodina > Lycopodina hypogea. The sequence goes on from OZ017781.1 coordinate 5,651,227, forward strand.
AGCTCACTATGATTTTCACCCATGATCACAAGAGTCCAAATCTTACTTTTTTTTTGTTGATCTTGTTGTTCTTCCTATTCTTCTTAGAAAACTTCCTCAGGAACATGACACCATCTATAGTGGTCTTAGTATTCTTGAGTTATGGGTTTATGGCTGGACATATCCGGTCTTGTTCTCACTGAAAAAGGGAATGCCAACTCAATACTTTTAGATAGCAATAGAAGCTTCAGTGATAGATTCATAAAACAGGATGATGGAGGGGGCAGTTCTGTAGGTGTAGTATTAGCTAGCTGTACATAAACAATGAACTAATTTTGTGGTGCATATCTAGCACCTATCTGGCTATATTCTGCTAAACAATTAAAAATTTTTGCAAGAGTCCTTATAAAATTCTTTGTTCTTCTTCAGCTCTTCCACAGTAAGCAACACCTGCATAATCAGCCTTCCCTTCACTTTGGAATAATTCTGAGAAGTTTCCTTCCCTTGTAAATGAATATATATATATATATATATATATATATATTTTTTTTTTTTTTTTTTTTTCCTCACCAATTATGCATGGCCTGCAGCTGCACTAGCAAAGTCTGGTAGGCAGTGGTGATAGGAATTACTGCAGCAGGAATTTTTGCCTACTGGGATCTGTTCGGTCATATTTTTGGGTGGGAAGGGGGGTGAGAATAAAATCATTCTGTTCCCCCCCCCCCCCCTTCCCCTTCTTGAATTCAGAGCACAAGCAGTCCAGGGATTGAGAGGAGATAGTGAATATATTACTGTTGTTACAATATTATTTATTTATTGTTGTTGTTGAAGTAGCATCTATAATTTGTTGGTGCTACTGCTGTTGTTTCAATTTTACATTGCACAGTCTGACAATTAACAATGGGGAGTGATACAGAGTGAAAGTGAAATTGATTAAAGGAATTAGTAGAAAACACATGAACTACAAAAGTCAAAGGCACGGAAAACATGTATATAGAATGTTGCTATTACAAGTTTTAGTTTTAGTATGATAAGATATTTTTATATCTTCGGATGGGATGGTATTTTAAAGTCAGGATAGTAGGAAAAAAAAATTTTTTTTTTAATGGAACAACAAAAAATAAATAATACAAAAAGGAAATAAGAGTAAAGAGAAGTGTCTGGAGTGATTATTACCATGTCCTAAGGTGCTTTTACTTCAGTCAATTGAGTTGATCTAGTCTTAGAGGAAACAGAAAGAGATGAAGCTTGATGTAATGAAGCGGACAGTCCCCCCCCCCCCCCCCCCCCTCCCTCCCTCCCTCCCTTTCTGATGCTCTGCAAAATTAAAAAAAAAAAAAAAAATAGAAGACATAGCCAGTGTTGCCCAGGATATAATACTATGCCCACAGGATGTGGTATGGCCAAGTGTGACCCAGACCATGTCCAAGTATTTGGCCAAGTATCATTTTTGGCATTCTTAGCCTGACACACCCAGAGGAAGAGGTGTGATGAGTCAATACATGTGTGCATGCCAAGTTTTAGGTATATAGTAGGTCCAAGACTTTGTCCAAAGTATTATTTTTGGCATTTTAGGTTTCACACGGCCACAGGAAGTGCTGTGGCCAGGTAAACCAAAAATGTTTGGGGAAAAAAAACATCTTCAGCATAGGATGTTACTCTAAAGAGCAAGTTTCATTTAAAAAGGCTCTTTGGCTGAAAGTATATACACACAAACATGTACACATACATACAAACTGGTTTTAGCCTGACATCCCAGAGGAAGGGGTGTGGCCAGGTGGGACCCAGCCCATGTTGCTCCCAGAGTCATGTTGTGTATGCATACTAAGTTTTAGGCCTGTAGTTCTTTGAGTTTTTCCGACCAAAATACCATTTTTTGCTATTTTTGAACACAAAAAAAGCCATGTGGGCTGAGTTTTAATCCAATCTTCCACCAAACCTGCCGTAAACCACCCCACGATGTCCCCCATCACCCCCTGAAATTTAAGCCTGGTAGGCCAAAGCATCTGGGAGGAGATACTGAATATACATACAGACAGACAGACAAATTGTTAACTATAGTAAGATTATTATCATTATTGCCTGCAGCCATTCTCCCTTTTCAATGATTGAGTATAGTCTCACATATCTACTTACTGCTGAGATGTCTAAGTGGAAATAGACAGAATTGTGGATGAAAATTTTATATATATATATATATATATATATTCAACTCAGATATGAATAAATAATCGTCATTCCACCAGTGCATATTACTGTAACAATTTAACTATCTTTTCTTGGCCAATGACATTTCACAAAGAGAACTTCTCATCAGCTTCAACATCCCATGCTTCTTGCAAGGGGGTACATCTTCCTTGATGAACCTATCAAACTAGACCATGACAATGGATGATGGATGATTAGAATAAGAAGGGGGAAACCAATATAGATCATTCCATATTATTTTTCTGCATAGCTGAAAAAAAAGAAGATAAGTTGCATGCAACAAATTCATGTGGTCACAGCTTGAAACCTTGAGTGATAGATTCATTTCATGGTTTACATAACCACACCTCTCCAGCAGTATAGGACATACTAAATCACATATCAAAGTGTGTGATCATTGACCATCAGTTTCTATGCAATGATTCAATGTACATTATCACAAACACGACTACCACATAGGAGCACAACCTTCATCCACATGACTACCTTGAAAAATCTGAAGTTCTTGTCTATCCCAGCAAGCTTGTCCATGTCCTCCTTGTCCAAGGTCAGAGAGGTGGCTTTATAGTTCTCTATGATCCTGGTGAGAGTCACTGTCTTGGGAACCACAACCGTACCGCGATGGAGACCAAAGGATATGCACACCTAGAGAGAGCAAAGGAAAATAAAGTTGCATCTTCACTTGGATATCTCCTCAGGGCATGAAACGCTACTCACTTGAGCTGGTGTGGCATTCAATTTAGCTGCAATCATCTTAACCACAGGATCATCCAACAATACTGGCTCCAAATCCTTGGAGGGACCTGGACGTCCCGGACTACCAAGAGGTGTATAGGCCTCGAATAAGATCCCTGCATAATAAGACAGAATAAATACCAAAAATTGGTATATATATATATAAAAAAAAATCATCGTAATACAGTTGTAGTAATGCCTTTGCTATCGCAGTAGTCCTTAAGCTTCTGCTGCTGGAAGTAAGGGTGGCACTCCACTTGGTTCACAGCAGGGACTATCTTGGCCGTCTTCAGCAAAGTCTCTGTCTTGGTGATGGAGAAGTTGGAGATCCCAATGGCTCTCACTAGTCCCTTGCCCACCAGCTGTTCCATGCTCTTTGGGTACAAACAGAGAAGAAGTATCATGATATCTATCTGCATCCAGTACATTTCAGTCTAGATTAAGATCTTATTCCAATGAGAAGTGAACAGAATTGTTAGCAACAACTTTAAAAAATATGAAACTTTAAAGCTCACATAGCAGGCTCACCTCCCAACAACTACTGATGCTTTTTGCATCGTACCCAAGTTTATCTTCACTACGGTAGGGGTCAGAAGCTTCTTTGCAAATACGAAATGGAGTATGAATAAGGTAAAGGTCAAGGTAGTCCAGTTGCAGCTGCTTCAAGGAGAGCTGGCAGGCTGGGAGGACATCCTCTACAGCATGATCACGGTTCCTGTACAGAAGCCCATTTAACACTCATAACTTATTTTAACCCACACACCATCCGCCAAATGTGGTATACATTTAATCAAATCATCAATCATGATCATTTATGCAATATTTACGACCAAAAAATTGATATAAAATTCTAGTGATATGTGCCATATCCTCCATGTCAAAATCAGCTCTGTGAACAAAAGGTTCCATCTTACCTCGAGCATATAAATGCGTAATGTGTAAGTGAAGTGTAAACTAACTTATTTGACCATGACATATCCTGGAACAATAGAATTAAGCCCTATTACAAACCTATAGTAGTTTTTAACTATATCTCGTACATGGCGCTCCATGCTGGATGTCACATGACTGTGGCACACCTCCAGCTGCCGTTCATTTCCAATCCCTTCTCCATATGATTTTTTAAAAAATGCAGAACACCATCTTCCTGATTGTTCTTCATCTTCAACCTCAGGCAAAAAAAAAATCCCCAGGTGTATTGGGTCATTCATCATATGGAACCAGCCATCCAAGGAGTCAGTGGCAATTATTGTTGCATGCAGAGCATGATATTTTAATGAACTATTATGCTTTAATATAAATTATTGTATTCGTTAAAGCCCACATTGATGTTAACAGCCGAAAGTTTGGGATTTATGGCTGCTTATTATCTTTTGTGAAGTTCTTGTTGAAGAGTTGTGCTACTGGCTTCATGATGTAGCTTCCACGACATTTTTTATTAAATTCTCAAGCCTTTAAGGCCGAATAAAATAAATCTTTAACTTCTAGGGCATATTATTTTAAATATTGGTGCGGCGAAGCAGCATTTCCCCCCCCCCCCCCCTTTTTTTCTTTTCATTTTAGGGTGTGTTGTAGGTGTGTTTTAGGTTATTTAAAAAAAAAAGTTTTTTAATACAAATATTACAATTGCTATTGATAGATACCAGAACTTATGCGCCACAAGATTAAAAAAATATTTCAATGTGGGTACCAAAATTTGATGCAGGCAGGCCTGAGAAACAAAAATATTATTTTGCGTGGCCTAACATAAACATATCAAAAGCACAATGGCAAGAAGAAAAAAAGGAGGAAAAAGAGATAAAAACTGGAACACATACCATAGCTTTGAGGTGATAAATACTTCTTCTCTCTTGACCACCCCTTCCTTGAAGCACTTCTTCAAAGCTTCTCCAACCTCTTCTTCATTATAGTAGGCATGTGCACAGTCTATGAGTCTGTAGCCTGCCTTCAGGGCAGCTTCTACAGCTACTTCTACCTCCCCAGGTTTGGACTGCCAGGTCCTATGGAACAAGCACACATTCTCAACTATTACACTAACTACTACATTTCTAAGACACTGAGCTGAAAGTGCAAGGAAGAAAAACTATTTGAAATCTGCAGCTGCTCTGCACTATTGCACAGACAAGATAACAATTAGTCCTTACCCCAGTCCAAAAGCTGGCATCTTGACACCAGTGTTCAAAGAGAAACTTAGCTGGTGTAATAATAGCGTTCAACAGTTAAAAATTCTAATATTTAAGAAACAGAGCAACCACCTACCTTCTCCATAGTCTTGCAACGCTGGGAGACTACCTTCTCGGTAGCTAGTCCAGAGTAACTACCAACTCTTCACTAAGACGACCAAGTTCAAATGCCTCAGTGGGCTTGTGTAGTGCGTTGTGTGAGTGTGTTGCTGGTGTGTAGTGCTGGCCAAAATATGTTGGGGGGGGGGGAGAAACCTTGAAAGTTACAGTATGTTGGTTTGAGGTAGCCACTGAGTACTTCTAGCAGTAAATGTGGTACATTTTGTGTGATTCATTCTGTCTGTCCAGTACAAATTGCTGGCTCAGCAGTGTAGTACCTTCAGCAGTAGTTATTACAAACCCTGCTTGTAGGATTCCATCCTTGGGGCTTCAGGTTCCTAGCCTTTTGTGAAAGCTTATTTTGTTTTCACCTTGGGTGTGTGTGCATGCATGTGTACACAGTTATGTCTGTCCAGCCATTAATTTCAACAAGCTTAAAAATAAAAAAAAGCATTAAAATACCCAAAGATACAACTAGGGATGGTACACCAAAAGGTATACAAACAAGATGTGGGCACTGTCATAAAAAGTATATGAACAAGGTAGGGATGATATGAGCAAACATTATCACACAACTCCCATGAAGAGTTATCAGATGATAACTCTTCATACTCCCATTTTCCTCAGTCTGACCTCTATTCCTGCCCCAAGTATTTAGCTACACGATTATACAACTATAGCCAGTTGTCAAAATCACTAATACCCTTGTAGATTATTTTGGAGGTTAGAAAGACTGCACAGGTACTCAACAAACACTCTGGCCCATCACTCTGGTACTTAACAGATGCCCAGATTATGGAACAACTACCATCTACCAATTTTGAAAATTAGCTAACATCATTAAACTGCATGTGTTTTAACTTTAGATCAGACTAGAATGTAACTCCAACTCTTTAGTGCCCTGCAGTTTCCACCTAGTCTGTCCATGTTCCAATTGTTCTCACTAACTTCATCCAGCATCATTTAATTGATCAATTAAATATTAGCTCTATGTCCTACCAACTTAAATTCTTTTCTTTTTTCTTTAATTCATGAAAAGCTCCTGAACATTCCAGTCTTGCCGACCTACAATTCACCATTCAATGATTAATCCAGCTGCTGTATCTCATTCAATATGTGAACATTGTGAACATTGTGAAGCACCAGAACAAGAAATAAAATAAAATTGCATATTAATAATGGATATTATGTCTTCAAATATAAACATTGGAGCTGTGTATCCCTATTAAAATTGTTAAATTTAATCCGAGTGAAGTTGGGTTCTTCTGTAAATGCAACATGGAGCAAAAGCCCATTAGATAAAGAACAAAAAATCAAATAACCCCCCCCCCCCCCAAAAAAAACCCCAATAAAAATAAATAAATAAAAAATATCAAGCACATTTTCATCCTAATCTTGTCCCTTTAAAATGGCTGTCTATAAACTATTGGTAGTATTAGGACACAGAGCACCAGGGTGCAATTATATAGCTTTACCTTAAGCTACCAATTCACATGAATCTTGAGCTACCCATACTAATGTGGGAGAGCCAATATTGTCTGGTATTGTCCATGATAACTGAGCCCTGGTGAAACAGGTAACTGAGGCAAGGGAGTGCATTATCACAATGCATAGTGAAAGCCTGTTTATTTTCATCTTGTGTGTGTGCACATTTCTGCCTGTCCTGTAAAAAAACACTCCATCACTTTAAAATGCCCTAAATGAGGTCAGCAAAGCTGTGACATGAAACTTGTACAGCAGCAAAACTAGGAATTGGTGGCTTACAGGATTCCATCCTTGGATTACTTTTAGTAATTTTTTTTTTGTTTTTTGGTTGGTTATTCTTTTGGGGGGGGGGGGGGGGGGGGCTGCTTAGAGATGAAGATTTTCTGCTGGTATCTGTAAGTTTAAAGTTATAGGAGGGTAGTGTCTTTTCTTATTTCTCTCACTATGTCCAGAGAGTGAAGTAAGGTGATGTGTGGCTTTATTATGTGATCTACTTACAATAGGAGCTCATATGTATGCAAGAGTTGCTTTCATTGCCAAACCGCTGGACCAATCAGGCTGAAATTTGGTATGTGATCTCCAAGTACCTGGGTGAGCATTATTAACCAATGTAGGTGTAGTTTTATCATAGCCACACCCACAAAAACTAATTGAAGGACAATGAGGCTGAAATTTGGCATGTGGTCTCTCATTAACCACCTGTGAGTGAGGTTTTATCATATCCACACCCACAAAAGTTATTTGTGCTGCCAAAATTATAATAGTGAAGTGTAATTTTTTTAAACTGATAAATATAATTATACGCATAATGCATCTGCTAATACTTGATCAACAAGGACTACATTCTCTCCCATTATTCATGGCAGCATGATTTTTTAACCAAGACAAAGTGGTTGATTCCAGCATCCATAGTTATCACTGGCCCGCAGCTTAAAGCAAAATAAACTACCAATTCTTATAAACATTTTATATCATTGTAAATGCAGGTTGTTGACTTACACAATCTTCAAGTAGTCAGTCATATTGGACTCATTGGTACAATGGGTTCAGTTATCCTTGCTATAAAACTCGTTGAGAAAGCCGGGAGTGCTCTACTAGGGCCTTATAACTGCTATGGCCTATATAGCTAACTGCAGTTTATGCACCTCTAATGGTATGATAAAAACACATGCGTTTGTATGTATTTGTTGTTTACTTATTCATCTGTCTGGCATCCCATCAAAATAAATAAGGTCAATCAGGATCAAATTTTGCCTGTGATCTCCATGTGACTGGGGTGTGTCACATCTCATGTGGGTGCATCCAGTGGTGATACTTAATACCTGTCGTCAGACAAACTGCTGGACCAATCAAGCTCAAAATTTTTGTGGTCTCCATGTGACTGGGACAGTTACATGGGGTAAGTGTGGCAAATAATATACTTTCTAATCCACTGGACGCATCTGACTGAAAAATTTATTTTCATGCTTCCATGTAACTGGATAGTGACATAGGTTGGGTCACATATCGTGTGGGCATGTGTCCAGTCCAGTGTGTGGCTAAAAAAGAAATATTGCAGATAAAAGAGAGTAGAAAGGGGGCGAGAGTTGGTGGGGATGGAATGAAATGAAACACAGCAAAACTTTACAATTGCAAATGCAGACAATTGTGGGACTATAGATAAGCCAACTGAGCCATCCCAAAGTTAGGGTGACTGACTCATGCTCAGACATTGACCATTGTAAGAGTATGGCATGTCTTTCACTTTTTTCTCAATGCTCTGTCATGATTGTAGTTCTTTAATTTCAACTAATTTTAATTTCATGTCTCCAAAATGAATAAATTAAAGAATATTCATACAATTAAGCCATGAAAGGGCAATTATAAGAGCAAATTGGGGTGTGGGGTGACAATTCAACTATTTCCCAGCATTTTGTTGTCAATTGGTATGCTATATTCAAGGTAGTGTGGATATGGGCTTTTGATTGGTTTTCCTGGACTTCTTTTGCTTTACCTCATGACTTGTACCCTTCCTTCTCCAATGTCATTGCCTGTGCTGATATTCTCCTGACATGATGCAAGTAGCCTCCTTTCGGTTTGAAATGGATCCAACCAGAGATAAAAGTGATGAACTTTGTAGTCCAATGCAATTTTTCAGTTTTTCATAGAGAAATTAAACTTTTCAGCACTAAATAGAAGACATTCATTTGGTTCTTCTAACTTTCATTTGGTATCTTCAGCAAGTTTATCAATAGGTAAGTACACATTCCCCCAATCCTTTTTTGCCTGTCACATGAATCAGACAAATTAGACATGACATTAACATTATCTGATTTAGCTCCACATCAGTTAAAAATTGACAGGTGTTGATGTGAAGACAGAATAAAATGAGCCTGCTTCTTTAGTAGTGCTCATTTCTCTGTCCTGTAAACTTTCATTGTCATAAGATCAACAGAACTGTCACATTTATTGTTATTACTATAGTACTGATGATATTAGTTATTGCTTCATTCCTTTAGTGCAACGTGGTTAATGTTACATCCTGTTATGTTCTCTTTATATCATCTGTGCACAACTCAGGAGGTGTTGGTTGTCTTTTGGTTGGTTTTATCTTTGGATCGTGAAAATGACTGATATTTTTAACTAGACTTCATTGACTTTAATACATTCGAATAACTAGTTCCAAGTAATTACATGCATAGAAAGCCTTTGTTTGGTCCTCCTTTTCTCCCAAGGCTATCTGAGCATAAATATGGTATATACTGGAAGGCAGCTAATGGATGCTGTATAATGCAGCCAGAGAAAGCATTGACACCCCATCAATTCCATTCGGATAATGTTCCATGTCCACTGTGTGAACTAATAGCTAAGCTACAAGTTATTACATGCATAAAAGCCTTTGTTGTGGTCCTCTTTTTCTCCCAAGGCTATCTGAGCATAAATCCAGCTCTTGAATGTTTTTGACAGGAAATGAAATACTTGTACAATATTGTAGGCCTTCACTTTCTGTTTTGTTTCTAACTGTCAACACATTTTCATCTTCATCATCATTTTAAACCTTTAAAGTGGCATGAGATATATCTATATATATATATCAGTCGGTTATTTGACACACCGAGAAACCTTTAAAGTGGCATGAGACATATCTATATATATATATCAGTCGGTTATTTGACACACTGAGTAACCTTTGGCACAAAAGCTCTCGAATTATTTTGACAGGAAATGAAATACTGTACCATATTGTAAGCCTTAACTCAGCTAAAAATCAAATCAATTTTCATGCCAGTCTCAGAATAGTTAGTGTGATTTCCACAAAGCAATTGTCGTTTTGGATAAGAGTGTGTCCACTCTTTCTTCTGCGAGACAAGAACCGTGGTAGCACTTTTCTGTTTCACCTTGTTTCATTTTTGAAATGTGAGTTCTTTAAGTATATTTTCTCCCTCTGTATATACCAGCTCTTTCACCTTCTTGATGAGAATAATTTCTATATTGCTTAACCTATACTCCATCTTTGAGATATGAAGCAAATTCCAGCTAGGTGTAGAAAGTGAAATGTACAAGAGGGGTGCCGCTGACCTCCAAATTGAAGAGCATTTTATTCAGCATTGGACTCATCAGTCAATACTAATGATGGGACTTGTATATATCTGAGAGTGCGCTAGCATGTTTATTGACTATCCCCTTGGAATAAGCCTATACAAAATTAATTTCTATACTGACCTGCTTTTAGAAAACAGTAATCCAAATGTCATATAATGTATTTTGGAGAAGCAAATGAAAATCGATGCCAAATTTCTAAGCCAAAGAGCTCCTCAAAAAAGAGGGGAGAAAAGACAAAATGTTGAAATTCTCCTTGCACCTCTATGCTGTTCTTCTTCCTTATGAGCACCTACAATTTCGCAACATTAGTAACTGCATTAATGAAATGATCTGGTTGAGCTTGAACTGGCCTACATCCATGAGCCATCAGTTTTCTTCCATGATCCATTTGTTTTCTGGTATTCTTTGTCAGTGCAAGATGATGTCCTCTGTTATGGACTCCTGTTTACTTATAGCGCATGCCTGATTACCAACAAATAGAGATTGAAAACTATTAACAGAGCATTGGGTTAACCGAGTGACTGAAAGATTGCTACATGCATATGACTTCTGATTGTGGACATCACTTTGGAAAGGTTGAAGGCTATAGAAAAAAAAGGAAAATAGTGATAAATAAATAGTATAAATAAAAGAAATAATTTTAAGTCTTGAAACAAGGCAGCAGGAACACTAATTCTACATCCCTATATCACTGCACCAGTAAGACTTTACGTTACATTATTATTAATATTATACTCCTATTAAGCTTGATGAAGGAGGAACATATTTTGTTTCCATACTATTGAGTCTTCATTTTTTTTTTTTTTTGTTTTCAATAAACCAAAAGGAAGTAATCTTATTTACCCATGATATGTAATAAAAAAAATTAAAAAAAAAAACAGCAGTAATTGAATTAGTTCAGCAGCAATGATTTAGGGATATAGAAGTAGGAATTTAATAATTGAATGTCCATGCCTTGTTTCAAGACTTAATTAGGTAATGACTTTTCTTGTTTCCATACTTTTGGGGGAAAACATAAATCCTTATTTTTTTCATTTACATATAATGGTCCATATTACTGTTTGCAATCTTTTCTTGGCCAGTGACATCCTACAGAGAGAACTTTTCATCAGCTTCAATGTCCCATGCTTCTTGCCAGGGTATTCCCTCCTTCAGGAACACATCAAACTAGACAATGACAATGGATGATGGTTAGAATGGGAGGGGGAGAACAAATAGAGATCATAACATTATTTATCTGCATAGTTCCAATAAGTTGTATGCAACAATATATATATATATAATGTGTGGCTATAGGTGGAAACCTTGAGTAAACAATTAATTTTTTTATATAACCACACCTCCTCTTCCCAAAAATCTCATTATTGAATCTATATTTAGGTTTGTAACCGTGTGTGTGTGTGTGTGTGTGTGTGTGTGTGTGTGTGTGTGTGTGTGTGTGTGTGTCCCCGCACGGCCAAACCCTTGGATCAAAATCAAGGAAACTTTCAGAGTTCGCACCTGGCATACCAGGGATGGTTTTAGACCAAACATTTTTTTCATACAAAAAAAAAATCCCCCTACAATAACTATGACCAATTAATTGTTAAGGCACAGTTCTAATAAGTGGGAACTCCTGGTTTCAAATCCTAGTCTAAGCATTTTTTTCTCTCTCTTCTTCCACCCCCCCCCCCCCACCCCCCCCCCACCTCCTTCCTTTATCAATATTTTCCTTTCTTTCAATCCTTTCTTCTTCCTCCTATCTTTTTACCTGTGTTCCACAGGTCCAGGAACACTTGGAATGGTGAGAGGGGAGGTGAGAGGGGAGGTGAGCATATGTCTACAAGTTCTGATCAAGAATTGATTTAAAAAAAAAAAATTGTTTACTGTTTGCAAACACCAACATTTTTTTGTTACAACTAAGTGCTTTTACAGTATGGAACCCCTGTGGTTACAACTAAGTCTATATAGAAATCTCAAGGTTGTAAATCGGACCACAACTTTAACTTCACCTTAAGTGTTCTAAACAATTATTTTGTGGGTCTAAAACACTGTTTATAAATATTATAGTAATTATTTGCTACAGGTCTCAGTTCGGGACCTCCCTTGTTTCCTTCCTTCTTCCCCACCCCCCTATTTATTACATGCGAACTGTAACAAGCTTGCGGAGTCTAAATGTTACTTTCTTGGGGTTCTTGTTCTTGTTGTGAAACTTCCTCTGACCACTAGTGCTGAGGTCCCTGGTGCAACTCCTGGTCATGGTCGAGTTTTTCCACCGCTCACTTTTCCCCCCCATTATTATTTCAAAACATTAAATTGTAAGTGAGCCAGTTTTTGGCTGGAAGTTTCAAGTCATGTTTCTTTCTTATTTTTCCCCCTCCCCTTTTCTCAGCCTTCTTTCTTCTTTCCCTCCTTTTCTTTCCTGTCTCCATTTCTTATTTCCCCCCTCTCTGTTTTTCCTTCCTTTTTTTTCTACTTCCCCCCTACTTTCCCCTTTGTTTAAGCTAGTTTAGTTCATTGTTACTATGCAAACTAATTTCCCAAACAAAAAAAAAGTAACCAAGAGAGTTCCAAACTTATGAATACAATTGTTGACAATCTACCTTTCAGCTCTACACCATGCCTACAAAACTAAATGATCTCTCTGTAAATTCAACGGGAATCGTCATGCTGATGACTACTTCAGAGCTGCTTCTATTTGAATGAAGTATAAAATCTAGAAATGGTGTGTTAAGTGGCTTCTATACTGTTTCATATTGACATTGGCCAGGGCAACCCGGGTTTACGCTGCTGGTGTCCTACAACTTATTATGGAAAAAAAAATTGTTCAAATTTTTTTCTTCGTTCCAAATAATATATAATTTTTCACTCTAGTTCTAATGTGTCCACTTGCTTTGAATCATAACCAAGCAAATACATAGTTAGTAACAATGTATGACATATTAAGTCACATTTCAACCTGTGATATCCTTGACCACACATTTGCATGCACCCACATGCACATTCAAATCAAGTTATAACTACAGAAGCTGCACATTATTCCAGATTATTTTCCACACCTTTTTGCCAACTGCTTCCAGTTCTGTACATTGCTTACCAATTTATCAGCAATGAGTGTTTGATAAATGGACCCTTAAATGCAGAAATTGCAAGTGGATTGCCCATCCATAAAGAGACACACCTCTGCAGCGCACAACATATCTTCCCAATAACCAATTTCTATGCAAGATTCTTGTCTATATCACACTAACCACAATCACATAGTGGTACAACTTTATTTCCCACGATTACCTTCAGAAGTCTGAAGTTCTTGTCTATCCCAGCAAGCTTCTCTATGTCCTCCTTCTTCAAGGTCAGAGAGGTGGCTTTATAGTTCTCTATGATCCTGGTGACATTCACTGTCTTGGGTATCACAACCATACCACGATGCAGAGCAAAGGATATGCACACCTAGAGAGAGGAATGTAAAATAAAGTTGCATCTTCACTTGAATATCTCCTCAGGGTATGAAACACTACTCACTTGAGCTGGTGTGGCATTCAATTTAGCTGCAATCATCTTAACCACAGGATCATCCAACAATACTGGCTCTGAATCCTTGGTGGGAACTGGACGTCCTGGATTACCAAGAGGTGAATAGGCCTCGAATATAATCCCTGCACAATAATAATACATGCATTGAATACTATGTACTGGCAATATAAAAAAAAATAATAATAATAAAAAAAAAGAAGAAAATAGTAGTAATGCCTTTGCTATCGCAGTAGTCCTTAAGCTTCTGCTGCTGGAAGTAAGGGTGGCACTCCACTTGGTTCACAGCAGGGACTATCTTGGCCGTCTTCAGCAAAGTCTCTGTCTTGGTGATGGAGAAGTTGGAGATCCCAATAGCTCTCACTAGTCCCTTGCTCATCAGCTGTTCCATGCCCTTCAGGCATCAACAAATAGAGAAGGAAGTGTCACATGATTTATCTGTTTTATTACAATCCATTTAGATCAAGATCACTCCCAACTGATTTGCTAGCAATGATTCATGTATTTCTAAGTCACGATAAAATGACAAAGCTTACATAGCAGGCTCACCTCCCAACAATGACTGATGCTTTCTGCATTGTACATAAGCTTCTCTTCCTCACGGAATGGGAAAGAAGCCCCTTTGCTAACTTCAAATGGAGTATGAATGAGGTAGAGGTCGAGGTAGTCCAACTGCAGGTCCTTCAAGGAGAGTTGGCAGGATGGAAGGACATCCTCTGTGGCATGATCACAACCCCTGCACAAAAGCCCATTCAACATTTATCATGACATTTCAAACCACACACCTCATGCACCATATATGGTATAGTTTTTAAAACTCAATCACCATTCATCATAATCATTCATGGAATATTCACAATCAAAAATTGATAGATATTCTAGCGATACGTACAATAGCAGGCATGCTAACTTAAGCTGTGTGAATAAAAAATAATGGCAACTGTGTTTAACCATGAGCATCTAAATGTATAAGTGAAGTGCTAACAATCTTAGTTGACCATAACATCTTCCAGAACTTGAAATGGTTCCTTAAAATTTATTGTAAAATATGTATTAGTTTTTAACTATCCACTTGTAAAACATTTCTTGAATATGGCACTCCATGTTGGATATCACATGACTGTATATATATTTATTTGATGCAATAATAATTTCTTATTGTTAAGAGAATTATATATGGCAGACTTGGCTAGATATGAAAGATATCCTTTACCCACGATAAATCCATAAATCGTATGTCCTTGGAACGAAGTGCAAAAAGCATTGTTAGTGCCTTTACAGCTCTTACTGCTTAACTTCTTAAACTTGAACACTTAATTACTCTACCAGAAAGATTAGAATGAATGATGGAACTGTACTTTCAAACCTTTGCCTTGCAAAGAGATAAATGAAGGGAATCCACGTCCCCCTCCTTGGAATCAGAGCTGAACAGAAGGAGGGTGAGGAGCCTCCAATGGCTCCTTCAGTTCATCCCACTCCAGAGTCTGCACCTTGTACAGCTGCAGCCCAGAAAGTCCTCTCCAATCTCCACTTCAAACTAGTTGGACCATCTGGCCAGGTATGACTTCAAATACAACATATTTACTGCCAACTTTCTGATGACTGCAGGTGCCAAATTGTTTGGAGAGCTGGAAACAATTGCATGGGAAACCTGCAACATGTGCAAGGAGTCATACATGTGCATGAAGCTCAACAGGAATGGAAGATGTCCCAGGTGCCCAGACAAAGAGAACAGACAGATTTTCAAGACTGGCAATAAGTGCCACACCTGAATGCCTCAATAGACACTCCCCAGTGGAGAAGAGAGCCATCTCCACCATCTGCCCGAGCATAACCATCTACAAGAAGATATCCCAGTATTGCTACCAAAGGACACTGCAGTTTCTACCAAATGTTAATGAGCTGGGGAGTAAGCTCCCTCGTCTCCGTGCTGATCTCTCAATGAACTAGTCCTCAGGAACTGTTGAGATGAGATAAAGGACAAGATCTTTCCAACCAGAAGGTCCTACCTGATGGAAGCACTGTACCTCAAGCCTCACAATGAAGACTTGCCATGAAATTGACATATGCAAGGAGAATGTAGCAGTCTACCCGGGCAATGGGTGTGTACAGAACATCTGTCAGATCAATCCATCACTAATGCACATCTCAAGAGTAGGTCTATCTGCCATCAATGAAGAATCAGCAAGGAAGGACTCGTCCACAGTGGACATATCCAAGTTGGGACATATCATTCTCAATAACCTCTTTAGTGCCTTGACTGAGAACCCTGGAAATGGCCACAATTGCAAATAGCATTTTTCTTACTTCAATGGAATTGAATATCTGCTATTGTTTATCTGTGAATTGCTGAATAATTGATGGATAGGTGAATAATTGATGAATAGGTGAATAATTGATGTCTACGTGAATAATACACCATTCTATATACTTGTGCATAGCAATTTCTTTGATCGGTTTGGGAGCATGGAAATTTTATATTACTGGATTACTAGAATTTTGGAAACACAGCTTTGTCATTATAATTTTGGATGAGCTAAGTTTAAAGATTAAAGCTGGCGCCTACTTAATTTTTGTGTCTGATTTGTGCTTTAATAATAGCCCCAAGCTTCCCTGTTTTTGTCTCACATGTAATGAGTAATAGAGTGGCCTAAATAAATCAGCCTCACAAATGAAGTCACAAAAGCAAACAATGGTGGAAAACATACCATAGTTTTGAGGTGATAAATATATCTTCTCTCTTGACCACTCCTTCCTTGAAGCACTTCTGCAAGGCCCTTCCAACCTCATCCTCATTAAAGTAGGCATGTGCACAGTCTATGTGCCTGTAGCCTGCCTTCAGGGCAGCTTCTACAGCTGCTCCAACTTCCCCAGGTTTTGACAGCCAAGTCCTAGAACAGGTAAAAATATCGGATCTAGTAACTTCAAGACTATCAAGTTGGAAAAGTTGTGCTAAAAGTGACTGAGGAGAACAAACAATCAATACTTACCCCAATCCAAAGGTGGGTATCTTGCCACCAGAGTTCAAAGAGAAACTCAGCTAGCCGAACAATTGTGTTCAGAAATTACCAACTCCGTCAAAGAGCGCAGAAAAAAAACATAAAAAAAAAAACCCACCTACCTTCTCCATAGCATTGTTCTTCCTCCTTCGACTTTTAGCTAATTAAGTAGACTCAAAAACTTTAATAATTCATGAACTATTGCACGTGCCACTGGATGAAATCAGGGTTGCGATATTTTCTTTATTTTGGGCGAGGAAAGAGCCAAATCTTCCACAAAAAAAGGTAAAAAAAAAAAAAGGGAAAAGAAAAGAAGAACGTTTAATAAATATTTCTCTTTCTTTAGCTTCTTTTTTTAAAATTATTATTATTATTATTATTATTATTATTATTATTATTTTTATTTATTTAATTTTTTTAGTTCTTTTTTTTTTTAAAGCTCCTTTTGTACTATCAAGACCAGCCTTAACATCCAAAGCTTTATTTACAAGGAAAATCCCACCAGGTGGTGAGGTGTCTCAGATTGGTCATCCACATGCTGTAATGAAGTAAATATAGTGAGGAACTTCCAGTTTGTGTGTGTGTGTGTGTGTGTGTGTGTGTGTGTGTGTGTGTGTGTGTGTGTGTGTGAGATCTGACCAGACACCAACATTTCTACTGCCATCATGGTACTTCGTACCATGGGCAGCTTCTAAGTTCTAAGTGTGTGTGTGTGTGTGTGTGTGTGTGTGTGTGTGTGTGTGTGTGTGTGTGTGTGTGTGTGTGCCCAAGTGATGCCTACAGGATGCATAAAGGGGAAGTTTATTGATAGATTAGGTGGGGCTAATTCATAACAATGCTGGATCTTGCTCCATTTGACCCCCTTTAGTAATGCCCATTGCAGTGGAAAGGTAAAGGTAAGAGGTTTTCCTTGACACAATTTTATTTCAGAGGCCAAGCAGTTAACAAAAAGAAAAGAAATAGTTAGGGGGAAATATTGTAATTATAGATATTATTTTAAAATTACCCCACATAAAGCCCCCCCCCCCCCAATTTTATCCTTATTGTCCCAGTGGTTGCACAAATAGAAAGGTAGGTAGATGGGTAAACTACTGCAGTCACACATTTTATTATGTAAGAATCATCCCCACCTACTCTAAGAGCTAATGCCAAAATTCATCCCAATCAAACCTTTAGTTTTCTCAATCCCAGCGGTTACACATAAATAGAAAAAGATAGATAGAAATACAAAAAATATATAATTCAAAATTTAATTATATAAAAGCCATCTGGGATAGAAAAACGAACAATATGGCAATTCAAAATTTAATTATGTAGTCGCCATCCCACATCCACCCCAATAGCTCATTCCAAATTTCATCCCAAAATGCCCAGCAGTTCTCTAAATCCCAGTGGTTATGTACAAGTAGAAAAAGATAGACAATAATGTCAACTTAAAATTTAATTATGTAATAACCATCCCACAGCGCTCATGACAATTGACCCAGCAGTTTTCAAAATTATTATATAGTTGTCCACTAAATGAGCAGTGGCTGCCTTTTGGCAGACATTCTGCTAGTATATATAAGGATACGAATATATAATCTTTAATCATCTTTCCAACAGTCCATATTTCTGTTTGCGATCATTTCTTGGCCAGTGACATCCTACAGAGAGAACTTTTCATCAGCTTCAATGTCCCATGCCTCTTGCCAGGGCATTCCCTCCTTCAAGAACACATCAAACTGAATGGGAGAGGAAGAACAAATAGAGATTATACTATATTATTTCTCTGCAAAGTTTAAATTATTTAAATGGAACAAACTCAAAGTTTAAGTAAACAATTTGTGATTTTAGGGGGGGGAGGTCAGTATACATCCATAAGTTTAGATCAAGAATGAATATTGCTTACCTTTTGAAAACACCAACGTTTGTTGTTAAAATTAAGTAGTTACAACTGAGCCCTTTTTTTACTATGGAGAAATCATTAAGTTGTAAATATTACCACAACTTTAACCTCATCTAAGTGTTTTAAACAATTATTTTTTTATAGTCTATAACACTGTTTTAATAAATATTATAGTAATTATTTGCCACAGGTCT
Source organism: Lycopodina hypogea (assembly GCA_963969325.1). NCBI lineage: Eukaryota > Metazoa > Porifera > Demospongiae > Poecilosclerida > Cladorhizidae > Lycopodina > Lycopodina hypogea. Next base: position 5,670,089 of record OZ017781.1, read on the forward strand.
TAGTGCAGACTGCTCTTGTTAGACCAACACATGCACTCTCCCCAACATCCTCATTACCTCCTTTACACACACACACACACACACACACACACACACACACACACACACACACACACACACACACACATTATACATACATATATAAAAGATGTCTACATCTGTGTTTGCACGTGTCTGTCTGTCTGTCTGTCTGTCTGTCTGTCTGTCTGTCTGTCTGTCTGTCTGTCTGTCTGTCTGTCCGTATATCATTCTGGCCAAACCTGTGGGTGGATTTCTCTGAAACTTGGCATGATCATAGGTTTTGACCCAACTTAAAAAATGGGCTAAAAAATCCAGAAAATGGTTGCAATGGTAACAAGAGAGAAAAAATAGGCAAGCCCTTGGAGCTACAGATCTAAACTTGGTATGCATATACAATTTCACTCTGGGAGTAACATGGGCTGGGTCCCACCTGGCCACACCTTTTCCTTTCCTATGTAATGCCAAAAGTGGTATACCAGCAAAAACATTTGAACCATGAACTCATATATTTGGAATCAATATAATCTGGGGAATATTTTAAGTACATGTATATGATCACACCCATTTCTGTTTTCATGTCAGGCCCAAAAAAAAATGACAAAAAACGATACTTTGGCCAACAAATCATTGGAGCGACAGACTTAAAAAATGGTATGCATATACAACTTGACTTTGGGAATAACATGGGCAGGATCTCTCCTGGCTACACCTCTTCTCATGGTGTGTAAAGCGAAAGTGCCAAAAAAGAAATGAATAAAGCTTGGACCTGAGTTAGATCCACGAACAGACTTAAATATATTTTTGGTTCATAAGTATGTATGTATGTTTGTATATATGTGTGTCTAGGCATCACAGCCAAACACTTGGACCAAAAAGGCTGAAATATGGTATGTGCTTTCCAAGAACCTGAGTGAGCGTTATTAAACACACGTGGGCATGGTAATGGGCCGTGGGTTTTTCTTAATAGCCACACCCACAGGAAGTTATTTTGGCTATCAAAAGCTAATCCAAAAACCAATCAGGCTGGAATTTAGAATGAGATTTCCAAGCAATTAGGTGAGCATTTTAATCACATGTGTGTGTCAATGGGCGTGGTCTGGTCTTTGCCACATCCATAGGACATCATTATGCCTACCAAAAACTCATTTATGGGCCAATCAGGGTGATACTTGGCATATGGAGTCCAAGTAATCAGGTGAGCATGATTAATGACATGTGGGTGTGGTTTGGTATTTGCCACACCAGCAAAAATTGTTTTGGCTGCCAAAAGGTAATTAAAGGACCAACCAGGCCAAAATTTGAGTGGCTTCTATAATATTTCATGTTGCCATTGGCCGGGCAACGCTGGTTTAGTATATAAATAGTATATAAATATATCTCCTATATATATATATATATATATATATATATAAGGATATGTCTGTCTCTATGTCTGTCTCTCTGTCTGTCTGTCTGTCTGTCTGTCTGTCTGTCTGTCTGTCTGTCTGTCTGTCTGTCTGTCTGTCTGTCTTCTGTATATCATTCTGGCCAAACCTGTGGGTGGATTTCTTTGAAACTTGGCACGATCATATGTTTTGACCCAGCTTAAAACATGGGCTAAAAAAATCCGGAAAATGGTTACCATGGTAATGAGAAATAGCCAAATATGGTATTTTTACTAGAAAAACCATTGGGGCTACAGATCTAAAACTTGGTATGCATATACAACTTCACTCTGGGAGTAACATGGGCTGGGTCCCACCTGGCCATACCTCTTCCTTTCCGGTGTAAGGCTAAAATGCCAAAAATGGTATATTACCACAAACACTTAAACCTAGGTAGTTAGACCCATGAACCCATATATATTTGGAATCAATTTAATCTAAAGAATGTTTTAAGTACATGTATATGACCACACCCATTTCTCTGTTCATGTCAGGCCAAAAAAGAAGAGCCAAAAAAGGCACTTTGACCATACAAACCCTTAGAGCGACGCCTTACAACATGGTACGCATACAAAAATTGACTTTGGGAGTGACATAGGCAGAATCACTCCTTGCTACACCTCTTCCCATTGGTGTGTAAAGAGAAAAAGTGCCAAAAAAAAAAAGAGAAGAGAACTTTTGAATAAAGATTGGAATTAAGGAGTTTGATCCACGAACACATAATATATATTTGGTTTGTGTATGTATGTATGTATGTATGTATGTATGTATGTATGTATGTATGTATGTATGTATGTATGTATGTATGTATGTATGTATGTATGTATGTATGTATGTATGTATGTATGTATGTGTGTATGTATGTGTGTATGTATGTGTCTAGGCCTCACAGCCAAACACTGGAAGCAAAAAGGCCGAAATTTGTCATGTGCTCTCTAAGAATCTGGGTGAACATTAATAAACACACATGGGCATGGTAATGGGTGTGGCTTTGCCATAGCCACACCCACAAGAAGTTATTTTGTTCTAAAAAAAAGTTAACCAGAAACCTATCAGGCAAAAAGTTGGCGTGTGATCTACAAATACCAGTGAAAGCATTTTAACCACATGTGGGTGTGGTTTAGCCATAGCCACACCCACTGGAAGTAGTTTAGGCTATTGAAAACTAATAATAATGCGATCAATCTGACTGAAATTTGGAATGAGGTTTCCAAGTAACTTGGTGAACATTACTAATCACATGTGTGTGTCAATGGGTGTGGTCTGGTCATTGCCACACCCATAGGACGTCATTATGCCTGACAAAAATTCATTTATGGATCAATCAGGCTGAAATTGGGCATATGGAGTCCAAGTAATTGGGTAAGCATTAACCACATGTGGGTGTGGCAAGGTGTGTAGTTCTAATTAGCCACACCCACAGGAAGTTGCTTTGGCTGCCAAAAGCTAATTAAAGGACCAACCAGGCCGAAATTTGAGGCTTCTATATTGTTTCATGTTGACATTGGCCTTGACTTTGGGAGTGACATGAGCGGGATCCCTCCAAGCTACTCCTCTCATTGGTGTGTAAAGAGAAAAAGTGTCAAAAAAAAAAAAAAAAAAAAAAAAAAAAAAAAAAATTTTTGAATAACACTTGGATCAAAGGAGTTCGATCTACTAACACACTTTAATATATACTTTGGTTCCTTAGTATGTGTCTAGGAATCACTGCTAAACACATGGACTAAAAAGGCCGAAATTCAGGCATGTACTCCCCAAAAACCCCGGGTGAGCGTATTAACACATGTAGGCATGGTATTGGGTGTGGCTTTGTCATAGCCACACACACAGGAAGTAATTTTGAATGAAAATGGTTAATCAATGACTAATCAGGCCAAAATTTTGCGTGTGGTCTCCAAGTACCAGGGAAAGCATTATTAACCATATGGGTGTGGTCTGGCCTTAGCCACACACACTGGATGTTGTTTTGGCTATTAAAAGCTAATCGAATGACCAACCAGACTAAAATTTTGGGATGAGATTTCCAAGCAACTGGGTGAGCATTACTAATCACATGTGTGTGTGTCAGTAGGTGTGGTTTGGTCATTGCCACACCCATAGGATGTCATTATGCCTGCCAAAAACTCATTTATAGACTAATCAGGCTGAAATTGGGCATATGGAATCAAGTAATCAGGTTAGCATTAGTAACTACATGTGGGTGTGGCAATGTGTGTGGTTTGGTATTAGCCACACCCACAGGAAGTTGTTTTGGCTGCCAAAAGCTAATTAAAGGGCCAACCAGGCCGAAATTTTAGTGGCTTCTATAATGTTTCATGTTGATACTGGCTGGGCAACGCCAGGTATATGCTGCTAGTCTCCTATCTCCTATATATATATATAAAAGGAGATGTCTGTCTGTCTGTCTGTCTGTCTGTCTGTCTGTCTGTCTGTCTGTCTGTCTGTCTGTCTGTCTGTCTGTCTGTACCACCATTCTGGCAAAACCCTTGGAGCTACAGATCTAAAACTTGGTATGCATATACAACTTTACTCCAAGAGTAATATGGGCTGGGTCCCACTTGGCCACACCTCCTCCTTTCACTGTGTAAGGCAAAAATGCCAAAAATAGTATTTCAGCAACAAAAAACCCCCCTAGGGAGTTAGACCCATGAACCCATATATATATATATTTGGAATCGATATAATCTGTGGAATGTTTTAAGTGCATGTATAAGACCACACCCATTACTATTTTTACGTTAGGTTTAAAAAAAGCCAAGAATGGTACTTTGACCCGATAAACGCTTGCATACACAACTTGACGTTTAGAGTGACACAGGTGGAATCCCTCCTGGTTACACCTCTTTCCATTGGTGTGCAAAGTGAAGAAGTGCCAAAAAAAGATATTCTGAATAACACTTGCACCAAAGGAGTTAGATCTATGAACACGCTTGGATATATATTTTGGTCAATGAGTATGTGTCTAGACATCACGGCTAAACACTGGGACAAAAAAGCCGAAATTCAGCATGTAAGCTCCTAGAACCCCGGGTGAGCATTAGTAAACACTGTGGGCATGGTAATAGGTATAATTTCTCATAGCCACACCCACAGGAAGATATTGTGGCTAAAAAAGTTAATCATCGATCAATCAGGGGAAAATTTGGCATGTGGTCTCCAAGTACCAGGGAAAGCAATATTCACCGGATTGGGTGTGGTCTGTCCTTAGCCACACCCACTGGATGTTGTTTTGGCAATTAAAAGCTAATCTTTAGACCAACCAACCAGACTGAAATTTGGAATGAGACTTCCAGGCAACTGGGTGAGCATTACTAATTATGTGTGTGTCAATAGGTGTGGTTTATTAATTGCCACACCCATAGGACGTCATTACGCCTTCCAAGAACTCATTTATGGAGTAATCAAGTTAAAATTGGGCATATGGAGTCCAAGTAACCCAGTGAGCATTATTAACTAAAATTAAGTGTGGGAATGTGTGTGGTTTTGTATTAGCCACACCCACAGGAAGTAGTTATGACTGCCTAAAGCTAAATAAAGGGCCAACCATGCTGAAATTTGAGTGGCTTCTATAATGTTTCATGTTGAAATTGGCTGGGCAACGCCGGGTATATGTTGATAGTATATATATATATATATATAAAAGGAGATGTCTGTCTGTCTGTGTGTTTGTACCATCATTCTGGCCAAACTTGTTGATAGATTTCTCTGAAACTTGGTATGATGATAGGTTTTGACCCAACTCAAAACATGGGCTAAAAATTTCGAAAATAGTTACCATGGTAATGAGAAATAGCCAAATATGGTTTTTGGCCAGAAAAAAACCTTGGAGCTACAGATCCAAACCTTGGTCTGCATACACAACTTCATTCTGGGAGTAACATGGGCTGGGTCCCACTTGGCCACACTTCTTCCTTTCCCTGTGTAAGGCTAAAAATGCCAAGAATGGTATTTCAACAAAAAACATTTAAACCTAGGGAGTTAGATCCATGAACCCTATATATATTATTAATTATTAATGACTGTATCTGCGACTGTAAAGTGAAGAATCATCCCACAGCTGCAATCAGTCCTTCTTCGCCATGCGCCACTGTCTCTTGTCCTTGGCAAGCATCCTAAGCTTCCGCAGTTTCTTTTTCAATCTGAGTGTGCCAAAGCCTGCTCCTCTGAGGTCAGCTCACAATAAGCTGAACAGGTTTGAGCAGTGACGGCCTGTACGGGATCTGTATTTGCTGGATCCCAGTACTGCAAATTCCAGCGCTTGTTGTGCAGGTGTGTTCTCTGGCATTCGTAGCACATGGCCGAACATGGACCATCTCTGTTGGTTCAATCTTCACAGATAGTGGGACTACATTACACATTTTGTATAAGGCATCGCTGGAGATCACACTGTCTGGCCGGCGATGGCCGGTGATGGTGTGAAGGTGTCTGTGGTGGCAGGCATCTAGCTTATCCAAAAATTTCTTTGGAGCTGCCCAGCTGTTACAGTCGTACATCTGTGACACACAGGTTGCATCATATAGATGTATCTTGATTGTCAAGGGGATCTTCGAACCTTGAATCCATAGTTTACAGTAGGACTGGAAAGCAATGTTTTCCTTGATGCAGCGAGCTGTGATGTCAGACGAGCTGCAGAGTAATGAACTGAGTATTTTACTCCTCCACTTCTCCTTGCCACATAGGGTCACACCATCCTCGTCAACTTCTTGTGTGTGAGATAGGTGCACATGGGTAAACTCAGTCTTGGCTTAATTCATGATTTAATTCATGAACAGGTTTTCATCCTTGAGTTGCTCTGCAGCTGTTGGTAATAGGTCATCAAGGGGTTGTTTTCCTCATCTATAAAATCCACGTCATCTGCATATTCCATCTCCAGGGAAAGCAATATTAACCAGATATGGGTGTGGTCTGGCCTTAGCTATACCCACTGGAAGTCGTTTTGGCTATTAAAAGCTAATCAAACAACCAACCAGACCAAAATTTGGAATGAGACTGCCAAGCAACTGGATGAGCATTACTAATCAAATGTGCATGTGTCAATGGGTTTGGTTTGGTTTGGTCATTGCCACACCAATAATATACCATTATGCCTTCCAAAAACTCATTTATGGACTAATCAGGCTGAAATTGGGCATATGGAGTCCAAGTAACCCGGTCAGCATTATTAAATGCTATTAGGTACAGTAATGTGTGTGGTTCGGTATTAGCCACACCCACAGGAAGTAGTTACGGCTGCCTAAAGCTAAATAAAGGACCAACCAGACTGAAATTTGAGTGGCTTCTATAATGTTTCATGTTGAAATTAGCCGGGCAACACCTGGTATATGCTGCTAGTATCTATATATATATATAAAATCAAAAATGGGATTGTAAATCCAAAAAAACTTTTGAACGGAACCTAGCCAGGCAAAGCTGAGGCCATATTTGGACTCAGTGTGTTCTTGTGGATGTCCACGAACCAAGGAATTCATGAAGTGGTGAGTTTTTGAATCTTTGCCATTTTGCATGAAAAAATAGAAGTTTCTTCTCTGAAAAAAAAAAACAAAAACAAAAACAACAACAACAAACAAACAAAAAAACAAAGCCAAACACTTAGAAGATCAAAGGATAAAAACCCCATAAGAAGTGTCACTTCCACCATGAACAATAAAAAAAAAAAAAGATCAAAGAAATAATAAAAAAATAACCGATATCCATCCCATGACAATACAGACACTCCATAAAACAGACCAATGCAGAGACACTCTCTATAGATTAAAACATGAGTTCCAATTCAAACCTTTAAAGAAATTCAGTCCACTAAAAGTAATCTCCAGATTGAATAAAGTAAGTTGTACACCCAATAACCAGGCAATCCCATTCACGCTTCATTTTACACCTTAGTGCAACTAAAAACAAAACCAAAAAACCCCCAAAACAACAACTATAAAAAAAACCCTATTGCAACCACAAAACAGAAAGAAAAAAACCCCTACACATTGAAATTTAATTGTTGGGTTTTGAATTTAGTCTTCTCTCGACCAAACCATTAACAAACATCTACATTTAATTAACAACCTGCAGCATTTATTTCAAGCAGATCTAGCTCCTACAACCACACCATGTACATTCTACTATGAAATCAGATAAAAACTCACTAAAGCACAAGTACCTCTACCCTTACAAAATTACATTTCAAAATAGCATTACCAACCAACCCAACTCAATAAACAAATAAACATCAGGTAAACCTGAATTATGAAGTTACCTCTGGATAACTGAAAGAAACTGATTGTACCCTTCAACAATTGAATATCTCACTAAACCAACAATTCAATATTAACAAATGAATTAACTACACCTCCATTAATTAAACAGATCAAGTCATTCAACACCTTCAAACGACAATCAAAGGCAAAACAAAGGAATGTTATAATGCTACAATTATACTGAAAGGCATGCACACATCATGAAATTTAAGAACCAACAACCACAGAAGCAACAAATATGGAAACAACAACAGTGACAACCAAACACATCTGGCTAAAAGTATGTTTCCAATATGATACTGCCACAAACAATGCAAGATAGAACAAGGAGACCATTGGAAGGACAAGAGAGGTGTGCCAACACTGCAATACACAGAAATGGGAAAAAGAGCCACCAGGACCTGTCTGCTGTTCCTATGGAAAAGTCAGTTTACCACTCATTGAGGAGCCCCCACTGATCCCCAAGAGGCTACTTTAAGACAACACTGCAACTGACAAGTATTTCAGAAGTAATCACGATAAGTACAAAACTGCATTCCAGATGACCTCCTTAGGAATGTATAACAACTAGACCAACCAAGGATTTTACACCTCATTCAAGATTCAGGGCCAGTGCTATCACAAAACTGGAGCACTACTTTCATTTCCAGAGGAGGAACCAAAGTTCCTAAGTGTACTTCATGGGAAATACAGATGAGGAGGCCAAGCAACAGAACAGGCATGTTGGTGAAGACCTGCCAATGAACATAGTCACTGAGTTGCAAAAAATGCTCCATCATAATCTTGCCTATGTGAGCATATTCATATATGCTTCAGAGAATATCTACTTGCCAGACCATAATTAAACAATTAGAAAGGACATGAAACCAGCCAGAGAACATGAACAACGCTACATTCAGCATCTGTGAATGAGGTGGCAATAATCCTCATTAACCAGCAACATGGAAGCAAGATGCTCTGATGACTTGAAAACATTCAATGGATAAGTGTACTCAACCTATCACAAGGTCTGCTGACTCTATGACCTACTAGAGGACGACAGCCACTGGTAAATAATGATGGAGGTAACTTCCGCCACTCGCTGCCCAGATGATAACAACATCTCTTTGCCATCATGTTTGCAACATGCAACAGGAGTGATCCACTAACTATTTGGGAAGCACACAGACTACAAAATTACTGCAACACCATGACATACACCATGCCTCTCCATAACAATAAAACACAACTTCATTGTATGCACTTACTCAGCAGATACACACACACACGCATAACTATCACATGGTGGTATTTATTTTTTCCCATGATCACCTTTAGAAGTCTTAAGTTCTTCTCCATCCCAGCAAGCTTGTCCATGTCCTCCTTGTCCAAGAGAAGAGAGGTGGCTTTATAGTTCTCTATGATCCTGGTGAGATTCACTGTCTTGGGAATCACAACCATACCACGATGGAGACCAAAGGATATGCACACCTAGTTAGAGGAATGTAAAATAAAGTTGCATCTTCACTTGGATATCTCCTCAGGGTAAGAAACACTCCTCACTTGAGCTGGTGTGGCATTCAATTTAGCTGCAATCATCTTAACCACAGGATCATCCATTAATACTGGCTCCGAATCCTTGGTGGGAACTGGACGTCCTGGATTACCAAGAGGTGTGTAAGCCTCAAATAAGATCCCTGCATAATAATAAGACAGAATAAATACCACCAAACTGGCATACACAAAGAATCATCCAAGAAGATAGTAGTAATGCCTTTGCTATCGCAGTAGTCCTTAAGCTTCTGCTGCTGGAAGTAAGGGTGGCACTCCACTTGGTTCACAGCAGGGACTATCTTGGCCGTCTTCAGCAAAGTCTCTGTCTTGGTGATGGAGAAGTTGGAGATCCCAATGGCTCTCACTAGTCCCTTGCCCATCAGCTGTTCCATGCCCTTCAGGCATCAACAAATAAAGAAAGAAGTGTCACATGATTTATCTGTGTTTAATTACATTCTAGTCTAAATCAATATTTCATTTGCTTGTGTGTAACAATTAAAAATATATGTTTTTAATTATAATAAAATGACAAAAGCTTACATTGCAGGCTCACCTCCCAAGAATGACTGATACTTTCTGCATTGTACATAAGTTTATCTTCATCACGGAAGGGAAAAGAAGATCCTTTGACACAACGAAATGGACTATGAATGAGGTAAAGGTCGAGGTAGTCCAGCTGCAGGTTCTTCAAGGTGAGCTGGCAGGCTGGGAGGACATCCTCTGCAGCATGATCACAGCTCCTACATAAAAGTCAATTCAACACCTCTATAAGATATTTGAACACACACAATCCATCACATTGGCATATATCTAACCAAAACCATTCATGGAATAGTCACAACAAAAAAAGAAAGACACAAATTTTAGTGATTTTTACCAGATCTACCATGCCAATGAGCTCTGCGAATAAAAATGAATGAAAATTTTATCCTGAGCATCAAGTGCAAACAGACTTACTTGATCTTAACATCTCCAAGAACAATGCACTGATCCCTTAAACTCTATTGTAAAATATGCACATTAGTTTTTAACTATTTGCTTATAAAACATATCTCGTACATGGCACTCCATGCTGGATGTCACATGACTGTGGCACACCTCCAACTGCTGTCCCAATCCCTTCTCCATAATGAATAATAGATATCAGAACACCAGTCTTCCTGATTTTTCTTGCTCTCTAACCTCAAACTAGAGACACATCACCTCATGCATTGGGTCATTGGCTACATGGAAGGGACCATCCAATGTGTTTGTGCTTTGTGACATTTATTGTTGTCTGCATTATGACACACATCCTACTCTTGGTGTTAGTTCCAGCCTACATTGATATCATTGGCTAAAAGCTTTGGACCTACAGCTACATTTTATCATCTGTGAATTTCATACTCATGCACAGTTGCTAACTGGCTACATCATTCAGTTTTCATGACATTTTCTATAAATTAATCAGCCAAACAAAGAAAGAGAGAGAGAAAGAGTGAGAGAGAAAGAGAGAGAGGCAGAGAAATGCAACAAAAAAACAAAACAAACAAAAAAAAAAAAAAAAGAGAGAGAGAGAGAAAGATGAGAAAAAAAAAGTGAACATACCATAGCTTTGAGGTGATAAATATATCTTCTCTCTTGACCACCCCTTCTTTGAAGCACTTTTGTATGGCCTCTCCAACCTCATTCTCATTGAAGTAGGCATGTGCACAGTCTATGTGCTTGTAGCCTGCCTTCAGGGCAGCTTCTACAGCTGCTCCAACCTCCCCAGGTTTTGACAGCCAGGTCCTGTAGATCAAGTACAGATACTCAAATTATATTTGCAGCTGTTCAGTACTAGAAAGACAAGCAACAAGCAATCTTGTACCCCAGTCCAAATGCAGGCATCTTGCCTCCAGTGTTCAGAGATAAACTTATCTGGATAACAATAGCATTCCAATTAAGAACTCCAACATTAAAATGCGGAACAAACCTCTTACCTTCTCCATAGCAACTTCTTTTTCTTCCCTGCCTTTATCCTTTAGAAAGTTGAGATACTAACTCACTAAAACTCTGTCAAATGTTGCACAAGGTGACACTGTGTTTGAGTAAATGTATTGACTCAGGGACTGCATCAGATGATCAGAGGAATTGAGGGAGAGGCCTGTAAAGTAAAATTTGTAAAATTTGGTCCCCGTTAAAAGTGGTTCTTCCCCGCAGAAAACTGCTATCAAAAACGGTCCCCCTTCATAAATAGTGGTTCCCCCCCCTTCATAAATAGTGGTCACCCTTTGCGCAAGTAGTTGTCCATCAGAGAAAGCCACCCAGCACACTGTGAAAAAGTCGTCTTGGTCCCAAACCCCTTTATTCACAGCACTAGAATACTCCCGGACCAACCGAGACTAGTGACTGAGGAGGGGGTATGATCTTCAGGAATCTGGGAGTGAGATACCAAGAAAGAGCAAGATGCAGGAGTGAGGTTGCCAGAAGGGGTGCAAGATTGCATATATTAATGTATAGTAGTCAACATACATTTAACTATAGCTAATAATATTGGGTGTGAATTATAGATAGCTAAAACAGTTAGCCTTTTTTCTTCTTTTTTTTTTTTTTTTTTTTTTTTTTTTTTTTTTTTTTTTTTTTTTTAAAGAAAAAAGTGTAACAATAAAACATTATTAAATATCACACTCCAAATATGCAGTATATATGTAGCTATCATAATTACAGAGTTAATATGTAGTTGTTGTTTTTTTTTAATGTGCTTTTATAATCCCATGTTGCTGATTTTGACCTTGAAATCATCAGAAAGAATGTGATTTTCTGTATAAGCCAGATTGCCCTGGGACAGACAAGATAGCAGGAAGGGGCCTTTCTCCAAGGTCGGATGTGCAGAGAGTGGTTCCACATGGATGTTATGGATAATCTGGAAATTGAAATGCAATTATAGTCTGTGCCTTACAGTATCTCAGTGATTTCACTTATTGAGCCACAATTATATAGCAACTTATTCTGTGCTGTCATAACTGATTTTTCTGTATTAGTTCGTTTATAAAGCTCCATTGTTTACATGGATATTGAACTTTGTCATCCAGAAAAATAATTATGTGACTGCTTGACAATCTCCTATCTACATATATATTAGAAGACCTATGTAACTAACTATGTAACTATGTTCGTCCGTTTCTCAAAATCCCTCTGTTAGATTTTGACCAAACTTTTAGAGATGGAGGAGACCCACCCTGAGATGGTTTTATGCCAGGTGGCATGTCTGGGAAAAAAATGAAATTTGTCTGTCTGTCTGTACGTCTGTCTGTCTGTACGTCTGTCTGTCTGTACGTCTGTCTGTCTGTACGTCTGTCTGTCTATACCATCATTCTGGCCAAACCTGTGGGTAGATTTCTCTGAAACTTGGCATGATGATAGGTTTTGACCCAACTTAAAATTGGGCAAAAAAACAAACCCCCCCCCCCGAAAATGGTTACCATGGTAATGAAGATAAACCAAAAATGGTATTTTTTCCAGAAAAACTCCTGGAGCTACAAATCTAAAACTTGTATGCATATATGACTTCACTCTGGGAGTAACATGGGCTGGGTCCACTTGACCACACCTCTTCCTTTACCTGTATAAGGCTAAAAATGCCAAAAATGGTATTTCAACAAAAACACTTGAACCTAGGGAGTTAGACCCATGAACCCAATATATATTTGAAATCAATATAATCTAGGGAATGTTTTAAGTACATGCATATGACCACACCCATTTCTGTTTTATGTCAGGCCCAAAGAAAGGCCAAAAATGGAACTTTGACCAGACTAACCCTTGGAGCAACAGACTTAATACATGGTATGCATGCACAATTTGACTTTGGGAGCAACATGGGTAGAATCCATCTTGGTTACACCTATTCCTATTGGTGTGTAAAGTGAAAAAGTGCCAAAGAAAAAGTGCCAAAGAAAAATTTCCGAAAAACGCTTGGACCAAAGGAGTTAGATCTATGAACACACTCATATTTATTTGGTTCGTAAGTATGTGTGTCTAGGCACCACAGCTAAGCATCTGGATTAAAAGGGCCGAAATTTGGCATGTACTCTCCAAAAACATGGGTGAACGTTCTTCAACAAATGTAGGTATTGTAATGGGTGTGTTTTTGCCATAGCCATACCCACAGGATGTTATTTTGGCTGAAAATAGTTAGTCAGAGACCAATAAGGCAAACATCTTGTGTGTGTTTTGAAGTACCCAGGAAAGCATTATTAACCACATGTGGGTATGGTTTGGCCCTAGCCACACCCACTGGAAGTTGTTTCAGCTATTAAAAGCTGATCAAATGACCTACCAGACTGAAATTTGGAATGAAACTTCCAAGCAACTGAGTGAGCCTTACTAATCACGTGTATGTGTCAATGGGTGTGGTTTGGTCATTGCCACACCCATGGGACATCATCATGCCTGCCAAAAACTCATTCATGGACTAATCAGGCTGAAATTGAGTATATGGAGTCCAAGTAATCGAGTGAGCATTATTAATTACATAGGGGCATGGTAATGTGTGTGGTTTGGTATTAGCCTCATCCATAAGAAGTAATTTTGGTTGCCAAAGGCTAATTAAAGGGCCAACCAGGCAAATATTTCATGTTGACATTGGCCAGGCAACCCAGGGTATATGCTGCTAGTATGACATAAAGATAGCTAGAAACCAAACAGAAATACACTTAAAAAATATATGTTGGATTGATATATAAAAGCAATGTAAATTATTTTTTTTAAAATAACAACAATAATAAAAATAATGATAATATCAAGACAAGAAGTAACCCAGTATATTACATATATGATAAATATGGTGTATAAGTTGGTGTAGCTACATGGGTTTTAAATGATATTATTCCATATTTAAGTATTTTTAAAGATATCTCAGTAGGCAGGAATCAACTGTGAGTCCAAAGCAAAAACACTCACAGCCATGCAGGTAATGTAATCTGTCAGGGAATTCAAGGGCATGGTATTAGAATAATTTACCAATGCTTATTATATTTCTGAAGAGTACTTCACTCATTTGGGGTAGGAATTGAAAATCAAGAAGTTATTCCAGATGTCACCTCCTTCATAGCTAGTCTAGAGTAGCCCCCATTTGCTGTGTGTGCCGGAGTGCTTGCGCGCTTGCCTGCCTGTGCGTGCATGTCTGGAAAGTGGAAATTGCTAGCTCAGTATTTTATACTTAAAAAAATTATAGTCAGCATTTGTTATTGTAAATTCAGCACTTCTCTTTGGTATGAATGTATTGTGTGGCTCATTTGTTGAAATTATTGATAATTCATTAAATGTTACACATTATCAATATTCAAAGAACTGGAACTCTTGCAGCTTCACAGAAATTAGACAAACCACCTGCATCTGACTTTAAAAAGGTAATGGTTCAAGGACTCCTCTGCTAGTTAAGGTATCCTCCATCACACCAGATCATGGATGTTATATATAAAAAATTTTAAAATGCAAATATAAAAAAGGTACCAACAACATGGAATGACTGATCTCCTGGGGTAATACCAGGACCAGGACCTGACTCTAAATAGCTGGAGCTGGAAATTCAACAACGTACTATAAGATGAAATTATTGACCATCATTTGAGGTTGTAAACTTTTATATCACTCATGGACATTGATGCGGTTTACTTAATCTTTCTGCTCAAGTATATCTTTATTTATATTTATTAATAATCATTTAAAACCAGGCAATGAGAATTTATAAATAGGTAAGCTATGACATAGAGAGTTCAGTCTTATGACAGTAAATGTGTAACATAAAATTAGCTGATCAAATCATCCAGAAAAAACAACAATAACATGTATAAATGAAATAAATATTTATCTAGATGTTTACCATAATCAGATGAGGTTACAGTACCAAAACAAGTTATAATAGTACACAATATACATGCCCAACAGATGATAATACTGGGCATCACAGAGAGATGGCAGGAGGGACTAGAGCTTCTTTGGTAGTAATTTTGAGCACTTGATGCCTCTGTGGCTGGCTTTCTCAGGCTTGACAAACAGGCCATAGTTCTTCTTGCAGGTGAAGTTGCATTTACCCTGCACCGTGCCATCGTTCTTACCCACTATAGAACAACACACAATTGTGGATGATCATGTTAACAATATTAATACCAATAAATGTGAACCCATGCAAAGTCCACAATTTCTAGCAAATATGCTCTTGAGAGAAATGTAAGGGGGGGGGGGGGGGGGGGGGGAGGAAGGATAAATAAATAAATCAATTTAAAAAAATAATAATCAAATTACAATCAAAACAACAAACATTGATGGCAATAATAATATATCATGATAATCTACTTGAAGCATGTAACAGAATACACCATACAAAGGTAAAAACAGTTTCACACACCATTAGCTTGGTTGCAGCTTTCTTTTGTTGTCAGGCTCATGAAATAAATAACCAATAACTTGTGCATCTGAGCAGTGTGATCATTACCAGTTCACACCTACTCACTGCAGAGACCACTGTGGACTAGACTGACTGTGTGTACTACCCACTGAGCATATTACACCAAGCTTCCTGATCTGAGGGGACACATCACCATGTCACAGCATACATCTCTCCACTCCAGTGCTAATGCAGTAATTAGCATTCTATTTCAAGCACCTGAGATGCCACTGAAGTCAGAAGTCACCAAAACATATCCCGTAATTTTTGATACATGTATGTAAACAAATAATATAAAAATATATAAACTTGCAGAAAATTAATTGAAAACCATTCCTTACCCAGTTTTCTAAGCTCCACTCCTAACCATACACCATCCAAAAAAAAATCAGTGTTTCCAATGAACTTATCACCTAATCTCTTTGTTGACAAAGTCACACATGCCCTCAACAAGGACAACATCTGGAAATCCCCTATCGCTGATCAGACTGGTTGAACTCCAAGGACTGCTTTAAACTAGATCTGGGTCTGCACTATCACTGTAAGCAGTAAGTTTCATCTCTGGCCAACCAAGAACTGGCAACAGTTTTAATAGAGATGGTGTTTGATGGTTGGGGGTTGGTGTCACTTGCATAACAATATTAATATTCTAATTATTTGGGCTGTGGCTCTATACTCCATATTGGTCAAATCAACCAGAAGGTGTGGCTAAACATGGAAGATTCATACTCAACGCAATGCATATACAAAACTATTAAAATGTCTAAAAAGACAAGGGTTCACTTTCCATACAGATATGCACTTTCAGATGTAAATGCAGTTCCAAAATTGCTTTTTCATGCATCCAATACCAATGCCCATTACAGTGGAAAGGTAAAGGAAAGTTCTTCCTTGACATAATTTTATTCCAGTGGCCAAGCAGTTAACAAAAACCCAAGGAAATATTTTAATTCTAAATGCTATTTTAAAACTACCACCACATACCGAACAGTACATGCCAAATTCTATCGTAATTGTCCCAGTGGTTACATGTAAATAGAATGATAGATAGATGGGCAAACTACTGTAATTGCACATTTTATTATGCAAGAATCACCCCCACCCAGCTGTTCTCTAAATCCCAGTAGTTATGCACAAATAAAAAAGATGGATTGATAGACTAGACTACAGTAGATTAGAGAAAGACAGACAAAATGTAGAAATTTAAAATCTTCATGTAATAACTATCTGAAGTGCTCATGCCAAATTTCATCCAAATTGGCTCAGCAGTTCTTTAATCAATGATTTTGCACAAATACAAAAAAAAAAAAGAGAAGACAATAAATGATAATCTAAAATTTGTAATAACTGTCCCACCCCAAGTGCTCATGCCAAATTTCATCCTATCCAGCCAAGCAGTTCTCTCAATCTCAGAAGTTATGAAAAAAATTGAAAAAGATAGGCAGAAAGACAAAAAGATGACAATTTATAACGTAATTATGTAAAAGCAATCTGGGATAGACTAACGATATAGCAATTCAAAATTTAAATTATGTAATTACCATCTCACACCCACCCTCAAGTGCTCATGCCAAATCTTATCGAAATGGGCCAAGCTGTTATCTCAGTCCCAGTAGTTATAAAGCAATACAAAATTTAATCATGTAATAACTATCTCACACCCACCCCAATAGCTCATGCCAAATTTCATCCCAACATGCCCAGCAATTCTCTAAATCCCAGTGGTTATGTACAAGTAGAAAAGGAGAGATAGATAAAAATTATTATATGGCTGTCCACTAAATGAGGAGTGGCTGCCTTTTGGCAGACATTCTGCTAGTATATATATATATATATATAAGGATACAAAAATATAATCATCTTTCTAACAGTCCCTATTTCTATTTTCAATCATTTCTTGGCCAGTGACATCTCATAGAGAGAACTTCTCGTCAGCTTCGATGTCCCATGCTTCTTGCCAGGGCATTCCTTCCACCAAGAACTTAGCATGCTGAATGGGAGAGGGAGAACAAATAGAGATTATTCCGTATAATATCATTCCATATTACTTCTATGCATTACATTATTCAAATGAAACAAACTCCAACATCCTTTTACTGTAGAGAAACCCAAAGTTGTAAATGTAACCACAACATAACCTCATCCAAGTGTTCTAAACAATTATTTTTCTTGTCTAAAAATTAATAAATATTATAGTAATTATTTGCCACAGTTTTACTATAAATTTCCCATGTGTGTGTTTATTTATTTATCGTTTATTTGTAGTGTATAGACTCCATCAGTTCCCACTAAAATTTGTTATCTTTGGTACCAATGGCTGGAAAAATGTGTAGCGTTTGTAACTTGGTTTCAAAAACAATAAAGCTTTGAATTGGCCATAAATAGTGCTATGACAAGACAAATAAAAACCATCATTTGCAAATGAAAATTAAACGGTGTTTGCTAATTATATAAATCTGAGCATTCCTGTTGGCATGGTCAGTTATCTTCTGAGTAGTGGTGGTCAACTAACCTCCTAACCCCCCTCCCTTATCCTTACAATCAAACTAACAAAGTAATGGACTAACAAATGAATGAACAGAGCAGTGCAGTTGGGAGGACCAGTGAGCTTATAAAGCATGAAACACCAGAACAGTACTAAAAGGTAAATTAAAAAAGAAAAAAACCCACAACCAACAACAAAATTCCATTTAAATACACACACACACACACACAAAATATATATATATATATAAACACTAAAAAGGACACACAAAAACAACCCACTACATAAACTTCCATTAAAATATGTTTATATGTAATCATTGTGTATGTGAAGCAAGAGTGTCAGTCAAGAAGGACATTAAAAATGCATCCATCCATGGGACTATGACAACAAAAATTCTATAATTTGATATATTTAGTTGGTCTCTTTGTTCTCAGTCACATGCCAGATGTTTGGTATTAAAAACAACCAGCAGAAATGGTTGAAAATGCTGCTTTATCATCTCCTTTCCCAAAGCAGCACTCCAGAATATTGAAGAGAGTCCCTCTGGCATCCAGAGAGCTGGCTGCTAAGAAGCTTGCATCCATTGTGTCCAGTGCATCTTGGTGTTTAAGGTTGCCATTAAGAAAAGGAAAAAGGTGGAATCTTGTGTCAGCAGTAAACAATCTGGTCAGGAAGGAATCTGATGCTCTTTCTACACCAGGGAAGCCTGGCCATCATACCAAGAGAAAGGTTTTCGGTAAGTCTCATGACTCCCTTGAGCTATTTTCTTCAAAGGTGGCATCCATGCTGGAAGAAGGTAATTATAAGGTTGCTGTCAGGTTGGTATGTGCTGTGGATGTTATGGCAGATCATTCATTGGAGACGTTGGAGGCTTGGAAAGGAAACACCCTGAGGCTCACCCTGGTTCTTCCATAATGCCACCCCCTGACCCTTCTTTATTCTCATTTGCAATCAGTAAGTCTACCATCAGTAAAGTCATAAGTTCATTCCCTAATGGATCAGCTGGTGGGCTGGATGGTTTCAGTCCTCAGCACCTTAAAGGCCTGATAGGTTCCTCTGCTGGTGAAGGGAGTCTTTCACTACTAAGAGCACTTACCTCCTTTGTCTCACCTCCTTTGTCTCTCTAATCCTCAGAGGTGACACTCCAGTTTCTATACATCCTCATTTCTTTGGTGCTTCTCTTGTAGCTCTACGTAGGAAAGATGGAGGGGTTCGCCCTATTGCAGTAGGCTGTACCTTGGGAAGACTGGCAGCAAAGTGTGCTGGCCTTCAAGCCCTGTCAATAATTCCTGATATCCTGGCCCCTCAGCAGTTGGGTTTTGGGTGTGTCTCGAGGGGTTGAGGCTGCAGTGCATGCTGCTCCAATCTACCTTCACAACCTTCAGGAAGATCAAGTGATGTGAAGATGGACTTTACTAATGCCTTCAACAGTATTCGCTGGGATAAGATGTTGTGCGATGTGGAGGAGTATATTCCTGAGTTTCTTCCCTTTATTCACTCGGCGTATTGCTCATCCTCTTTCCTTTCATGGGGGCATAAAGTGCTACTCTCTTCCGAGGGCGTTCAGGAGGTGACCCTATGGGGCCCCTCCTATTCGGGCTTACTATACATAAGTTGAGTGCCAAGATGAGGTCAGAGTTTGCAGTATTCTATCTGGATGATGGTAGCCTGTGAGGGAACCGGAAAGATGTAATTCATGACATCAAGAACATTGAAGTGGAAGCAGAAGCTCTTTGTATCATACTAAACAGAAAGAAAGTAGAATTGATCTGTAAGGATCCTACTTCCAGAGGATTTGTTCTTGGTGCTCTTTCTGGAGTTTGTATCATCAACCCAGAGGGTACCAACCTTTTGGGGTCTCCTTTAAGAGGTTCACAATCAGTTGATAATGTTTAAAAGAGAAAATTGAGCTACTACATTTGATGGATGATAGATTAGAACATTTGCAATCCCATGATGCTATCACTTTGCTGTGTCACTCTTTTTTGATCCCTAAGATAATGAACATCCTTTGTTCAGCTCCCTGTTCTCTTCTAGTCATCTTCCATCTTATGATCTACTCCTCAAGTCCATCCTCAGCAATATTACCAACATCAATTCTTAGAACAATTTCTAATCTTGGCTTCAGGCCACACTCCCAGTGAACCATGGGGGAATCGGAATCAGAAGTGCGGTTCATCTTGCTCCCTCTGCCTTTTTGGCTTCAGCTGATGATCGTCCACTCTCATTCATCGTATCCTCCCACTTCAGTTTAGTGAAGTTCAGTACCCTGAGATTGGTGTTGCCTTCTCACTCTGGGGTAATGGCCAAAGTCAGCCTCCTCCACAAGCGTAACAGCAGCAGCAGGAGGGTTTGAAAGAGTGGCAGACTCTGGACTGGTCGCCAAACAATACAACAAAAGAATGAAGTATTACTAATACGTGTTATGCAATAAGAGTGGGGCGATTTTTCTGGGGTGATCTTGAACATTACGTGCACGAATAACAAAGTAATTCAAATACTTCTTTATTGCAATTACCTAGACCTGATTGGTGCTGGTGTAGCGAAGTGCATAGTCTCTTCTTTGGTGGAGGCACTACGAACACATTGTCATCCTCGTTGCCAAACAGTTCTTCGGACACTGTCCTCCGGAATGCCGGGCAGGGACGTTTGGTGCCGTTGGTGTTTGCAGGGCTAGCTCCAGACGAATCCAGTACACTTGGCAACATGCACCTTTCAGGAGGCGTTTCCTGCATCATCTGGTGTTGATGGACATTCTGCTGCTCATTGAGGTAATCATGCAATTCGTCATCATCAGCTGGCATGACAATATACTTTTATGCCATCCTTCTTGTTGAATACAGAGTGGTCTTTCTGGAATATCAGAATGTTTACATTTTGTGTGTATATATACACTGATACTACCTATTACATTAATTTAATTTACACTCTAGTGTTGTAGTCTTTCTTTAGGATGTCTCTTATCCTGCTGGAGAGGTCTTTGGTGTGCTTTCCATTGACTATTGCAGACATGATGAAGAGTTGAGAAGAAGTGAGACTGAGTACAGACTCTGACAAACTTCTCTTATAGTCGTGTTGGTATTGGTGACATTTTATGACATATTATTCAGTCAGAGTTCTGCTAGCCTGCTCCTGGCCTGCTCTAGTTATCACATTATATGCAACTATTTACACACCATACACTTTGCAACAATGTATAATTGAATTGAACAATACCAATACTTGTAGCCTGCTTGTGCCTGCTCCAGTCCTATATTTGAACTCAAGTACTTTATCCTGTATCTCTTCAATGTGCTATCTATCTAGTGAGTGTGCTATCTATCTAGTGTGCTATCTATCTAGTGTAGTTAATCAGACTTTAGTACACCACAGACAAAGTTTATCAATACATATTTGTGGTTAATTTGAGGACTCCTTTCCTGCGCTAAGTAAATTTAAAACAAACCATCACCATGAGAAAATACAGCGTAGACGTATCCACTTAGACAGAAATATTGTACGTGTACAAATAGGCATGTCTGTGCACATGTGTGAGCCAATCAGAGCATAAAAGGAGTATACTTCCTCAGAAAGAAACCAAAAGAACCTACATCTAATGCAAGGACACGTCTGTCCCCACCTTTGACCTACTTTGCAAAGAATGTTTTATTCCACCATCCTCTCCACCTGATTTTCCGAGTGGTCTCTTGACTACAACTCTATCCTGTGAAGACGTCATCAAAGTAGTGTCCACTGTGGAAGTTTCAACCCCTACAGAAGGTCACTCCAAATGTTCAACACACACGAGTCCACTACCTCTCAATTATTATTAAAAAAAAAAAAAAAAAAAAAAAAAAAAAAAAAAAAAAAAAAAAAATTCCCACTGACTATTTTCAAATGAAAGACTTGGCTCTGAGCAATGGACGAACATTCATTAGAAGTGACTGTGCAATATGATGCTGTGGACAGAAAATTGACCAGGTGGATGATAGGTGGCATGTCTGTGCATAGACCTCAGATATTATTTTCTTAGGTTGTTGAGGTCATTTGGACTCATGTTTATGGTCTACCAGAGCGGGAGTCTGTTGCATACAGTCTCCATCGGACCAGAATCATTTTGCCTGTGTGTGAAGGACACAAAGGTCAAGAAGGGAAGGTTGGACTTATTTCTTGACCAAAATGATGAAAAAATATTGGAGAAATACACTTCATGTCACCTAACCAGTTACTCTTGGTCTGTCATGGAATCAGCCCCTATAATCAGCCTTCTCTGCCATGCAGAAAAACATATCTGGTATTCTGCACCGAATGCAACAACTATGCTGAAGTGTTGCATCTCAAGCACAAATGTCGTTGGAGGTGTATGTGGAGGATCCTCATGTTCTTGACGGCCATGGTGGCCCACAGGATGAGAAATGATGTCAACATATTTGATGACATTCCTTCGACACTGTCAACCACAGACGCAATCGAGGACGGACTGTGCAGGTTAATGGACTAGAGTGCAATCAGACGTCATATCACGGAATCAGACAGGTCAGACCTGACCTCCATCCTGGAAGACACCGATACTAACAGCCAAGTCATGCTCAGAAATCTTGAGCAGCCAACAATGGATGCCAATGTCAACTCTGTTGTTGTTCTGTCACACCCAATGTGTATTTGTACAAACCAACCAAAATGCTGGAAGCATTCAAGAAAGGCAGATGCTTCCCCATGTGAACCTCTAATTGTTGCTTCGTTGCCATGTCAACCTGTCTGTGCAGGACTTTTTGGCATTGAGCCATCCCTCTAGTTTTGGAATTGCAACTTGAACAACTTAATTTCTTTAGGAAGTTGTTCAAGTTGTCATGCCAACACTGGAGGGATGGCTCAATGCCAAAAAGTCCTGCACAGATTAAAAACTAATATAAAATTCAATTAAAAAAAAAAAAAAAAAATGAAAAAAAAAAAAAATAAATAAATAAATAAATAAAATTCCATCTAATAGGTACACACACACAACCAAATCCAATTACATACTCAACCAAATTCCTATACGGAATCAACCAACTCAATACCACCCACCCACTTGCTCTCTCCATCAAACATTCCAACCCCCAGAAAGGGCCACTGTGTCTTTGAATATGCTGAGGAAGATATGACTGACGAGCCTGTGGCCTGACTTGCTGGAGATGATGTTGCTGTAGGATGTGGTACCAATCACAATGGATTGTTTTCTGTTGAACTTTCCAGTGCAAACTTTGAGCCACTTTCATTTGAACCAGTCAATATGTATGTACTGGTGTAATTGCACTGATCAAATATTTCTGGTGTGATCATTACACCTTAGGATGGAAATTCAAGCACATCCAACAGCAACAGCATCTCCAGCAAGTCAGGCCACAGGCTTGTCAGTCATAACTTCCTCGACATATTCAAAGACACAGTGGCCCTTTCTGGGGGTTGCTTCTGCTTGAAGGAGGGAGTGGGATTTCCCCCCCTTCATTTGATAACTCCTTGTGGCTGCATCAGGAGTGGCTACCCCACCTCACCTCCACACAGCCACCAATAGGTCCTCTCATTAAAAGACACAGAATGTTGTGCACCTTAAAATTCTTAATACTTATTGAATTATGATTGACTTATGGAAAATTGACGATCAAAAACAAATAAGATGAACATTCCAACCATACAGGCAAAGCTGCAAATGGTTATCTAGTGTCTTAAAAGCTCATTGTTGAAATCTAAGTTTTCTTTCTTTGTAGGGAAAAAAAAAAAAAAAAAAAAAAAAAAAAAAATATATATATATATATATATATATATATATATATATATATTATTTTTTTCCCCTCTCCATGTGCCTATTCGCATGAATTGTAACAAAGCAAATACACAGTTAGTAACAAGAAGAAGCTGTGCATTGCCCAGCCATAATTAGACTACACTCTGTAGTGCACAACACACCATCACAATAAATACATTTCTAACACAATGATTCATGCACTTACTCAGCACACACACACACAACTACAACATAGTGGTATTTCTTTCTTTCCCATGATTACCTTCATAAGTCTTAAGTTCCTCTCCAATCCAGCCAGCTTCTCTATGTCCTCCTTGTCCAAGGTCAGAGAGGTGGCTTTATAGTTCTCTATGATCCTGGTGAGAGTCACTGTCTTGGGAATCACAACCATACCACGATGGAGACCAAAGGATATGCACACCTAGAGAGAGGAAAGTAAAATAAAGTTGCATCTTCGCTTGGATATCTCCTCAGGGTATATGAAACACTCACTTGAGCTGGTGTGGCATTCAATTTAGCTGCAATCATCTTAACCACAGGATCATCCAACAATACTGGGTCAGAATGCTTGGAGGGACCTGGACGTCCTGGATTACCAAGAGGTGTATACGCCTCGAATAAGATCCCTGCATAATAAGACAGAATAAATACAACCAAACTGGCATACACAAAGAATCATCCAAGTAGTGTAATGCCTTTGCTATCGCAGTACTCCTTAAGCTTCAGCTGCTGGAAGTAAGGGTGGCTCTCCATTTGGTTCACAGCAGGAACTATCTTGGCCGTCTTCAGCAAAGTCTCTGTCTTGGTGATGGAGAAGTTGGAGATCCCAATGGCTCTCACTAGTCCCTTGCTCACCAGCTGTTCCATGCCCTTTAGGCATCAACAAATAGAGAAGGAAGTGTCACATGATTTTTCTGTAATTACAACATTCCAGTGTATTGTGTGCAACAATTAAAATATTTTTAATTATAAAAAAAGAGCTTACAGAGCAGGCTCACCTCCCAACAATGTCTGATGCTTTCTGCATTGTACATAAGTTTATCTTCATCACGGACGGGGGAAGAAGCTCCTTTGCGATAACGAAATGGATTATGAATGAGGTAAAGGTCGAGGTAGTCCAGCTGTAGGTTCTTCAAGGTGAGCTGGCAGGCTGGGAGGACATCCTCTGCAGCATGATCACAGCTCCTACATAAAAGTCAATTCAACACCTATAAGATATTTGAACACACACAATCCATCACATTGGCATATATCTAACCAAAACCATTCATGGAATAGTCACAACAAAAAAAGAAAGACACAAATTCTAGTGATTTTTTGCCAGATCTACCATGCCAATTGAGCTCTGCGAATAAAAACGAATGAAAACCTTAATTTATCTTGAGCATCAAGTGAAGTGCAAACAGACTTACTTGACCAAAACATCTCCAGGAACAATGCAACTGACCCCTTAAACTCTATTGTAAAATATGTATTTGTCTTTAACTATTTGCTTATAAAACATATTATGGACATGGAACTCCATGCTGGATGTCACATGACTGTGATACAACCCCAACAGCTGTTCACTTCCAATCCTTTTTCTATAATGAATAGATAGCTGAACATCAGTTTTCCTGATTTTTCTTGATCTCCAACCTCAAGCTAAAAAATATCACCATGTGCATTAGGTCATTGGCCTAATAGAAGCAACTATCCAAGAGGTTTATGGCATTTATTGTTGTCTGCATTTTGACACACATCCTACCTTTGGTGTTAGTTCCAGCCTATATTGATATCATTGGCTAAAAGCTTTAGACCTACAGCTGCATTTTATCATCTGTGAATTTCATATTCTTGCATAGTTGCTAACTGGCTACATCATTCAGCTTTCAAGACATTTTCTATAAATTAATCAGCCAAATAAAGAGAGAGAGAGAAATGTAAAAAAAAAGAAAAAAAAAAAAAAAAAAAAGAAAAAAAGAAAAAAAAAAAAAAAAAAAAAAAAGAAAAGAAAAAAAAAAAAAAAGAAAAAAAAAAAAAGAAAAGTGAACATACCATAGCTTTGAGGTGATAAATATATCTTCTCTCTTGACCACCCCTTCTTTGAAGCATTTCTGTATGGCCTCTCCAACCTCATTCTCATTGGAGTAGCCATGTGCACAGTCTAAGTGCTTGTAGCCTGCCTTCAGGGCAGCTTCTACAGCTGCTCCAACTTCCCCAGGTTTTGAAAGCCAGGTCCTGTAGGTCAAGTACAGATACTCCATTATAATTGCAGCTGTTCAATACTGGAAAGACAAGCAACAATCAATTTCGTACCCTAGTCCAAACGCAGGAATCTTGCGGCCAGTGTTAAGAGACAAACCTAATAGCTGGATAACAATAGCAATCCAATTAAAAACTCCAGCATTAAAATAAAGAACAAGCTTCCTACCTTCCCCATAGCAATTCCTTTTTCTTCCCAGCCTTCCTCCTTCAGAAAGTTAAGGTACTAACGGCCTGAAGCTCGGCAAGGCAAATGTTGCAAGTAATGCGCTCTATCCCACGTTGCAAGTAGTAACGTGATTTATCTAAGTTGCAAGTAGTAACGTGATCATCTGAGTTCGTGTAGTGAGAGACCGCATCAGCTGATCAGTGGAACTGAGGGAGAGGCCTGTCACGTAAAATTTGGAGTCTGGGATTACCGCTTGCTCAATGCTCATGCTTATAGTCCTGTCTCTAAGCCAATGAAATGCACCAGTCTGAGTTTATCCAGCTGGTCCTTCTCTGCAGTGATACACGTTTTACCTAGGATATCATTACAGAATATTATTGTTTTGTAGTTTTTAGTAGCTTTTGGCTTAACCATCTGTGGTAATACTGAATTACCTAATGACACCCAGTCTGCCAGGCTGGAAAGATTTGTCTTACACAAAATTAAATCTCTGCAACTGATCCAGTATCTTTCTACTGGTAAGTATCCCAAGGACTTGCCAAGAAGGACAGAAGGAACATCAGGAACATCAGGAACAACTCTAGAATGCATACTTGGGATGCACAAAGTAAATTATTTCAGTTATTTTATATGCTGTGGAAAGGGAGTACATATGGACTAACACTCACAAATGCAATTTTTAGAGGAAGAGTTGTATTATGTTGGAAATGACAAATCCACAAAGAAGAAGGTTCTTACAGAAATGATGGCTAAAACCGAATTTATTTGCAAAAACTATAAAATTGATGATTTGTAATTTGTAAATAGAATAAACAAATATATTTGTCCTCTCCCCACCCAATCCCACATGGCAATAAAATATTTCTTTTCATGTGTCTGTATGTCTGTCTGTCTGTCTGTCCATAGTTTGTGCAATTTGCCTTGCCAAACTATTGGACAGAGTTCTCTATATGTGATTTATGGCTTAATGATCATAGGATTTATCACAAATTTCCAGTGCAAAGAGTACAGTTACATGTTTTGAAAGGGAATGTGAGCCTTAAGGATAATATAATGAATAATAATATATTTTTTAAATAATAAAAATAAGCCAACTAAGTGCACCATTGGAAATGAAAAATTCAAATGCAATATTATAAACTGATACCAGAGATCTATTGACACAAACTGCAGACTAAATGGTTCATTTTACTATGTCTGCCAACAGCTTTCTTGCAGTAGTATGCTCCCAGGGGGTAATCTCAGACTGGAGGTAATCTGAATCAAGCAGAAACTGCCTCATTTCACTCCAGGTTTTTCACTCTGGTAGGTAGTGAAGGGGTAATCTCAGACTGGGGGTAATCTCAGACTGGGGGTAATCTCAGACTGGGGGTAATCTCAGACTGGGGGTAATCTCAGACTGGGGGTAATCTCAGACTGGGGGTAATCTCAGACTGGGGGTAATCTCAGACTGGGGGTAATCTCAGACTGGGGGTAATCTCTGACTGGGGGTAATCTCTGACTGGGTAATCTCAGACTGGGGGTAATCTCAGACTGGGGGTAATCTCAGACTGGGGGTAATCTGAGACCATGACACTGGACAGAAAATTGCTGTTAAGGGGGTCTGGTACTGAGACTAGTGAAAGAGGGGGAGACTAGTGAAAGAGGGGGAGACCAGTGAAAGAGGGGGAGACCAGTGAAAGAGGGGGAGACCAGTGAAAGAGGGGGAGACCAGTGAAAGAGAGGGAGACCAGTGAAAGAGGGGGAGACCAGTGAAAGAGGGGGAGACCAGTAAAAGAGGGGGTATGATCTTGTGGGAGCTATCCTAGTTTCAGCCTACTGTTACTCTGACAACCTGGATAGCTACACTGGTCCCTAGTCTATATACAATCTTCCCACTGTAAATGTATTAAGGCTACCTCACTGCTCTTGCATTCAGCAGTAGGTTCAGACACTGAGTACTCAGGTCAAGTAGATAAGTACCATAAAGCTGAGCAGGTGAACTGCCAGTCCCAGAAACAACAATAGATCTTAGTTAATATTTGCACACACTGAATTATGCGAAATGATACAATACTTTGGTTGTTAATGAAGAACTAATTATACTCAGTTATCTCTGTCTTTTACTATTTACAGTTCATGGTTACTTCCTGGGCCTCTGCTCCAAGTGGCCGGCTGAATGATTATCAGGTGAGTTCTCAGAATAATCCTTCTCCAGCATCTCTTGGTCACCCACATTTATATTATGTACAGAATTCTCATAACTCTTTTTTGCTTGTCTTCTTAATATTAACTATATTCTCTTTGCTCTCAATTGCTTCTTCTTTCTGTGATCCTTGAGTTAGAGTCATTGGTGTTTGTGACTGGTCCTGTAAGGCAATATCTGATCTTTGTCCATAAATTATCCCCCCCATGGGTTATGACCTGCAATAGGTGATCCCCACTGCCATAACCAATCCTCTTAGAAAGGAAATAAAAAAACTTTTATGTGTGTGCAGGATTTGTTTTTCCTTGGTAACATAATGATATCCACTGTTTATAGACTTTGGAGTACTCCACAAAAGAGAAGTTACTCTAAATTGTGCTGGCCACTGCTATAGTATGGTGGTGGTGCATTAAAAAAAAAAAAAAAAAAAATTTATGAACAATTTTATTGCTGTCCCTCCAACCAGCTAGCTATTAGATATGAATTATTTATAATTAGCTATAATGTGGCTGTCTTGGTTATGAGGGCTCATTTTATTGTCTTAACTCAGGTTAGAAGAATAGAAGAAAAAATAATGCCAAAGTCTCCAAAATTATATCTATGAAATATTCCATTGGTGTACTCAAAGGAATCTCTTTTTCAAGAAATTTGTTCACCTAACATTCTCACTCAGTACAACTCCAGTATCTGCATCTTTCTCAATTTTGAGATATAAATACTGGAGTTGTACTGAGTGAGAATATTAGGTCTATAAATTTCTTGAAATAGAATTTCCATTGAGTGCACTATTGTGAGATTTCATAGATATAATTTTGGAGATTAATACTGTCCTGGCAAGATGCAATTGGTATAATGCACTTGATATCATCGGCAGATATCAGGGCATGCGAATACTTAATAGAATGAGGAAAATCATCCACATAGATTAAATAGAGCATAGGTCTACTTCCCTGTGGCACTCCAGATAAAACAGGTGAAAGATAGAGCATTGATAATTTATAGAGACATACAGAAATCTGCCCATGAGGTATTCTTCAAACAATAACCACACGTCCCCAGTTATACCATAGGTCCACAACTTTATCAGGAATTCTGTGTGAGGTACATTTCAAAAGCCTTTTGAAAGTCCAAGTATATGATGTGTGTTTCTAATCAGCTATCAATCTCTTTATAAACTTAATATACAGGGGTATGAATAACTTTCAAAAGTGGGGGGGGGGGGGGGGGGGGGGATGACATTGAATTGGTTCAAAAATCTGGAGGCATCCCATTAATATATTTACACCCACTATATCTTCAGCTTTGAATTTTTAATATGCCCTGGCCTAGCATATTGACCATACCCTTGTAAATCATTATCAAGTTAAGCAGAAAATATGCCTGCAAATGTAAGATGTTATTTTGTTTTGTTTTTTTAAATTTTATGTGTCAGCAGATTGAGTTCCGAATTCAAGCTGTATATATTTTTTAAAAAGTGTTTAAACTAGGTGTTTCTGTTGATCAGCCTACCACTGAGTTAGTCAATTAAGAATAACCTTGGAGATGTCCCATCATTATGAGCATGGAATGTTTTTTTTTTTTAAATGGATGTAAACTTCGAGGTTAGCTATTTTCCTGCTTGATGGATTTTTAAACGTTTATGGGTGACCACTAAAAGGAAAAGGAAAACAGTTGTAGTTTAGAGTGCATTTCTTTCTTTTCCCTAGAGGAGCACATTTTACTATAATTCATTATTTTCATGTTGCTTTTTAGTTCGCTATCTCCTCCCAGACAATTGGTGGTTGCTACCTGAAGATGGTTCTAGGTGATGTTTGTTGAAGATCAGAGTAAAATTTTTTTATTCCTTAGAGGTGAGGCTCAATTTCTTAGAAATGTAATCATCCATCCGGTGGACAATTCGAGCAGAAGCCATGGATTCTATTTTAGAAAATTATTCATCATGACAGTGGACATGGGGTAAAGCCAAGAAAACTATAAGAACACTAAAATGAAGGCTCAAATTACAGGAGTTGCTATTTTGATTTCTTCTTCGGAATTAAATTTGACGTTAATACCTTTCAATGGTTAACATTTCCTCTACAGTACTTCAAAAAGGAACTTTATCTGCATGTGAAGGTCCAACTGTTGTCAAAACAAATGTTCAGGCTATTATATCTGAAAGATCTGATCTGGATTTTGAGCTCTTTTGGAAATACATTGCGCAGAGATTAGAAATAATATCTTTATTCCAATGCTTGAACATTGTAAAATCTTACAAGAAGATTTGAAGTAGGTGATGCTCCTCTGAGTATAATGTTACTGTTCAAGATCAGTCTTGGATGAAATATTTTGAGATTTTTAATTACATAGTAACAACAATGCAAGAGAGGTTTCAGCAGATAGGGTATCCAATACAGCTGGAAACTCATTTGATAATGATAGTGGTTAATGATGGAACTTTTACAGAAATGGTCATATATATGGAGTGACCTTAATACAGAGAGTCTTAAAATCCAACTAACCTCACTTCATACTAATCCAGAGATTGAAAATAATTTGAAGCCATTATTCGAATATCTCAAGAGTTTAGGTGAGGTTGAAAAGAAATATCATTAAAAGCCATTTGGGCTGTTAATTTGATACTAGTACTGCTAATAATCAATGTTCTCAGGGGAGATGCTTCAGTTAGCTGGATCAAAATTTGACCTTATTCAAGAACAAATTAAGCTCTGCTAAACTGGTGCATGACCATTTATGTGTACAGGATGAAAGCTGACTTCCTCCCTATTGCACAAGATGGAAACAAGGTGTAAACTGACTCTCTCCCCATTGCACATTTTGATATTTAGGGCAAATTAAGGATTTCTTTCAGTTACCTATCTACATCAGTGATATACTAAGATTAGTAAATAAATTCAAGATGTGGACACAAAATTCAGCATTTTTATGGGATGAGTTTGGTTTGTTAAATATACTAGTCCATCTATTAATAATACGTTCAACAGAACAACAAGCTCCTGGATATGTTTACTTTTACACTCAACGTTAGTCAATGAAGCTGCATCTTCATGTACAGTTTGGAAATATCAGCACCTACCACACAGAATATGGAAGCTACAAGTGATTCCAGAGCCACTTATTACTCATCCACAGTTATAAATCATCTGGGAGGTCAGCCATAGCACCTACAACTTATCCCAGATCTAATTATTGCATGACAGTACTTCACTCCATTGGGGAAGAGAATTGAAAATCCAGGAGAGAGAGAGAGAGAGAGAGAGAGAGTGTGTGTGTGTGTGTGTGTAAAGTGGAAATTGCTAGCTCAATATTATCAGCAGTTGCTATTGTAAATTCAGCACTTCCCTTTGGTATGAATGTTTGTGTGGATCAATTCTTGAAATTGATAATTCATTAAATGTTGCACATGATCAATATTCAAGAACTGGAACTCTTGCAGCTTCACAGAAATTAGACAAACCACCTGCATCTGACTTTAAAGAGGTACTGGTTCAAGGACTCCTCTGCTAGTTAAGGTATCCTCCATCACACCAGATCATGGATGTTATATATAAAAATTTTTAAAATGCAAATATAAAAAAGGTACCAACAACATGGAATGACTGATCTCCTGGGGTAACACCAGGACCAGGACCAGACTCTAAATAGCTGGAGCTGGAAATTCGACAACGTACTATGAGATGAAATTATTGACCATCATTTGAGGTTGTAAACTTTTATATCACTCATGGACATTGATGCGGTTTACTTAATCTTTCTGCTCAAGTATATCTTTATTTATATTTATTAATAATCATTTAAAACCAGGCAATGAGAATTTACAAATAGGTAAGCTATGATATGGAGAGTTCAGTCTTATGACAGTAAATGTGTAACATAAAATTAGCTGATCAAATTATCCAGAAAAAACAACAATAACATGTATAAATGAAATAAATATTTATCTAGATGTTTACCATAATCAGATGAGGTTACAGTACCAAAACAAGTTATAATAGTACACAATATACATGCCCAACAGATGATAATACTGGGCATCACAGAGAGATGGCAGGAGGGACTAGAGCTTCTTTGGTAGTAATTTTGAGCACTTGATGCCTCTGTGGCTGGCTTTCTCAGGCTTGACAAACAGGCCATAGTTCTTCTTGCAGATGAAGTAGCGTTTACCCTGCACCGTGCCATCATTCTTACCCACTATAGACAACACACAATTATGGACAATCATGTTAACAATATTAATACTGATAAATGTGAACCATGCAGCTAAGTCCACAGTTTCTAGCGAATATGCTCTACTAAATTGAGAGAAATGTGGGAGGGAATAATAATAATAAATAAAATTACGATTAAAAACAACAAGCACTGATTGTAATAATGATATATCATGATATTCTACTTGAAGCATGTGACAGAATACACCAGACAAAGGTAGAAACAGTTTCACACACCATTAGCTTGGTTGCAGCTTTCTTTTGTTGTCAGGCTCATGAAATAAATAACCAATAACTTGCACATCTGAGCAACATGATCATTACCAGTTCACACCACTCACTGCAGAGACCACTGTGGACTAGACTGACTGTGTGTACTACCCACTGAGCATATTACACCAAGCTTCCTGATCTGAGGGGACTACATCACCATGTCACAGCATACATCTCTCCATTCCAGTGCTAATACAGTAATTAGCTTTCTCCTTGAAGCACCTGAGGTGCCACTGAAGTCAGGAGTCACCAAAACATATCCCATAATTTTTGACACATGTATGTAAACTAATAATATATAAATATATAAACTAACAGAAAATTAATATAAAACCATTCCTTACCCGGTTTCCTAAGCTCCACTCCTAACCATACACCCTCGGAAAAATCGGTGTTTCCAATGAACTTGACCACCCCGATCTCTTTGTTGACAAAGACACACATGCCCTCGACAAGGACAACATCTGGAGATCCCCTGTCACTGATCCGACCAGTTGAACTCCGTCCAGAACGGACAGACTGCTTTGAACTAGATCTGGGGCTGCACAATCATTGCAAGCAATACAATTGCAAGTTAACACACACTGGTACGGTAAGTTCAATCTCTGGACAACCAAAAACTAGCACAGTTCTAATGGAGATGGTCTTTGATGGTTTGGGGGGGGGGGGGGGGGGGGGTGTCACCTGCATAACAATTTTTAATATCCTAACTGTCAGGGCTGTGGCTCTATACTCCATCCTATCATCTGGATTAATTAGTCTGCCATGTGGCACGGGAGAACACATTGTTATAACAGAGTGCTTATTGAAGTAAGGAATCTTGGTGGCAGTCTGCTAGGTTCCTGTACAGGACAAACTGACAGCAGCACACATTCTACTATTAAAAAATTACTGCCTCAAGACTCAAACGGTTAAAAATGGCATTCACTTGATGAATGGCTCATCATTAAGTGGTTTTGTCCTAATTCTGATACACTGAAAGAAAAAAAAAAAGGAAAAACCCCCAGAATAATTTGAAATATCAGTACAATTTCAAGTGGCTAGGCAACAGGTACGACTACTACAGCACCTAGTAGGCTGCGTCACTCTCACACAGAGCACTTACTTGCTGTTGCTACTGCTAGCGCCCAACCTCTTGCCAGAAGTGGCAGGAGAAGCGTAGGGAGAGGGGGAGGTCATCTCGGCCTCACTAGCCCCTGACGTGACCAGAGAGACTGACCCTGACATTGAGGTGTAATCGGCAGACTCTGTCCCACTGCTGCCAGGCGTACGTGAAGCACCAACACGTTTAGAGTGATGAGGGGCGGTGCTTAACTTGACCTTGGACTGAAGTACGAACATGCCGTGGCGGGGCTGACACTTGAAATAGCGAACGCCATTCCTGGAGCCATCGTTCTTGCCTGTGGGCATATCCAACTCCACCCCCATCCAAAACCTGTGTCCATCAAGGAATAATAATGTATGAGATATAATCAGATAGAAAATTCCACAATTAAATTTAAAAGAAATTCTTAAAATCAGAGCATAAATATGATCAACCTTATATGGGTACTTATGCATAAATCCTTTCTTGTGGGTGTGTGAGGCTAAATATGCAACAACAAAAAAAGGTTGAAGGAATTTAGGACGAACCCTTGGACCTGACTTTTAAACTTGATATGCACACATAGCATGACTCTGGGAGAGATATGGGCTGGGTCCCACCTGGCTACACCTCTTCCTCTGGGAGTGTCGGGCTAAAATGCCAAAAATGGTACTTGGACATGGGCTGGGTTAATTTGGCCACATCTCTTCGTGTGGATATGTCATTACATCCTTGGCAATGTCAGGTATGCCTGTTGGTATATATATCTTACCCTGGAGCAAACTTAACAGTCCCTGCATATCTCAGTATTCCTAGCCGATTCCCCGAGATCATAACTCTTGTTCCAATCTAGAATAAAACAACAAGTATTAGTAAACTGACCACGTAATATTTGAGCTGAAAAATATTCGGCCTTCCTCCAGGTTCTACCCACCAAGTTGCATACCTGTATCTCGTTATTCATGTGCAGCTGCGATTGTGCCTCGATTGCTTGCGACGTTATGAGCAGGGAATCTGCTCTCTCAGTCTTTCTCTTCTTCTTCTTCTCTGCTTGTCGTGAGTTCCTGTTATCAATGGAGACACGGTGCATCGGGACAAACAGCCCAAATTTGGGCTTGCAGGAGAAGTAGCGGATACCACCATAGGAACCGTCATTCTTGCCTATCTTGTCGTCCAGCTCGATCCCTGCCCACAATCCGGGATGGAACTCGGTAGTGCCACCAAATCGGATGATTCCAGACTAGACATTTCAATACACAAAACAAGGGTAGAAGGATACCATCAGATAGTGGTAACGCTAAACTATTACTTATTTTAAGTTGCTAAATCTCCATATTTAATGAAATCTACATGTAATAATTAACTTGACAATGGCATACATCATTTCAATGTATACACATACCAAAGAAACACATACCCAAACACTTTCAATTCCACTCAAATCCATCCTCCATCAAATGCACACCCCCCCCCCCTCCCATGCACACACCTCTACACACTTTGACCCCATATATATATATATATAACCACATCATGTCCTACTTTGGGCTTTGAAGAGGCTGCATCAATGACGACCCTGCACCCCACCCTGAGGCCAAGGGTGGTCATGGTGACGGCAGTGGAGGCAGGGGAGGGAGAATGTGTGCCACGGGAGGAGCCTCTGTCAGTGTGAGCTGAGTGGGTGGAGAAAGAGGAGGACATTGTGGAGGTGCTGCTGGAGGCTGCAGGAGACTTGGGGAGGGCCAGGTCTGTGCAGAGGATGAGCAGCAGTGCATCATACCAGCAGACAAAAACACACCCCTTCAGGTCACACGCACGCACATATACACACACATGCACACACACATATGGACTAACACTACACAGATTTAGCTGAGCACACTAGCTCTAAAGGAATACATTGGATAAAAACACACTGGGAGGGATTGAAGCAGACTGACAGCAACAGTACAGGCACACAATGGATCCATGCTATGGCAGCATCAACTCATAAGCAGCAACTTAACCTTGATGGTATGCACACACTAAGTTACAGCAGATAAGATGGACTAATTAATTAATACAAGGAGTTGATGGGAAGATCAGGAGAGCATGACAACATATGGTATGGCCATATCCTGAGAGTGCACAGAGATATATGTGTGGCTGTACCACCTGCTGGTTTGTGTGAAGAAGTGAGGTTGGAGTTCTTGGGGCCGTCATGTTCATTGGAGAGGATAAAAGGGACCGGAACACTGGAGTGGGAGGATTGGCCCCCTGAACTGCTCTCTACTGGCTCTTTTCTCTATTGGGAACAATTGGAGGAGAGAGAGAGAGAGAAAAAAAATCCATATAAATAATTGAATATGCATATATATTCACAACAAATCTAGTTTTTTAATTGAAAAAAAAAAAAGAAAGAAAAAAAAGGGGAGGGAAAAAATACCTTAGCAGGAGGATTTTCTGCAGCATTTTTTAAGAGTTCGCTGAACTCCATACTTAGGTTGAACTGTTCTCTGGAAACATCTGAAACAGAGTAGGTGAACATGTCATAACTATGACAACACAATCACATGACCTACATGTGCTGCGTATAGCTACAGTTGGTAGATACTACCTATGACACTAGTTCCTACCACAATATGTATGGGTAGACAACACGCAGCCACCAATGGTGGACGAAGAATCACTCACTGCAAGCAGCTACTCATAAACCTGGAGTTTGGTAGTTTTAAACAACGCCCACTGCAATCATTGTGAGAATCCTGTGTAGAATCAAGTTGAACGAACATTCTGCATATCTATAACAAGTCTAGTGAGGTGGATCTGAGTCAACCAAGTCCTATTGCTCTGACAGGCATATATCTGTCTGGCCAAGGCAGAAGTGTTGCAAATGGTGCCCTTCAGGTCAATGATAAACTTCCAAGCTGTTAAATTCAGCTTCCAACTATGTGAGTGTATCCTTATACCACAATAGCTACCCACGCCTTACCAAACATTGATACCAGCTAAACTATATTGGGATCAATTGATGTATGCATATTGTGTGGAAGTGCACACCATTAGTCACTGGATGTGGAACATGCAACATCTACTATACTCTACATGAAAGACACTTGCAGGCACTTGCCCACCTCAACCACTTCAATACTAGATCACAAGAATGCCAATTACCAACAGCAGCTAAACGGTGCCAGCCAAGTGGACGGTATCTAACATGATGTACTTGACTTTACAGCGCATGTAGACAGAGACATCGACCAGAGACCGGCCAACCATAGAGGTGTGTATGTATGGCTGCATTGTGAGGGCAGAATGCCTCTCACTGCACAGGTTAGGTTGTGCTCATAACTTAATACAGCAACTGGAGAGTATTTCTATTTAGAATGAAGTGCTGAGGCCACAAATCCTTGAACCATTAATTGCCATTAATGGTTATGCACACAACCAAGAGAGAGATTGGCTCTACAATACACAGGATTTCTTCTTTCTTTTTTTTTTGGGGGGGGGGGGGGGGGGGGAAGTATAATGGCACAGAGTACTTTCTTGGGAGCATATATCCTAGGAGGGTCTGGAATATACCCTTCCAGGAAGTTTTTGAAAATTAGGTGTTCTGACATAAATTCTGGTGTGTTTTGGGCAGCCACCCAACTTTAATTACTTTTTGTGCTACATATTTCATAAGGTGCTGTTACACACCACACTATATCTTACTTTGGTTTTGGTTGGGGGAGAGGAAATATTATCTGGGGGAGGGGGAAATCCCAGGTTGCATGAAACTCCGGCTCAAATACAACACATCGAGTGTAAACCAATCAATTCCAAGAAACACTCAATATGCCTTGGCAGCCGTGCTCTGGAATGGACAGATGGAGAATTGCTCAGAGCAAAAGACACGCTGCATTTTACAATCTAAATTAAATTTTTTATGAAATAGTTACATTTCAATGGACATAGTAATGATAAGCTCAATTCTGGCTGGCACAATGGGTGGGTGTGGCAGGTGAGTAGTCTCCCATGAATAATTGGCCTGCTCAGCAAACTTACTCTCAGGGATGAGTTCATACGGCATTTTCCCTTCACTGTCTCTCTGCGAACCATCTGCTCCATACTGAAGCTTCAATAACAAAATACACACAATGATTACATCTTGGACACAAAAACAACCAACTAATAAATGTGACAAAACCCCTCCCCCCCTCCCCACACTCTAAACTTAATATGCTTCAAGCTAAATCAGTATTTCCCTCACAGCTCAGCAATAATATCATATTTGACTAAAATATGGAAACAATCCAAAAAAAACAACAACAACAGAGAGATTGCCTCCATTATGTTTCCACCCATCACCACTATAATTGAAGGTTCTAAATTGCTAAGCCATCCACTTCCAGCAACCACCAATGGCTACCAGCTGTTGGTTGAAGAAGAAGAAACTATAATAATGAAATGAAAGAAGAGAAGTGGTGGCGGTTGCTATTGGAAGAGAGGGAAAGCACTGATCAGGTGGCTTCAATTTCCCACAATTCAGTCCCAAACAACAACCTCTCTATCATTACTTAGCTCTACTCCTGCTCTCTGTTCTACCCCATTCTTCATTCTCCCCCCCCCCCCCCTCCCCCCTCTGCTCTCCTCCCCTGACTCCCTCCCTCCCTCCCTCCACCACTCACCAGCACTCTCCCAGCCTGCAGAGACAAGTTGGCAGCTGCCAGGTGGAGGCTAGTCCTGTCACAGAGGGTGGAGCAGGTGCTCATGATTAGCGATGGATTCTTCTCAGCTAGCACACGGACACTTTCTGCAGCATCGAAGTAGACAGCATAGTGCATGGAGTTCATGTCAGTCCACCGACAGCGTTGTGCA
Source organism: Lycopodina hypogea (assembly GCA_963969325.1). Classification (NCBI taxonomy): domain Eukaryota; kingdom Metazoa; phylum Porifera; class Demospongiae; order Poecilosclerida; family Cladorhizidae; genus Lycopodina; species Lycopodina hypogea. Next base: position 5,708,975 of record OZ017781.1, read on the forward strand.
GTGTCAGCACCCTGGGTGCGAATAGATCAGACAAAAAGAAGTACACATTACCATGGTGATATCTCAAAGCTGAGCAATGGCACTATGGGTGTGAATTAATTGAACTAAAGAAGTTCATGTCACCATATCTATGTCTGAAAGCAACAGACTTTGTGTGAGTAAGTGTTAGTGGAGGTTCATGTCACCATAATGATACTGCACAGCAGAATCAGCTTATTAGGTGTGGATCAATTAGAGTGAAAGCAGTTATGCTACCATAGCAATAGCTGACAGCAGAATCAGCAGACTAGGTGTGAATCAATCATGTGCTAGTAGATGTTATGCCACCATTGCATACCTCAAAGAAGAATGAGCACCCTGGATGTGTATTAATTAGAGTACAAGAAACTCATGATATCAGCTATACTACCAGGACACAGTGATGTCAGCACATCCTGTGTAGAATACCAAGCATGACTATAAATATCCTGTGGGTGGGTGGGTGCGCCCTGAAGTCATTACGTACATAGGAAGATTAATTTTGGTCTCAAGCACATCAGCATGCTCACTATAAGATGCAGCAATCAGATAACGTAAGACATGCACCACACGTTATCAGAGGAACCAAATGGTTTGCACACACATGACACATCAGAAGGCAGTAAATTGACTTAGATCAAGAGAGAAATACCAGAAAATATTGTGAGCACCCAACTGAGTAATAGAAAATTCTTTCAATTTATAATTATATTCTTTTGAACTTCATTTAGTACACACACCACACAATTCTTTTATGCACAACTAGACACCTCCATGTGTATGAGAAACATATCATTCATGAATGGTACAGCTATTGATGTAATATTTATCCTTTAATAGGCACACAGTGCAGATGGTGACAAGTCTCCAGGTACTGTAGCAACTGGAGGTGATGGCAGTGGACTGAATGATCCTAAACAGGTAAGGAGTGGGCAACCTCCTGAGGCCAAAGGACACTAGAGCAACTTGTTTATGGTTGCCTGGCGCCAACACCACCACCACCACCCAGCACAGGGAGGTGAGGTAAGGGGTGGGTGGGGAAGTGACACATACATTCCCATTCCTCCCAACCCAAGACATTTCACAAGTGTCTGTGTCGAAATGTTAGAGGGAGGTATTGGAGGGGGCTGGGGGGGGGGAGACCCTGCTAACGATGCTCACCTGCACATCTGCTAGTGAATACTAGATCCTTTGCACAATCGTAATAGAAAAAAGAGTTCAACTGTGAACAATTTACTATCATCGCATAAGTACATAATGTACACTTCATAAATTACATGCATTATACATTATTACCTTTGAAATGAGAGAGAGAACTAGGTTTGAAGCTGACGTGGCATTCCCGATACCAGCTGCACAGTACACCAAGACAATCATAAGATCACAACATCATATTGAAGTGTATGGTTAATTTGCTTAACAGGCCCCACAACCACACCCCCTCTATTCCAGTGCCCAGGGACATGGCAGGGTCTAGTGCGGTTTGTTTGCTATACTCAACACATTTTAGTTAGAACTTGGAGAAAGTAACAATAAAGGAGCACTAGAGGCTATTACTTCACTGCATCAAATTCAATACTGCAATCACTCCTTGACATAACGTAAGAAAAGGATAAAACACAAAATTGGAACTTTTGTCCATTGTAGAATCCATTTCACCATAAGGTATCCTACTATCTGGAGTGATAATCATGGAATGACACAACAAAAGATCCCTCGTCTCAAGACTATATCCCACCAGACGTGTGTTGCTATGCAAAGCTGACTCTGGAATAGAAAATCAGTCTATTCCAGTACCAGAAGTGAACCAAGTGCTAACTATGCCACTGCTATGAACAGCCTTGCTTGGCAGTGTCATTGCACCCAGTCATACAAGCAGTCATGGCGGCCATTGGTGACCACATTCACACCTCACCTGCTCCTGATTTAGATGCATAATGAAGCAAGCTGAGGTCAGTGAGTCCATCTTTGTCATTGATGTTAGCACCTCTTCTCAACACCTGCACAAACAAACAAACAAACAAAACACACCATGCAACAGTTGAGCCTTAGTGCTACTGCTGCACTGCTGTGGCGTGTATTGCTGCACAGCTCGTACCGTGAGCCTCACTCCACTGTGTATGGCATTACACTTTTATACCCTGTGTGGTTCCCACGGCAACATGAAAAATTTGTTTGTGGGCCAAGCAGGCACCTGTTTCCCAGGTGTTTCCCAACACCCAGTGCATGGCATGTTTGCACCTCTTGTTGTGTCTGTCCGGGGGGAACACACATGCTGTCATGTGGTGAATGTGCTGGCTCAACAAATTGTGCATGCCAAGTCAGAGCATGTACAGTATTAACTAAATTATTTCCAGAATGGGCAGCAATTTATAATTGACAGATAGCCCCACCCACTCCCCCTCCCCTAACTGTAGATAGGACAGAACAGACATGCATGCACCTGATAAATTTGCCTGCTAAATGCAATTCCTTCATTTGTTCGAGCTTAAACCAGTTGATGTATAACTCTTTTTTTTCTGTTAAAATTGATAAAATTGTGGGTGTGGTTTGAGTATGGTATACTTGAGAGGAAAATGAGAGGCCAAACTTGATCTTCAGGTGCATGCACAGCTGTGTTCTGTCTAATCTGCAGCTCAGCAATCTGTCTGTAGTTGGGTTCCTGTTCTGGAAAACGTTAATAATTGGTTGAGTCAATGTGCAGATGTGTCAGAATCACAGAAAGGCTGGAAGATATTTTATTTTGGACACAGCAGCCGGTCCCATGACCACAGTCAAATCACTTGCATTGGTTTCTGCATGTTTGTAGTCATCACGGCTTGGTTATGCACACAACACAAAACATGATATCCAATTACAGGGGAAGTGGTAAATTGCACAATGCTGTTTGCTGGTGTTGCATTATCCAATTACACTTAAATTTGTTTTGTGTTATTACCGAGTGCTGCAGTATACTCTACACGCAATACTGTAGAATGTTTAACAGGTGGTGCAGATGGTTCCACCAATATGTTGCCCACCCATTGCTAATTGCACTGCCACCTCATAAACAAGTCAGTGCTCACTCAACCACTTCAATAGACACTGGCTGAGAGTTTCACACTCAACCACTCCCAAGGAACACAGAGACCTGTGCCAGCACACCTTCTTCAACCACAGATGATCAGCTGTGAAAAATGAAAGAAATTAAAAAAAACGTAGCTAGTCTTCTAACTAGAATCGTTCTGTCCAATCTGCAGATTGGCAGTCTATTGGCAGATTTGGTAAACCACTTTGGAAATGTATACAAATTGGTTTAGGTCAATTCACAAATTAGTCTATTGACAGAAAAGTGGAATCTAGATATTGAAATTAGTAGAGCAGTTGGAGCATCTCCAACTATCATGTACACACTGAAATGTTGCCACAAAGTTGATCAACAACAAACACCAAAAACAACCTATCCTATCACATGATCAGAAGCTGCCAGAGAATTGAACCAACAGTCAACTCCACCAAGGACTGGGTTGGTGGTCCTTGAGCTAAATATATTTGGTTGCCTCTTTCAGTGAAGACTGCAGACCACGTAATTCAAAGCTACAAAAATGGCCAAAAAATTTTTTGATTTAGAGGATGTTTGAACTGAAGTAATTTCTCCCAAATTGAATCACAAACCACAAAAAATTCTGATTATGCAGATTTAAGGAAATGTGATTAGCACACTGGGATATGTTTACAAAAGTAAGTTCTCCTCATGTACACAGTATCAAGTTTAAGCTGGAAGGTTAGAGACTGGTTATCCTACTTTGGCATCACTAATGCTAGAAGGGAATTGTAGAGGAGCAGAAGAGATTTTAGGCAAGGCAGCACGCAATCAGTGGTAAGATTGAAGCAGAAACACTCTCAACTATTGACACGGCATGCAAATTATAGTTTTGAATATATTTTGAATGGTTATTTCTAAAAATAAAAAAAATTTTTCTTTTGTGATAAGTGGATTCCAATATGAGGACTGATCTGTACCTTTTTTTCTTTTTACACATTTTTTAATGTTTGCGTTGCCATGTATTCTTTATCGTCTGCCATCAGTGTAAGGGAGAAAAAGAAAGAAGAAAAAAAGCACACTGCTCTGCTATGCACCACTACATCATGTGATGACATGTACCAAGCACCAAAATCTAATCACAAAACTGAAATGTTTCAGAAAGTCAATTTCTTCTAACTTTAATTTGGTAGGAAAAGGGTTGGTCGCACATTAAACAGAATAAATTTTATCAGTGTAGAAATGAAGGCAGTCTATTATGACAAGCTCTATCTATCTATCTGTCTGTCTTAGTACATCTGTGATGTAAAACGTGTGTGATGGCGACCATAATGAATGCACGCTCCACATTTGAACGAAGGGAACAGCAGTACGGACAATCCAGAACATTTCAGCCATCTTGTCAGAGAACATCCCTCATAGATGATCTCAACACGATGTCGAGTCTTGTTGCATCCTATCTCAGCCCACTTGATGTCCACACGGATGAATAATATCTCTGATTAATATCTGCCATTAAGTTATGTGAACATGCCTCAACATACCGTCCTTTTTATTAAAACACATACCTCCAGCCCAAACCTCCATGCCAATATCCCTCCATCTCTATTTGCCTGCTGTTGCCACTGTTAGGTCTCACTTGATGCTTCTGAATTGTAAACTAAACAGTACAGTCTTTCTTCATTTCCACTAACAGTACTTATCCTAAAAGACTAATAATAATCTTATCCTTTAATCCTTCTCAAGTTGATCAATGATAGGGCAATTGCTCTGGCAAACAACTCCCTCATAAACCTACAGTTTCAAAGTTAACCTTATAAACATTTTTTTTTTTAAATATTAATGCAAAAAACAAGGATCACACTTGTTCATTGTTAGGAGGGGGAGGGGGGAAGAGAACAGAGGATCAATGTCTCCTCTTTCCTGGAGGAGGAGGAGCCACTTAGAATCCTGTAATGTCCTTTGTTTCAAGACAATTAATCAGACAAATTAACTTGTTATTCATTGTTGGTTCCTTTGTAATTTCCTCCTCCCTCTGGCAGTGATATCCTGTTCTTTTCCATTAGTACACAACAACACCAGTGTGTGTACAAGTAGCAGCTGTTCCTCTCAGGGAGTGTCTTGTTGCACTATACATGTGAGCACACCCTCTCACAGTTGCACCAAAAAGACCACTGGTGGAGGTGGAGGAGGAGTGTTGTGTTCCACCAACAATCTGAAATTCTGAAGGGTTTTAATTAAATTATAGACAGGACATGCTGAGCTTCTGCCTCAGGTGGCACTTGGGGAATGTTCAACTAAAGCTTCTTCCAATTGCTTTTAGAAATGTCCCCTTCTAACTAACAGTGCACAGCTCCTAGCACCCACTGAGACAGTGCTCTGTGCTTACAGCCATTGGAGCAGACCACCATGAAGACGAAGAACATGCTTCCCTCCCACTAGGTGTTGATGATAAGGATGACACAGTGGCTCCATATGGAATTCCTGGGAGCATACTGCTTTCAATTGCAATCACTGCAGAGTATACAAAGTGACCCTGACACCTCATAATCAAGCTCCTCGAAGGTATCCATCTCAGACACCTCCCTCCCAGGGATTATGAAGGTATCCATCTCAGACACCTCCCTCCTAGGGATTATGAAGGTATCCATCTCAGACACCTCCCTCCCAGGGATTATGCAAGTGCCAAGCAGATATGAAGCACATAGTACCAGTGCCAGTGGGTGAATGGTCCTCACCATTGGCTTCCAATCACTTCCAACACTACAGTGCCTCGGCCATATCTGTCTTCTTTTATTTTATTTAATATTCATTTTATTTCATTAAAATCATTAAAAAATTTAAAAAAAAAATACATTTTAAAAATTATCTATTTCCTTTTTAAAAAATAAAAAAAAAAGAAGTAATTATATATTCTATTGGGGGGGGGGGGGATTATAGAGGAGCTTTAATTGTACTGCCATTTCTCCACAAGTGACCACTTCCAAATTCAATTTGTTGTAGTCAAAAGATGAGCATCAGTATTTCAGTCTGTCACAGAGGAAGCGATTACTTCGTATTGCTACTTGCAGCCTCTTGGCTATGCCGTAGTGAAGCGTTACAAAGCTGGACTGAGTTTAGTTTCTGTGCCAGGCAGATTTACTGAACTAAAAGTGAAACAAGTTGGACACCTCACACTAACATCTGTTGTAACATTATTGTGCTCCAGGTGCCCACTGAATGGGGAGGAAATGGTGCATGCACACAGTACATTGAGAACATTCCATCCACACCACCCATCCACACCACCCATCCACACCACCCATCTCCCCACCACCCATCTCCCCATCACCCATCTCCCCACCACCCATCCACACTAACCATCCCCACCACCCATCTCCACAACACAAGTTTGTGTACCTCTTTGGACAGTGAAGACAAGTTTCTCTGCGTGTGGGGGACCCATTGTCTCATCACAGCAAATAACTCGGGAATGGTGGTCTTGGAGCTATGTAGAGGGTAGGAGGAGAGAAAAAGGAGGAGAGAATGGAGGAAAGAGGAGACGGGAAAGAGGAGACGGGAAGAAAGAGGAGACGGGAAGGCAGAGGAGACGGGTAGACAGAGGAGAGGGGAAGGGAAAAGGGATAGACAGGGAGGATGAGGAGGGAGAATGAAGATATGCAAAAGGGAGGGAGAAAAAAAAGTGGAGAGGGGGTGTTGGTTACGAAGCATTCTAGCGCTGGGTCATTGGAAGGTACCAGTAGTTTAGTACTTGGAAATAATATAATTTCAACCATCAACATAAGCTTCAACACAGCCCACACACACAGAGTCATACATGTGGTGGAGTTTGCTATTAAGGAGATTCACTGCATTTTTATCAGAAATGTGATTCTGCATCACCTCTGTTGCAGCTGTCCACAACAAAGGTCACATTAGTGACAATTAAATAAAGTAGTTCTTACAGTACCTCTTAAATAGGAATACATACATATACAAACAAGATATGCAATCAATAAATGTTCAAAGTACTTTGTGGAAGTGTTTCTTCTTGCTGAGCACACAATTATTGCATACAGCTATTGATTTCACTCTGGGGTTAATTCCCATGAGAGCTTTTGGTGATCTTTTCTTGTTTTTCTCAAGAAACATTGTTTCCCTAATTGTTTGGAGACAAATGTTAAAATGAAATCCTTATGCATAATGGATGCACACTGGTGGTGCTATTATAACCAGTTGTGTTTGTAGGTCATCACTGTAGCTAATCCTATACATTGAGTCATTGCTCCATTCATCATTAAGAAATTGATTATGTGCCTCCTCATTAATAGTCAAAACCTTGCTATCCCATTGTGAAAGTTTAGGCAGAGAAAATACTGTTGGAACAAAACAGAGATAATCTAGAATCTGTGGTGTGTACATCGCTGCACCATAATTAAACTATGCTCCCACAATCTACCACAAAAGTAAGACTTCTAATGAAATCAGTGTAATTATTACACCACACAGAGTCAGGCTATCACAATCAATATCCACATACTGCACAGAAATATTAGAAATGAAGTTCGGCTTCTAAATAAGGGCACAACCGTATTCCATTCATCAAAACAGCTCAGCATTACATCTTTCTTTCTAATTATATATGTGAAGTCAAATAGCTTGCATTCTTTAGTTACAAGTCCTGTCAGAGTTAAATGTTTTAATCACATATAAGTGAAGAAAAAAGGTTCTTCAAAAATAAGATGACAGCACTAAACTAATCTGAGCATGCAATGACTTACTCTAACAAAACCTCTTGACATCCTGGACACAACGGGTTGAAGAAACACAAGTCCAGAGAACGACACTGCAGTGAAACAAATAGATGTGACATAAAGTTAGCAACAAAAAAAAAAGTCTGACTGTAATAGATCGATATCAAGACCTATCATCATTATCATGGGAGTAGGAGGAATGAGTACTTGCTTTACTATCTCTCTCCCTCCCTCCCAACTTAAAAACCAGAAGATTTAGTTCCTCTACCAAATGAGGGTGTGGTTAACAGTTAGGATTCAGTACCAATAATAAATTAGACACCCCCTTCGCACCCCCACAATGGATGGCTCTGGGCTCAACAGGGGGGGGGGCAGGAAGGAGCAATAGGTGTGAAGTTATGGCCTCATTAGTTATCTGCAGGTGAGTGATAGTAAACAGAGGTAGCTACTAATACTATGAGCAGTAAAAAAAATAAGGTTTTAGTCATTCACGAAGCTGTCAAAAGAATCTTCAGTATCACCTGTGGAGAGATAGTCTATCCACTTCACTTTTTCCTCCAGTATACTAAAATTCTATACAAAACCCATAAAATAATAAATTCTTTAAAATAAAAAAAAACAACAACTATCTACGTTCATGGTAAAGGATAACAAAGTCAAAACTTAAAGCTTCCAAGTCACTTCATACAAAAATCAGCAGTTATATTATATTTTTGTAGAAGTGATAATCCATTTATTTCAGTTTCAAAAAGTTTCACTTTTCAGCAAACAAAAGGAACAAGCATCAATAGTTGCACTCGATGCTAACGATGACATTGGCCAGGCACTGATGAATGCCATTAGATTCCTTCAGAACACTTCATTTCTCTGAACTCAGCCCAGTTTGTGTCATAACAACTGAATCACTCTCTATCGTAGTATGCCCCACTAAGGCCTGTCCACACTAAAACAGGTTTCATACTAACGAGTTCCCTGTGAGGCCTCGTAAAGGGTAGGCCTCAAGTGGCTCAAATTGATTTAAAACTAGCAGAAAACCCGTCCTAGGGGCCGTTTTTAAGTCGGCCATTGCAGTAACAAATGTGTTTAGTTTGCTTAATGTAACATTAGGGATTATTGACATTAATTTCATTAAACATGCCAAATTATATTAAACATGGTCATTAGTTTGAATGTTTCAATGCCACCAAACCACACCCATTGACAAAATCACACCCCTAGGTACCCAATTTGAACGAAACTTTCGCTAAGACGTGCAGTGAGGTGCCCTTATCAATCCCTAAAAGTTTTGTGAAGATCCCTCCAGCAGTTTGGAAGTAGTTTGAGTCTGCACATATTGGACAAGCAAATTATGAATTATATTAAGATTCCTGTGGCTGTGGATTTATGCTATTAGGAATTTAGCCAAACAGCTCTCTCCCTCTTCACTCCTCCAGTTGTGCAATGACATTTCAGAGGAAAAGACAGAATAAAGTAGCACACGAACAAATCAAATATCCCGTTTCTATACCAAGCACACACAAACCAATTAGTCAGCCCTCCCAACCATTCAGCCCATGGAGGTAATGGGGAGTGTATTTAACACTACACCAGTGTGGACACAAGAAAATGTTTGAAACCTGGTGATGCGAGAGAGTGGTACAAACCCGTTTGCAGTGTGACAGGCTGTAAGTCTAATCCAGCTGTCCACACTTACTTCAAGTACCTCCAAATTAAACAGTTTTAGTTTGAAGGAAGAGAAAAATATTTATAAAATGCTCATACATGTGATACTTTTTAAACCTGATAATAAAAATGTATAGTACAGTTACCATTGCCAGCATTTTGCATATCAAAGCAATTTGATATTTTGGTTGTTACATAGTAACAAATTTGTACCTGGTTACAGCATGCATATTGCAGCTGAAGCAACGGAAACGAATGTAGTGAGTTGAATCAGCTGCTTTTATGCAAGGTGGGGTCCTACATGTGTTGGCGGAGGTGTTCTCTACTACACCACTACAACAAGTACTCCTGCTGCCTGACTCGGACTGACTAACAGAAGCATAGAGAGCTGCTAAAACCAAGACTCAAGACATCAGTTCAATGGAGTCTAAATAACTTGAACACATCCTGAACAAAACTAGGCCTACAATTAGATTGAATCCTGTGCCCACACATTCAATTAATACTGTAGAAGGAATGCATCTGTTGACTTTTCCCAGAACAACACTTCTCATTTCCACAGGTTCTTTCTTATCCTTGGAGTGAAGCTATCAAATAAATTGCCATGCAGAGGATAGCACTGAGAACTAACCACCAGGAAATAACATACACAGTGGACGAGAGAGAGAGAGAGAGAGAGAGAGAGAGAGAGAGAGAAGACATGAAACAGGATGCACACTCTGGAAGGAAGTCAGAGAGTGAAGGGACAATGAACAAACTCAGGCCAACCAAAATATATCACACATTATCATGAAATCTACTAGCAGCTACTGATGTACACTTTGTAAACACTAGCTCTTGGTAATCCAGTGGCAAAGAGAGAGAGAGAGAGAGGGGGGGGGATGGAAGGGGAAACTTTCAACCCACCGATTTATTATCCAGCAAAAATCAACACACCCGCTTACAGTATTGTAGGTGTATTGTGAATCGACATGTGATGGATATGATGAAAGAACATTACAACACTTCTCATCTTATCTTAAAGTGCTACAAAATTCAAGATTCTTGATGAAACATCACAACATTCTTGTCCAAAGCACTCAAAAATCCAATTTAAAACGTAACCTACAACTTTAAATTCCCAAGTAATTCAATAATTGTTGTAGTGCCAATATAGTGTGCTGGAGAGAATGGATCCCACCCAAAGTGAAATGGGTGTGGCTAACTAGAAGTGGTCCTGGGAGTTGCTAGGCAGAGTACAGAGAATACAAACAATAATGCATATAGGTGAGAATGATACTAATGCAGAGAAAAATTATAAAACATCTCAAGGAAGCAAAGAAAAATAACAACTAAAAACTATTACCCACAACTATCCTGATTTAGCATATATAAGTATATATTATTATTATTATCAAATTAGCGGAATAGGAGTTGCAGATAAATTAACCATCCAAGGATCAACCAGTTCCTTTACCTATCTTACAAGATCATAGTTAATGTCTTCTTTTTTACTTTTTTGTTCATTATACTTGGTAGAATTTCACCTCAACTGGTGAAACAAGTGATATGTCAGCTATTTAGAAGGCCATAGAAACAGCAAACTTCAAGCAAGAAGCAACTATTCCATATAATGGCCATCCATAAAAACTGATTCACCATAGCAAAAAGGCTACACACACAAATTAGCTAGCAACTTTGCAACCGAGGAACACAAGAAAGTCTACCTAAGGGAGGTAGAGCACATGAGCAGTTAAACAACCGATGATGAACTCACGTCTTCACAGATAGGTGGTTGAGAGGGAGGATGAGTCATTGGTTGGTCCCTGGTGGGCACTGAGAAGTCAACTAGCGTAAACCCAGACTAGAATTCACAAATAGAAACATTTTTTTATAGAATTCTCAACAAAATGTCACATTTTAAAAAGTGGTTTGATCCGTTATGTTATGAGCCAAATATGTAATTTACACTGCAGCCAGAAAAATACAAATCACAACCACAGGAAGAAATGTTTGGACAAAGGGGTGTTGTCATGCTTCCCGGTTACTCACCATGGTTCCTCCCCACGTCCTGTAAAACGTAGGTAAGAAAAATTAGCTCCGTACAACGCAGGCTAACAACCTGGTAGAGTCTAAGCAAAGCACGAAAGCTAAAAAGGCTGTGGGAAACAATTATGCGTTGAGTGGAGGGATGGTTGGGGTGATCTGTGCCTGAACGATGTTATTTCATTTGAACCTCGCCCACATTTCGGCCTGCACGCGTAGTTACAACCTTTCTCAAATAGGGAAACCCCCTCAGGTTTACTCCCTTCCCAGCCCAAAGGTTAGGTTTATACACTTCCCAGTTTCTTGCAAGACTCAGCATTTCCAGTTTCTCCGTTCCAGTGTAGATATTTTTTTCCCCACCTTCCTTTTTTTTTGTTGATGGTTATTGTTAAATAATATCCTGCCATATCTTACTAACATTTAGAGCTTTTAATTAGATTAAAATTTATGATACTCCAATACTATTATCATGCCCTGTATGGTACAGTTGAGACTCTGAGAGATCTCATGAGGTTTGGCTCCTGGTTTGGAAAAAAATTTAAAAAAATTTCAGTCCACAAACTTAATATAAGGATATGATTTAGAAACACAAATTACAGTCATCTATATTCCATATAAGGTCAAATTCTAAGATATAGTGAAAATGGTGGTGTACTTCAACAGGCATTCCTACATACCTTCATGTGGGAATTGTCTGGAGTCTATTAGCTTAATCACAGGGACTATTTTTGTAACAAAAACTAATTGGAATCTTTTTTTATGTTAACTACAATTGAATGAATATTTCTTGGAATGGCAAATTCGTGGTTGCTGAGTGAGTTCAAATGTGAAAGCACAGACTGACAAAAAGTACCTGTTTCTTTTTTTTTTATTTAGGAAGTGGTGACGCTCTTTCTACCCTATATTATGCACTGGTATTTATGATCTATAATTTGATTATGATAAATTAAAATAGGATGATAAACACTGCATATATACAAAAATGATAAACATATTTTAGCTAGTAAATATAATTTAAAATAGATGATATTGATAGGATTATGATATAATATGTACAAATATCAAAGTATGTACAAATATCAAAGTATGTACTGCTGCAGGACATCAAGGAACAAATAAGAAAAGAGAAGTGAAGGGGAGAAAAACAACACAAAAAAAACAAACAAAAAAACCCTGACCCTAGTGGAGCTTGAATTTGCAACCATTCGCTCCAAACCCCACCCCCATTTGTGCCCAGAGATATCCACATTGAAGATGTAACCCCACACTGGAGCTTATAGCTGCCAAGTTTTATCAAAATGCTTTCAGCAGTTTGGCCAGTTACAGGCAAGATCTATATATATATATATATATATATACTAGCAGAGAGTGCCTAAGTAATGCTTACCTGATGCATAAAGTGGAAAGTTTATTGATAGATTAGGTGAGGCTAAGTTTATAACCATGCTGGATCTTGCCCCCATTGGAAGCCCTTTGGTAACACCCATTGCAGCGGAAAAATAGAAGTAAAAGGAAAGAAGCCTTCCTTGTCAAAATAGTATTTGAGTCAGCCAAGTAGTTACCAAAAAGAGAAAAGAGAGACAACTAGGCAAAGGAATACTGTAATTCTAGATGTCATTATTATAAAACTATCCCCTATAGACCCCAATTTCACATGCCAAATTCTATCCCAATCATCCCAGTAGTTACAATCAAATAGAAAAGATGGATAGATAGGCAAAATACTGGAATTGCACATTACTATGTAAGAATCACCCCCACTCATTCTAAGAGCTCATGCCAAATTTTATTCCAATAAGAGCTGCGGTTTTCTAAATCCCAGTGGTTAGCACAAATTGAAAAAGATAGATTGATAGGCAAAATTCCTGCAATTTTGTATTAAATTATGTAAAGGCAACACCCACCCTCCCCATATGCTCATTCCAAATTTCATCCCAATTGACCCAGCGATTGTCTAAATCCCAGTGGTTATGCACAAATAAAATAAGTTCAATTGATAGGCTAAAATACAGTGAAATAGAGAAAGATAGACAAAAATGGTAATTTAAAATTTAATCATATAATAACCATTCCACATCCACCCCAAGTGCTCATGCCAAATTTCATTCCAACTAACCCAGAGGTTCTCTAAATCCCAATGGATATGCACAAATAGAAAAAAGAAAAATAGAAGATGAAAATACAGTAATTCAAAATTTAATGATGTAATAATCATCCAACATCCACCCCAAGTGCTCATGACCAATTGATCCTAACCGGCCTAGCTGTTCACTAAATCCCAGTGGCTATGCAAAAATAGAAAAAGATAGGTAGATAGACAAAATTAAAACAATTTTTTTAAAATATTAGTCATGAAATAACCATCCCACACCCATCCCAAGTGCTCATGCCAAATTGTATCCCAATTGGCCCAGTGGTTCTCTTAATTCCAGTAGTTATGTAAAAATAGAAAAAGATAGATAGATGGACAAAAATACACCAATTCAAACATTTAATTATGCAATAACAATCCCACATACACACAAAGTGTTCATGCCAAAATTTATCCCAATCGGCCCAGCAGTTTTCTTAATCCCAGTGGTTATACACATATATAAAAGATAGATGGATAGACTAAAAACATAAGTTCAAAATTTAATTATGTAATAATTATCAAACACTCACCGCATATAATCATGATAAATTTCATCCTGGTTTGCCTAAAGGTTTTTAAAATTTTTATATATCCTAGTGATTATGCACAAATAGAAAAAGTTAGATAGCTAAATAGACAAAATATACCAATTTAAAATTTAATTGCATAATAACCATCCCACACCCACCCCACGTGTACATGCCAAATTTCACCCCAATCTGTCCAGGGGTTCTTTCAACCCCAGTGGTTATGAAAAAAAGAAAGAAGAAAAATAATAGATAGATAGACAAAAATACAATAATTCAAAATTTAATCACGCAATAACTATCCCACACCCACCCCAAGTGCTCATGCCGAATTTTATGCAAATTGGTCCAGCGGTTCTCTCAGTTATGCACACACAGAAAAAAATTAATAGATAGACAAAAATATGGCAATTAAAAATTTAAATATGTATTAACCATCCAACACCCACCCCAAGGGTTCACACCAATTTTTGATCCAATCGGTCCAGTGGTTTTCAAGATCCTGCAATGATGCAGACTGAAAGACAGAACTAAGCTCACACACACACACACACACACACACACACACACACACACACACACACACACACACACACACACACACACACACACACCTCTATTACACACCTCTATTACACTAAGATAATTATATTAATATTAGGATCTTCAAAAGCTTTTGCCAGATTGTTTGGTTTTACATAATCAGACGTCTATTGGAAAATCTGAAGTCTTTTGGTAAAAGTTGAGTTATTATGAAAACATTTATGATATACTATTTAGACGAATAGATAAATAAGTAGACACTCTCTTAATATTGAATTCATCTTATGTTTTTCATTCTCTGGTGTGCAGCAAAGGGATTCAAGAGCATAGATTAAAGTGTTCTTATGCATGAGTACTAGTCAAAGTCATCACCATATATTCATATAAAAAAGGTAGATTTGAATATTAGCTGAAACAAAAAACTTTAAATTGGATATATTTTTTTCTCACCACCATTTAAAGCTTGTAATATTCTTGGGAGTAATAGCTAGTATACTCCTAAATAATTCATATATACTAGCAGCGATAAAGATTGCTATAATGTTGACCCTGTTTGAAATTTTAGGGTGATATGCCATAAGAGAATGTTTTTCTTGTGCATAACCATTCCCTCTTAATGAAGATGTATATTAAAGAAAGCACACATTAATTCATATAATAAATATTTATACACATGGGGGAGAAAATAAAAGGACATCTCTGAAGACTGAATGTATATGTTGTCATAGTAACACAAATATCTCATGGTAGTAGATTTTGTTGGTTAGTTAGTTTTCCTGAGCTGTAAGATCAGTCAAAGAACAAACCTGAAGTTCCTGCAACATAAAATGAGTTGGTAAAGATAAGTATCAGAAGCACCTTTAACAATACTAACAATGAACGTGGCTACTCACTTCATGAAATCAGGTGCTGCATGGAGTGTTATAATTCTTTCAAATTCAGGGAAGCTTAATGCTTTGTCTTCATCCAAATCAGCTTCATTGAAAACCTGTAGGATAAAAGTGCAGGGAATTTTTTTTTAATGCTAAGAGAACAAAAGCAAAATAACACAAAACTACAAGAAGAAATATAGAGACACCACCAATAGCAGCAACAACTAAATCTGGAGAGTAAAAGAGAAACTGAACTGAAATCAAATCACAAGCTGAACTATATATATATATATACACACTACTTTGAAAAGAAGCAGCCGATATAGCCTTTCTTCTATTCCTCACTATGTCCCCCTTGCTTGCATTTGCTTACATTTTTAATAATCCTCTGCTTGACTTTTTCTGGCAAACTACCACCTGTTTGATACTCCAGCATCTTCCCAAGATCAAAACCACATATGGCATCATCATCATTGAAATCTGCATACAGGATTTTAAACATGTTAATATATACATACACATACTGTATGTATAAATGGAGGGGGGGTGGGGGAAAGAGGAAGAAGAGAAAAAACTCTCACCAAATATCAGAAATGCCCATGCCAATTTCTCAGCCAAAGTTGCCTGTATGTAATAGCAAGGTGGGATGTGAATTTATTTATATGTATGCTATTTCAATATTTTAATTATATATTTACATGATCACTCATTACGGACACCATATCCAGAAAATCTTCAAAATCCATGAAGCCTTGAATGTCAGAACAGAAAATCTTGCATATCCTATATCTGAACGGGTTTACCTGAACATACAATATCATTTGACAAAATTAAACATCTCTTGTAATCAACAAATTACCACTATATCTTAACATACTTACAGCCAACTCTGGTAAATTATCAGCCACGTATTGATATGATATGGACCCCTTTTTATGAACTGCAAAAGCTGTTGGATCGATATCCTGAAACCTTCTGTATGCACTTCATTGATCGTAATAACAGCAATAATTTCAAAGATAAATATATCACTTAATATTTACAATTTCTGGAACAGTAAAAACTCACTGGAGGATTTCAGCATGGTTGAGTTTGGTTAAGCACTAAATTACATAAACAAATGACATTAGTTGTGCATTGAATTAACTAAACAAACACGTTCTTACTTTCAGCTAACTATCATATAACTGGCATATTGGACACTACAGATTGATCATAATTAAGAGTGGCCAAGAGAATGCAAACAAAAGGGGATAACTAAATGTTTACAAGTCTAGTTCAATCCAAAAAAATAAAGTGCTATAGGATTTTTTGTTTGTTTTTTTCAGAACAAAAAAACAACAAACAAACCAACAAAAACATAGCCAAAAAAAAAACAACCCTAAAACCAATAAAAATTATTAACCACCATATCTCTACCTAAGGATTGATTTTTTTTTGTTGTTTCTTATTCAAAATTTAAAAAAAAAAGAAAAAAAGAAAACATAAAAATTATCAACCAATTATCAACCACAATAGTTGATAGAGGCTATTGCCATGATCCATATACAAACACACTGTCAATAAATATTACAAATAATAGTAGATCTATGATCTTTTGTACTGTGTATAGATATTTGCCAGGTTATACACACACCTATACCCAACCCACACACGCGCGCGCACACACACACACACAGGCAGACATGAACGAAGGCAGGCAGGCACACACACACACACACACACACACACACACACACACACACACACACACACACACACACACACACACACACACACACACACACACACACACACACAGAAACAGATGTAGACTACAAGCTATTTATCCACAAATATATTTCTTGATGTTTAACTAATTTGAAGTAAATAACCAAAATGTTCATCCCAGCAAGTGTGTCCAGAATGACAGTTGATGCAAGCAAATTTGCAATGGATTGCAGCAACATTTTCTGCTGCATTTTATAAATTAAATGTTCTAAACAAGTAGACATAGTAGGGGTTTCCTAGGATATAATGACATACCCACAGGTGTGGCCAAGTGTGACCCAGCCCATGTGTACAGGTTTGGCTAAGTACCATTTTTGGCATTTTTTAGCTGAATACACTTAGATGAGAGGTGTGGCCAGGTAGGACCCAGCCCATGTTTCTCCCAAAGTTAGTGTGGCTTGTGGATGTGGCAACTGGCTTAGTCATTGTATCCACTATATACAAGCCTACAAATGCCATTGTGTATTTCTATTGTAAGTTACCAGAGAGTAGTTTGAAGTTTGATGATGTGTTTGGTGTATTTCCTGGTCATAAAAATCAATATTAGGGAATCTTGACTAAATCACATGTCTTTCAGACTCCCAATATAGTACATACACGACCACCTCATATTTAGAAGCATACAACAAAAAGGTCAATAAATGTTTTCACTAAATTCGAAGCTCAAAATCCTTATTAATTGAATATTTGAAGGGAAAAAGAAAACGTTTTATTACCACTCTGTTACCATTTGGTTACATTTACCCTCTTATATTCCCAATGTTTATAGAACACTCACATTGAGTTGATGGCAGATAAATATCTAATTCAGAACTAGTTACTCTATTGGATGGGTCTTGTACTATTCTACTCTAATGGATGGGTCTTGTACTACTCCTCAAATCAATCATGCTTATGTTATGTTTAAGCTGAGGAAGTAGAGAACCATGTCTGAAATTGGCGGGACAGTTAAGAACCCAATAACTCTTTGGTAATGATAATTTTACGACATATGATAGAAATATCTCTCAATGGGAGCATATTATGTATTATTTGCATAGCCATGATTAAGTTAATTTTATTATATATAATATATTTTATGCATGTCTATGCACATATCTAAAAACATGTGTATATGTATGGATGTAAGAGTGTGTGTTTAAATCAAATATGTTCGATATAAATGTAAATTTTAAAAATATTTCAGGTTATAAGCTAATTTATACAAATAAGTTATTTGTTGCTTTTTGCTTTAAAAGAGACAAGTTTAACAGAAATAGTCCCATTTAGGATGGTTATCTAGATAGCTCTACTTCTTGGAAATGCAATAAGTAAACTGAATCAATAGTATTTTGATCAGAAATTTCAAACTCTAAATAGCATACATACATATAGTGTTTAGCTTTTTGCAATTTGATTATATTGCACTTGCTAAAATTGGAATAACCCACTTCCTTCAGCAGTTTTAGAATGGTAATGTGCAATATGCTATTATTTTTGACAGTAATCTCCTCTGTTATCATACCTCATAGGTGCCCAGTTCACCTGCAGTGAACACGGTGTAGCTTTGGCCTGCCCCCATTTCTCCTTTCCACTTTAGCTTGCAACTATAACTTTTTCACTGTGGTGCTAATGATTTGGTGATCCCAGTTGTCCCTACAAATGATGGCCAGCCGTGAACAATGCGAGTTGAGTTGACCATTTTACTACGCATGTGCTGAAAAAGCTGGGTGTGTCACACCACACCTGTAATACATGTGGACTGATGTGAAATTAGGTTCTCTCATTTAAATATATTTTTACTCATTTTACTGGTGAATTTTGAGAAACCTTGAACATTAAATAAACTGAATAAATAATCTGTATCATTCAGTGTGCCACATATTTAATTAGGTAGTTAACTAGGATTAATTTGTTAGTAAATTATTTTTATATTTATTATATTTAGTTTGCTGCACCATTATCACATTATCCCAACAGCATTTATTATATTTTTACTGTATCACATTATTACTATACCATATGCATTATTGCAACATAAATGATACAAATTTTGAAATATATAAATAAATGTATACAAAATATTCATTTTCTGATATTTTTCTTTTGGTACCATGCTTGTCCAAAATTCTCTCTCCTTTCCTTTCCTCCCTCCCTCCCTCTCTCTCTCTTTCTCTCTCTCTCATACTAGTAATATATCCTGGCAATGCTGGAGCCTATGTCAACATGAAACCAAATGGAAGCCACTCAAAGCATCATTTCTAGATGTACTTCATTCATATAACAGCAGATCATACCAGACATGCAACCAGCTCTGCTATTGATTTCTAGAAAGGCCAAAACGCTTTGGAAGCAAGGTGTAATGCTGAATTGTGGATTAATCAATGTGCTTTGGAATAAAATAAACATAGTTGTTTACTTACCTAACCGAAGCTATGGATGTAGCTCTTGAATATAATTATTGTAGCTTAGATTATCACTCACTGGCTTTCTTCTTCTGATAATTTTGGAACTCAGTTGGGTTATTTTTTTATTTGGTGCAATTAGATTGCATAGAAACAATAAACAAAGTAGGTAATAAAGTGGATGCATACAAACATGCATACAAACATGCATACATATGTACAAAATATTATAGCCTGACACGCCTAGAGAAAGAGGTTCACTTGGGGAGTCATAATGTGTGTGTATGCCAAGTTTTGGGCTCTAGGTTTTAAGTGTTTCTATGAAGTACAATTTTTGGTATTTTTAGTAACATATGCCCACAGGAAGAGAGGCTAGATCACCCAAAATTTCTGGGGCTAAAATCCATCCTTGATGTAGGATGTGTCCAGTCTGAAGAGTGAGTTATATTAGGCACAGTGGTTTGGCAGGAACTGGATACACATAAACATACATACACACAGCACAGACTATTTTTAGCCCGACACACAAAAAGGAAGAGGTGTGGCTAAGTGGAATCCAGCCCATATCGTTCCCAGAGTCATGCTGTGTGTGTGCCAGCTAAGTTTAAGCCCCTAGGTCCAGTGTTTTTCCAAGTAACATTTTGTCCTTTTTTAGCCTAACCCACACAATGAAGTGGTATGGCCAGGTGGGGCCCAGTTCACTACCAGAGTCAAATTGTGTATGCATGCAAGTTTTAAATCTGTAGTTCCATTGGTTTGTCTGGCCAAAGTACCATTTTTGACTTTTTTGCCCTGACATAAACACAGGAAGGGGTTTGGCCATAGCTATAGACATACTAAAACATTCCCCTGGCGACAATGATTCCAAATATATATGGGTTTATTGGTTTAACTTGACCCATTCAAGTGTGAATCGCGGGTGCACAAATAGACAGACAGTTAGACAGACAGACAGACAAACAAGACAGATAGACAGGCAGGCAGACAGACAGACAGACAATCTCCCTTAATTGAAGGTACAAATCAACTTATACAATAAGGTATTTTGCCATTAAGGGGAAAAAATAAAGGACACTATTGAATATACATGCTGTCATAATACACAAATATCTGATATAGCATTTTTTGTTGTTGTTGCTGTTGTTTTGTTTTTTCCCCCCTGCTGAATGTAAGAGAAAAGACCAGGTCAAAGAATAAACCGGAAGCTCCTGCAACACAAAATAAGCCAGTAAAGATAAATATCGGTATCAGCTTTTACAAGAATAACAGTGAACATTGATACTTACCTCAGGAAATCAGGTGCTGCATGGAGTGCTATTACTCTCTCAAACTCTTGGAAACTCAACTCTTTGTCTCCATCCAAATCTGCTTCATTGAAAACCTGTGTAAAAAAAAATAAAAACAACAAATGCACAACAACAACGAACAATTAAAAATGACACAAAAGGTGGCACAAAAAGAAACAATAAAGGAATATACATATACAGAAAACGTAAACAAATGAAAGCCATATATAGTATTAAAGAGATAATTTGTAGTCTTGCTTCAATTCCTCAATATATTCCTTTTGTATGTAAAAAAAAAAAAAACAGCCTAAATTTAAAAAATAAAAATTCTTGCATTTTTAATAATCCTCTGCTTCTTCTTTTCTGGCAAGCTTCCACCTGTGAGATACTCCAGCTTCTTCCCAAGATCATTAGCACATATAGCATCGTCCTCATTAAAATCTACATGATTACAAAATGTGAGGCATTTTAATTGCTGCTATATTATAATTATATTATTGCATATTTTGTATATTAAAAAATTGGAAGAAAGAAAAAAAAACCTCTCTCACTGAATATCCGAAAAGCCCATGACAACTTTTCAGCCAGAGTTGCCTATATGCAAGTTAGGGGTTGTGGGACAGAAGAGAGAGAGAGAGATGAGTGAATTTATAACACATTAGGTTGTAGATACCATCTCATTATCGAATTAATACATTTACATTGTCACTCATTATGGATACCATATCCAGGAAATCATCAAAATCCATGTTACCCTGCATGCCAGAACAGAAAACCTTGCATATCCTATATCTGAAGGGGTTTACCTGGACATACATAATGCATTTAATATAACAGTTAAATTAAACAATTTGTATTATAAACCAAGTAACACTAAATAATGGCATCACTTACAGCTAATTCTGGCAAATTTTCAGCAACATATCGATATGTTATGCATCCTTTTTTGTCCAACTGAAAGGCTGTGGATTTATATTCCGAAACTTCTTGTACGCACTTGAACAATCATATTACAATAAAGCATATACATACATATATATATATAGCCATGTACCCAACTACTGTAACAGGAAGCACTCACTGAATGATTTCAGCTTGGTTGAGATTGGTTAGGCTCTAAAATGTACAAACAACATTAGTTATATATGTAATTGATAAATGATTGTAATATATATACCCAGAGCTAATAACACATATATCTAATAGAAGACTCAGACTTGCAAATCTGGTGAAAACCTTTAGTAGGACATTCAGTCAAATTTAGCAGGATTTATCTAGTTTTAGCAGGACAGCCACGCCCCTTTCCTTCTTAAACCCAAATATTTATTTAATGAGAATATAATGGGTAGATTGAAGAAAATATGATTAAACCATATGATAATAATTTTAACTATAATGTTGAAGTGAAGCTAGTCTATTTGTTAAAGCTCCTCACCATAAGGAACTGAATATTACAGTGAAACTAGTGTCTTCACAAAGCCAATCGCAATCACATCCTCTAAGGCAGACCCTGCATGCATCCTTTTCAGGACGGGTGGCCACTACAGCTGTGAAGGGCTGCATCTTAAGATTCTGCAACTTAATATCGAAGGGTTAACACCTCCAAAGTTGGAAGTCCTTGCCCAGCTTGCCAACAAGACCAGTGCACCATTATCCTGTTCCAGGAAACTCACACCAATGCCTCCCTTAACTTAAGATCCCAGGCTTCATATTAGCTGGCCACACTAACAACAAATACCATGGCCTCGCAACATTTGTCAGACAGAATATACCACGGATGGACAGCAGCCAGTCCACCGAGGCCGCTGAAGTTGAATGGCTCACTACAAAGTAGCTGACATCACCATCGTCAATATCTACAAGCCACCACAAACCCAATTGGAACAGACATCTCTCCCCAGCCCCTGCCATCTATTCAGGTGACTTTAACAGCTGTCACACTGATTGGGGATACAGGAGCACGAACTAGGATGGCACAGCCCTGTTGGAATAGGCCTCTGCCACTGATGCCATACTTCTCTATGACCCTAAAGAGCCTTGGTCGTTCACCTCATACCACTGGAAGACAGAGACAAATCCAGATCTAGCCTTTGCCAAGCCACTCCCATACCAACCTCTGCCCACTAGGCATGTTCTGGACAGTTTCCCACGATCTCAGCGCTTGCCATCACTGATAACAACACCATCTCTTATCAGGCCGACAGAGGAAAAACAGTAAGGAGATGGAACTTTCATAAGGCAGACTGGCAAGCCTTCAAAAAAGATGTAGAAGCATCTGTTGAGGCTCTCCCACCACCAACAGCAATCAACATTGATGAAGCCTATGAGACCTACAGACAGACATTACTCCAGGTTGCCAAGAAGCACAACCCCAGGGGTCATAGAGCCAACTAAAAGCCCTGCTGGGACAATCACAACCACATTATCACTATAACTGACAAGGACAGAGTAATGTCAGCCAGTAAACTCTTCACCATGACAGTTGAGTCAATCGACATCACTTACTCGAGCCGACGAGCCTGGCAAACCATCAACAGGCTCACTGGCCAAGCAAGCAACTAACAGCATGCCTCATCTCGACAAACTCCATCACAGTACAATTCATCAGCAATGGGAGATTTCCTAGCATGGATATGGATTTCATGAGAAAGATCATGTCTGAAGTGAAATAACTCTGCACAGCACTGGGCGCTGACCTCGAACTCTCAAGCGACTTTACAACAGAAGAGATGGACATAGCTATGAAATGCTTGAAGCCCAACAAAGGTCCAGGGATTGACTACATCCACCCTGATTTGGCCTGTGTAAAGGAATGGCTGCATATCCTCCATAACGTGTGCTTCAAGACATCAATATTACCAAAAAGCTGGTACCGAACCAAGATAATAGCTCTAGCTAAGCTGAACAAGCCACTTGATGACCCAAAAAGCTATCATTTAATCTCTCTTCTTTATTTTCCATACAAGCTCTTGGAACGTCTCCTCCATGCGCACCTCGATCCAGTCATCAATCCACAATTACAGAAGGAGCAAGCTGGCTTTCAATGTGGGAAGTCAACTATGCACCAGGTGACCTCGATGACCCAAGACATCAAAGATGTATTCCAACGAACTGAAAAAGCCGGTATCATTCTCTTTGACTTGACAGCTGCTTATGACATTGTCTGGCACCACAGACTCCATCTAAAGCTGCTGCGAACCATCCAAGACCACCCATTGGTGGACTTCATCATGAAAATGCTGACCAATCGCAGCTTCACTCCCCACACCAGTGATGGTCAACAGAGCAGACTGAGACAGTTAAAAAATGGTGTCCCGCAGGGCTCAGTGCTGGTCCCGATGTTATTTAACATCTATATCTATGACATTCTGGTAACGGCAGCCAAGTAGTATGGATATACTGATGATCTCTTTATTCTCCAACATGGAAAGCAGTGGGAGACAATCAAAAAGGGGCTCATCACGGACATGAACATCCTGTCCTTATATCTTAGCAATTGGCAAATGTAGCTCAGTGGTGGAAAGATCCTATCCTCAGTATTCCACCTAAACAATCGTGAGGCAAAACACGAGCTGAAAGTCAGTGTCAATGACCACCCAATCCGGTTTGAGGCAACACCAACATAACTTGGGGTTAAACTAAACCACTCCTTGACGTATCACTATCATGTCAAAAAGTTGGCAGCGAAAACTATTTCACATACTGCTCTGATACGCCATCTTGCTGGTATCACATGGGGAGCTGGAACACAAACACTATGTCTCTCCACCAAAGCCCTAGTCTTCTCGGCTGCTGAATTCTGTGCTCCAGTCTGGAACAGAAGCACACACATCTACAAATTGAATTCAGCACTAAACAATTCCATGCACACTAACTCTGGAGCCTTCCATGCTACGCCAGTTAACCAGCTCCAGCATTGCCTGTCAGCCTTGCTACAAGAAGCAGCTGTTAGCACTGTCGTGCAAAGCCAGGAATGATGAGGATGACCTGCTACATGGTATTGTTAGCAAAGTCCCACCATATGCTCACCCAAAGTCACGCCAAGCATTTTTTTGAACAAGAACACCAGCTTCTAACATCAACCACAGTTCATCAGCAAGCCTGGTTCAAGCACCAGTAGAAGAAGGAATGGGATGTGGTAGACCACCAACGACTCCAAAAGTTCATTGACGAACCTGATAACATCCAGGGTACAGAACTACCACAAAGGCAATGGACCATCCTCAACCGCTTCAAAACTGGTGTAGGCCATTTCTCTGCCAGCATGAGAGACTGGGGCCTGAGGGATTCCACCAAGTGTGACTGCGGCCACCCAGAGCAGACAGTGCAGCATGTCATTGGACCTGTCTGCTCTATAGACCACCCAATGGTGAGCACAGATTAGTGGAACTTGATGATGACACAAGAACCTGGCTTGAGACAACTGAGCTGCAAATTTGACGGTGAGAGGCACAAGAAAGAAGAAAGAAGAAGATAATTATTAATTTTGTATTTTATAATAAATTGTATTGCATAAGATGTTTACATAATCTATCTTAGTTAATTTTAATAGAAAACAAGTCACCGAGTATGGAGGGTTCTAATTGACATCTTTATTCTCTTTCAATTTTCTGGACATTGCTCAGAATCAATATTTGAATGTGATAGTACCAGCAAAATTTGTGAGTACAAGCTTAGATCTCCTTAAATCCTCTCTTTCTTAGTCTTCTTAGAAGCTGGGATGAGGGTTAAGGACTCTCAGATATATGCTGATAATGATGATAGTCTGATAGATAACCGGTTATAACTGCTCAACATTTAGCCATTGTACTGTGGGTGTTTTTAAAAATATTTTTAGCATACCATTTGGGGTATGGTTATTGGGTGTTATCTTTGTTCAGAAAATAAATTTTGAAAAGGTTGCACACATGCATTCTCAAGATCAATATGCTCCGTGAATTTTCTTTGATAACATAGTATTAAGTTTGAAATTCACATAAAATTGTGTTATAAAGAATTACCTAATTACTCTGAATATCAATTGAAATTGATTTTAGTATCACAGTTGAAATTTATCAGCTATTTGTAACAACTCATTCTAACAGCTGAAATACCAGAAAACTCATTTCTAATACAAAGAGAGGAAATAGAATATTATAATTGGAAAAAAAAGAAGAATAATTAGGAAAGTTGTATGCAACAAATATTAAATAAGTAAAATGTATTTATAGTTGCCAAGCTAACAAAATATACATATAGAATAAATTAAAATAAAATTTGGCTATAAGTTGTAATGTTGGGGGGTTTTATTTGTTTGTTTGTTTTTTGTTATGAGCATGTCTCATTATTGAAATTACATCATGTAGCTATATTTCTTATGAACCTTCAAATATATGAACATTTTGGGCTATTGGGTAATCCCCTCTTCCCCCCCCCCCCCCCCCCAAATCTTTTTTGTGACCATGCTTAGGCACCCCCTCTACTCATGAATATTCTCACCCTCTGGAACATAGTGCAAAAATTTAAAAGGTCATACAACTCAAGTAATATTTTGCAGACATAGATTTAAGAGTTGTGTTGTACCAACCTGAAACTTGGATTGTTGTTAACTGACCTTGCAGTGCTGAACTACTGATTGGAATTGTTTACTTGAACATGATCATTCAATTTGAGACAATTTCATGACATAAGCACTAACTTCAAAAGCTATCCACTACCTAAAGGACTAAGTTCATTCTAGGATGGGAGATGTGGAATGAGGCACTGATCTGTTATGGTTACATAACATAATGTTATGATTGATATTACTCATCTGTTAAATGCTACTTCCTTAGTCGCATATATCTTCTGCTAACTCTAGTTACCAATCATAGACATTGTTCCCTTAGGTTGTCTGATTTTGTATAATTATATTGAAATCAATATAAAAACACAATAACAAAATGAAGATCAGTTAAATTATATCAATGTTTGTATTTCTGAAAATTGTTCAGCAAGAGTTTTATTACCACTCTGTTACCACTAGGTCCCATTTAACCTCTTATAGTCCCAATGTTTATAGAATACTCACATTAAGTTGGTGTGATATAAACATCCAACTCAGGATTTGTTGATGTAATGAATGGGTTTTAGTCTACTATGCAAATCAATTTACTGTTATGCTATCTTGAGAACTGGATATACCTTAGAAATGGTTAGTTATATGATGAGGTTTATATATGCGATTTTGAGCATTCGCCAACAGAATATGATCATACTTCGAATGCTGCTTCTCTTGCTGAAACAGGTAGCTAAAGATTTGTAAACAATCTATGTCAATTGGTTGGAGACTTGAGAACCCAAATAATCTGATCTGTTTGTGATTTTGATCACATGTCTTTACAAAAAATTATACTCAATATCTAGCTAAATGAAATATAACACTGTTGAACCAAACTCTATTAATATAACACATTCACTATTAATATCTCATGTTTTTGACTGTCAGGTCTCACTGCAGCTTTTTGATGTTTTTTTGTTTGTTTGTTTGTTTTAAAGCTACATAAGTGGCTTCTTTGTGATCCTGCCAACAACGTAATACCGTACTGAAATTAGTATAACCGATCTCCATCAGCAATAAAGGGAAG
The DNA here is from genome assembly GCA_963969325.1 of Lycopodina hypogea. Taxonomy (NCBI): domain Eukaryota; kingdom Metazoa; phylum Porifera; class Demospongiae; order Poecilosclerida; family Cladorhizidae; genus Lycopodina; species Lycopodina hypogea. Next base: position 5,736,556 of record OZ017781.1, read on the forward strand.
GTGGTGGTAAGCCTATTTTTATTCCAAAATAATATTTAGCTATAACCACTAATTTTAAAACATTGATTGTAGCAGTTAGCGCGCCGTCATACCTCGTAGATGTCCATTTCATCTCCAGTGAAGACAGTGTGGCTCTGGCGGCAACCCATCTTCCTCCTACCAGCAAGTCTTACTGCAAGCTACTGCTCAGTGCGCAGTTCTAACTGTTTCCCCCCTCACACTACTTAACGTCCCGTTCTTGGGGTGATAACAGGGATTTGTTAGCACCTGGCCATAACTATTCATAACGTTGGTGATAATAGGGAGAGGAATAATAACACATTTGCAAGAAAGAAAATTTCTTTATTAATTTGATTTACAGTATTCATTTGTTATTATTATTTTATTTTTCGGTCCAGGGTAGGGGTTCACTTCCTCATCAATGGGAAGTTTATAGCTACCTTTTCAGAGTTGAGAGACCCCCCAGGAGTGGTGATGGTCTTGCTGAACAAAAACTTTGGTTATTATAATTGTAATTACAACAACAAAATTAAACCAAGAGAAAATACACCAAGATAATGCCAAGATAACAATATTGAAACAGTTTGCTGACCTTTCATTGCAGGTGTTTTTACATTCATTTTATATGCTGTAAAATATATATTCTCCAGTAAGAATAGGACATGATCACTTACTATTTTGATGTAATCACTACTAGTTCTATAGGTTTTCCTCAAAAGTGACATCTTCGTCCATTAGATAAGCAATTGCTAGATATAGAAACCTCAACCACATTCTTCTTGAACACACAACAACAACCAGAAACTATACATGTGCTTTGAGTTTTGTTTAAATTGATGAGAAAATCCCCTCTGTAAAACAGATCTAAGATTGTCTAAACATTGAAACAGTTTCTTCACTGTTGGTTTGGTTTGTAATTTCAATTGCAGACTGATCAAGTTCATTGCAATTGCTCTCCACTCAAAAGATGGAAGAGATGATGAGATGAATTTAACTTTACTATTGGTTCATATCAAAAGGTTTCCTCAACAATAATAAGGATGACTTGTAAAATTTTTGTGTAGTTATCTCAAGAAAACTATTTTAGCTTGTAGTAATCACACAACAAATCACATGACAAAAGTTACGGAATGTTTACTCAGCACCCAGCCACAATAGGCATTGCATCACACATATCAAATCTGAATATAGTGAGTCAAATCGTTACATCTCCCTTCCTAACAGACATCAGCTACTTACATCAACAAAAGGTAAATACAGGGAAACATGGAGAGTAAATATTTCATAGTAGAATTTAACCTGTAATGTAGTCACATAGCTAAGCCTTATACAATAGGAGAGTGTGGGACTCCAGGAGATACACCATCTGCAGGTCACTTCAGTACTGGCAGATCACATGCTATGTCAGCTCTGGAGTAGGCAACTTAGGATCAGGTAGCTGCTATATGATGTTTGGACTTGATGTGGATTTCCCAGCTGCTATGGTACCATCCAGATCAACGTTCAGCTGTGGTGCTTGCAATGGTGAGCTTTTTATGTCTCTCCTCTTTCACCTATAGGTGTTTTCTCTCTCACACACATTTATCAGGGACCTGCAGATCCATCACATATCCCAGAGGTCCATTACATATCCCAGAGGTCCACCAGAAAGACTGATATGCACACCATCACCAAACTTCAGCTTTGTAAGTGGGTGTGTATGCCTATTGTAGTACACACCTGCTTGGCCTTAGCAACTACAATTGCATGGCAATCGTGTGGTATTGAATAACGGGGCAGAAGTAGTGATGTAGCCATGAGAAGTAATATCTTTCACTGATGACCCATCATTTTCTGAGCACAATTGGTTCTAATGCCTTCAGATGGTATATTTCGATGGTCCAGTAGCATATGAAACTCATATGTTCCATCCATTTTACACTGGTTAAACAGTCTTTTAACAGTCTTGACCGCATTTTCAGCCTTCCCATTAGATTGTGCCTAATGTGATGAGTTCATGTATTTAAACTTCCATTTCTTTACAAAAGTTGTGAATTCAGTTGATGAAAAAATAGTGTTCCATTGCCTGAAACTACTACATCTAGAATATCATGCCTAGCAAAAAGAGATGTAGCACTCTTGCAACACTCTGGGAGGTTGTCAATGGAAGATGCTCCACTTATTGATAGTTACTGAAATAGTCATAAGTATGAGTAATATGTGTCCATGTAGTTGACACAAGTCCACACCTATCTTGGCCCAAAGGGCAAGATCATTTCGTATTGTTGTATTGGTTCCTTTTGCTTAGAAGGTTAGTGCATCTGACATACATCAAAGGTGGAGATGGATATCTTCACATTTTGTGATATATGGCCTGTAAAGACATTCCCATGCATGATGAAGACATCCCTCAATTCCAACGTGATTTGCATGAAATACAGCCTTAAGTTCAGCTCTTAGAGGCACAAGAATCACCAGTCTGTGATTCTTGAAGATAAGGGATCCATCCACCTCAAGTATATCATGAACATCCCAAAAGGCCTGCACAACAGGCTGCAATGAACATTTTCCTCAGGTCAACAATCCTGGATGATATTACTCAAGAGAGAAGCAGTCCTGAAGTAGCATCAATGGCCTCCAATGAGTCCACAAAATCACCAGAATTTTCCATCAGATACAATTTGCTCAGAGTATTAGCAAGAAACCTCTCAGCACCCTTTGTGTACACTAGCCTCAGGTTTTACCTTTGCAGTCTGATGAGCATGCGTTAGAGATCCATGGGAGCTATGTTGAGAGATTTCTTGAACATTTGACTCCAATAGCTTATGATCGGACTGTATCGTGACCTCCATCCATACACATAGGCATCAAACGTAGTACCTCAGCAGGTGTCCTCGACAAAGATTCTTTCAGTTTCTGGAAAAACTCCTTCTACGGATGGCTCCATGCTCACTTCGTATCACAATGAATTAACTATAGCAAAGGCCCAGTGATGTCAGAAAATTTGAGAACTAACTTTGTGAGGTATGTTAACATGCCAATCAACCTGAGTACTGCTGCTTCATCTTCTGGATCTGGCATTTCTAGAATGGCTCAAACCTTGTCAGGAAAAATTTTAAATCTTTCACCAGAAGCCACATGTCTATGAAGGGTACTTCGATCTCACACAGCCGCAACTTTTCACTATTCAACCACATATGCTTCTCTTCATAATGTTGCATAAATCTTTCCAGGTTTTGGTTGTTGTCTTGGATTGCATCCTCCATACTATTTCTAAAACCCACTACAGCAAAACCATCTGCTATTGTAGTATTTAACATATTAGGTAAAGGGTCTTACAAGATTTGTCATGTGATTACCCAACACAATATATAACAAAACTATTTCATGTGGTTCAGTCAATTGTCTTCCTCAGATTCTGTTTTGTAGCTCCATAAGAAGTATCTATAATGGTAACCCCTTCAATAAAATGCACTCTCCTATCAGCTAGCATTTCAAAAATAGCTCCAAATAATGCCATATAACTTCACCAATTCCACTGAATCTACCCAGCATGGATCCTGCCGGATGTTACTGCATCACTCAACATGTCCGTGGTGGGTTCCTTTAAAAATATTACTGGAGCTTTCCAAGTGGTAGCCTTTTGGCCCACCCACCCTAAAGTGTTGTTCTCCCTCCTTGGGTCACAGTTTGTCACCAAGAACATTATAGCTGATGATACCAAATACCACCATATAGTGCAAGCTCTGGATAAGACAACAGGTGAAGAAATCTCTGTTTTCATCCCGAGTCCTCAAGCCAGAGGCAAGTTTGATGCATTAAAGATACTGCTTGTCAGGATCTTTGGCCTCACTCAAGCTGACAGAGATGATTCTCTTCTTGCTATCTCTGGTCTGGGTGACCTGCAACTATCAGGCCTCCTTCAGTACATGAATTCTCTGACTATGTCTGAAGACTAGAAGTCCACAGTCTCCTGCACTTTCTTCTTGTTGCAGCAGCCAGAGTAAGTCAAGGTTATGCTTGCTCGAGATCCCCAAACCAGCATCACTGATCTTGCCAAAGCCGCTAATGATATCCTTGCAGTCCAGTCCCTGGCCTCTGGCATCACTTCAGTCTTTCCAGGCAATAAGTACACACCTCCTCCATGACGAGCAACTAGCCATCACCAAGACTGAGTTCAAAAAAGATGGAAGACTTAGGTATTATCTGGAGATCGAACTCACCCTGGTCATCTACCCTACACATCACATCCTAACCAGGAGGTGGCTGGTGACAATTTGAGGTACCTCAATATGGTCACCATAGATGACAGCTGCTATCCCATACTTCACATTGGCGACTTTAACGGAAATGTGCAGGGCAAGACTATTTTCCTTAAAATTGACTTTACCGAAGGTTATTACCAAATTCCAATGGCAGACTCAGACATATGCAAAACAGCTATCATTATAGTGTTTGGTCTCTGAAATTTTATCCACATACCATTTGGACTCAAGAATGTAGCTTAAATGTTCCAATAACTCATGGACACCATAATGTGAGGCGTCTTCTTTGTCTTCATCTACCTGGACAACATTTTCATGAGCAGCAACACCCGAATGGAACATGGAGATGACCTCCGCTAATTTTTCAAAGCCTTATCAGCCAGTGAGTTGGTTGTCCAACATGAAAGTGTGTCTTTGGCATCCCCAAGATTGACTTCCTCGGCCACCATGTTACCACAACTGGTATTAAGCCACTACTAGAATGAGTTTCAGCAGTCCATGAATTCCCAGTCCCGAATACCAAGAAAGTTTTCCAAATATTCCTCAGAATGGTTAATTTCCACCACCAATTAGAGCCTGGACTTGCTGGCCACTTTCACCCTCTGCACAAAACCTGCAAAGGAAGGAGTCAAGTAATTGCCTGGTCAGATGACTGAGAGATTGTCTTTGACATGGCCAAGTTAGCCATTGTATCAGCAGCCCATTTGAACACCCCATCAAAGGCTGCAAGTTTGCCATAACTATGGATGCTTCAAATATTGCTGTTGGTTCCCTGGATCAATTTTGTGAGGATCCCGGCACCACAGCTGGACAAAAGTACTCCATTTATGACAGAGAACTCCTCACATTATATTTTGGCATTAAAAAGTTTCGCCATTACGTTGAAGGCCAATCTTTCACAGCCTTTATAAATCACCTCTTAAGGCAATGATGATGCTGTTGACTGCTCCTCTCGCCATCGAGGCATCTCTCTTTCATGGTGGAGTTCACACATGATGTGAAATGTGTCAGATCGAGACAATGTGTGATGCCCTGTCCAGAGTCACCACCATTGCTGCGATGCTCTCTCCAGATATTAATTACAGACAAGTGGCTGCCGACCAAGCCACCTTGGATGAGATCCAAGCCTATAGCACAGCAATCACCAGCCTCCAGCACGAAGAAGTACCCTTCCAGGACTTCATTGCACTGTGTGACATCTCCAATGGACATGCACAGCCAATTGTTCCACATGAATGGAGGTGGTTACATGGACTCTCACATGCTGGCAGCTGTCCATCCTTAGAGCTATCTCTTGTCGGTTTGTCTGGCACAAAATGAAGACTGTTTTCTGCAACTTGTACTAAATATGCCACCCCTGCCAAGTCTCCAAAGTGCAGCAACATGTTCATGCCCCTCTGCTCCCATGCCCCTCTGCTCCCATGCCCCTCTGCTCCCATGCCCCTCTGCTCCCATGCCCCTCTGCTCCCATGCCCATCACCTGAACGGTGCTTTGAATCTCTCCTGTGGACATTGTTGGCCTACTGCCTGAATCTGAGTTCATGACATACCTCTTCACCATTGTTGACTGGTACACTTGATGGGCAAAAGAAATTTCCATGACAGGATACACTACCAAGACGTGCATCAAAGGCTTCTGAAGAAATTGGATAGATTACTTTGGGGTTCCTGAGGATCTCTCATCGGACAAAGGCCCACAGTTCACCTCAGGATTGTGGTTTGAATTAAACAGATTTCTGGGAATCTCGACAACAACACCACAGCTTACCATCCCAGGGCCTATGGCCTAGTCAAGTGAATGCACCAGCTTCACAAGATACAAGTGGATGGATGAGTTGCCAATGGTGTTGCTGGGAATATAAACTTTCTTGCATAAAAATGCTGAGTGCTTCTCAGCTGATCTTGTGTATGGCACTGCTCTGCATCTGCCAGGAGAATTTTTCAAAGCCCCAGGGGCATCGAACCTGAAATCTGGTTTTCTAAGCGAGCTTCAAACTTCAATGCACATTGCTCTACCTCCTCCACAGTACCATGGCACTCGACCAACTCACATTCCAAGTGATCTTGGACACACCGGTTTTGTATACATGCGCTATGGTTCCCATCATAATCCCCTCCAACATCCTTTGTTAGACACTACCCTTTTCTGAAGCTGATTGAGAAATACTTTCTCATTAGTAGTGATGGAAATGTAGAGAGAGTCACAGTCGACATCCTAAAAACTCCTACCCATCCCCCATGGAACTTACATCCAATGACCTGTAGCTCCCCTACCTCCAGGTCTAGAAGTAGGTCAATCACAAGTTGCCACAACTCTTCCACCAACAAACAGTGGGACTTCGGTCATGATATCCAGATATGGCAGCACCACTTCCCCTTTGTACATGAAGCAGACATCAGATTCAACCTCCTAAGAGACTGAACCTGTGAACTAGGTGATCACATTATAAAACTCAAACTGATTGTCGTATCTTACATTGCTGGGGAAGGGTCCATGAAGTGTTCAACATATTTGGTAAAGGTTTTACCCAATATTGTCATGTGATCGCTACACAATTTATAATAGCAATACATTATTGTCTGGAATGGTTCAGTCAATTGTCTTCAATAGATTCTGCTTTGTAGCTTCCTATGTAGCTACACTCATATGCCACTATGAACATCGAGGATCATAAAAACTTTGTCCCCATGAAGGTGTGTTGCTACGTCCTCTATAGTCAGAAGGGGGTAGTGCTTATGCAGAACAACATAGTTTAAGTCCTTGGGGTCGAAATAGATCCTTGATTTTCCATTGTGCTTTGGCATTACCACTGTGGATGAGATCCATGGTATTGGTTCAGATACTGGAACTAGAACATCCTGACAGACAAGCTCATCCAGACACTCCCACTTTAGCTCTTAGTTCTATATGTACATGTCTTGGTGCCTGCTGCATAGAATCCAAACTTAGATACAAACAGATATGGTGTTCTCCTTCCAGCTTGCCCATTCCATCAGCAAATACTGAGGGAAACTTTGTTTCCAGCATGTTCCTCATATGTGTTTTGATAGGTCTGTTCACTGCAAATACAGCATGTTCATCTGTGCTAGGATGCCTCACATCATCCGAGTCCACACTTGAATTGATTTCATACATACACAGGCCTTCCATCCTAGCAATGGACAAATCTTTGCATTAACTAAATAACAGCACAGAGTGCATCACGTATCACCATGTGACACTAGTAGAAGAACCTGTCCAGCCAGCAACATCTTGAATCCTTCAAAAGCTACAATGGCATCTGTGCTTGGCATGATTTCGGACAACAGGACATCCCCCATAGCCTCTTTGTACATTAAAAAAGGTACAACATTGCATTCAGCTCCAGTATCCAGTATTCATGAAGTTTCCAGACTCTGGTATCTTAACTGTCAGAAATATGTCAGCAGTACTTTGGCTTAATGAAGCTTCATGTAATATATACACATCCTCCTCACTACTTTGATCCACAGTATTAATATTCCTGGCATTTCTTAGCATAATGATTTTCCCTGCCACATATACTGCATCTTTGGACATATTTCAGACATAGCTCCTTCCTAAACTCATGAAACTCTCCATAAAGCCGACACTCACCAGAGTGTGCTGGCTCCCACTGTCCGCTGTACTTGTGCTTGGTAAACCCATTCTTATTATGCACCATCACATTCACAGATTCAGTAAATTTTTAATTGCCATCCACTTCTATCATTTATGCATGTGACAACTCAGCAGTTCTGCAAGTATCTATAACCTTTCTCAATGTGATACCACCATTACTGAGTAAAGCCGAACACACCTTTCCATCAGCCATACTAACTGTCTCAGTGCTGTTACATATTCAAAAACTTAGCTAGCACAGTACTGATCTTAGTTTGATCTTCAACCCTGCTCAAGCTGAAATTTAACTTAGCATGTGAATAGTGCTTCCAATTCTCCTTCCACTAGTGCCAGAGTTTGGCTGCAGCAAAGTTGTAGACATCTAGCAGCTCTGGTATTGGTAGAAGTGATTACTGAACCATGGGAATCCCATCTCTGCCAAAATGAAAATTTTTTTGTGTAGTTATCTCAAGAAAACTGTCTTATCTTGTAGCAATCACACAACAGATCGCTTCAAAAATATCATAAAATGCTTACTCAGCATCCATAGGCATTATATCACACAAATCAAATCTAAATATAGAGTCAAATATTTACAGCACCTAGCTTATACCAATAATAAACAGCCACATCTGTGTAAACCACTCATTACCATCTTTTCTTCACCAATTTTTATGATGGGTCTAAGTATATTATATTTTGATTTAATTGGTTCACATACTGTCTTTATTACTTTTGTTACTAATACTTAAAGGATGGCGGCCATTAGCACAATGTTAGAAAGGGGATTGATTCCAACACTAATCATTGTGGTATTGGTCACTGTGTAATAGTTTTCATTTTTTGTTGTTTTTTTTGTCTTTTTAAAAATAATTATTATGCACTAGCCCCAGCCCTAGCCAAAGAGGATTTCAACACAAAAAATTTTAGTAATGGTCACTGGCTAATATTTTGGGTCATCCTCTATAATAGTATGCTTCTTCATTGGAATCTGAAAAGGTAAATTAAAATTTCTTAAATGATTTATCATTATTATCGAACCTCAACAATATGATAATATCTTCACAACATGGAATTGAAAATATAATTAACAAATAACTAACTACCTTCTTAGTAACAGATACACAATTTCTTAAAGATGGCCAGATAATTAATGATGCACGTAATAAATTCAAAAGAAATAAACAACTCCTTTGTAGTAACAGATAAATAACTAGCTATAGTAATACAATGCTTTGGGTGAAAGAGGACACAATGCAGAAATGTAGTACTTTAATATCTATATATAATGGAACTAGAAATGTGTGCATGCGTGCTGGTGTGCATGCGTGCTGGAGTGCCTGCCTGCCTGCATGCCCACCTGTCTGTGCGTGCATGTGTTTATCTGACTACACTTCTCACAATTTGGGAGAAGCTCCACCAAATTTGGTGGGCTTGCATTTGGGACTGGACCCTCCATCAGAGCACCTTTTGCTTATCGAAATTTGTTTCCTATGGACTATTATAGTCCTTGCGCCCCTCTGGGGATATATACTCATCTCACAGTTTTGGGAGGAGCTCCACTAAGTTTAGTGGGCTATCATTTGGGACAGGGTGGCCGTCAAGGCACCCTGGATTTTCTTTTCGATATTGGACCCACATTGTAATGAGCTGATAACTCATGGACATATTTTGAACATGATTACAAATCATAAAACATTATGTTAACTATAAACCACATTGCATGTGCAATAAAAATGTGACCGTTTTTGGTGATCCTTACCGATATGCACACATCTATTTGAGTCTGTTGAAAAGATAAAAGTTATTACAGTTCTGTTCAGAGAGATTGATACATGGTGTCAGATATGGGATAGAGATGTCTCACACCTTTGCAAAGCCTCCAGAACCTCTAGAACTAACTAATAGAATAAAAAGAGGTGCTAACTGGAAGAAGTTTATTCGTCAGTGGAACATTATGAAGTAGCCTCAAAAATTGACAAAAAAAGTGCCCCAGTTCGAGCAGCAGCTTTTAAGAATGTCATTGGAGAGGAAGCTTTGGACATGTATGAAACTTTGGAATGGGATGCTGATGGAGATGAAAATGATTTGAAAAAAATCATTGAAAATTTTACTGATAGATGTGTGCCTCAAGTAAATGGAGTGTTTGAATCCTATAATTTTAACAAACGGTCTCAACAACTAGGTGAAGATATAACAAGTTATATCACAGTGTTAATGAAGTTAGCTCTGACATGTAACTTCAAAGAAACCAAGAATAGACAAGTTAGAGACAGAATTGTCCATGGAATTCGAGACAATATAATCAGGCAGAAACTACTGGAGAAGAAATATTTGACTCTGGATTCTTGTATCAACATTGTTACTTCCAACCAAGTAGTACAAGAAAGAGTTCAAGAATTTCAAGAAGAGGAAGAGATAGCACATGCTGTTTCTAAGTTCATGAAAAGGAAAGAGCAAAAGTTATCATCAGATAGAAGCACTGAATCCACACATGAAAACAAGCGTAGTTGCAAGTTCTGTGGAGGGAAACATATTTTCAAGAAGGAATTATGCCTAACTTACGGGGAAAGTCTGCCACAAATGTAGCAGGAAGGGACACTTCGGGAGTGTGTGCAGGACATGCAAAGAGGTTAGCCATGTTCAAGTTGAGGATGTTCAGGTAGTCCAGTTGCACCACATCACTGAAGCTATGAAACAAAGGCAAGTTTTTGCTACTTTCAAGGTGAATAAGAATGTTGAGGTTCCTTTTCAGTTGGACACAGGGTCAACAGTAAACATTCTACCCATGAAAGAATATATCGGGGCTACAGCAGATAAGAATTTTGACAAGTTAATTCATACCAATGTCGTGCTCAGGATGCATAATGGAGCCATGGAAAAACCAAAAGGAAGAGTTAAGTTAACCCTTGATCGCTAAGGTCACAGCTATCAGGCAGATTTCTTAATAGCAAAAGGCCCAGTAATACCTATACTCTCACTTGCATCATGTAAAAGGCTGCAGTTGGTAAAGGTTATTGACTCTGACGTCCATATGATCATACAGACTACTATGACAGCCAATTCTCTCCCTGCCATTGTTAAATGGCAGGGAGAGAATTTTACAGATATTTTTGGAGGGCTTGGTTGCCTAGAAGAGAAATACAGCTTTGATATTGACACTTCCATACATCCAAAAGTACATCCACCATGCAAGGTTGCAATCGCTCAGCGTAACTCCCTTGCTGCAGAACTTCACAGGATGGAGGACATGAAAATCATAATTCCTGTTTTAGAAGCAACTCCATGAGTATCCTCAGTTGTTGTTGTGCCCAAAAAGAATGGTAAAGTTAGGGTATGCCTAGATCCTAAAGACTTGAACAAGGGAATTAGGCAAGCTCACTGTTCATTATCAACATTGGAGGATGTCTCATAAAGACTTCATAACACCAAGGTGTTCAGTGTTCTGGACATTCAAACAGGTTTTGGCATTTTGAGTTAGATAAAAAGTCAAGTTATCTAACAACTTTCAACACACAATTTGGCCACTATCATTGGCTTCACATGCCATTTGGCATCAACTCAGCACCAGAAATCTTTCAAGCAAGGATGGACCAGATTGTTGAGAGATTGACCGGGATAGAGGTGTACATGGATGACTTCCTCATCATTGGAAGAGGAGAAACACAAGAAGAAGCTCTCACAGATCATGATCAAAACCTAGTCAAGTTTCTGGAATGTGCTAGAGAGAGATGACTGCAACTAAATCCTGATAAGGTGGAACTGAGGAAGAGCGAGGTTACCGACATTAGTCGTCAACTAACTAAAGGTCTTATTGTTGACCCCCAAAATGTTGACACAATCATGAACATGCCACCTCCGAAGGATGTGTCTGTAAGAGGTTTTGTGGGATGGTAACTTACCTGGCAAAGTTTCTACCACACACTTATCCAGTATTTGTGCTCCACTACGCAACCTAGAAAAAAATGGTGTTGCATGGCACTGGGAGGAACAGCATGAAGCTGCCTTGGAAAATATCAAAAGATTGATTTCTACTGCCCCAGTTCTTCGATACTACAACCAGATGGAAAAATTAATGATTCAATGTGATGCATCCCAAAGTGGCCTTGGAGCTGCCCTTCTACAGAACGGACAGCCAGTTAGTGTAGCATCATGAGCCATGACATCTGCAGAAGAAAACTATGCACAGATTGAGGAGAACCTGGCAATTGTCTTTGGCTGTGAGAGATTTGATCACTATATCTATGGAAGACATGTTACAGTGGAGACTGATCACAAGCCGCTGGAGTCCCTTGCTACTAAGCCAATTCATGCAGTTCCAAAGAGACTTCAAAGAATGATGTTACATCTATAGAAATATGATCTGAACATCAAGTACAAGAAGGGATCAATAATGTACTTAGCAGACACCCTGTCAAGAGCTTACTAAAAGTCATTAAGCTTGCCATCTCCAAAAACAGATTTCTTTGATGAAGTAGCACATATTCGTATGGTGGAAGATCTGGACGTAAATGAAGGCAACATCTCGGAGATGAAGGTTGCTACAGCTCAAGACAAAGATTTGAAGTTATTAATGGAGCTAGTGAAATCAGGATGGCCTCAGAAAAGGCAGGGAGTTGTGCTGGCAGCACACCCCTTCTACACTGTAACAGATGAACTGAGCATTCAGGATGGGTTGCTATTCAAGAGCGAACGTGTTGTTGTGCCCTCATCTTTACAGAGAAAGATGCTACAACTTCTGCACTCGTCTCATCTTGGCATGGAAGGTTGTATCCGCAGAGGTAGAGAGTCATTTTTCTGGCCAGAAATAAATGCACAAGTGAAAGTTTATATATCTAAGTGCTCAGTGTGTCTTTCTTTTCAACCGGAACAGTGTAGAGAGCCACTGAAACCACATGATGTTCCAACTTGTCCCTGAGCCAAAGTGGCTGCTGACCTGTTGACATGCAACGAGTGCAACTACCTCATCACTGTTGATTATTTCTCATCATTTTTTGAGGTCGACTTTCTGACTGATACATTGTCAAGAATGGTGATAGAAAAACTCAGTGTGCAGTTTGCAAGACATGGAATTCTAGATATCTTCATGAGTGACAATGGACCACAATTTATCAATGACACATTCAAGTGCTTCATGAAGAAATGGAATATCCGTCATGTCACATCATCATCATGCTACCCCCAGTCAAATGGAAAGGTTAAAAATGCAGTGAAGACATGCAAGATGTTGATGAAAAAGGCTGAGAAATCAAGGAGTGATATCTGTTTAGCATTACTAGACCACGGAAACACTCCCTCAGAAGCCACAGGCACTTCCCCAGCCCAGTTAATTTTTTTTAATTAATTAAAAGTTTATTTGTAATTTTTGGTATCTTTCTTCTTTTTTTTTTTTTCCTAATGAAGAGAAAACTTCAATGTTCCTTCGGAGCCATTTTGGAAGGAAAAAAAGGTAACAGAAATCACTCCAAATTTTAGGGTAGAAATTTTCTTAGTCTTATCTGTGCCACTTTAAAACCTGAGCCACTCCAACATAGAACACAATCCATAAAAACCAGTCAACTACGTAAACATACCAATGATTTGAACAAGCACATTCTTTTAGTCTTCTAGCACATGCAAGTCCATTGATTAAGACTTGAGAACAGATATTCATGTAAAAAAATCTGTAGTTGACGAATAAACTATCCCTATGTCAACTTACAGACTCTTTCTTAAGAAATAATGTAGAATGTGGTAGATGTGAGGAAGCTGTATCAGCAACAAAAAAAAAGACATATAAAGATGCAAGGTATAATAGCCACCATGGAAAAAGTGTGACCTGAACAGTATGATTATGTGGTCACAAGTTAAAAGTTATGCTTGTTATCATGTTCATACTATTTCACATCTTTCCTTCTTTCATTGAAAAATTCTATTTCAAAGGTGTTTTGTTTAATTCAGGGGTCTACATGCAACTGCTTCACTTTTCATGTTTCTATTATTTCTATCTTAGTGTTAATGCATTATATACCAAAACCATTGATTAGATAATTAATACTTTCAAATGGAAAAATAATTATGGTCAATTTTTAGTGCCAGACCAATGCATTTTTGTACCAAAAATAACACTGAAGTTTCTTCATGAAAATATGCATGGAGATTAACTAATTAATAACGTACATATATTTCATGTTATTTGATAGATAACTCAGTGGTGTTAATTGGATGCTCTTGAGATAAACATAACATTAAAAACCACAGCAATGTACATATCATTTTACAGGCACCACAAAAATTATTTAACTAAAACAAATTATGTGATCTTTGCTGATCTACAATGTTCAACTGTTGAGTAAGGAACTCCAAGAGCAGATATAAATCCTTCCTATATTCGCTATCTGTCCGTCCATGTAATATCCATTATTTCCTTCAGAACTGCTGGACTGCTCATGCCCAAATTTCAGACTGTGTTCACCCCACTCCCTGGATGGTTTTAGTCTTTTAACACCTGGGGTACATTACTATTTCAACATTTCATTATTATTACAGTAGTCACTCTCTTGAGAGACCCCTCTGTTGGAGGACCACCTCTTTTAAGAGACCACATTCTTCATGCAAAAATGTTGTATTTGCTGTATAAAGTTACGTCTATTGGAAAACCATCTCTTTTATAAGACCAATTTTTGTCAGATTCAAAGGTGGTCTCTCAAAAGAGGGACTACTGTACCCATATTTGTGTGTTAATCCTGTTTCTTTTGTTTTCTTGTCTTTTCAGTTCTTTTGTTTAGTTTCTTTGGTTTTGGTTTGTGTTGTCAGTTTTTAAAGTTTTTTTTTTAGGGGGAGGGGGGAAGGTGGCCCTTCTGCATGATTAACCACTAACCACCAAGCTGTATTATGAGTAGGACAACAAATTACAATATGTAAACACCTCAAGCATTAACTACAACCATTTTGTAGTGCCATGTTCTTCTTTTCAACACTGTGCATCTAGTAAATGTCATCTAGCTCTTTGTTTGATCAATATCTCCTCAGAAACTGCTTGAGCTACAGCCACTGACGTAGGCATGTCAAAAGCCTATGGATATACACAGGTTATAAGCTATATTACTGCCTGTCTGTTCCATGAATATCTTCTGCTTTTCAGGAGTTAAGTAGGTCCTAGCATCCTCAACCTTAAAACCTTATTGACTTCATTTCCCATCAAGCCCAGAGTGGTCAACTCCATGAATTTTAGACAAAGGTCAAGGATCATCAATCTTGCAAATTTCCAGTCAGAAACTGCTTGAACTACAGCCACCTAGCTCTATGGATATAACATGATATATTTATAGGCTAATATACATAGACAATAGCCTTGTTTAGGGAGCATGCAAAAAAGCCTGAAAAATATCAGGCCAATGATGGTGGTCTGTGGTTGGAGCCTTCACTGGGTGAGGATGCATTTTTGTGGTGGTAATTTAGTAGTCCTCTGGTCAACATGTTACGAAGGCCTATTATTTTTATCAATTTTTTTGGTGGATATATTTTTTTTCCTTCAATTTTTCAAATATATTCTGCCAACTTCATAAGTTGTCCTTACTTTGTACCAAAAACAACACAGCTCAGGGGATAATTCAGTGAGGCAGTGTTTGAGATTGCAAAGGCAACACATAGTTGAATGAAAGACCATGGAGTGTAATGAAATATGCACTCATAGGCATAGGAATGGGGGGGGGGGGGGGGGGGGGCACATGTTTAAGTAAAAAGATATACATACAAAGGTTCTTGCAATTATCCTAATGGCAGCTTAAAGTTATCATAGTGGAGAGGACTTCGAGCATTTCCCATGTGTCTATCCATTCTATTTCCTAACTCATCCAACAGTTTTGGGCCTGAATTGAATGAAATTTTTTGGACATGTGTAGGTAACTGAAGCAGCTCTGTCAGGCCAAAGGTAAGACATTTAGTCTTCCTGTCAGCAACCTTGATAACATAATAGGCCAAAAATATTTTCCTAAAGTGGCACCCCTGGTGGGGAAAAAAAGCATCTCAATTTTTCCATACAAAAAAAAACAAAAAAATCTAAATATCGATTATCAGTTAGAGTTTTCCAGGGATATACAAAGAGCCTACAAAAACCATGACCCAATGGTTAAGGTATTGGTATACTCAATGGGAAATCCTGGTCAGCTAACTGTTGGTGATCAACAAAGATTCACATCTAAAGTTTGAGATTATCATACTGGAGAGGATTTTAGGCATTTCCATGTGTCTGTCTGTCTGTCTATCTATCACTTAACTCCTCCCATAGTTTTGGACCAATTTGAATGAAATTTTGGACATTTGTAGCTAAACCCAGATCTGAGCTCTTCCTCTTTTTTCTTCTATCAATCTTTTCTTCTTAGCCCACCCCACCCCCCCCCCCCCCCCAAAAAAAAAAATTCCTTCTTTTCTTTTTTCCCTGCACTCTTATTTTTTCCATCTTATTTTCTCTCTTCTCCCACCCTTTTTCTATGAGCTGGTGGAGTATGCAGCTTTTCTTCCCTTGGTAGTAGTAAATAACTGTTGGTAAATGAAGAAAGATCACAGCTATAAAATTGATAGTAGCTTACATAGCTGTCTGGACAATGGGTGACCTTCACAAAGGGGTGTTAGATCATGGAATGAATTGACATCTCTACCTACATTGCCAGGATAAAGAAGATCACCAAGATGAATAGATATGGAAGTGCAGAAGAATTACTTTGATAGTCCACAGGATTATTTCAGGAGGTAATATTTCCAAGTTCTTGATGTAATGCCTACTGAGGCAAAACATCGCTTTGATCAAATATGTGGCATACCTGCTGCAGCCATGATTGAAAAAGTTCTGTTGAATGCTACCAATTGTAAAACGGTTAAAGTATCTGATGAGTTTAAAGGGTACAAAAATGATATTGAGACTACAGACTAAACTCAATATACTGCCAGATTTGATTAAAACCACACCAAAAAAATACAACTAAACAATGCAAGTGACCAATGTGAGAACATCTGAGATTCTTAGTGAAGTTCATATGTCATATCGAGAACTGTTCTCATAAGTTCCCCTAGCTACTTAAACTTTTTTCTTCACAATCTGATTCATCATCTACTGCAGACAGATAATTTTCTGCACTTAAAAGATTAAAGGTGACCGGCTACAATACCGCTGTCAAGTCTCAAAAATATGATGCTAACTTATGTTTATAAGGATCAAACTGATGATGTGAAGTTATGAAATATTACAAAAGACTTTAACAATGTGAATGACAGATGAATTAAATATTTTGGACAGTAACAATTATAATACATATCATCATTATTGCTATCTTTAAAATTACATTTAGTACCCTGTTATTAAAAAAAAAAAAAAAAGAAAAAAAAAAAAAAGAAGAAAAGACATGTATGTGTACATACATGTTATAAGTCTAGTGTCCCTGCAATCAAAATTTGCTTCCTAGCCTCTGTTTAAACACAATTGAAAAAGTAAAATGGGGAACATCCTAGTAAAGTATTACAAATGACCAAGCACATATTAGCTTGCCTATTTGGTTCTGATAATAAGGCAAAGACTTAAGATGGCCACTCAAGGCACACACTAAGTTAGTCACCTTCCTAATATATATATAGCCTTTAAAAAAATGAAAAAACTCCAAGTGGTTTGGGATGATGGATTACAAAATCTTATGACTACTAAGGACAAAACACACAGACTAAACCAGGAAGTTCTCCGTTTCAAGTTAACCCAGAAAGAAAAAAAGATAACTCCACACAGCATCCAAGGACAAGATAACTCCACACAGCATCCAAGGACAAGATAACTCCACACAGCATCCAAGGACAAGATAACTCCACACAGCATCCAAGGACCAGCACCAGCGTTAGGATTAAAACACCCCAGAAAGTTTACAGCAACATACAACATAAAACTGAAAATAAACAAAACGAACATAACCACTAACCACTTACCTCAATAAGCTGGCATGCTGGCATGCAAGTATGCTAACGTGGGTGTGTGGGTGGGAGATGGAATAATTTATCCGCCCACATCCTGGACAAAATGTACCACAACACCTGTCATCCAGCCATATGTGATGCGTACCTGCTTCCTGATCTTGGCGACGCTGTGGGGTTATATTTGCTCGGACTGGTAGCTGATGGAGTATTAACCTCTGACTACTAATAATCTGTGACTACTAGTAACCTGTGACTACTAGTAATCTGTGACTATTGGTATGGCTATGGCGGATAGCCTAACCTCGATCAGTCGGCGGAGTCCTGGGGTAATGGGGGAGAAGGAAGGCCGAGAAATCTGGGAGAATAGAACTAAGGTAAATTTGAGAAAGTGCGTTAAAGTTAAGCAGTTTTTTTTTTTGGTTTTTTTTTGTTGCCGTTTTGTTTGTAGGATGCTCACATAGCTAGCTGCTACTGTATGGAGTTAAGTATGTAGTTGGTAAATCAGTGTAAAGCCTGTTTCATTGTGTGTCTGGGTTGTGTGCAGGGAAAATTGAGTGCATGTGTGGATGGGGATTATATGCAGGCAGGGATGAAAGTGCATGTATATTGGCAGAAAGGAGTGCCTGCACCAGCAATTATAACTTCAAGTTATAATTTTTGTATTGTTTCATACTTTTGTGGATACATATCACAGATATTTGGCATGGTTTTATCAAATTATACCTTGCATATTGATACTATTATTGGGCATATGCTTATATCTTTGGTAAATCTATTATTCATCTTAGTCCAAATGAAGCGTTGCAAAAATAATGTTATTTTGATGCAGTAAGAGAAACATAACTTTAATGAAGTAAGTGTTTATGAAACTTGCAGTATTGGTGCTGTTTCATACTAGTAAACAATTTGTTTTTCATTTTGGAATTTTGAGGAAACAGAAACATGTTCATTTAACTAGCTTTGTACCAGCCTATGAGAATTGTTTCAACATTAGTTGGTTGCGTTGTTAGATACGGTGCCTTGTTGGTCTAATAACAAGGAAATTATGTTTATGAAGTAGCAATTGACCAAAAAGATATTATTCAGGACACTATATAAATATGTCCATCTTGGTTACACCATGCATGCCACAGTTTACGAGTTGAACCTTACTTGATGGTTTTCTAATTTCACTATACAAGGATAAACTACTCATAAACATTTACAGGATCAGTCAGGGTTGGGATGGTGGGATGGAAAGGGGTGGGGGGATAGTCTGGCGTAACTGACCTTCACTTTCCCATCGGTGAGATAGAGGAAAGAAAAATGTCTGCTCAAGCCCTCTTGGTCTGTTCTCCCTACATGAAAAGGTAGAGAAGGTGGGGATTTGTGGGTCATCTGGTTAGAGTTTATGATAACTTTGAGGTATGGTGTTGGCTTAGGCCATTTAACAGAAATCTGTGTCAACAAAACAGAAAGCTCTTGATCTGACCCTTACCTTTGAAGGAGGTATCACCACACATGATGGAGGGAGAGGGGGGGAGGGGGAGAGATCTGGTGATGTTGGGGGCCATTGGTGGTGTGGGGGTGTTTATAAATAATTGCACTGGGTAATCTAGTGTGGAGTTATTTTGTGTGGGACAGGTGAACTAAATTTGAAGCAGCACTTTCACCATTCCACTAATCATTTACAATGGCTATTCTAAAAGAGGATTTCTTTTGGATTACTTCTTTTTTCCTGTCAGTTGTGTTAATTAAGCAAACCAATTAAATAGAAATGATAAAATGAATATTCTGTCCATGGTTTCACTTTCTCATAATTGAATTGTATCTGGACCAGGCTTTTTTTTTGGCCTATATAAATGGGCTGTCTCAGTCTTGATGTCATTCGACCAGATTCTTCTTGATTGTAGAAATGCTTCAATGGTGTTTACTCTTCCAGGATTATCCCTTACCAACTACTATATCCTGTTGAAATCATTGAAATTCTCAGAGAATAATTTATAAGTAAGATCTTTCAACTAGGGCTAATTTAACTCACTTAGTAGTGTACTAGATCACTTGCTAGCTGATTGCTAGTCACAGTGTTACTCACACACACTACCACACCACACCACACGTGCTTGTATGTGAAGTGGGAAGTCCTGGACTCCAGGCCTGTGCTTGTTCCATGCTGTGTCAAGCTACACAGAGACACAGATGGCAACATGAATAGGTTGTTATTTTCTAAGTATTTCTTTAATATGTGGTTTCCTCCCCCAGGGTTTAGTGATTGGCTTTTTTTTTTGCTGTGTATTTCACTTTAACTTACTTGGGTGTATAATAATTATGTATCTATTTAAAATAATATAAATTTTTTTAATTAATTTTTTTTAAAACATTTGATAATTTGTATTTGGGTAGGGGTTTTTTTCAGTGTAACAAATTTATTCGGTTTATTAAATGTACTATAGAGTTTACATTGTGGTGGCAATAGTGTAGAGTCATTACATGCTATTCTTAGATAAGCCAATTCTTTCAGGGATTGCAGTTGGAAAGGAAATAGTTATCAACAGTTGCCAATTTTTCTGGTGCAATCATGTTTTTATTTGGCAGCATAAGGTTTCCAGCATTAATATCATGTGATAACATTTCTCAGTAGTTGTAAATTGCTGGTGGAGGTCACATATTTTAGTTGGAAACTTTCCCCCAGAACCAAAGGTCCAACCCTGAAAGGTTCGTAATGATCAGTGAAACTATTTGGGAGGAGATGGTGAGCGAGCGCGCGCGCGCACGCGCACACACACACACACACACACACACACACACACACACACTTTTTAATTTAAACAACCACTGCAGCACTTTATGGCATGCATATCTTTAATCTTGTTTTTCTTCTTTGACTTAAAAGAACCAATTAACAGTTGCATCAGTACCTACCTACTTTCTCATCCTTCACCATAGTGCTTAACTTCGGCAAGATCTATTGCAGTCACAGCTATAGTTGGTGGACTAGCCAGTGTGAAGGTTTGGGCCATATGGCTAATGCAGTTTTTCTATGAATGAGGCTGAGAAGGCCAAACCTTAGAGAGCCAGCCACACTCCGTTGAGCAGCGTAAACCAATACAAGGTGGGGCTCTTGGGTTTACTGAATATTGAGATTTTGTTATTGAATGAAAAATAACTCCCACTTAGTTCAACCCCCAGTTTGACCTAATCAGATAAATCACACTTACTATAATAGAATAAGTTAATCTCCTTATTTTTGTTAGTGGTGTGGCAGTGTTGGAGGAAAACATTTCAAATACTCGTCCTTAAACCCTAATTAAGCTCCAGCTGGCATTTGTGCTTTGATCTAAGGTAAATGAAAGTGTGTAAGGTTTCTAGGTTTAATATTGTCAATTGCTTCCTGGTAGGGTAATTCTTATCTTTGTTGGATACTCAGAAAAATGTCATGTTTCATATCTACCTACACACTATATGCTAACATGAGAAGTAAGATTATTAAAGCAACCAGCTGGACTCACAGAGACTTATGACACTGATTACACCAATACACACCCCACATTGCTATGTGGGCTGGTTTATTAATTGGAAGATCAAATGACCTGAGCTAACTTTTAAGTGCACTGACTGTGCATATTTACTGGAATATCCTGCAGAGAGGGATCACAACTGTGCCTTGTTCTTGCTAGACTGCACTGAAAGCTTTGTTGCAGTCACTTCCAATAAACGATGATGTTTGATTAGCCACAAAGGGGCACACTGCTATTATTATTAAAACATCTAGTCTAGTTCAAGGTCTGAATGTTTTCTCTGTGTATTTATATATCTTTTGAAGAGAATACCTTCAGTGTCCTTCTAGGGTGTCTACCTACACATGGTCTCTTGTTATTAGTACATGAAATGCTCACTGCAGTGTTCAGCTTTGCACAGTAAGGATTTTGTAGCTGGCACCAAATATAGAACATAGTGGGGAAATTATTCAACTACATAGTTTAATCACATGATTGTTGTAGTGGTGTGACTAATGCAATGAATGGGATGTGTGTTGACAGCAATCTAGTTATTAATAGCAAAATTTGTTGGGGCTATTGGGATGTTGGTTGCACTCTATTAGTAGCATCTTTTACAGAAGCTCTTTGTTTCTACATGTGATAAATTAGTATGCTGCAGTAGAGGCAAGACATCCATCCATCCCTTGAGAGGGAATTGTAATGTATTGAGCTGGAATGGTCCCATCTCCAGGCAGATACACTTTTTCTGCTTCTTTTCTTCTTCCTTATTTCCCTTTTGCCCACTCTCTTCCCCCTCTCCCACTTCTGTTTTGTTTTTTTGTATAGTTTTTTAAAGTTTAAATTTTTTTTTTTTTTTTTTTTTTTTTTAACTCTCTTTGAAAACCATACCCATGATGTACTGAGATTTATATCAATTTTGAGGTGGTTCATACAGCAACTCTGTTTACTGATGTGGATATTGAAGCAGAGGCGGATACTGTACTAACTTGAGAAAGACCCCCGAGTGCCAAGATAGAGACATAAACAAATGCAGAGCTCTGTGGGTTGAGCCATTGCACACAAATGCACTTGCAAGGTTTCTGCTGCTTCCTCCCTTCATAAAGAATTTTTTTTTTTTTATTGTTCAGCTGTTTCAGGCAAGATGTTGCCTTCCTTGCTTCCTATGTTGCAATGTGTACTAGTCTCTTCTCTATCCTAGTCTGAAGAGCTCTTTGCCAGTGACTGCTGCGCATCTGAATAATCCACTGGAAGTGGTGTCTTGTGTGCTATGAAGCAGAGGTTAAAGATTACCTCCCAATCTTCTCATAGCAGTTCTCAATATTTCCATTTTATTATTCATTCTAGTCCAGTGGTGCTTACTTGCGTTTTGTATGAAATTCATCACTGAAGCAGGATTCAAGCAGTTGGTGCATTTGAATTGATTGGTTATGCCTTTTGACTAGTGGTTAATGATTATAAATAGTGAAACCACAGATCCACTGACAACTGTTCCTTGCATGTGTAAATATACTGTGTCAAGCCTGGCTTATTCCTGGACACAACACTGCCTATAGTGGTGCAGGTTAGCTTTCCTGGACAGAGTGACAGATCCTGGCTTGCTCAACTAGGTCCTGGATGGTTGGCACCTGTGAGAAAGGTTGGGGTTCTCAGGGCTTCATTGCTAAGGTGTTGAGGATGGGTGTGAACAGGTAGTGACCTCACAGAGATGAAAGCCTTCCTGTCCTTGCCAAGTATAGTGAAAAGGAACCATGAAATCTCACCCAGTTACATCTGTTGATATATTGGGTGTTTTTTTGGTTTGTTTGTTTAAACTGTATCCAGCAGTGTTATATATTACTTGTATGCACGCACTGTACTTTCAAAATATCCTGTTTTTGTGGTGCATCATTTCTTTCATGAAATTGGTGAATTGGAGAGTGCCCTAATTCTCACTTATTGGAAGGACCAAGTGTTTTTAAAACTGGCAGTGAGAAAAATCTAAATTTATTAATTCAGCTAAACTAATTAATTTTTGTATTTTTGCAGGGTTTTTTAAAAATAATTTTAATCTACCTATATTACCAATATCAACACACACCTTAGTTTATATTCCAGGCTCAAGTTTGCCAGAAGATTAATAGATATATTAGCAACAGCCTCTCTTTCCCATCCCCACCCCCTGAAATTAGGTAGTGTGAAAACAACACCCACATATACTACAGGTTAGATATATCCCTATACACTTGAAATCAGATACACTTGAACATTTTACTACACATAAACTCGGTATATGATTGGTATATCTGATTTGAAATGAATTTGTGTCACTCTTAGTTGCGGTCTATGTTGATTTAATCTGTATGCTTTATTCCCCCCCCCCCCCCCCCCCGGTCAATCTGACATAATTGTATTATATACCATATCATTTTCATTATGAAAGAGTAGAGCATACTTCACCAAAGAGGCTATGTAATTTAATCTGATAGAAATACATACAAGTACATATTTGTTTGCGGTTGGAGGGTCACCTGGTTGGAAAAACCCATACCAAGTATGGTAAACACATGGGCCAGAGTCAACAAAGATGATGGGAGTAAGAGAATCAGCTGTAGGAAGGGAACTAAGGTGGAGATTAGAATGATGCACTGGTGTGGTGGAAGTATTATTTTTTTATTTATTTTATAACCTGGGCCTGTCCTCTTGGAATAAGAGAAGATCCTCAGCCTGGTTATTCCTCTGTTCTGCTCCATATGAACCTGGCATATTTCTTCTACATGAAGAATTAAAACTATTTTACATCGTTGTCTTGCTATAGAAGCACAACTAGTAACTAAATGCCCCACAACATGATAATACTGGGTGGCCACTGGTAATGTACTCCCACCTTGATCATAAAGTTTCCCTCAATTTCATTACAATTGAGAGAGACACTCACTAGAATTCTCAATCAGGTGTGCGTTATTTTTACCCTTATCTTTGCTATATTGGAGGAATGCTTTATGCAAGCTGTCAACATTCAGTGGATTCTATTTCTATGCTAATAATTTGCTTAACATCATGAGAAAACATGCAAAATGCTCTGTGATGCATCTTTGCCTGAATGGAATTCTGTCCTGTTTTCTCTCTCTCTATTTGCTACATGTGAATAGCTAAAATAAGTGTCCATGTACTGTAAAACTTCTCAGCAGAAACAGAAAGTGAATTTTGGCTTCTTCGTGATGTAATTATTTGCACTGTACAGCAGCTTCCCTTTTTATATTATTATTACTATAGAGTAACCCACCCTATATAGGGGCATACACCCTATATAGGGGCACACATTAGTCTTCTACTGGAATAGTATGAATTAAACCCAAATGCATTATAACTTGAAAGGTAAGAAATACAATAAGGTTGAGGCCGTTAAGAAATTTGGTAGGGAAAATGTGGTCATTCTTGTCAACAGAGTCTGTAGGTTCTTACTTCATGGATTTTCTTTTGAGTAAAGATCCTTTTTTGCAGAAGCCAAGCAGTATTGTTGCGGTACAATCGTCTGGATATCTTTACATGCTTCTAAAATTGTTATCTTCTGGAATACGTGGTTGCATAAACAGAAGTCGAAATAATATTTAAGGTTTGACAACTTGGTGATGGAGCAGACAGGTAACCTGCTTGGTGTTAAGCTGCTCTAGGGACACAGCTGCACGGCAATGTCTCTCACTTCTTGGTGTTAAGCTGCTCTCCCGGATACAGCTGCAAGGCACAATATCCCACTTCATAGTGTTAAGCTGAAGCAGCTGTAAAATGTTAAACTGCTCTCAGGACACAGCTGCATGGCATGTCTCTCACTTCTTGGTGTTAAGCTGCTCTCCCGGACACAGCTGTGAAATGGTTTTTTACCAAGCATGGTGTTAAGCTGCTCCCGGAAGCAGCTGCACACACACACACACACACACACACACACACACACACACACACACACACACACACACACACACCTCCTGCATGGTCTTCATGCACTAGAGTGGGCATGGAAGATTTTTTTTAAAATGCTGGTGGAGAGGTGGTGAGGACAGGTGCTTTCACTAGATTTAAACTGAAGCTTAGTGTGTGATGTTTATCTGAAAGCAAGCTGAAACAATGAACAGATACATTTTCGTTTTTTAATAATTTTGTGTGTAGGCTATACCTTATATGTATTTAGGGGCTCTACAAACTCTTCCCTCACTGTGGATGATCTGACATGTTTTTCCAATTGTTTCATAACTGCTGATCAAATGTGGTTTTTTTTAAAATGGCTGGAGTATGGTCTTCATCCTTAACTACTTGTCATGACTATGAGTATTTAGTTGCTTTTTTTGCCTCATTTTGAGACATTCTTAAAGTAGATTAGCTATGGGTAATGAGCTATTTAAAAAGAATAGCAGCTTTGATTCCAGTTAAGAAATGGCTGCTGATGCAGAGCAACTAAGGAAAATATAAGAAAAGGGAAGGGAGGGGTGGGTAGGAAGGCATAAAAGGGGAAGAGAGGGGTGGGTAGGAAGGCATAAAAGGGGGAGAGGGGGGGGGGGGGGGGGAGAGAGAAATAAGGACTCTGGTGTTGCCTGATTGGAATCCAGCCTAAAGCTACCCCAATACTATTATTATTTGCAGCTCCTGAACCATTATGGCCCTGGAGGAAATGATATCTTTATCTGCAACTTCATGTTGATGATATTTTTTAGTTTGTTTCTTTTCATTGTCTCTCTGGTGTGGGTATGTGTGTCAGGATGGATATACAAACAGTCTGCAGTTGTTGGTTTAAAGTGATCTGTAATAAGGGGCAGATCGTATTTAGAACAGAATTTAGATTGTTTTCATGTGTAGGTTGCAAGCCAATACAATTAGTCAGATTAGGGCAACTGTATCAATAAGAGGAAGCCAATAATTTGCAGAACTTTTACCCCCTCTAATCAATTTACAGGACTTAAATTCATAGCAATTATACGGGAAGCCAAAACGAAGGGAGTAGAGTCTTAATATCAATGAAAGTTAATGACTTCTTGTATTCCTTGCTTTACTACACAAATAATGCTGAGTGGGCATTTTTAATACACTGTCCAAGCAAGGTTATGTAAGTCAGACCTAGGTATAAGTAGCTCTGCCTTTTCTCTACCTCTGGCCATATCAAGTAGTCCACAGAATGCCCACAGAGAGTCAATGTGCAGTTTTAGTTTGGATCAGCAGCTCACTGAGGCTGGGTGAAGAAGCTGAAAGGCTTCACAAATCTGAGGCAGACTGACAGCACCTATTGGGATATACACAGGATCAACATCAAACTGGTTTGAGGGAGGCTTGAATATAGTTCAGTGGAACACAAATATGGCCAACAGGGTTGATGAAAGTTAATTGGGGATACCTCATAGACTTGGCTTTACTGTTGTTTTCCTTTTCCTGTAGTAAAATGTATGTACTTGTCTGTTCATCATTTACAGTACAATATGTTACGTCTCTATGGAATGCCTGGTAAATCAGTTACTGGCTTTGATGTCATTTGTAAAATTCCCAAGGAAGCCACATTTCAGTTCTGAAACATTCACAGTTGGCAAACTGCATTCACTCTTTGATGAGACCAATTATGACCTTATTATCTCATAGCACCCATCTGCACAAAGGAATTAAAACTCCTTGTACTCACTCTCACGTCTTACTTGCTTGAATGTTTAGTCAAGCTTTTGTGCATGCAGCTTGTTGCCAAGTCTATCTGTGTCTGTTTTGGCTATCATCAGTTTGGTGGGTGTGGCAGTGGGATCAAGTGATATCTATCATATTACTCACAGGCTGTTGTGTGTGGCCAAAATAGGCACAGTAATAGTAATTTAGATAATGAATGTTGTTTTGTTAGGGAAGATATTTGGGTCTATTGAGTAATTACAATGGGACATATGTAATCATATGTTGCCCTTGTGTATTTCATAGCCAACTGGAATGAGGGAATCAATTGTTTTTCTTCTCCCTTATTTATGATTATAATAATTCTATTATTTTTCTCTAAACAGCAAAACGAATTGAAACTGAGAAAAATATTATGCATTTCCGTTATCTTATGATAATATCACCATTTGTGTGGCCCACCCAGCCACTAAATGTCTACTTAGATCAGAGTATTAATTCCTACAGATATTTTCCCTTCGTCTAAGGTAATAAATATCATCTTCCACTCACCTGGCATGCACTATTTGATATCATGCACCCACACTGATTTCATGGGGGAGCAATAAAAATAAATCAGTGCCAATTATCTGTAATATGGATTTGATTTTAAATCTTGTTAGTAACTTGCATTGCAGCATTGATCAGATTAATTAGATTAGTGGGGAGGGAGGGAGAGGTTGAGACCATGCACGTCCAGGGGAAAAAAGGAAAGATGTGGTTTTGTATGGCAGCTCTGCTCTGCACTTGCTCAGAAATCAAGCTAATATTTAACTCTACACCCCCAAAAAAAAGTGCTGAAGAAGAACACAAAGCCAGGACTAATATATTGTCATTACCTTTACTAATTTGGTAGTCTAATTATATTATTTTCTTTCTTTGCCCTAATTCAATCAAGCAACCTGCCACTAATTTTACACTTGCTTGTAAGAAAGCTAGTTTTACTTCTTGGGCTGAGATAGGAACACAAGCAATGTTTTCCACAACCAATGGTGTTCAGTTTGATTCATAGACTTCACCTGGACTTGCGGGACTTCACCCTGACTCAAGATTTTGCAGTATTAACAGCCAAGGGGCTTTCCCAAGGATATGATATTGATTTTTTATCGAACTTTACTATTTTTCTGAAACGTAAGTTTCCCTAGGAATTTGTGCCTTTTGAATGAATGTTTTGTGCTAAAACAGGGATAATTCTGGATGTTTTGTAGGCTCAGTACTGTTCCTATGGGGCGCACATAATCTGTTGCCAGTCCCTCTTTATCGTATCTATGGTGGAAAAGGGGGAAGAAAACTTTCAAAGAGACTTTAATCTCCTGCTTAGGAGGGCAAGGCCAATTTTTTCTCTTTTTTTGTTATGAAAAATAAGACATTTACCTTCCTGAAGAAAAAAAATGATGGTAAACATTTCTAGTAACCTCAGGAAGGTACAGGAAAAGTTGATCAACATTCATTCATTTAGGGAAATGCGACTAATTCTTTGCCAACGTTATAATAATTCACAATTTGTTTGTCTGTCTGTATGTGTTGATTCTAACTCCTCTCAAACCACTGGAGGGATCTTCATGAAACTTTCAGGGATTGATTGATTGGGGCACCTCACTGCACATCCTTGTGAAAGTTTTGTTCAGATCAGGTGGCTATGAGTGTGGGTTTTCAATGGGTGTGGTTTTGTGACATTAAGGACTAACCATCACAAAAACTTGGCATGTTTATTAATTATATCTTGTTTGTTTGATTAATGATATTAGTGTCAATAATTCCTACATATATATATATATATATATATATATATATATGAGATGTCTGTCTGTATGTACCATCATTTTGGCCGGGTGAGCATTATAGCTACATGTGGGTGTGGTTTGGTATTAGTCACACCCACAGGAAGTTGTTTCGGCTGCCAAAATCTCATTAAAGGACCACCCAGGCCGGATTTTGAGTGGCTTCTACAATGTTTCATATTGACATTGGCTGGGCAACGCTGGGTATATGCTGCTAGTGTTAAATAAAGCAAACTAAATGTGGCTTACTTAAAAACTGCGGGTTTTCTGCTAGTTATTAAACTCTGCTATCTATGAATATGGAAAGACATTAATCTCCCGATATTATTATTGGTTTGTTATTATTGTTATTATTAATAATCTCATTATATTATAATTGTTGGTACACCTTTCATTTATCTCAAATTAATGCTTCAGGGCGTAGTGATTGGAGCATTAATGGAAATAGCCTAGTGGGATATCAATTGGTCTATCTCTTGAATCAGAATGTCTTCCTAAGTTTAGCTTGTTCTTTTCTCTTTTTAATCTCTTTAACTTGGAATCATATCCAAATTTTGCTTTTATGTTCAACCCTTCCCTTTCAATTTAATTAAGCTCTCATTCAAACTGATTTAGCTTGAAGCTGGATCTTTCTTTTCAAGGCTTGGTACAGTGCCATATGCACCTCTAGCATATTCACCTCTAACATATTCACCTCTAACATATTCACAAGAGCAGCTCCAGGGTTTGCTATAAGGGAACATGCATTATCGTGTATTAGTAAGTGCTGCTTGTTGGGAGTTTAGCTACTGCAGGTACTTGGCAATTCTTCAAGACATTATGCTGAGATTCTCTATGCTGAACAGGTCAGGTCCAATTACACTCACTGAGGTGTCACTGTTGGGAAACTTGCCTCGTTAGCATTCTTGGTTTTGCATAGCATCTGTAGTGTTATTGGGGGGGGGGGGGGGGTAGTACACTGTCTTATTGTCCTTATATGGAATCATGGAATAATGTAAACTCAGCTCTTGTGAACAGCTGAGACTAACATTGTTTCATCTCTCAGATACTCCTATGTGATTGATGGTGGGAACTTTACTTTTACCTAGGTAAACAGCTGCAGTGAGGAAGAGCTTGAGATTGCCATTTTATTAGCCATCACATTTCAAAGTTCTTTAAGATAGTTGCCCAGACACCTACCTCACTGGTGGTACAACCTTCCAACTCTGACTCTATCCCATATATTTTTGACTCTGACACACCGCTTCATAGAGAAGGGATCTTTCTGTTTGTCCAATAGCTGACTTGGAGGAGCTCATATTCCATTCGTCAGCAACCTAAGTAATCTGCCTTCTAAATTAATTGAAGCACGAACACACACACACACACACACACACACACACACACACACACACACACACACACACACATACACGTGCACACAGGCACAAACATCCACACACGCATGATGTAATTGGATAAGTCAATTCTTTCACAAATATGCCAAAAGCATTGTATCCTGTGCTACCAAGACATCCGCTAACTTGTCAATTCCTTTATAGTATTGTTTATCACTTCCTGATGAGCAGCTGTATTTGAACAGTAAACACAATCATATTTGAGCATGCCATCCTGTGTGATAATAGAGAGAGAGAGCTTAGGGGGCTTCAGCTGGAATGTAAGATTCAATCTACTTGAAGGTGTAGTAACTCTGCAATGAATTGAAACTGTATCTTTTATTTGGTAAAGTTAGATCAATTTTATTTCTACCAGTCTTTAATTACCTAAAATAGTCTAGGTTTAGTGTATTACAGAGTGTGAGGTATGTAAACAACATTAGAAAAAGCTGCTACAAATCAATTGATACTTTCTCGGGTTTAGCATTGATCCCTGAGACCACAGTCCCCCCCCCCCCCATAGCGCAGCACACTTGAAGAATAGTGTGTGGTCTTAACACATCCTTGACACTAATTCAATTTACCTCCATAAAAGTCCAAGTAGTATCACAAACATACAATGGGATGTGTAGCTTGTCACAACTTAATTGTCATTATTAACCACATCAAGCTAAAACGGATTAATACTTGACCTTGTGTATGTCAGAGCATTTTAAAAGTAAAAAAAAATAGTTTGAAGGAGTCATTTAGAGCATGTGACAGATGTTCTTGGAGGCTATCAGTCTGTTTCTGTTTTGTATATAACAAGCTCCATTAGACCATGTTTTGCTCCTAGTGCTCACCTGACTAGAAGGTGTAGACATCATGAGGACCTCTCAAGGCTAGTCCATGAGTACCACCTAGCAGCACTACTGATTCTTCTATTTTCAAATCTCTTGTTGGTGGCTTCACACGAATGCTTGAACTGGTTTACTCATATTTTAGATGCTGTTAATAAATTTTTACTTGGTGAGTGGTTTGAACGCAAGCTGATCTACCGACTGTTTCAAGGGCAATAATTATACACTTAGAGAGCTACACTGCTTCCTATCACTGGGTACAGCCATAGACGAGGCACACAAGCATGCTGAGTAAAATGATAAAGATCTTTAATTTTTTTTTGTGTGTGCTGATAAAATGATTCAAATTGTAGTTCAGTTCTCCCTAATCGGCTTTGTTTTATGTGGTTCCTTTTTCAATTATATTGTATTAATGTATTGCATGTGGGGGTGCAGTTCTTTCAAAGACCGCGATTAGGAAAGGTTACAATTATTAAGGTGGGGGGGGGGGGGGATACAAATGTTATGGGGGGAAAATGGACATTTGTAATAAAGAAAATAGACATTATTTAGGTAGAAAATGGCAAATATTATGAATAAATAGCAGATCTATATAGTAAGGAATGTCTATAGGTCTACTGTGCATAGTATGTATGTTGTGGTATGTGTTGCTGAGTAATACAAAAACTGCAATGAGTTTATGATATGTGTGATGATGTATTCTTATGGGAGTAAGTAATTATGCTTGACTGTGAGACTAAATTACATTTAATATAAAAATACAGCATATAAAAAAGGATAAAACTATGTATTATTAAAAGTAATCTCTTCTTTTTCTACAGAGTTGTTCAGATGCTGGTGACCATTGCCATCCAAGAAAATCACGCTCACTGAACAGGAGCGGCCACCATGAAGGCCTAACCTCCTCCAAAAGTTCTGAGGCACTCTTCAATGGGGGAAGGAGTAGAAGAACGTCTTCAACCCCGTCTATTCATAAGATCACAGCAAAAGAGTTGCCCCTTCATGGTGCATCCAAGTTGTTCCATCCTAATTGCACACCTTGCAAAACTAAAGCACGGGCCAACAGCGACTCAATGGTATTGGATAGCCACAGAGGTAAACCTCAAGCACTTAACTTGTCTGGCGACAGTAATTGTGGGGAAGGAACTGTTGCTCTAATATGCTCCCCCCAGTCTCCCCATTCACCTTTTGTAGTAGGCAATACTTCAAGCTTCCTCACAGGGCACATCTCCAGGCAGCAGGACAGAGACAGAAGGAGCTGCAGACCCCTTACCAACTCTGCATGGCAAGAACAGGATAATTCTGTCACCAGTTCGACAAAAGGAGAAAAATTCCCGTTTATCAAGTCTTCCAGCTATGATGAGGACACGTACCACTCTACCAAGCTAGCAACAGGAAGAAGAGGTGACCTCAATCAATCCAAGGCTTCTGGTTCTGTTGCGTCTGATCTGAACTCCTCAAACTCCACACTGAATGATGACCTGTTCTTAACTAACTTGCCCAGCACAGAAGGGGCTGACAGCAACATGGTACGGTGCTCCTCTCTGTCTTCTTCATCTCCTTTAAACTCTGATCAGCACAGTCCTACTGCAGTAAGCAGCAGCAAAGCCACACCTACCAGCAGACCCTTACACCAATGCTCAAAAGGGGACGTTTCAGGGAATACCATAGAGGGCAAAGAAGAAGAGCGAGCTAGATATGTGGTTGTTAAGCAAGTGGAGGTGAAAGGTTCGCCTCCAAGTGACAGAGAGAAAGTGTCAAAGCAATGGTCAAGGTTTCGCAGTTCACTCAGCGACACACAGGTCAGTCAGTTTGCTCAGGTAACTGATATTAACAACTTGATGACACAGAAGCCAGCATTTAGGAGGTGTAAAACAATCTCTCAGAGTGCCTTGAATAACGTGCAAGAGAAACAACATTTTTATGAAGGTATGGGCCTAAGAAAATCCAGCATGCCCAACCTGTCTTCACACCATCCACCTTGTGATCACAGCAGTATGGAAGTTACCTCGGACAGTGAAGATTCCGATTCTTCGAGCAATCAGCATCGGGGAAGGAAGAGAAAGACATCTCTGCTAATGCAAAAGATAAAGAATCTAATTGGAGGAACCGATGAAAGGAGCGATCCACATACAACTCTTGGGAACACACCTCACCCACACAGCAGTGCGGTAAAGAATAAGTCTTTGGAATCCCTCGAAGGAGATTCAACGTTCAAAAGAAATGTGTTTAATGATATATATCCTGGAGATGTTGCAGAGAGTGGGAGCGACTTATCAACTGCTTCCAGTTTAAATGATCTTTCCCAAGAGGCAGAGAGTAAAAATGAGTCAAAAAAATTGACTGGTGTGATTTCTACAAAAAGTAATGCAAATTATACTAGTTCCAACAGTACAGCTAGGAAACCATCTTTGGTTTCATCCAATCGGCCGCCACTCCCTGAAATCTCAGGGAAAGTACCACCTAAAGGGAGTCCACACTCTATCAAAAGAAATGCAATAGCAAAATCGGTGCTTAATGGGCCGAGTAAACTACTGATTGATTCTGGCAAAGTTAATGGCAGCCCAGAGTTGCCTTCTTCTGGGGCTACCAACCAGCTTTCACTCAAAAACAGTGGTCTGAAAAATTCTTCTCCCAAACACAGTTCTGGAGCAACCAAGAACACCTGTTCTGTGACTTCCACTAAGAGTTCTGCTAAAACAGCTCCATTCAAATCTGCTCCTGTGCACTCCTCTGCTAGCCAAGTTTCTCCTAAGATAAATTCAGTGCCTTGCAAGAAAGCCACTAGGGTAACCTTGCAGAAGAGAGTGTCACCAGCGAGTAGTACAAGTATGGACCAGAAACCATCAGAGCAGGGGATATCATCCTTCAAAAGAAGTCCTGTACTGACCGGTAAAACAACTGCTATTAGCAATGGAGGAAGATTGCCTTCAAAACAGGCAGCAACATCTTCCCATGGAGTGTCCTCCCCAAAGTCTAGCCCTTTGCTGACAAGAAAAGCAGTTTCTAGTAGTAATGGAGGAAAACCTCCAAAACGTGCAGCAACTCCATCAGCTGCAATGTTGTCCCCACAGGCTAGCCCTTCTCTCACAAAGAAAACACCTGCTACTGGATCTGGAGGGAAATCATCACAAAGAAAGACAACATCTTCCCATGGGGTGTCCTCCCCAAAGTCTAGCCCTTTACTGGCAAGAAAGACGGTTACTAGTACTGATGGAGGGAAGTCTCCAAAAATTGCAACAGCTTCTTCAACTGCAATGTTGTCCCCACAGTCAAGCCCTTTGCTGACAAAGAAAACAGCTGCTAATGGCTCTGGAGGGAAGTCATCACAAAGAAAGACAACATCTTCCCATGGGGTGTCCTCCCCAAAGTCTAGCCCTTTACTGGCAAGAAAGACTGTTTCTAGCAGTGATGGAGGGAACTCTCCCAAAAATGCAACAGCTTCTTCAACTGCAACGTTTTCCTCACAGTCAAGCCCTTTGCTGACGAAGAAAACACCTGCTAATGGCTCTGGAGGGAAATCATCACAAAGAAAGGCAGCAACATCTTCCCATGTGGTGTCCTCCCCAAAGTCTAGCCCTTTACTGGCAAGAAAGACGGTTTCTAGTAGTGGTGGAGCAAGATCTTCTCCAAAACATGCAACAACTTCTTCAGCTTCAACGTTGTCCCCACAGCCAAGCCCATTGCTCACAAGAAAAAACTCTGCCAGTGGCTATGGAGGGAAGTCGTCTCCAACAACAACAGCAGCAGCAACTTCAGTTGGAGCGTCCTCCCCAAAGGTGACGCCTCCACAGCCGTCCCTCAGAAAATCTGCTGCTCCCTGCCTGACTAAAGTTAGTCTGGAAGAATCCAAGGAATTAGACTACCCAATCTCTCATGATACCTCAAGTTTTAAGCGTTTTTCCAGTGCACGTACTCCTATAGTTATTAGATCTCCAGATCGAAATAAGCGTTTTCCCCCTCTGAGGAATCACACTCCTGCTGTCAGGAATCAAACTCTTTTTGTTGGTAACCGCACTCCTGCTGTTGGTAACCACACACCTGCTGTCAGGAACCGGTGTGTTGTGAGTACAAGTAGCACTGCATCTCGTAGCTCTCAGAAGTCTGTTGTGAGTGAGTCAGAAGAAAATGAGGATTTGAAACCACTGAGTCAAGAACTGTCTCAAATTCCTACTGTAACGGCAGCTCTTGAACGTCCAGTTGAGACTTCAGTTGATGACAAGAAAAGTTATCAAGCGCTTTTAGGTACCTCTAGTGACAAAATGGGTGACAATAATTCTAAACTCTCTTCCAATGTTACGTATCCTGAGAAAGAAAAGATTGAAGAGAAGACTGTGCCCAAGTCACCTGGAATGAAACCATCAGTAGTTAAGGGAACTTCTTCCTTGTCTGAAGGTAAGAGCCGAGCTGTAATCTCCAGTAAAGTGGTCAGTGCAGCCCGACCACCTAAACCCTCTGTTGTCACTAGAGTCTCTGTACCTGGGCGTAAAACTAGTCTCCCCCCTAGTGGTAAACTCCATAACAGCGCCACTGGTACAAGCAGACCTAGGATGGTGGTGGATGCAGCTAGCATCCCTACAACTGAGCAGCAAGAAGAGGTATCAAAGTGTGTGTCTTCCCATACACTTCCATGTGTCAAGCAGAGGCAAGATGAGACCCTTAGATCCAAATCAAGTGCAAACTGTGAGAAAAAGAAGACCCCCAGCCCATCCAAAAGAAACTCTGTCCTAAACAGATCCACAAAGACTAGAACACCCTCACGGATTCGCCCTGGCTCGGCAAACATGGCAGGCAGACGAACAACTGTGGGGAGTGTACATTCACAGCAGGAATTATCTCCATCTGTTCGTAAAACTTCCTTGGGTGAACATTCTAACCGCAAGTCTGTGAGAAAATTGAGCCGCGATGGTGCTCAAGGGAAGCAAGTTAAACAAACCTCTAGCTCCTCCATGTTCAACAAGTCAGTCCCTGTGTCTGTCAAACCCACCTCATCATCTTCCAGTGTGATGGGCTCCACTAAGAAGGGAACAGTTGCCACTATGAAGAAGTCTAAGTCCAACACATCACTGAAGTCAAGCGGTGCTGCGGGAGGTGGAAGGGGAAATACTGCAGGACTAACTCGGTCATCAGCAACAAAGTCCATGAGACTTCCACGTGATGCGTCCTTTGCCTCTCCGAGAGGAGGTAGCTCAAATAGGAGTATGAAGGTGAGGCGGACTTCCAAGACGTCTGTCACTGCGGCAGATGCTGCCACTCGCTCTCCCTCCAGGAGCAACCCACTTAAGCGTGTCACCAGCAAAGGGAATGTGAGGAAGAAAACCAGTCTGGGAGAAATGTCGACAGCCTTTGACATGATTAGTGCACAGGCTACCACGTAAGTTTCCCATTGTGTTCCACTAAATTACAATACACTATGACTGCCACATACTCTATGTGATTGGCCACTGTTTAAATATGTTATATCACATTTTGCTCGGTCACATTTTTCTAGCTCCTGTGGAGAGAGCTGGGTGATACTTCACTTAGGAGGATCTTGTTTAGTTTATGCCCAAGTGCTTGGCCAACATAGGAGGCGGACAGGGTGACAAATCAGGCTCAATTTGTCCTCCTTTGCAGAATGTTGTTGAACATTCTTTAGACTATCTTTTAGTCTTACAGTGTGTGCATTAGACTTCCAAGTAGCCAAAGTTGCTCTTTTCAAGATTGGATAGACGCTCTTCTTCCTGAAAAGTGTCAAAATCCTCCATGACAGAGCATAAATGTGTTGCTGGTTTATTCACGGTCTGTGGGCCCGCTTTGCTTGATGTCTTCTCTGTTGTGCATTTAGGTATCATCACTAACTTTGGAAACCTATCAAACACTTTGGCTGGCATCTTTATGTGTCATGGCTTTTGTTCCTTTCAGGCTTGGTGATCTTGACGAACTTGATTTCTTTTCTCCCGGTCATGTTGTTCTTTGCACCTTCAGCTTGGACTTGGATTTCAATGAATCTTATGATGAGTGGCAGTGTGTGAAGCTTGCTCCTGTGGGAGGACATTGTTATTCTTGATCTCCATTTATCATTGAGTCTGACCTCCATGTCTTCTCATCTTTTTGCCCATGTTGTAGTGATGACAGATCTTTTTGATTTGGCATTCTTTTAGGGAGAGAAGTTGTAGTTCGGATCCAGGATTTGGGAAAGGAAGTTTTTTTTGGGGGGGGGGAGAGAGACAGAGAGAGGGAGGTGGGTATATATATATATATATATATATATATATGTATACCACTAGTATGTATAAGTTGACCATTAACATGAACCACACCTACTCAATTAGGTAAAATACATGTTAGACCACAGCAGATAAATTTCCTGTGTATCACCTTCCCCCCCCCCCCCCCCCCCCCCCCCCAAAGAGCTCCAACTCAAAAACAGTACAATTCCATGTCATGGAATTTTTAAAGTGGAATCTTCAAAACAGTTCACCAAAATAGTGTTTACACACAATTTTGAAATTTTAAGTGAATTAAACTAACAAAAATGCATTTTGGTAACGGTTGAATGTAAGAGGCAACCGGCTTACTAATTTTATTGTTGCACAGTTATTTTGTTTGTGTGTTGTTTTGTTGTTTGTTTGTTTTTTTGCTGGAGCCTCATTGATTTTTAATAACTTCCTGGATGAGAAATAAGAAACTTCACTGCTGAGGTCTGAGTTCCATTTTTCCTTGATATTCGTGAAGACTAGGTATGGTAAAACCTCTGCAAGGAACACCAGAGTTATGAACTGACCAGGGTAACCGTTAAACCAACAGCAATACTGGAACTATAATGGGTTGACCACTTAAAGGTGCTGACCACACCCCTTCTTTAGCCTCTGACCAACCATTGCAGAGAACTATAGGCTACAGCTAATCTGCAGTAATGAGACCCTTTACCTCAAGTATAATCACTTATATATAAAGGGGTAGGGGAGGGGGGAATGCCAAGAAAACAGCTATCCAGAAAAGAAGGGTACTTTTTTTTTTCTATTTTTAAAGCACCACAAAAGATAATTTTGACTTTATATGTGATTGCTTCAAAGGAAACTATACCCAATGGTGTCTCCCAGCAGTATTCGAATGGACAGTGCATACCTGAGAACCATTGGCAGAATATGATTTGAACAAAGGTCTGCTTGTGACTGGTCCAGGTGTGAGTCTGGGGCCAGATGGGAATCTCATTAGTCAGATCCATGGAGAGTATTGGCAGTTCCTAGCAGAGATCAACTTGACACCAGATACCTTCCTTTCATACCAGTTGCCACACAGTGAGCAAGTGGCCCATTCCAACTGCCAGCTTTGACCACTGGGTAGGCCACTGCCAGGAGTCTTGGATTGGAATGTTGCTGAAGAAAGGCCTATGTGGTCTCTGCAATAAAATGCCCCAGTGGAGGTCACCCTACCACCCCTCCCCCCAGCACCCTCACCTATTTTCATCCAAATCTATCCAGTCATCTTAGGAGATTCCAGCCAAATTTGCATACAACACGAACCAAATTTTCTGTATACCACCAACAAAGAAAAACTACAAACCAGATCCCTTGCTCCCCTGCCCATCCATACCAATCAGTTGATATCTCAATAGCTTGCTAATGATGCCCAACAACTGCCAGGCACTGCTTCGAATTGCATCTTCAACATTAATGATTCAATCTAGGGCTATC
The DNA here is from genome assembly GCA_963969325.1 of Lycopodina hypogea. Taxonomy (NCBI): domain Eukaryota; kingdom Metazoa; phylum Porifera; class Demospongiae; order Poecilosclerida; family Cladorhizidae; genus Lycopodina; species Lycopodina hypogea. The sequence goes on from OZ017781.1 coordinate 5,775,158, forward strand.
GATATTGGCTCCATATCCACCACATACCTTAGCTATGTTATGTAGTAAAGAAGTGTTATAGCTGATGTATTACTGCATTGTAATTTAAAGACATGCGATTACAGTTAGTCATGAGTCAGCAGTTGAATTATGAAAACGTTTCTTGAAGGGATATTTTAACACAAACTTGTCACAATTAGTGTCCTTTTAAATGACACACATAACAAATCTGACCACAAAGTTAGCTACTCTGCCAGTCCCAATGCAGATTATCTGGATGGATTTTTTAAGATCCTCTCTAATTCAAAAATAGACAAAATTAACATGGATGACCTGAATACTTTGTCACACTCCTCATTTTTAAGATTCTGAATAGTACACATTAGCATGCTGAATTTTATTGGGTATACTCCAATGATGCATTTAACTGACAGTAATTAAAGATCTAGTCGCGGGGGGGGGGGGGGGGGGGGGAATAATATATATATATATATATATATATTTATTTATTTTTTTTTTAATGTAAATATCTTAACTCACAACACAATACCTTGCTTTCATAACTAGTGCAAATTTCTGGGTTTTTTGGGGTCTTTTTTTTTCAACATAATGTTGGTACCAAATTTTCTTTCTCTTGTCAATTCTGTCAATCTCTTAATGTTTTTGTGTTTTTTTTAACCATCCTTTGTACTAGTGATAATGTGTATTTTTTTATTGTGCTCTTCACTTGTAGATTGGTGTCATCAGATCATCGTCGTGCAGTGCGTCCAAAAGTAAGACAAAACGCTTCCCTTTCTCACCTTAGAATGCTCCAAAACCGTGAAGGTGTCTCCTCCGACTTGATCCCGCACCAGGAGGATGACAAAGGCCTTGATCCCAACACATATGCTACTTATATGAGTGAGTATACATGTATTTCCTTGCAAAAATGTTTTAAATTAAATCTAAAATAGCAGCACAGCTAAATTAACTGTTGGCTGATGGTACACGACATGTGTGTGTAGAACACAGCTGTGGAACCTGTGTTACCTGCACTCTGTTGAAATCCTACACTGACCCTTCTTTCACTCATGTCTTTGCTGCATCACACTTACTGTCTCCTTGTAATTATTTTATCGTATTGGTTTATCCATCATTAATTCACTCAAGTACACCATATTTGATGCTAAACTGTGAGCTTTGATGGCACCATGGCGTTCACCACTATACACTGTATTGGAGTTCATTCATATTCACAGAAGTCTTAATGGTTTTGTCGTTTACTGTTGGATTTTCTTTAATCTCTCAGTGACACTATGTCTGTCCTCACACCATCCTGAATCAATGCATCATTTAGAAACACGGGTTATAGTTTGCACTTAAGCTGTACAAATGCCAATGTTGTGGTCCCCATATTCAAGTTTATTGATTGCAATAGCTAATCAATGATTATTACAAATGATCACTAGTTTGCTCCACATTCTAAAAAAAAAAAATTAATTTTGAAGAAGATTTTTTTTAGTTGTTTATATTTTGTCATACTATGAAATTTTCCTAATGCTGACTTAGAGTCAGCAAATAGAGATGTGATATTTTGAAGTAGTAAGACCTAAAACCATAAAGAAAATAATGGCATGCCTTAATGAATGGCTATCTTCTTTTCCTTTTAAAAAAAATTTTTACAGGACTGATGAGCATGCATGTGCTCCTATTTTTATTCTTTCTCTTCATTCTTTTTTGTTTATTTTAAATTGCAATACGATTAAAAAAAATTTTTTTTTTTTAAATATATATATATGTATGTATGTATTTTTTTCTCTTTTTTTTGTTGGGAAGGGGGGAATTTTGAATTCAGACAGATTGATTGTTGTATCCCCTGCTTCTTGAGTACTCTATCCGCTGCAATCCCTTATGATAGTTGTCCATATAAATTAATTAAATTGTTGTTTTTTTTCCTTTCGTCAATTTTTTGAAGTGTTTTAACATTAACTAACTTTGCTAGCCAAGTAATATCAAGAGTTAAATTGTTATTGTTGAAATGATTACTATTTTATTATTATTATTTTATTATTATTTTATTATTATTAGTCATTGTTGTTTTTCAAGCTAAACTAGTTGTTTCTTCTCTTGACTTAATTTTTTTCATGGATACACCACCAGTAGGTTAGGAATTCATGTATTCATGAATTTTAATGGCCCCTAACTTATTTTCTGAGGCTTACATGTACCTAATTATTAATGTAAGTGCCTACTTAAGATGAGAAATAACCAACAATTAACTTTAGTGATCTATTAATATTTTTTAAAAGCCAATATGAATTGTTTGCTCTCTAATTTTGATCACAGTGCAGAGATTTTAACTGTACATTGTGTTATATTGGAAGCTGGAGATGCATTCTGATAAGTTGGACACTCCATGCAATTTGCATACACTCAGGATTAATCTTGCCTTTGTTGCTGTTGCTCCATTGAGAAACTTTAAAGCTTTAGCAGTTGCTTTGAAGAAAGTTTCAACAAAAAAAAAAATTATAAAAATATTTGTGTAAATTTGCCCATGAAAGTACAGAAATTTGTTTTTATTTATTGCTGATGCATATCCAGGTGTCCCAGACACACAGGCACACTTATAATGCTTTTAAAACTTCTTTGTTCTTGTGTTGCCCCTAATTATCAAACCAGTAAATACATATGTTCTTTTCTTATCATTATATTTGGTCGTCCTCTCTGTCTCCCTCTTCTTCCTACCTCCTCCATCACTGAGCACTAATGCATTCTGACAAAAACAAGTCTTCCTGAAAATCAGACTACTGAGGTTATTGAAGTCTTGTACCATCCACTTCACTCCTCCACCATTTATCCTCCACAAAACAAGCAGACAAGCTAATACAGTGCACCCTTACAGGAATGTACAACATGTGCATGTCATGTGCTGTAATCAATTCTCTCTCTCTCTTATTCTGTGTACGGGCCTGGCTAGTTAAGTTTATCAACAGAAAGCAATTGTCCTAAGGCATGTTGGGAGGTTGTAGTTGGACTAAGGATTGACAAGCCCTTTCTCGTCAACCTATTGTAATGTTAATTGCTCTTCAAGTATGAATGTCTAGTTTTTCTACTTTTGTACTTACCTGCCAATAATTCTGCAAATAAATTATGACATCACAGAGTTATGTAGAGCTTGTGTCAGGTGCTCCTATATAAGGGAGTTCAATGTGACAGCAGTTTGTAGTGTGCCTGGGTCTTGAGGAAACAGTCAGTGCAGTTAGAGATTGTAGTCAGTTTAGTATCGAGAGTACAATATGTACCCAGACCCCTTCCACATATATCTTACTAATTTGCTGCTAGCTCTTCTGTTGGATTGAAATTAGAGTAGATCTTACGAACTATTCCATACTTGGTGTGAGTGACTGGACGAATAGCTAAATCTGGTTAAAGCTTTCCTTATGCCATGGCTTGGCTATGTTATGGAACTACTTATGAAGCTGGTAAGACCTGTGTGTCATGCAGCAACACACTTTACCATGTGATTACTGCTGATGACAGGCTGCAGTGTGTGGAGTGATATGTTTAACTGCTTCCCCTGAAGCTACAGACTATTTATTTTATAATTACACCTTTTTATTGGCGCTCTCTCTCTATCTTCTCTCTTTTCGACTCTGTTCCCTCTCTTCTCCCACTTTCCCCAATTTTGCTTCCCTCTGCACATGAAGCCAAGAAGAAGCTGGCCCCTTCAGCCATGGCTGGCCTTGCAGCATGTGTGGACTTCTCCACCATTAAGCTCCGCAGGACCGGCACATTCCAAACAATGTCAGAGCGGGCCAACTGTCCCATTGAAGATCTTTCTGCAAGCCCTGGGGCTGCGGCTGGGTTGAGGTACAATACCACTCACCCCATCATGCTCCTGCAGATCAAAGGTCAGTGGTAGGCAGAATTGTGTCTGTGCATTTGTAGGAATAAGTATTATGATGGAATCTGGTCTGTTTGTAGTTCATCTGTTTCTATTACATTCAGTGTGCACAGTTTTATATGCATGCTTACGTAATAATAGTATTTGGGACTGCCATATATGCAGTCATCTCCCCTCCCCACCCACTACAATACCATTTATGCTTTTAACATTTAAATGTAGTACAAGGAAATTTTGCATGCAACCATGCAAGGAATAATATTTAGTACCTTTTCTAGTGTTGAAGCTACGCAGCTGTTGTTTTATTATTTATAACTTAATTATTTTTGTTATTTTATTATAATTTGTCTTTCTATTACTATTCATATTTGTTGTTTTTTTGTTGTTGTTTTTTTAAGAAATAATTATTGTTACTATTTTTTATTTTATTATTATTGTAACTTATTGTTACCATAATTTTTAATAGCATGGCTGAGTGCAGACCTAAACAGTTTTGCCATAAACTTATGTGTCCTCCAGTTATTTGTATGCCAAACAGGTCTTGGTTGGTAAAAATTGCAGTGCACAGATTTGTTTGGCCTCTACTTGAGTGCACTTTAGACTACCAACGTTTCTTTGTTCATCACAATTTGAAACATAAACAAAAAGAGTTTTCTGTGCCTTTTGTTGTTGCTGTCTGAGGAGGTCTAAACTGCACATATTGCTTTGCTCCAAGTTTGCTAGGAGTAGGTTAAAAGCCATTGTGTGTGACAGTCAATGTTGACATTTTATCAAATCTCTGTTGTCAGGGCGACGTTACATCCAGACTCGTCTGGTGGAGCCCTCCAATGCATCGCTGAACTCAGGAGACGTGTTCTTGGTGGTGTCCAAGACAAAGTTGTTCCATTGGATAGGCAGGTCTGCCAACATCATAGAGAAAGCTCGGGTAAGCCCCACTCGCCATTATGCATCAATTATGCACTGTACTAGTGGAGCTCTGAGGTGGTGTGAACTTTTTTGGGTGGTCCTACAATAGATGTGCTCGACAAGTAGCTGTTTATAATGGACTTCATGTATTCTTGGGAAAATTTGTGTCAGTGTAACTATTTGCGGTGGAGGGGTTTGGTTGTTACTCTCTTCAGTTGTAGTGTATTTGGTGAGCACCTTTACAATGTCATGCAATCCTAACGAGCCCTCACTGTGGAGTGGGATCCTTTCATCAATTAGAAATGATTGTATCCATGAATTGGAGAAATTCTCTGAGCATGTTCCCTTGTGAATGTTCTATTAAATGTTTGTGGGTGGTGGCAGATTTTAGTACGTGTTTCACTGCGAGCACGGATAAAGGTAAACAAGGAGAAAATGTAAGTATTAATTCTGAGAAGTATATTGATACTGAATGTGGATTTAGGTTGGTTTGTTTTTGTTGTCTTTATTTGTTTTGTTATTTTTTTTAATTTTTTTTTTTTTTGCTTTTTTTTGCTTTTTGTTTGTTGTTGTTTTTTGGGTTTTTGGCAGGGGAAAATGAGTGTCTATTTTGGCTTGTCCATGTTTACCAATCTTCTATGATAGTTTGGTAGCTGTGTCTTTTTGGAACCTCGGCAAATAGTTATGTACCAATTTAGCCAATTTTATGATGTTAGGAAAGGGATCAGTGATGAAATTGTTAACTTCAAGAAGGTCAAATGCACTACTACTGAGAGCCTAATGAATAACATTCTTTCCCTATACTGCCTATCGGCCATGTTGCTGCCTGTATTGGCAAACTGGAACAATTATTGAATATATGAAGGTATTTTGTGTTTCTTCTTTCACATTTTAACCTTCCTCCCCAACTGGGTGCAGGGTTCGGATGTGGTGATGAGGATCCTGCACAAGAAGGAGTTAGGCTGCAAAGCCACTTCAGCTGCTGTCATGAAGGAAGAAGAGGAATCCTCTAACCTTAACACAAAGAAGTTTGATGACTTCTGGGAACTGATTGGGGGAAAAACTAAGATCAAAGGTAATCCTTGAGAAGGTGGGTGGGTGGGGGTGGGGGTTGGAAAGAGTAGAGTATGACGATAAGGGGTATGAAGGAAAGGAAAAGGAAAGTGATTGTGATTATCTGTAGATAAAAGGAGTGCAATTATTTGTGAAATGTTTAGAAGGACACAAGAATTTTTTTTTACCTCTGCCAAATTTGGTGAATGTATGTGTAATGTACATTATCATGTTGTCCTTCAGCCTCAGAATCTGCTCCGGCTGATGACTTGTACGAGAAATCTGTTAACATGACCACCACTGTGTACTCTCTGGAGGGTGAAAATGCCGACATGGCAGAGTATATTCCTGTGCATGAGAACACTTCTAAGATGGTCTCTGTCCAACTTCTCCAATCAAAAAAGGTAAATATTTTGTTACAAACTCTTGTTGGGTGGTATGTACCGTAATGCACTTTATAGGGAGTTCATGCCCAGCAGAGTATGGCACAATCTGTACATGCTGTATCAAGTGTAGACTAATTCAATGAGCATGCACACTGCCAAATCTCATCTTGAGTGAGTGAGTCTGGTCTCAGTGACAAGATCTTTCTCATGTGGACAAGAGTGTTAGCAGTGCACAGACAGCTCTGTCTCATGGTGCACCTAGTGTGGTGTACAAACACTTGCATCAACTATATCCATGGGCAGAATGAGATTGATGCTTTCTCTTATTGAAGTGAGCCCACTAAATTTCACATATTACTTTGTTTCTGATTGCATGTTCAGCATCTCCTGTTAGTGACACCTCGTAACTCTCACACAGGTTGATGTGTGTGTGTGTGTCTGTGTTAGCCTGCCGCACCCTTGAGCTTGGCTGGTGGTAACCACACCCTACATTTTGGCAAGGATTGCAATGATCTGCTGGTGTATAAGCTGCTATTGTTAGCTAACTTCATCACTGTAGGACCACAGAAGTGGGGGTGTATCCTAATTTTTCTCACCTCTGCAACTGTAGCCATCTGCTTAGCTGGTCCCTCATTGTTCCAGTTACCTGCATGGTGTGTGTATGTACCTGCATGGTGTGTGTATGTAGTGTTGGGTATCAGATGCAGAGATGTTATCATAAGCTACAAGCAGATGTCATTCTGTTTTGTGTTGTAGAATGACAACATTATCTCTCATAATGGGGAGTATGAACATGGCCTTTATTAATGGTGGTGCGTAGCAGAGATAAAGTGCCAAATGCCTCTGGAAGAATGTGATGCCAAGTTATGGGGTACTGATGATAATATTTGTCAGTCAGTTTAGCTTGTTTTATAGATGTAATAAAATAGAGTATAGATAACCAGCCTGTGTGACCTAGTCCTTTATGAAGAACAGAACAAGGGCTTTGCATATGAATACCATCTCTTAAATCCAAGGAACAAAGAAAGTTAAGAAACGGTATCTCTTTTCTTTTTTTTAAATGTATGTTATGCAATTAAAAAATTGTGAATACATGCATGGTGTGAACTGAATAGTGTGGAAGGGGATTATTAATTATAATAAGTACATTAATTGATATTAGTGCCACTCTTACTCTATTATTGTTTGATGTTTCTTTGTTGTTTATATTGCAGATCTTCTTGCTAGACTTCTACTCTGAAGTCTATGTGTGGATAGGCAACCAGTCCCCCACTGCTCTCCGCCGAAAGGCAATGGAGCTGGGCAAGCAGTACTATGACTTAGGCTGCAAGATTCCCGTCTTAACTTCCCGCAGCAGCCCTGCTCGCAGTGGCGCCTCTCAAAACAACCCCACTCGCTCCTCTACTCGCTATCGCCCACGGAGCAGCCGGTCTCCACGCCATTCTGTCACCAATGCCAGTGTTAAGAAATCCAGAGTGTCCAAGACAGACTTGAAGCCTCGACCTCAATGGGCTCTGTTTGCAAGGTGTGCAGATAAATACTATACTGTGTTGTCAAAGTTTTGTTGTTGTGTAGGTGGTACAAAAACAAAACTTTTTTATGCTGTTAGTGTACAAACGAAGGAAGTATTTTGTGCAGAAGAATATATTCATTTAACTAATGCATTCAGATTGCATTAAATGCAGCACTTGCCTTTTCCTTATGTGTTAGGAAATAGAATTTATTTTTTCAAAACATTATTGTGGATTAACGTTATCATTCTGTACTTTGCACTGTAAGATGAACCAGGATTGTTGCCTTGACTTAAGATGACATCGTTAGTTAGCTTTACAAGCTGCATATTACCCCACTGCTGCCCAGACGAATTCTGACAGTCCCTGAAAATGGAGAGAAGCACAACAGAAATAGTTACATAGTTAGAATCTAATTTGATTACATCCTGATAATTTATGGTTAATTTTTCCAAGTTATGGCCACACTAGTGGGTATACCCAGCGTTGCTTGGGCCAATGGAAACATGAAACAGGATTGAAACCACTCGAGCACTATTTCTAAGCCTTGCAGTTTCAATCAAATAACAGCAGCTCATAAGTAGATTCGATGTACGTGCATACATACATACATACATACATACATACATACATACATACATACATACATACATACATACATACATACATACATACATACATACATACATACATACATACATACATACATACATACATACATACATTTCTATAGATTAGATATACTTATGTTTATTGTTGTACATATTCTGTTTGTGTTCCTGTTGTGTGTTTGTGTGTGTTTGTTTGTCCACAGAGTCACCGAAGGAGCCGAGAGCATCCTTTTCCGTGAGAAGTTTTGTGATTGGCCAGAGGTTGGCCGCATCATCAAGATGAAAGGGCACAAGACCACGGAACAGGTAGGACCTGATGGAAATGAACAAGTGCCATGATTCTGCATCTTCTGTTGGTCTGTTTAGAAAATGTAATCCCGTTTACAAACACATTTAGGATGTGAATCGAACAAACTTAACAGATTGAGCCATTATATTTATTCAAGCCATCAATTTTGATACCAAATGAGAGGTTTACGTTCAGTAGCTGCCCCTTCCTGAAGGATATTTTAGCATAGCACTCATCCTATGGACAGACAACAATGACCTCTTAATATAATTGTAAATTGTTGTTTGCTATCTAATGCCATCTGCTTGGGCCTACAGGGCTAATAAAACAAGTAAAGAAAAAGAGCTGGAAATGGTTAGGGCACAGTTTAGCTGACCTATGTATTTACATAATTTTGGTTTTAAGTGGGGTAGTTTACTCAGGCATAGAGTTGTGACCACAACCAGGACATTTTGAGGGGAAATATCCCCACAGGCACGGATTTTACTCCAAACTTCCTTATAACCACCCCAGAGTGATCATCTTCAGACTCTGAAATTTTTAGCCCTGTAGGCCCAATCGTCTGGGCGGAGTTAGCGAACAAGCCTATCTTTACCGAACTTCATTATAATGTCCCCAGGGTAACCCCCATTAAACCCTGAAAATTTGAGCCCTGTAAGCCTAATTGTCTGGGAGAAGTTACTGAACAAACAGACAAATAAATAGAGTCTGGTTCATGCGCTTAGCATGTTGCACATATGGCAGATTCATGTTTTATTCTAAGTGGAAGTTAGTGGTTTTGTTGTTGTTTCTCCCAATAGGGAAGAAACTGATTTTAATATATAAGTCAGAATGATTTTTTTAACTTCTTTCTTTCTTTCTTTCTTTCTTTCTTTCTTTCTTTCTTTCTTTCTTTCTTTCTTTCTTTCTTTCTTTCTTTTTCCCCTTTCTTTCTCTCTCCTAAATAAGTAAAGTACCTTTAAAAAAAAAATGGGGGAAAGTGACAAAAAAAATTAACTCAGACTAAGCTAGGGCTGAGAGCAAGATTGATCTATCTGGCCACTGAAAATAACAACAGAGTCTAAATAGTATTGTGTATTGCAATACATGACACTGTTGATACTGCTCATGTCAAGGTGTTCGTGGCCTAACATTGTTACATGCCTTGGAGCAGCCTATCTAGACAGGACTCCAGTGTGGTGTGTCAATGAAAAGGGAGGTGAACTCTGGTCTTCCTGAAAGAGCATTTGGCATCACACAATGATAATTAGATGACAGACAGATTGCACACACACACACACACACACACACACACACACACACACACACACACACACACACACACACACACACACACACTCTGAAGCTACAGAATAGGGCCAAACTTTTTCATTATTTACTTCTGCTGTTTTATTTTAAAGAAATCATACTAGCAGTCAAAGTTTAACTGGTGTAGATTTTGTAGTAAATACTTTGCTGTAGTCTGAGGGTGCACCAAATAGACTTATTCTAGTGTGAATTCACGCAGATGACTTAAGATATACCAGTAAATCCATAGAGCTGTGTGTTAAGAAGAGTTTAGTGACATTGCTGGCTATCTTGGTTCTCCCTGCAGGATAAACCAGTACTACAGGTTGAACTGCATCCTGCAGATGTGGAGAAGATGTTGAAGGATCCTCTGCCGTTCGAAGGACTTCGCTTGGAAGGAGAAAACGTATACAGGGGACTGGGCAACTTCAAAGTGTCCAAGTATGTGCACATATTTGCTTGGAAGGTGTCAGTTAAATTTCTGTAAGCCATCCCCTTCTTCTTTTGGTATATGATTTCATTTGGTTTGCTTATGGAATAATCATAAGCAATCACCTCATGAGATTTTATCTGGGAAGAATTTTAACATACATACTTGTATTCATTAATTAAGTTTTGGTAATATGTATGTATAAATTTAATATGTAAACACATTTATTTCCTACAATCTCTTTTATTCCTATCCCCAGTTACCGATTTTCTGTTTTAAAATGTTCTAATTAAAATTTATTTCATTATCAAATCTGTTTGTTGTAATCTTTCAGGTGTCAATGTCATTATCACCATTGTCAATTATAAACATTCAACTCAATTGTAATCACTGCCATTATTGTAATATGCAATGATATCATAAAAGTGTGGTGCTTACTAGAAGTATCAACCAACTGGTGTGTTTGCTTCCCTCTTAAGACTCTCCAGTGAGATTTTGTGTTTTTAGTGTGAGATAATTGTGTTCTGCATTCATAGAGATCACTGGCATACATACATATTGCCATGTATTTTGAGTGGTCTAGAAACCTCCTTTTTCACTGATATCGAATCCCAAAATTCTATTTCTGATAACAGTTTGGCAATAAGAGGCAATCCTGTTTAGATAACATTTTCCTCTGAATCCGGTTCATTTTCCATGAAAATAAAACAAAACCAAGCCTGTGTGTGTATATTATTATGTGATCATGTGCACAGCTAGTGTAGTAGGTTGATGTGTTATATCATGTACATGCACCCATGCAGGTCATCATTTGGTCGTAACCGTGTACGGACTTTGGAGACTAAAATGTGGGTGATCAAGGAATTTGATAACGTGGTGATATCCAATGAGAGTCGTGGGCTCTTCTACACCTGTGAATCCTATGTCATAAGATGGGGCTTCCAGATCAAGGTTGGTCCAAGTTGTGCTCCCATTAATAAATACCTCAGGGATAGCTGGGTGATTTTCACCTGGTCAGGTGCTGAGTATTGCATTCCCGAGAGCACATCAGGAATCAACTTTTCATGTGGTCAAGAAGTATATCTACTCTGTAGACTATTCCATGCCGCTGCATCACATGCACTAATTCATGTTTCCTGTGTGTCTGATGGATTTATACATGACTAGTAGTGATTCAGTTCCAAGTGTAAATTGTGGATAGTAAGTAAGTGGTGCTTTAGTTTCAAAGTTTAAATCATGAATAGTGGTTAGGGCGGGTATGCGCTTCTTCAGGCAATATTGATTCAAATTATTTTAGCATGCTTGTTTTTGCCTCCGAGAATTTAAAATTCCTTCTCTCCCTTCATGTGTAGTGAAGAATCAAACTGTTGGAACTATGTATGTATGCTTCCATTTCTACTATGTCGTTGGTGCTGATGCAGGTTGTCAGAGACCTTGAAGGCCTGGGCATAGGGCAAGGTATTTTTGCTCGTGATCGTGCCTACCAGAAGAGCTTACAGGATGCAGCACAGCATGGCAATTCTTCCACAAAGGCAGAAGTCCGCCTTCCTGCTGCTGGAGAAGATTCGGGTTCTGACTGCAGCGAAGATGAAGATGAGGGGGAGCAGATGCTTGAGTCAGGAGGCCGAGATCGATGTGCTTATTTCTTCTGGCAAGGTGAGAGAGAAGTCTTCAATGTGCAGATGCCAGTAAAAGCTATCTGGGTGGATAATAATTCGGGGGGGGGGGGGGGGGGGAGTTGGGGGGAAGATTTAATCTGCTAGATAAATATTAAATCAAGGGCAAACCCATTAACACTGATGGTTTATTTGAAAACTTTGGAAGTTTATGGTCATGGCAAGTTCAAGACTCACAGCTATTTTATTTCATTACACACGAGTCCATTGTTACAATATGCAGGACACTTGAATATTATATATATATATATATATATTACTTCACCGTGAGGTAGTGTGATACTGAATACCTTTTCTTAAGTTTGTATAGCCTTCCTGTGGGCACGGCTCTCCTGATGCATTGTGACACTGCTGACCTCAAGGGGATCAGTTGTACTCTGACCTTCCATTTCTGAGGATTTAAATCAAACGAACCCTTTACTGAGTTTTTTGTGCAGTTGTCTGTCTATTATGTGGATTGGTGTGACTATTCCTAGTTTGACTCTAACCACCTTGGTGTCGATCATCTGTGTAGCCAATTCTGTTTGTTTTTCCATTGTTTGTTTGTTTATTGCAACATCAGGTGAAAAGTCTACAGTGAATGAGAAAGGAACATCTGCTCTGTTGACTGTGGAGTTAGACAAGGAAAAGGGTCCCCAAATCAGAGTGGAGCCAGGAAAAGAGCCTCCAGCCTTCCTCCAACTCTTTGGTGGCAGTATGATCATCCTCAACGGAAAGTAAGTGGTGGCTCTCTGGGAACAGAAACAATAGTTGCATAGAACTCAGCAGTTGTAAGTGGTAATTCATGTTGTGTTGATTGTGGAGACCAAACCGCACCAACATTTCATCAATCTATATTTAGTCTATGGTCATTTATGGATTGGAATTTTTTTATTTTACAAATGTTTTTCTTACAAGTGCACATCAATTAGGATAATGCAATGAGTGTCATATGGAGCATTCTTTATTGTGTGATATTCCTCTTCCAGGTCAGAGACCGACTCCCTGCATTCTAAGAGTCGAGATATACGTATGTTCTGTGTCCGAGTCCAAGTCAAAGGAGAGGCTCATCTTGTAGAGGTTGCGCTGGTGGATGAGTTGAAGCCGATTGGTTCTGCTCTTCGCTCCCGTGGCTGTTACGTCATCTACCATGTGAAGGCTAGCCAGGTGTTCCTCTGGTATGGCTCCCGCTGCACCAAGTCTCTCAAAAGGTCCGGGACAGTTGCAGCAAGAATGCTTCAGGACAGGTGAGAGGGGAAAATGTGGGAGAGGTTGTGTATGATGATATGTGTTGTGTGAACTGGTATGGCTGACACCCACAGACTTCATGGAGTGGAATTAATACGGACATATGAAGGGGAAGAACCCAGTCACTTGTGCAGCCTTCTTGGGAAAGAGAATTATGTGTCCTTGTTTAATGGTAAGCCATTGTTCCTTTCCTTTTCTTCCTCCCCCTCCCCACAACTCCCTCTCACTGCTCCACCTTGCTCCTGTGGTGTGCAGAGACTAAGAAGTTTGACTACACCCCTCGACTCTTTGAGTTTGCCAGCACTGTGGGAGGGTTCACAGCAGAGGAGGTCCTCTTCCCAGCCAGAAGTGGGGAGGTGGAAGCATTTCCTTATGACCAGGGAGACCTCTACTCCTCCCTACAGCCAAGTATGCTAGTTAACATAGAGAGAGAGACAAGATGTTTGTGAATCTCCGTGCATTATCATACACATGAGATGTGCAGACCACTTTTATCTCCCTCCACAATTTATTTAAGAACATTCCAAAAATTTCCCCCTCTATAATCAGCCATCTTTATGCTGGATGACTGGACAGAGGTGTATGTGTGGTTGGGATGGTGGCCGGAGGAGAAGAACTCACTGCTGAGGGAGGCAAACGCCACCACTGGTAGCTCACACTCTCGCTGGCTGAGGGATAAGAAATTGGCTATGGAGACTGCTCAATGCTATGTCAAAGGTAAGCTTCATGGATTCTGACAATATTTCTGCAATAGCATTACACATTTCCTTGTTGATATGACACAGCTTGTAAACGAGTCAGAACTCCAAGGACCTACGTAGTAATGGCTGGAACAGAGCACGAACGATTCAAAAATCTTTTCCCATGGTGGGAAGATCTTAAAACAGTCCAAGAACTGAATTGCAAAGTAAAGTTCTGTTATTTTTTTTGTGTGATGGCTTAAAGATGATAAAATTAAATTGCACCTTACTGTTCAGAGATGACAATGGTACTTGCATTATAGGGAAGGGCATATCCAAGGAGATTTGATCTGGATGAAGAACTTTTGAAGTACAGCCGAACTCAGTTCAGTCTGGAGGAGTTGAAACAGAATCCTCCTCCCGAGGGAGTGGACCCTGCAAAACTGGAGGTGTACCTCAGTGACGAAGAGTTCAAGGTACTTCTACTCATGAGTGGTCTGACTCACTCTTATGCAATGCACAGATGTTCAGGCTGACCACACCGTACCCTCCATTCCCTTGACTCACAAGGCCCATTTTATGGAAATATGTCATTATTGTTGTGCTAAATGCTATTCTACTTGAAATAGTTTGTCCCTGGAGAGAGTTTAATTGTAATTGGATTGATGTAATTATGAGTGAGTGTGGTGGTGTTCTCAGCATTCAAGTTTGTTATGTTCACATTATTTTTCACAGGCACTCTTTATCACAACATATGCAAGGCTAACGAGGAGTTATAGCTCATAAGAACTATGACCTTTTACTGTATTCCACTCCATGCCTAATCCACGCATGCAACAGAGAGGAATTGTTGGACATGTACACAACTATACAATACACACAGTGCTAGAAAAGGCAGAAAAGGGGGTGGCGTTTCACTGTAGAAATACAACCATGCCAAGGCTAACCTTAGCCTTTGTTGCATAACATTCTAATGTTTCTTTGCCCCCAAATCACACTATGCTTTGACTTTGATATAGACTAGTCTCACGTAGCCAGACCCTTTACCAAACCCTACACTACAGATGGGTCCCACTATACCTGATCAGTCATTTTCTCGGATTTTGGGAAGATAATGGAAATTGTGAATATCATTATAGCACAACAACAACAACAACAAAAACTGATGGCTTGTATGGCTGCCTCTGCTGTGGTGCTTTAGCAGCTTCAGGGAGTTGCAAAGTGAGTAGGGGGTGAAGAGGTTTTCGAGGTTTAGCTTACAGGATATGAAATGTCTATGCTGTGGTTGCTTGCCCCAGGTATTTGACAAGATCTGCAGCTCCCCAGAGCCACCCATTGTCTGTGTATTTACACTGTTAACTGCTGTAAAGTAAGGCCAGGTACAGTTAATTCGGAGGCACTACCTGAAGCTGTGAGGGCTTCCAGGCCATCATAGCCTGAGGCTTGGGCTGCTCTGAAGTAGCAGCTTCCATCTCAGCAGGTGCAGCATTTGCTTTATAAAAGATTTTAGGTGCACTATAGTAATATTCACAGCATCCAGTTTCTTTTTTGGGGGGGGGGGGGGGGGGAAATAGCTGGTCCGGTATTGCACTCGCCAGCCTAGCATTTGGTAAAGGGTCTTTCTAAGCATGACTAGATTTAAACCTCAATATGAAATGATTCTTCTCATGTGGTTACTGCTCATTATTCATTTCTGCAGTGCAAGTGACAATGTGGTCTAATCATGCATCATTTAATAACCAATTAGAGAATTAATTTGACATATTGAAACACACAGATGTTAATGGCTAGTCAAAATTATATAGCTGTAACTTTACCATGATGGCCCTTATGACAAACATGTCTTACTCATGCATACAATACCCACAGTTAGTTAGCGTATGAGGTAGGTACACTGGTGGTAGCTCAGCCAGGCTCTGTCATCATCTTTCAACCAGTGTTACTATTATTTAAGTGTTGATTTTGTTGTTTGGTTGTTTGTTTTTTTTGCATAGATGTGGATGTGTCATTGTTATTATTTTTGTTTTGTTGTTTATTCCAGAGATTATTCGATGTGGATAAATTGGAGTTCACAAAACTGCCAGCATGGAAGCAGACCAAGCAAAAGAAAGAAGTTGGTCTTTTTTAGAAGAGTTTGTTTCATTTCACCACTTTTGTTTCAAATTTGCACGAACAGTTTTCAATGATAATATTATATGTCACCAGACCATTGGAACTCCCTATATATCACTCAGGACAATGTTATGTAATGTGTAATACAATTATATATGTATGTGTATTTATAATACATATCCCCAGCTTGGGGTGGAGGGACCTGAACCTGGGGCTGTTTCTGAGGTCATGGAATACTTTCATGCATGCATGATAACCACAAAGCTGTGACAGACTTATGAATGAGATGGCTTACCCTAGAAACCACACAGTGAATCGTAGGAAATGCACTAAGTGAGGTCATCAAGTAGGTGAGCTTCATGCCCTGTGACCACCAATAGCCATTGTATTTGTATTAGGTTCACAGCAAAGAGTGAAGGATTAGCTGCAGAAAGATCTGTTGTATAAATTGGTTAATCTTTTGCTGTAAGAAAAAAAATGTGTTTGCATTGTTTTGGTTGTAAATATGTATATGAGGGGGGGGGGGGGCACCTGATTATCCCTCTCTGTGGGTGTCTCAGACAAAAAAAAATTGTATATAGGATATATTTTCTTCCTTTTCTTCATCCAGCTGCTACTTTTCAGATAGTTTCTATTCGTCTCTCTGCTCAAAAAGCTCACAAAAGAAAAAATCAGCTTTAAAGATTTATGGCACTTAATTAACATTACAAAAATAGCAGACAATTTTATTGACAATTGTGTTTATCATGAAAATTTGTAGTTCCATTCACTGGATTAAAATATAAAAATTCTCACTTGTAGCACAGTGTCTCTGAACTATAACTGAACAAAGAAGTTGTAACATGAAAATGCCTCCTACTTTTATGTGGTGTGACCAATAGAGTGCTATCACCACCTACGAGTGTGGTTTGGCCATAAATAAACCACACAGGAGCATATCAATGGGAACCTGATTGTGAATAGCCAAGCCACACCCATAGACCCACCCAAATAGAGGTCAGTGTACATGTACACGAAAGTGGCATGTCTACTTAATTCAAGCCTGTATAGCAGCAGTTGACAGCTGAAGAAATTAAAGTGTTGGACATGATGTGGGGACAGTAACTGGAATTGAATTAGTCAAGGACACAAAACAACTGCAAAATGGGTTCATGTCCACCATTCAGGAAAAATTCATGTTCTAATGACAAGAACAGGCACTGCATGTTAAAAAAAAATAATAATAATAATGGTGTTCCTAAATAGGGTAATAGATGGCCTTTATCCTTTATAATATCATAGGTGGTATTCGTGGAAAAGGAGTTCAGGATATTTTCGAGAGATAATTTATTTAATTTTTGAGGTAATTTTTTTTTTTATAATTAGAAGCCATCCAAGGATGGAATCCCACAAGCTGAGTGCCACATTCATACTTTGCTGTTGTACACGATTTATTGCTTCACAGTTTTGCTGACCTCATTTAGGGTATTTTAGAATGGAGTGTTTTTACATAACCATAGTGTTAGTAAGGTAAGTGTACTGCTCAAACTATTGTAATTAGAATATATATATATAGTTCAACTACAATTACTTATTTGTACTTCTTAAGAGAAGTTAGAGAATGGACTGAGAGAAATGAGTGCACACACAAGGTTTAGCTTGTGCATCCTTTCAATGTGCCCATGCCAAATTTCATCCTAATTGGCCCAGAGGTTCTCTAAATCCCAGTGGTTATATACAAACAGAAAATTATAGATTGATAGACAAATACAACAATTGAAAATGTAATTATATAAAAAGCCACCCCCCACCTTCTCCAAGTGCTCATGCCAATTTTTTATCCTAATTGGCTGAGAGGGCTATGGCTTTCTATTCTCTATGCAAGTGAGTAGACAGACAACCACAAATGTGCCCACACACACACATGCGCCCTTGTGTGGCACACGTGCTCGTGCACACACACACATGCGCCCTTGTGTGGCACACGTGCTCGTGCACACACACACACACACACACACACACACACACACACACACACACACACACACACACACTTAACTTAACTTAACTTAGAAGCTGCCCATGGTACGAAGTACCATGATGGCAGTGTCCTGGATGAATCCAGGACCAATGGCAATAAACTTAGCTTATGATGGCATCACACAGAAATGTTGGTGTCTGGTCAGATCTCCTTGTCTTCGAAATTTTCTTCCACAGGCACAACTTAGTGTTCTTAATTCAGATTGCTTGTTAGCTGAACAGGTGTTCCATCGCCTGGATGTTGAAATTTTCTCTACACAATCTAAACACAGATGAAACCACCCCTTCCTGTCCTGGCACAACTCATACCATCTATCATATACACCAATTGCCTGCAAATCCACTTTCAGAACATCACTCCACCTCTTCTTTGCCCCGTGGCATGGTCTCTTCATGTTAAGCTCCCCAAACAACAATCTATTTGGAAGCCTTTCTTCATCCAGGCGACCCACATGACCCAGCCATCTTAAACGCTGCTCCAGAATGATATCAGAGATGGAGTGCTGCAAGCCAAACCTATGTGATAGGCTTTGAGATGTTAATCTTTCATTCCATTGTTGGTACCTCGTCACACCCAGGATTGTCCGAATACAACAGTTATGAAAAGAATTCAAACGTCTTGTATGTACAGCCTTCATCGTCCAAGTTTCAGCTCCATACAGTAATACAGCTAGAACAACTGCCCTATACACTGCTCTCTTTGTGGCCAATGAGAGGTCTTTGTTCTTAAATACTGGCACCCTCAGACATCCAAATGCTCTAGCTGCTCTAGCAATTCTTCTAGTCACCTCACTAGTGATCTCCCCATCTCTTGAGATGTTAGCACCCAAGTATGTGAAGTCCTGGACTACATCCACAGAGCCACCCTCCACCTGCACTGGTCTGACCTCACTCTCATTCAATCCCTCACCAACAACCATCCCTTTTGTCTTCTCAGTACTCACAGTCAGCCCCCATTCACTTGCCACTTTCACAAACTCTGCTGCTACTGACTCAAAACTATCCCAAGAGGTTGCATACAATGCCACATCATCAGCAAACTGGGACTCAGTTACTCTCATCTCACTCAATCTAGACTTAGCTGTGCGGTCCCCAACCAACTTCCTACCATGCTTATATAACACACTCACTCCTGCACCACTACTCCTATTGCGCCAATCAGCCACCATAGCACTAAAGTAGATATTAAATAATGTGGGTGCCAGGGTACATCCCTGCCATAAGCCATTCCGGACCTCAAACCTATCAGTTACAGTCGAACCCACTCTAACCTCAGCATGCATCCCCTCATGGAAAGACTTCACAACATTCAACATTTTTTCTGGCACACCATACTTCTCTAGGACCTTCCATAGGGCTTGCCTGGGCACTGAATCATAAGCCTTCCTCAAGTCTACAACACATACAATGATTCGCCATGTTCCCTCGCTTTCTCCACAAGCTGTCTAGCAACAAAAATCATGTCTGCACAACCACGTCCTTTCCTGAACCCACTCTGTGACTCTGGCAGAATTTTTTCAGCAATCACTTGCAATCTTCCCTGTACAATTCTGCCTAGTACCTTCCCTACCACATCCAACAAACTTATTCCACACCAATGGTCACACTGCTTCAGGTCACCTTTCTTTGGGATTGGAACAACTACTGCGTCCTGCCAGTCTCTCACCACTTTACCTTCTTCCCACACCTTCTGCATCACCTCCAGCATTCTATCCCACAGATCTACACCACCATGGAGGATTAGTTCAGGAAGGGCACCAGACTTTCCTCCTGCCTTTCTCATCTTCAATTTGGTTAGAGCCTGCATCAATTCCTCTTCAGTTGGTGGTATATCCAAATCCAAGTGTGGTGGGAGTAGTGGCAGAGTGTCAATCACTTCATCATTGAATGCACAGGGTATGTTAAGTATCTTTACAAAATGCTGATGCCATCTGGCTCTTACCTACTCGGGACCCTGAGTCAAACTTCCATTTTCTTTCATGACAGCAGTGGGTCTAGTTGGTCTTCTTCCAGCATGAGCCAGCTGCAACTTCCTGATACTCTTCCACCTTGTGCAACCATCATTTTTTGCAGCTTCCCCCTCCTTGGCAACCCTGCATATCCATTCTTCCTTAGCATTGTCCACTGCAACCTTTACCTTTCTCTGATGTCTCCTAAACTCCTTCTGGTTGGCTGAAGTATTGCACTGTATCATCCTCAGATGAGCATCATCCTTGGCTTTGATCAGAAATGACAACTCACTATCCTCAACCAGTCTGGTTGCTTCCTCTTCCCTCTACCAACTACTTCCTCTGCAGCTGACCCAATACAAGACTTCAGAGCATCCCAGTTGCACTCGGTGGAATCGCCAGCTCTGAGTGGTCTAGCCAGCAAATGTTGCTCCAACACTTCACGGTATTCATCCCTCTTGGCAGGGGTTTTCAGTTTATGGATGGCAAAAGGCAAAGAAATCTTCTCTTTTCTTTTGGCAGAACGAGGAACAGTAACCTTTAGCTTAGCTCTTACAAGCTTATGGTCAGTCCAGCAGTTTGCTCCCCTCATCACCTGCACATCTCTGCAAACAACTCTCTGTTCAGCCCTCATCACGACAAAGTCTATCATGTGATATTTCTTTGTTGCTGGGTGCGTCCAAGTTCCTTGATAGATTTTCTTCTTTTGGAACCAGGTATTCATGATTGAGAACTGATTTAATGCACAGAATTCCAAAAATTCCTCGCCCACAAAATTACGCTCACTCAAGCCATGCTTCCCTATAACACCTTGCCATAGATTATTCCCTGTGTCCAACATACCCACCCTAGCATTGAAATCACCCAGCATAACAAGGATATCATTATGTGGAATCCTATCTATTGTATCCTGCAAATCATCATAAAACTTGAGCTTAATGCTTGGAGGTGCCTTAGCTGTGGGTGCGTAAGCACACACTACTGATACATAAGTGCCTGATGCCTTTCCAGACCATCCTCCCTTTTTCTTTCCTGTGCAGTACCCACTTCAATCTAGCTGATATTATTCTGGAACTAACTGCTTCCCACACCTCCCCTGCATTTTTCCATGCCACTGTAGCCTTTTCGTCCAATGCTATTCCAACACCCTCATTCCTACTAGCTCTTTCCTGATCCCCTGGCAGAGGACGGCCAGAGTGCAGAAAGGTATATCTACCCACTGGCCACACATCCTTTCCAAACCACTTTGTCTCTTGGATCCCTGCAACAGATACACCATATTTCCTCAATTCTCCCATTAACAAATCTATCTTCCTATCAATCTTCCCAGGCTTGTCACTACGGTTACCATGTTTAGCTACACCCATTATTTGCTTCCTACAGATCCACTCATCACCTGAACACTCTACTAAAGTATGGACATTCCAGGTAGCTACTACTAAACTATTTCTCTTTCTCTTTGATTTCTGCTTCATATTCTGATCTTTTGTCACAAAGCTGTTCTTATTACCATTCTCTTGTGCTGAACTTTCTTAACTTTGGTTCGCAACACCAAAGAAAGTGAACTGCTATCAAAATCTGGACTACTCCACACGATTATAGACAGCTGCTTGTCAAGACTAGCCACAAATGTTTATAACAAATGAGGTTCTTGACTAGTTGGTAGGGTTTGTAGATAATAAAGGTAAAACAAATGCAGTGGTAAATGAAATTAACTTATATACAAACCTAGTGTTAAATGAAATTAACTTATATTTATAAAATGAAATGACAAGGTTAAAGTTCTGAATTGAACTTTACTTATAATAACTAGTACAATTTGGTGAGAGATAAATATAGCAATCATTCAAAAATTCAAAAAAAAAATTTTTTTTTTTTTCCTTTTTTTTCTTTTTTGTGCTGAACTTTCTTATCTTTGGTTTGAAACACCAAACAAAGTGAATTATTATCAAAATCTGGACAACTCCACTGATTATAGACAGCAGCTTGTCAAGATTTAGCAACAAATGTTTACAACAAATGTGTTACCACAGTTACCACAATGAGTTACTTGACAAGTTGGTGAGGTAGTGACAAGTTGGTAGGGTTTATAGATAATACAAGTAAACAAATGTAGTGATAAATGAAATTAACTTATATACAAAGTGCTAGTGTTAAATAAAATTAATTTATATAGTACTCACTAATGATACCTGTGCAAGTTTAAAATGATTTCTGTTGATATGGAAGTAGCCACTTGAAAGAGAATTTTAAGACCAGAATTATTCAAATTTCGGACTACCAACAGACTTCCAATTAGTTAAGTACAAGTGAAAATATCTGTAGAATAAAATGAAAAGGTTAAACCAGTGCCAAATTAACTTAACTTATTATAACTAGTAGAACTTGGAGAGAGGCAAATATAGCAACCATTCAAAAGTTCGAATTTTTTTTTTCCACACACACACACACACACACACACACACACACACACACACACACACACACACACACACACACACACACACACACACACATCTCTCTCTCTCTCTCTCTCTCTCTCTCTCTCTCTCTCTCTCTCTCTCTCTCTCTCTCTGCAACAACAAAAAAATGATTATGACTTGTAATAAAGAAGGGTGGGTGGGATGAAAAAAGGGGGGAAATTTTTCAAATCCTTTCAACACCTGCTGTTTCCAGGCATTTACCCACTCCCAAGTATTGAGCTGGCCTATGAGTGATGAAAGGCTGAACTTTTTAAGTATAATTGAAATTAGAGGTTGTTAGACAAGGAAATGCTAGATCGCCCACGCATGAATTAGATGTTATCTAACTGAACACCGCCTAGCGTTAGGTAAAGAGTTACTGCAGCGGAATCCTCCTCTATTCTGAAGATGTCGCCTGTTAAAACGATTAATACCTCGTATTCACAGCGAGAAGAATAGCTTACTTCGGCTAGGAATGAGTGGAAGCTCAAGTAACACTCCGGCCCCAAGCACGGATATACCGTCCCACAGAGCGGAGAGGTACGACAGACAGCTCCGCCTGTGGGGAAATCACGGGCAGCATCTGCTCGAGAGGAGCCACATCTGCCTCATTAATGCTACTGCTACTGGGACTGAGACACTGAAGAATCTGGTGTTACCAGGAATAGGATCTTTTACGGTAGTTGGGGGTGGTGTAGTGACCGAGTCAGATTTGGGGGTAAATTTTTTTGTTTCTCATGAGCATGTGGGAAAGAGTAAATCTGAAGTCACTATGGAGTTACTTCAAGAGCTGAATACTCAGGTGAAGGGCAACTTCATAGACCAAGATTTTGAAATGATATTGAGTGCAGATGCAGATTTCTTTGCCCAGTTCACAGTTGTAGTTGCTTGCAATCTTCACAAACCAAGTCTCGTAAGATTAAGCAGCATCCTTTGGGAATCCTCGGTTCCCCTTGTGTTAGCATCTTCCTATGGTCTTATGGGATATGTGCGCATTGCACTGCCAAGCCATGAAGTGCTTGAATCTCATCCCGACAGCAATCTCGAAGATCTTCGATTAGACTGTCCCTTCCCTGAATTAAAACTGTATATGGACTGCATTGACCTGGATGCTCTATTTGATAGTCAGCGTGGAAACATCCCCTACCTAATCATTCTTTACAAGTGTCTTTGTAAATGGAAGAGTTCTCACAATGATCAGTTTCCCTGTAGTCATCGTGACAAGCAAGATTTCAAGCATTCTATCCAGCAAGAGTTTTCAAATGATGGTAAAATGGTTGACGAGGACAACGTCGAGGAGGCAATAAAGAATGTCAATGGTCGCCTTGTTCTGTCATCTGTTCCTCAGCAAGTTAAACAAGTGTTTAAAGATCCCAGGTGCAGCAACATAACACCCAGCTCCACTGATTTTTGGATTATGGCAAGAGCAGTGAGAGATTTTGTCCAGAATGAGGGTCAAGGTAATCTACCTCTTCGAGGATCCCTACCAGATATGATTTCTTCATCTGACATGTACGTCAAATTACAGCGGGTTTACTTAACCCGTGCAAATAACGATGCTGATTCTGTGTGGTCTTATGTGCAAGAGCTTTTAAGCAGTGTAAGTCGAGTAAAGAGTAAAATTACTAAGAGTGACGTCAAAGATTTTTGTCGAAATAGTGCTTTTGTGGGTATAGTCAAGTATCGTTCAATTTCTGAGGAACTTTCCAGTCTCAGAGTGGATGATCTTCGATCTTTTCTGGAAGATCCAAATAATGACTGCGCCTATTACGTTCTCCTCAGAGCTGCAGAGATGTACTATGCACTCTATCGTTGCTACCCGGGAGAGAAACAAGAAGCATTTGACAGTGATGTAGCCCAGATGAAAACATTTGCACTTGATTTTCTATGCAGCAATGGTCTCTCTTCATGTGAGATATCTGATGATCATGTCACTGAGTTTTGTCGCTACGGTGGAGGGGAGATTCACTCTGTGTCAGCTTTTCTTGGAGGTGTGGTTTCCCAGGAAGTCATCAAACTTATTACTCATCAATTTGTTCCTTTGAACAATACGCTGATATATCATGGTGGCTCCTGTAGAGTGGTGACTTTTGCTGTGTAAATGTGCCATTTGTGTCACTCAAATCACATGCATGTCTATATTTGAAATCATTTAGAATTTGTGTAATATCTAATTTACAATTTATTGTAGCTGTGTAATAAGTACATTGAGGGTGGGAGGTTATAAAATATATGAATTGATAGTACCCTGCAGAGAATGTTTGCTTGTGTTGTCATGTGCAAGATGGCTGGGATTCTCCACTCAGCTGATGTTATTTGTTGATAGTTTAGCCACATGGTTGAAGGTTTTGTTGATGTCAACAATGTCTACCCACCTCTTCATGAAGCTTCACAGGCACAGACCCTTGAATGTGTGCCAGAGGTCATTACAACAAGAAACAAGCAAACCAATTTTTTACCCAGGAACTTTAACAAATTCAAATTCACAGAGTTTAAATGTTACTTAGCTGGGAATGTTGTTGTTGTTCTTGTCCTCTGACCACCAGAGCTGAGGTCCCAGATTCAAATCCTGGTCATGGCTGAGCGTTTTTTCCCCCTTTTTTTTCCCCCCCCCTCTTTTTTTTTTTTTTTTTTTTTTTACCCATGATTATATAAAACATTAAATCATAAATGAGTGGGTTTTTTGGCTGGAAATTTTCAGTCTTGTCCCAGAAAGTGACACCAATGGTAGGGGAAAAAAGAAATCTAATTTAGTAAAGAAAATAAATTAATTTAATCTTTATTGGCCAAGGATAATTCATAAGGTCATACATAATAGTATTTCAGTTTCTCAGGCCCGCCCACATCAATTATTAGTACCAGTATAAATAAATGTTATCATGTAACTGGTTGGTTCCGCTATCTCTCTATGGCAATTGTAATATTATGTATTTGAAATGTCAAAAAATTGGAAGAAAAACACCCCGAAAACTACATGTGATCTGAGGACACAAAATTATTATAACCCAATAATTCAAAAGGCCACTGTAAATTACTTACTGAAACATTTCACCTTAGAGATACATCCACTGCTCTATATGGCAATCACTTTGTTTTTACTAACTTGGGTCATTGTTACTATGCAATCTAATCACACACAAAAAATTAGTAACCCAAAGGAGTTCCAAAATCATCCAGCACTACCAGTCAGAAATATGTAATATAGTGAAGCAACCTCTAGAAATATGTTTGAGTATGTCTAGAAATATGTTTTGAATATTTTGAATTTTGAAAATCTGTGCTACAATTTTTTAAAATTTTTATTCAAGAGGTAATCTATGGCTCTGGTTAGGTGTACACATGAATCTGATTGTTCAACATTCAGACCTTTCTAGCAAAGCAATGGGCAACCAGGCTCTCCACTGATTATTGGCAATCAACCTTTCAGCATTACACACTGCCTCCAAACATTCTGGCCTTTCTAAAAAAGCAATGGGCAACCTGTTGCATGACTCATGAGCTGCTGCTATCTGAATGAACTCTTTGTTTTCCTCTCACTATATCCACTGGCTTTACGTACATTTAACCAATTCACAGAACACTCATTAAACTGACTCTTGCATAAGTTCTTGCTATCTCTTCTTTTCGTATTGCAAAGAAATGTCTAGAAATATGTCTAGAAATATGTCTAGAAATATGTTTATAGTATTTTTACATGTGGCACACAGATCTAGGAATACTTGGCATGGTGGGGGGGGGGGGGGGGGGGGGGGGATACAGCCACAAGGTTTGCTCAAGAATGAATTTTTAACTAATTATTTACTGTTTGGAAACACTAAAGTTTGTTGTTATAACTATTTTGGTTGCAACTAACTTCTTTTACTGTATGGAAACCCTGTGGCTACAACTAAATGATTTTTATCCAAAAGTTATAATCTTACAACTTTAACCTCATCTTTAAGTATTCTAAACAATTCTTTTGTCTGGTCTAAAGCACTACTTCGCTTCAAGTTGCCCCCTCACCAGAGGCTAAGATTTTTATTACAGTGGGTATGGCATAAAATGGTGGTTACATTATTATATTCCCATGTCTCTCTTGAAGTCAACCCCAATAGCTATAGTGCTACCTTTTTTCACTGCACATATCATTTGTTAACAAAACAAGGTTAAACATATCTGCATGAACATTAAGTGCTGTCCTATTTCGTGGTTAGTTTTAACCAATAAGTTCAGCTCAATGTGAGTTCTTGTCACTCCAGGAACCATTGCACGAGTGATATGATGATATAGAACTGTTCTTTTAGCACTTGGAGTTTTCTTGTGCTTTGGTTGGAGCGATCACTGAAGTTGTCCAAGCTGCAGTGACCGCTGACCCCCCTGCTGTGGTAGTACTCCTTCAGGGAGGAGAAGATGAACGACAGGGAAGCAAGAAGCTGCACACCAACGAGAACAACCACCATTGCAAGTGATAATTCCAATAGCCACACAAAATAATGCTATTTTTTGTGTGTGTGGAAAGCTGAAGCACCTTTTTGGCTGTATATGCACATGCAATAAAAAGGCAGCACAGCAAATTACTCCAGTAATCATAAGCCCACACATACACTCTGGTGTCCATAGTTACTTACAGTCAGTATGGGTCTCCTTTTAGCTTATTGACTATTCTGTATTTACCAAATCTTGCTCCCTCACTCTCCCCCTGACTATCACACCAACTCTCTTCTCTTGTTAGAACTCTCAAGTCTCTTGTCTCACTAATAGTGCAGAATATATCAGACAGGCATGCAAAGTTACTGCACCTAATCACACGTGAGCCCTGATGATTGCATCAGGGAGCGGAGCCACAGGACAGATCACCACACAGACACCACAAGCACGCACACACACACATGCTTTCAGTCTATTACAAACTCACATGTTTAGCTGTGTGTGATCACTTGAGCTAACAATTAAAATAGAGCAGAGGGAACTGTTGACAGTACATTACAACACAGGACCATATGTGGTTGTACACAAGTGCGATACACACTTACACACTGTACACCATGAGTTGCTTGAGGACAATTCACAACACAATTAGGAATAATGATTATGTCCCTTAACAAATAGCTAAAATTAGAATCAAGTCTATACCAGTATGTGTTGTGTTGTGTTGTGTTGTGTTGTGTTGTGTTGTGTTGTGTTGTGTTGTGTTGTGTTGTGTCATGTTGTGTATGAGCATCACAGAGTGAACAGACTCCTAGGATGCGGTAAACACAACTAGACACACAGCAGGCAATATGCATGCACTATTATGAACTGCACTCACCACACTGGATGGATACCTTTTAGAATGGAGCTAGGGGAACCACCCCCAGTTTAAAATGTTCCTCCACTTGGAAATCTAAATTTATGCTGCCCTTAGAAGTCAATAAAAATGTCCAAGCAAACAAGATAAAGGAAGTGCTACTGACTGAGGGCTACTTGGGAGTTTGCCTTTCCCACCCCCCCCCCCCCCCCCTTCCCACCCCTTCCTCCACCAATACAGAAAACCTGAAATAAACACAGAGTTATTATCCTTACCTGTTTGTAGTCCCTGACAGAATTTTCGAGCTCAAGCTTCCTCTCCACCACTTCAAGAGCATGTGCTTTGGCATGTAGGAAGTCTTGCTGGAACTTGTGGTAGTCTGCAGAATAGTCCGAGTTCTTTCTCAAGCTCTCATGCAGATCACTCTGTCACATGACCAACAAACAATGCAACACACAAACAACCACCATATAAATTAATTCTATTACATGTATATGTTATTATCACTTTACAGAGTTTATGTCAATGATAGTCAAATTGTGCACACAGGTAAATGTGGGTGTGACCTAATGTCTGGGTGCATGTCGTGAGTCTTGAATGATATGATGGATTAGTGTGAAGCAAGTTGCATCCTTTGCTATCAGCAAAACCAGCCCGCACAAACTTTACTGTGAGATCTGCAGTCAGCAAGTCAGATCTGCCCCATGAGCTAGGGCTAAGCTGAACATTTCTCCCAGGACAAAATAAAGTGAAATTTGATGTCTGAATTGTTGAGTTACTAAACCAGCACTGAAGAGATCGCTAATTTAAAGGCATTGATAATCAGTTTAGATGTTCTTAATCAACATATTACATACTTATTATCATGATGAAATCATTTTCTGTCTCCAAGGCAACCAGTAAGCATGTGTATTGGGTTTAGCTCCAGCATATTCAATAGCTAGTTTGGTGCACCCGACATTCTAAGAAGGGAAGGCAGCATTTCGCAATTGTTGCTAGATTAATATTAACCCAGCAGAAATGCATCAGACATTTCTCAACAGTGTACTCTATCCACTGCTAACTATCTTACTGTGCTGACCATGACATTTCATAAATTGCATCGATTAGATTTGGTGTCAGGAATCCAACACTGGCTCACCAAGGAAGGCAACAGACACCTGATGCTCCTTTGTTCTTGGAACATAGCTACACAGACAGCTCCAGCAACTTAAAAAGTCAAGTCAAAACAAAAATGTTTAAGACTATAGAAATTTATTGCACATAAATTAGCTCTGAAATTTGGAGTCTTTTCTGGGATACCAGCCAATAGCCTTGACTTCCGCTACAAACCCGGAAAATATAGGATGGTAGGCAGGTAAGGTATGGCCAACTGACCTTGCATTGCAGCAGATATTCCTTGCGGTCCTGCAAGTATTGAGAATGTTTTGCATCAGCAGAAGCAGAAAAAACTATGGGAAGGAAAAAACACAGGTGTGCCATAATTAGAACTGGTCTTATCCAGGTAGGAGTGGGGTGGGAAATGCATGCACCCTTGACCTCACCCAGCCTTTAGAAGCAATGTTGACATTTGAACACAAAATACAGTAGTTACATATGATCTTAAAACCACTAATCTTAATTAAGGAATACTTAGATAGTGATAACACAAATATGACAACGATATAATCAAGACCAATAGATATAAATCCATCATGAATTTTTTTTCTTCATATTTTCATATTTTTATAAATTGATGATATTGATGGCTGTTTTAAACAGATTTTTTTTGGTTGTTGTTTGGGGATTGGAGGAACAGGTGACCAAAAAAACACCCTGATATATTTCCTTTACCACTTCCAATGAGGATTCCAACAAACCTTCCACTCAACTGCTTCAAATCTCCATTATCATCATTATTAGGAAAAGTTTGTCATGATGATACTTCACCAACAAAATATAGTCTGTGTCATCTAACAGAGAAACAGAAAAACCTTGGACATTAATTGGAAAATTGAGGTTTTCTAATACTGAAATTATTATGAAAAGGCCTATAGCACATGATTGAGGTGTGAGAAAAAGCAGGTAGATCGATAGCTAGATACTTAAAATTACATTTTATGATCTGAAGGGGAGTTCACACTTTAAAATAGACAACACTTTTTTTTTGTGGTTACAAATTTAGCAAAGAACATAAGATACTCTTGTGTTGATTTTTTTGGTGGCTATATCAGCTGAAGAAAACAGCTATGTGCAGCAACAACAACAAAAAGAAAGAAAAAATAGCTTAGCCCTAGCAATGCTTGTAACTATTTGTGAGCTTTACGAGATAATAATCTTTAATGTTTTGGTTATTCCCGATATCATTATAACTAAGGACTGTCCCAACATTACTACAGCACTTCTCACTACAAGTAGCCACTCAGTGCACATACACAGTATTTGTCTGTGTTCCTCCCTCCAGCTCTGCTCTTGCTGTGACTCCACGACCAGCTTCTCCTCAAGTGCACTCTGCTTTGACCTGACACAAGTATATGCCCAGAAAATGTGTGAACAGAACCAATAACACCATGTTACATCGTGAAACTGGAATTCATCATACCAGAGCTGATGAATATCGGATGTTGTGTTTTTTTCTAGCTTGACCATTGCTGTTACAGACTTTGTGGCTTCCTGACAACACAATATCATGTGTGATTTTAATAGACAATACACATCACACATACAGTGCCTACACTACTACTACACACACACATATAATAGAGTGTGCACGCTATTTACTCACCATAACCTTTGATTGCAGATCTCTTATTTTCTCAGAGATTATTTCCACTTTGTTTACCTTCTCTTGGACCTCCGCCTACGCAAAGGAATATTATTGTGAATAGCACATACAACACACAATACAGTTGTAGGTCATTACCAACCTCAGCATTACAATATTTGACAGACACAACAAATTACGTCTACAGTAACAACCAAGTCTACAACAAATTAGTTTACAGCAATAACAAAGTCTACAACAAATTAGTTTACAGCAATAACAAAGTCTACAACAAATTAGTTTACAGCAATAACAAAGTCTACAACAAATTAGTTTACAGCAATAACAAAGTCTACAACAATAAGTGTACAACATTAAATCTATCCATAACAAGTTTAAAACAAGCATCACAACAAATAGTAAAACCAATAAGAAACAACTTAATTGTCTTTAACAAAAATTTCAATATTAATGCAACCAGTGACCAATTCCCGACTTTTCAAGCAATTCTGGGGCACTTACTGCCAGCTGCTTTTCCTGTTGGGACAGTGTGGACTTCTTGTCATTCAACTGAGTGTCCACCTCCACCTGCTCCTTACTTACATCAGTTAGTTCATAGTCCACCAACTCCAACTCCTTCACCTTGTCACCAAGCACGCCCTGAAGTTCTGTCAACTACAACATACAACATCAACACAGGAGGTGACACGAGAGTCTCTACATAGTGATCATGCTCGAGAGCATATCACAGAGGGTTGAAGTTTACTAATACAACCTAGACTTAGTTATCTGGTTGAGGCAAGTTGAAGAGTTTCACTGATCTAAAATCCCAAC
The DNA here is from genome assembly GCA_963969325.1 of Lycopodina hypogea. Lineage (NCBI taxonomy): Eukaryota > Metazoa > Porifera > Demospongiae > Poecilosclerida > Cladorhizidae > Lycopodina > Lycopodina hypogea. The sequence continues at coordinate 5,806,461 of OZ017781.1, forward strand.
TTATAGTTGATCAAACATATCAAAATATCCTTATTCATATACGACTATAATCTGAGAATGGAAGAAATTTGGCTTCTGTATGTTTGAACTACCATAAAAACACCAAAATTCTTTGCATCCAGTATATAATCAATCAGTTTCAATATTGTTTGAGGAGAACATGCTGTAAACTGGTCCAGTCTTGACTCTCCTTGTCCAGAGCTATCCCTCTGCTGCTGGACAGGGAGGAAGGGGCAGGTATGCGAGTGTGTCAAGCTACCAGTGAGAGTTCCATGGCAGTGAACATTGACTGCCATGCTCACATCACTGGACAACTATATATGGCAGTTAGTACATTATATGATGGATAGATAGATAGATAGATAGATAGATAGATAGGTCCTCTAGCTACAGTCCACACATACATGTTCTGTAACCAGATTCTCAATTCCTTCTCCCCACTCCAAAATTTAATTTAAAAAAACACAAAAACAACTGATTAATTAAATTATATTAAAAAAAATTAAAAAAATCCATCTATTTGTTATTAGCACCTCAAACATTAGTTGGACAGAGTTCCATATGTGAAATCAAATTTGGAACAAATGGAGCACTATTGAGTATTTTAAAAGTAAGAAACCAGATAATTAAAACAACAACAAATTGAACTTACTAAATGCAATGATTTATGAGGTAAATTAAAATTACAATGTTGAAAGATACCCAACAGCCATCACCCAACAGGTGTATCACCTGCTGTAGGGCCATTAGAGCACTCCTAGTTTAGTGCTCATGCATCACCAGAGCTCTTGCTCCTCCATAGTCCGACTATGTTGGGGCAATTTGAGTCTACAATGTGATGTTGGATGGAGGTGAGCTAAAGTCAATTCAAAAGAATAAGTTTGTTTTTAACTACTACATGCATGGATCCTCCCTCCTTTTGACTGAGTATGAAGCAGACAATAATTATTATTGTACCTTTTCTCTGTGTCCCTGGTTCTGCTGCTCCGATATTCCCACAGAGTCACTAACTTCCTTAAAGGCATGTTCATGGTCAGAAGTCATTCGCTCAATCTCCACCCTGTTGGCGGCAACTTTACTCTGCACAACAAACACACACAAGCACAAAACAGACATCTTTCACACAATGTATATTATCATTAGGACACAGATATCCTGCACCTCATACAGAATCCTTATTCTCATCTCATCTTGGATGTGCTGCTTCAGACTGGTGATCTTATCTGTCAATAAAGATACCTCTCCTTCCACTCGGTTTTTCTCCAGCAAGACCTGCTCAGTCATGTCGCCATGCTCATCTTGGATCTGCACAAGCCACAAAGTTGCCTCCTCAATGAAAAAACCCCCTTTTGTTATGGCCACAGCTACTGCTAATAGCATGTTTGAGTCACTTGTGTACCTTCAATAAGTTGGCCAAAGATATTTCTGTTTGGTCTTCCAATCTGGCCAGTTCACTCTGCGCCCTCTCAACCTCCTTCTCATTATCGATGGCCTTCTTATTTCTGAAAAGAATAAATGATCTCGCATACACACTGTTGACTTCAAATGCTCTGCTATGGAACTGCCACCACAATGGATGTGTCTCCATGCACACACGCACTTCATGGCAATGGACTCCCTGATAGTGTCGGTGCCCTGGTCCATCTCCTCCATAGCTCTCATGGTCTGCTTCAGTTTCTTTTCTGCCTGCTCCTTTTCCGATAACTGAAATAGGATATTCTTCTCCAGAGATTTCTTCTGTGGATATTACAATAAAAGATAAATGTTTTAACATTTAGTTGTATCATCATCACCTTGGCTGTCATGTCATCAGTTAACCGCTGTCTCTGCTCCTTCAGCTTCTGTGTGGTCTCCTCCATCTCACCATGTTCTCTGCTCACTTCAGCAGCATGAGCCATGACCTCAGAGTGCCGCACGCCAAGGCTGCTCAGCTGCTTATCTAAAGCAATGCCACACACATGCTCACTCATACACGGAAATGCAATACAACTGACAACCTTCTCACCTGAATGCTCTATTTTTGTCTGAAGATTGTTGAATCTTCTTTCCATTTCTTGTATCCTCAAAGCTATCATTTCATGCTCAGTAAGCTCCTTCTGCAGGCCATCCCTATAAAAATATAACATAAAAACAACAAACCGATTGAAAATGTTGGTTTAGAGTGGCAGTGCTTAAGATTCCTGTGACTATCAAATTGGCACCAAACTGTTGATTCCACTCACAGAGAATAAAATAAATACTGTACTGCTAATTATATTTACTGAACATGTAGCTATGTTTATTGAATGATTGATGAAGCTGGACAAACCACTAAAAGTTAAAGTAATTGATGAGTATTAAAACTTGTTTGTTTCTTTGACCAGTTCAGAATGTGTTCTGATCCCTTCCATTTAAAGGAAAGATGAACTGCTAGTAGTATTACACAAGGTTGGCAGTTTCTCGCACGTTAATGAGAAATGTGGCTGTTAAAAATGCAGATCTGGACGATAAAAGCTTTAACTCATTCTATAATTATTATTCTGAATGAGCTAGCTGAAGCAATTTATTACCTAATTATTGTATACTGTGTGCATCCAAAAATATACACGAGTCTGCAACAACATGGCATACTGTGTGGATGCTCAGAACAAGACTATAATAATCAACTCTATCAGTCTATTTCAGAACTACTCCACGGGAGTAGAGGAGAACACTCACTATGACACAACTTTAATTTTTACATGAAAGTAAGCTACAAAATTTCCAGTTGTAAAACCTGTGTGTGTGTGTGTGTGTGTGTGTGTGTGTGTGTGTGTGTGTGTGTGTGTGTGTGTGTGTGTGTGTGTGTGTGTGTGTGTGTGTGTGTGTGTGTGTGTGTGTGTGTGCATGGATACACTGCAACATCTTGAATAATGAGTAATTTTAGTTAAGGACGTCTTCACCTAGTAAATTCTAATTTGGTAGGATTAATAAGAGTGAAGCATCCAGATTATTGAGACAGACCAATAAAAGAAAACAAAAAAACAACAGCAAGTAACTGCAGAATATTGCATTATGCAACTAACTCTAGATGGCGGTGATTGTACAATACCTTACCAAACTGTACAAATTGGGCCGTACACATTTGACTACAATGTGTTCATATGTACTATACAGGAATATTGTGCACATGCCATATCGCACCGTGCAGAGGCTAGCTTTTGCTGGGTGTTCTTCTTGGCAACCTTCATCTCTTCACGCTCCACTTCAGCGCTGGTCTTAATCTTCCTTTGTTGAGCTTCAACTTCATCACATAACTTCCTGGAAGATTCCAACTGATCCAGGGCTTTCTTCTGCTGGGTAACTAATGTCCTCATGTTCTCCCTCTCAAACTTTATTTTCTCTTCCATGTGAGGGCTAGGAGATTATAAGCAATAAATATCAGCTGCATCATGTATAAAAGTTGTGTGTGTGTGTGTGTGTGTGTGTGTGTGTGTGTGTGTGTGTGTGTGTGTGTGTGTGTGTGTGTCTGTGTGTGTGTGTGTGTGTGTGTGTGTGTGTGTGTGTGTGTGTGTGTGTGTGTGTGTGTGTGTGTGTGTGTATACATACATATAGTTTTTACCTTATATCTTTATAGTGATTCACTTCTTCCTGTAGCTCAATATTCCTTTTTCCTTACAGTGGGGTACATACACGCACACATATGCACCACACACAGAGCATGCATGCACACACACACACAGCATGCATACACACCAAACACACACACAGCCAATGGTAGTGATCATGGGTTCATCAGTTCATTAGATCTCCACTTACTAATAAGTCTTTCACGTTCTTGTTCCTTCTTCAACTTCTTCCACTCGGCTGTTGAGTACCACCTGAGCTGCCGCAAGTCGTGCAGACATTGTTCATGCTCTGGTTAGAAATAGGAAACATCAGAACGTACAGCAACAACTCGTAACAGTAGGATATCTCACCAGCTTGCACAACTACAGGGAGAACTTCTAGTCTCCTCTCCCTCTCCTTGTCAAGCCTTCCTTTAAGCAGTTCAGCTTTAGCACACTCTTGTGAGATGGCCTGTAGAGTTTCTTGCCTGTCCTTCTCCAGTCGGGTTACAAGACTTGTCAGTTCATTAATGACATTGAACAAGTTCAGGAGGTCTGGACTCTATGGAATAAGGAACAAATAGCACAGATTAGTACAACGTGTAGCACAGATTAGTACAACATGTAGCACAGATTAGTACAACATGTAGCACAGGTTAGCACATGTAGCACACAGGTATACACAGGTTATAAGCTACATTACATAATAGCCTAGCGAGAATAGCAAGCATTTTTGTAGTTGGTGTAACAAATGGTGACACACACACATGCAAACACAATTCCTCACCCAGGATAAGAGTGTGCCAACTAAATGTGGCATGAATTGACTGACTCCAACCTTCTTAGCCCTTGATTGGGCACACCTACTCCATAAATGTGTAACAAGCTCAAAGGTGAAGCAACAACATGGGGGTGAATGCATCTTATCAAAAAGAACTTCCCCAAGAATATTGACACCAAGTGAGAAGCTTGTTTGTTCTCTGCTTCATCTTCTCTCAGAAACATTAAAATGACAGAGTGAAGCAGTGAATCAAGCATCAACTTTCCTGAAGGACACAGGGACAAGAATATGCAACCTTAGCAGTGGATTGATTACAGGTTTAATTAATGGGGAGAAGAAGACATCCTTTATGCGGCCTCCCCTATAAGTAGCTACCAGCGAAACTAATGTCTTCACCATGCTCTCAGTAATCTCAAAGTCCAAGACAGCTAGCATCCTTTTAAGGATGGGTGGAACCCACCTAAAGTCTCGTATAATGCAAATGTCGAAGGGATCACCATCGCCACACTTGACATTCTCGAACTGATTGCCATCAAAAACAAGGCAACAATCATCGTACTCCAGGAGACCCACAAGGAAAACATCACCATCCTAAAGATTCCTGGGTACTCGCTAGTTGGCCACACCAAAATAGACATTATGGCCTGGCAACATTCATCAAAGAAGACATCTGGGCACCCGCCAGTCAATGTTGAGATGATACCGACGACGGGTGGATCGCCACCAAAGTCCAAAACACGACCATTGTGAACGTGTATAAGCCTCCACCAACCAGGCTAGAACAAGGCTCCTTGCCAGATGCTCTGGCCCCAGCTGTGTACACTGGCGCCTTCAACAGCTGGCACACTGATTTGGGATACAAGACCTCAAACTAAGACGGCACCTTCCTGGCAGACCGGTCCTCATCAGCCAACACAGTGCTCCTCTACAACCCAAAGGAGCCCCACGCATTCATCTCCGGACACTGGAATACGAAACCAACCCGTACCTGGCCTTTGCCAAAGCCATTGGGCAAGAGCCACTGCCGATACGCCACATCCTGGATAGATTCCCCCCCCCCCCCCCCGATCACAACAACACCGTCCATCGCTGATCACAACACCGTCCATCGCTGATCACAACACCGTCCATCGCTGATCACAACACCGTCCATTGCTGATCACAACACCATCCATTGCTGATCACAATATCATTGTTGGTCCAGCCAACCGAGGGAAAACCGGTGCGGCGGTGGACCTTTCGCAAGGCCAACTGGGCTGACTTCACCAACGTCAACTCCACAGCTGAGAACCACCAAGCACCCACCTCCACTAACACCAACGAGGTGTATGAAGCAAACTGTAATATCCTTACGGATGCTGTAAAGAAAAACACCCCGTGTGGCTTCTAAAAGAGCGTACCATGCTGGGACAAAATGCGAGGCAATACTGCGCTCGCACAGCAAGGCGAAAACCAACATGAAGAGGTCCATCGCTGCCACCAATGTCCTGATCAGATTGAACACAAAAAGGAAGGAGAGGTGGACTGAGACTGTTAAATCTATCAATTTCACCTACTCCAGTCATCGAGCATGGCAGACCATCAACAAGTTGACTGGCCAGGCCACCAAGCCAACAGCATGCTCCATTACTGCTGATGCCATCGCAGCCCAGCTAATCAGCAATGGCAGACTCCTGGATGCTGACAAGGCATTTACCAGGAAGACCATGGCGATGTGAATGACCTAAACTGAGCACCTAGTGCAGACACCAATCTCTCCAGGAACTTCAGCCACGAGGAGATTGTATCGGCTATCAAACATCTGAAGCCAGGAAAAGCTCCTGGGATCGACAACATCCACCCAGAGTTCATACAACACCAGGGCAGCAAGGCTACGGAATGGCTCCGATCTTTCTGCACTGTCTGTCTCAGCTCGTTCAAGCTCCCAAAAGTATGGCACTGTGTCAAGGTCATCGCCCTGCTGAAGTCAAACAAGCCTTCCAACTACCCAAAGGCGTACCGGCCCATCGCCCTCCTCTGTGTGCCATACAAGATCATGGAATGCCTCCATTATGCATGCCTAGATTTGGTTGTGAATCCAAAGCTGTAAGGAGCAAGCGGATTTCTGTCATGGGAAATTGACAGCAGACCAGGTGAGCTTTCTCACCTAAGACATAGAGGTCACCTTCCAGAATGGCGAGAAGGCTGATGTCGTCCTCCCTGACCTCACTGCCGCGTATGATACCTCACTGCTGCCTACGATATCATCTGGCTATGCGGTTTCCACCTCAAGCTCTTGCAGACAGTACCTGACAGTCACATGGTGGAGTTCATTGTGGAGATGCTCTACAACCATAGCTTCACCCTCCACACCAGCTATGGTCAACATAGCAGGCTGAGAAGACTCAAAAATGGCGTGCCCCAAGGCTCCGTACTAGCCCCAATGCTCTTCAACATATACATCCATGACATCCCGGACACGCTGTCGAAGAAGTACAGCTAGGCAGACAACCTAGCAATCTTGCTGTCACAAGAGCTGAACGTTGATTGAGTCGGGACTCACGGCTGACATGACCACCCTGTCAACCTACCTGAAGAACTGGCATTTGAAGCTATCTGTGGCCAAGACTATGTCCTCCGTATTCTACGCCAACAACAGAGAGGCAAGCTACAAACTCAACATCACAGTCAACAACAATCGGCTCCAGTTTCAGACATCCCCGACATACCTAGGTGTCGACCTTGACCGCAGCTGACATTCCGGCACATCTCGTGAACCTATTGGCAAAAACGTAGGCACAAGTAAACCTAATCTACTGCCTAGCTGGCACTACTTGGGGTGCTTCAACCAAGATCCTGCACATTTTCACTCAGGCACTGATCTTTTCGGCTGCTGAGTATTGTGCCCCTGTCTGGTATAAAAGTGCCCACACACAGAAACTTGACACCACCCTCAACAATGCTCTGCAGACAGTCTCCGGCTGCCCACATACTACGCCGATGCCCCAACTACCAATCCTGGCTGGCATCACTCCACCATTCCTGCGCAGCGAGAGGCAGCAGTACTGGCACTATCCCGCAAAGCCTCAATCAATGAAGATGACCTTCTCCACAGAACTACTGCTTAGCCCCCACACCGTGCCCACATGAAGTCACGATGTCCATTCACAGAACACACCCAGCACCTTCTGCGATCAACATCTGCACACGTATCCAAAAGACTCTTGCTCAAACAACACTGGATGGAGGAGTGGCATGCAGCAGATCAATCCAGGCTGCACAGGTTCGTGGAGGAGCCAGGCCAAAATTCTGGGTAAAGACCTGCCCCGTGAGCAATGAATCATGCTCAACGGCCTCAGAACCGGCGTGGGACACTTTTCTGCCACCATGAAAGGCTGGGACCTTAGAGACTTTGACATTTGCGAATGCGGCAACCCAGAGCAGACAGTAAACCACATCATTGAGTCTTTTTCACGGCACCAACCACCTAACGGCGAAGAGGGCATTGCCATACCAGACAAAAAGATGAGGTAATGGCTCACTTCCACTGAGTTGCAGTTTTGACGACAATGAGACACACACAAAAGAAGAGGAAGGTTTAATTAAGACATTTACCTCCTATGATTAGTGGGGATTTGTCTTTAAACTTTATCAAAGAGGTGGATCTTCTGAAAATATATATGATCAATCCCAACCTTGCCTTACCTCTGTCGGTACAGGTGGTTAGGCATCGAATACTAATGGACGGAATGTCTGTCTGTCTAGTTAGAGCGCATCTCCTCCAAAACCGCCTGAGCTACAGCCACCAAAGTCAGGGGTACAGTGAAAGCCTATGGGTATACTGAGTGTATGCAGGTTATAGGCTACATTACACAATGGCATGTCTGTCTGTTAGAGCACTAGCTACAACCACCTAAGTCGACATGGTGAGAAGCAGTCACTTAATGCTACTACTGAGGCTATTTAGTAATATTGATGCCACAACTGAGGCTGTTTAGTACTATAATATCAATACTGCTAAGAAACCAACTAACCTCAAAATATAAAAATACAGTTGTTGGTTATATTTTTGAAGAGGTTGCAGGTAGTTTGGAGTGGATTTATCATTACACCAGTGTGAATGCAAGAAGCCGGTTGAAACCTGCTCTTTTTGGAGAGAGGTACAAAACCTGCTCTTATTTGAGAGAGATACAAATTGGTTTGTAGTGTGGACAGCTTTTATCTCAAAATGTTATAGACTCAATAGAAACTAAAATACCTGGATATCTAATGATGCCTTTGCTGTTGGAGTACCTGTAGAAAACCCCTCTACTTTCAGCTCCTGGGAGCTTTCCTCGGTTAATATTAAGGACTCTCCACTCCTCACTTTTACTAATTTCTCAGCAGAGGATGGGATCTCCCTTAAATGTCTCTTTAATTCCAAATTCCTAAGCTGTCCGTGGTGCACCAAGTCCTTCAACTCTTCTAACAGCGCGGCAGCCCTATTTACACAAGGTTCCAAGATGTTAATGTTCAAGCAGCTTCTCCGTAGAGCTGTAGCAAACTCTTCAGAAAAACCGCTAGAACTACTGCTGGTACTTAAATAAAACGAATCTCTCCCTAATATAGAGAACCCCGTCTGGGGTGGCCTGGAAGAAACTGGCATGGAAGAAACTGGCATGGAAGAAACTGGCATGGAAGAAACTGGCATGGAAGAAACTGGCATGGAAGAAACTGGCATGGAAGAAACTGTTGTGGCCATGACCCCACAGTCTGGTCGACCAGTCTAATTAATGCCCAATTGGCAGCACTGTTGTCATGGCGAAGTCTTGGCCATTAATTGGACCTCGGGTCACCGACTGACGGACCAAGTCACATGACAAGCTCCTTTAGATACGGTTTCGAGCTACTTTGGGAGATAAGAGTGTAAAATTTGTCATGTTGTTATGCTATTGAATGGCTGCTGCTAGGTCTTCTTCCTCTTACGGTGGCTACCGTTTTTCAGGGATGGGCGTTTTGACTGTCATTTTCAGTGTTCACGTCAATAAAAAAGTAAGTTACCAGTTCTTGTGGCATCTGTGTGTCTTCTCTCCAACATTTCTAGTCTTAATATAGATAATAATTCCATCTATCCCATTTACTGTCTGTAGGTAGCTAGCTACCTACCATGTCATCTTGCAATAACTACACAGTTTATTCCTTCCTAATGGTTGATGTCATTACATGTCCACCCTAATTCAATTCTCACAGTTTGGCCTTGTCAAGCCTCTGGTAACTGATCTTGAGGTTGACAGAGTGACCCCTGGTAGAGTGAAGGACTTGACTGATCACTTGATAGAACAACTGGGACAATTGTGAGCTTTCCTTTAAGAATACTAATACCTCAACACAGAAGGATTTTCAGGTCCCAAAGTTTCACCTGAAAAGATAATCACTCCTATGAAAACCAGAATTTGGTGAATGTGTGTAGCCCCAAAATAAATGTAAACAACTAACTTATGAAAGTTAGTGCTAAGATAGGACGTGTAAATTTTTAAGATTTATATTCTCCATTATCACCCAGCACTGAAGGGTAGAAGTTAGCACCCAGCACTGAAGGGTAGAAATTAGCACCCAGCACTGAAGGGTAGAAGTGTTGGTGATACTTGACTTTACTGGCGGGTCATTATCATCAAAAACACAAGCACTTCTAAACACCCATGCCCAATTAAGCGCATGGGCTAGTAGACTATTCACACACCCCTAGGGCTAATGGTCGGCTAGGGTAACATTGCTTTCTTTAAAGAAATATTATTCAAATATATCTTTAGCCTACCCAAGAGGGCGAGACTAGAGTATAGCATGAATGTGTTCAGTTAGTGCTTAATGAAGACCTAACCGCCACTAGCAGCGGTATTAATATTGCTATTAGTATATGATGGCTTTGGTCTGGCTAGCGATTCATTACTGTTTTGCTAATTTGGTGAAGTTATAATTGAGGCATGATCCCTGAACTCAGCTGAAAGCGTATCTTGTATGTCCAGGAAAACAAATATGTTCTGCATTAGCTGTATATGTGACAGAAATATTTCGGAGTGATTGATTGTATGTGAATGCAGCAACTGGTGCATCGTTAACTGTTTTTTGTTTTGTTTTGTTTTTCTTTAATTATTTTATTTTATTTTATTTATTTATTTATTTTTTTTTTGGCTATGCGAGAAGTTCCTAACTTAGAGAGAGAGAGGAGACACTGTGTGCGTTAAGAGAGATGAGTATTGATTCCCTTGTCATCTTGCACTTGGTAACTGCTTACCTCAAGTATTTAATACAGGGATGATTTTGAAAGAAAATTGCATCAATTCAGTTCAGTTAGTAACACTTCCTATTTCCTCCCTCCAATTATCTTCTGTTCCTTTACTTTGAGATGTCACTATCTAAGCACTTCTTCTTCTTAGCAAGTCCACGAAGCATCCAAATGTTCTATGATTTCGCTTATCCAAAGTTATTCACAATTGTCCAAACTCATTATATTCTGATATGTAAAAACTTGCGTGTGCAAGGAGAGTCCAGATGCGGCAACTCAGTAGATGTGGCATGGATTGTGGTTCCACGCTGCATTAGCAGAGGACACTCTCTTCATTATGTATCCTCACTTGGTTTGGGTGGCCTTTGCTCTTCCAACTTTAATTTTCACTCTATTCAGGCATTTCCACTCAGCGTGCTATGAGTTTGCACCATGTGGGACCTACCTCATCAACACTGAGTGCTAGTACTTGGTAGAAGGTTGCAAAGTCTTTCTTCCCATCGGCAATATCTTTTAATGCTAGTGCCAGATGTTTTAAGAAAACTCCACATAAAGTTCAGAATTTATAGATGAGTAGGGTTTCTTACGTCCCTCACTTGTCTCTGGTGCTCTTTCATGCTTGTTTCTCTTTTGTGTATATCTGGTGAGGTGATGCCTTCCAGAATATAAAGACCGTCAGTCAAGGATTGCCAGGTGCTGGGAGCAAAATAGTGCCAAATATCCTCCAAAAAGCCAAAAATGCCACCAAAAAAATTTTTAAATGCCACCAAAAAGCCACATTATTGAAGAAAAACAAGAGACAGATGTCAGGCCACACCAATTAATTTTTTATACTACATTGTGTGAGTTGTTAAAGAAAAGTAATCCACTGGCGATGTGAAACAGACGGTCAGACACAGAATACACACCACCTAACTTTAATGCTAATAGAACAATTATTGGCAACTTTTGTTTGGTGAAACTATTGCTAGCTAGAAGGTATACTTGGTTAGCAATGCAACGAAGCAATTGACAAAGTGAAAAGTGTCTGTTAAATTACTGGTCAAAAGAGGTTAGCATGCACACTTATCTTTCTGAACATTCACTTGGTGATGTTCATAATTTTTTTGGAGAAAAAATTGAAGGAGTTTCTTTTTTAATTTTTCTTGTGTTAGTTTTCTGGCCATTTTGGTGGTGAAGTGCCTAAGGGTGGAAATGTACACAAGAAATTTAATTGGCATGGTCTTATCACATTTTTAAATTGTTTTCACTCTTAGCACAAACTTTTCAAATGGTTATAATCTTACATAGGTTCAGATTGATCACAGAGATACATGTTTTTTGTATTGAAGAGTTCCAACATTTTTGGTGTGTACTCAAAATTGTGGCAGCACTTGTTGCTCTGCTGGAGCCAACATCAGATCTTCACTATAGCCTCAAGTAACTCTTGGCCCATTTGGTTCCGTAAGTTTGTGTTCACCAATGTCACTTGTGAGAACACATGTTCAACAACTGCGTTGCTGACTGGCATTGACAGACAAGACAGGGCATAGAAGGCCAGCTTTTGGAAGGGCTTCTCGTTCAGCATGTTCATGTGTTTCAAGACTCCAATCCAAAACTCTGCCGTGTCAGTTGGCAGCTTCCCCTTGAAAGCATCTTTCTCTGCCCTGTTCACATAGAGGATATTCTGATGCTGCTGTTCCACTTTAGGATCCTGTCAGAGGTGCAAGAAAGGTAGCTGCTCAAGTGGAGCTCGTGCAAACTGGCTTAGTAGTCTGGCTGGACTGAGGTAGCTTAACCCATCAAAGACACCCTTGACTGGTGGGAGACGCACTCAGTGCCTCCATCAGCAGAGTATGACATATTCTCTTTTTATCAACAATCATGGCCTGGCACTGTTGCAAAACCACTGGGGATCTCACTTAGCTAGTAACTGATGTGTGAAGGCAGTTTTCGGAAGGCCTCCTTTGCACAAAGAGCCAGGCTGTGGCAGATGCATTTCATTTGAACACAGCTTGGACTCACCGCTTTGATATGGCTCCATGAAGAGTCGTGCACGCCAACCACCACTGATGCCCCATCACTCTCATAGCTAGTGCAGTCTCTCCACTGAAGCTGAGCATGCTCCAGCAGTGCTGAGATTGCAATGAAGAGGGCCTCTCCTATAGTCTCAAGGAGAGAGGGGGAGTCCCAACATTTCTGTCATAACCTTCTCCTCACTGTAGTAGCGAATCACAACACAGAGGTGCTTGGCTGTCGTAGTGTCTATGGACTCATCAGTCAACAGCGAGAATACTTTCCCTCTGGAATCGTGCTTCAGCTCATCAAAGAAGGCAGGAGCAACCACCTCACTCAGGAATTTGATACACTTGGTACGATGGAGCTGACTTTGTCCCCATGAGCTCCCTTCTCCCCATGAGCTCCCTTCTCCTTGTGCAGCAATAATTTGTCTAAAGTGATCAACAGTTGCCACTGAGTTGTGGCAAGCCATGGCAACTGCCAGCTGAAGCTTTGCCTTTTTCGCCCAATCTGACTTGGAGTTAGAACTGCCTGATGGCTTGAAAAACATGATAGGTGAAGTACCCTTCAAGGCTGAGGTCTTCTGTTTATTCTTTTCTGATTTTTCGTGGCTAGCCAAATTGGACAGCCTGGCACAGAGGGAAGTGGTGCACAGTTGGCAATATGCACTCTCAGTTCCAGCTGGAGTTTTTTAACCCATGGGTAGGTTGTCTCCCAGTTCTTGTTGTAATGGTGGCCTGTGATCTTCCAAATTTTCTGTTTTTTTGTTTTTTTTGTTGCTTAACTCCTTCCTCTGATTAAACTGCCTTTGTGCTACTCAAGTCACATGTGGGTAATATCACTAGTAAATGGGAAAGCAGTGTGTCACCCAGAGGGGGGCCAACCTGGATTTTCCCCCATTCTTCCCCCTCCCCCCCCCCCTAAAGATAGAATTTTCACCCTCACCAAAAGTAAAACATCCTGTGGGGTGTTTCAGCAGCTTTTAAAACAAATTGCAATGTAGTTATAGCCAGCTGGCTGCCTAAACCCCGCCAGAATCCATGCACCTATTTTAAAAATTTTCCTGGGTGGGGCATGCTCGACCTCCTATGGTATGCTCCCCATAAAAATGTTCTTTATCATACACTTTATCAAAACCCTGCATTTTACTCTGAAGAAAAGGGCCTACACTTCAATTTCTAGTAATTAACCCTACAGGAAACATGCAGGCCTACAATTGTGTGCTGGCTCGAGAGGCCACTTAAAAGTGGAACGCTGAAATTTTGGAAAAATGTTTGCTTTCTTCCCATTTAGAACCATTTTTGAGTCAAAATGCCATTTTTCTAAAAAAATGCCAGATTTGAAAAGAAAATTTACAATTATGTCACAGAGTTCCCTGGAATGAGTGTAGTCTTCTTTTCCAATTCCTGAGTAATCTCAATCTTTATCCTTTCCCCCCCCCCCCCTTTTTTTTTTTGGTTGTTAAAATACCTTTTATAAGGTCTAATAGTTGGTATTACAGCAGTGTTGATGTGGAGGGCTACAGTGTATTACAGCAGTGTTGATGTGGAGGGCTGCAGTGATGTTGACTGCATGGGCTGGGGTACTCTACTGCACAGTCTAGCAATATTTTCTGTCACTGTGGTAAGGTCAGAGTTACAATCTCACACTGGATGCTGCCACAGGAGAAGGTTATGGTAACTTGCTGTCATGGATAAGACTGAAATGGTTTGTGTTCATTCATTCCCCTACAGCTCCTTTATCCTTGTTCATCCCTCAGTATGACCACTGCTTACAACTTCAGTTGAAATCACTTAGGATGATCTGTGTAGTTTACTTAATGACTTTTTGAGGTAACAAAAAATCTACAGGTGTTGGTTTGTAGACTGCATCACAATTGATAGGAATTCAATGTCTTAATCTTCAGACAAAAATATATCCTCAATAATGTCACTATAGCACTGCCATCTGCCCACAAGATTACTCATGGTCAGAACCATCACTCCCAATGCTAGCAGAGGATATCAAAATGGTGTTTGCTGCACAACTCAGCTAGGATATTACATTAAGCAAATGAAAACCCTGATGATATTTGCAGATTACCAGTCAATACTAATCCTGAGAAGGACCCTTGCTAGGACCCATGTTTCTGACACTGACATTTCACCAGTAACAACTTAATTTTGATTGCTTGTGCTGGTATCAGGAATTACAGTAGGTCCAATATATCTTGTTGATACTCCCAGAACCCACAAAGTGACACTCCTGTCTTGACCCCAGCAATCGGTTATGTTTTATTAATGTAATCTGATTGATTGATGCACTCGTGTTTGATTAAATATAATCATCTTTGATTAAGATATGTCTCACTGCACACAGAGGTGGAGGTTCAAGTCATGTGCTACTTCAGGCAATCTGTCTTAGGCCACATGACCTGAATGAGCGAACGCATGGTCGGCGGCAGCACAGATCTCTTTCCAGATCTTATCATGCAGAGTGGAGTCCAGTAGGTACTGTTCCTCTGGTTTGTGATGAGATCTGGTCGTCCATTCTCACTGGGTATTCGTCTGACCGGCTGGAGGTTTTGGTACAGCACCAGCGAGACCTTATCCCTGCTGAGATAACGAGCTGGATGAGCTGCTGCATGCCAAGTAAGTGGACATGCATGTGTTGGTATGTGTACGTGCATGTGGCTATTAAGACCTTGCCCACATCCAGTAATAGGATGTGAACAGACTGGTACACCTGCTGTCTGTATAGTGGAGCACAGTAAGATCAGTGGAGCATAATGCTTTAAACATGAAGTAGTGTGGTGTTTGTACCTCCTGAGTGCTACAGGACACTGTTGAACACTTCGTTTATGATCATGTAATGGCATTATGCTTCTCTGTGCCTAATTACATGCACTTGCTCTGTGGTGAACTGTAACCATTAGGTGAACAACCACCTCACATTTTCCACATGAAAATCTTCAACTGTGTGTGTGTGTGTGTGTCCACCTGGTTGCCATAATAAAACTTACAAAAAGAACAGCAGCTGTATGTGCATATAGGATGAATAGGGATATGAGAACCTCCATCCCACTTTAGTGTGGTTGCTATGGATAGTTTAGGCTGACCTTCAATGATCCACACTACAGGATCAAGTATAGAGGACCCTGAACTCCAGAATGAGTTTGGATCCAGGACAAACGGTGTTCCACAAATTATTTTACAAATGATCCAAAAAAATTCAAACTATAGTACAAATGATAAGCATAAATTTTGCACTGTTCTGTCTTCCTTACTCTGCATACAATAGCGTAGCAACCAGAAAATAGTATCAGCCATGGCTATAACCATTGCCAAGATAGCCACTCTATTGAGCCTGGATTACCACATTATCCTCAGGGACACAAAGCACATAGTTGACATCCCTTCCCAAGAATGCTGAGATGAATGGAAGTCTATTCCACCATTGGTTATGTGTGTGTGTGTTTGAGTCCATGTGGACCTGCCTTAATTTTCAATGGAATATTATTCAAAAAGTGCATGTAATCAGCCCAATCCAGCACTAATATCCATGCTGCATTAGATTATCTGTGGGTGATACCTGGTGAAGTTTATAGAACAAGCAGAAGTACCCTCACCCTTTGAGAATATAAAGTTAAATAGTTAATAATAGTATGCTGATAAAAACTCTTGTTGAAGGAGAACAGAATGGCTGTTTATATAGTGATATTTGATTCAGTGCCTTAGAAAAGTATCTCCTTCCATGTGTGTGTGTGTGTGTATATATATATAGTTTCTATTCGTTTTCTTTGCAGAGACTGTCTTCCAAGAAAGCACCATTAAAACTGTCAGGGCTGTGGTTTTGGTTGTCATAAAGTGGTAAAGGTAAAAAAAAATAAATAAAAAAAATAATAAATGAAGTGATTTCTATTCACATCATGTCATCTCTCATGAAGAAAGAGAGGGGAATGAAATGAGGGAGGAATGATTTAGCCCTAGCCCTAGCCCATACCAGAACCAGATTACCCTTTCAAATGCTTAATTAAGAGGCAAAATTAAATTATATCAACAACAAAAAAAAAACAACAGACTTCTTTACTTACATAAAAATCTTCAATAATCTAAGTATATATATATCATGCTCTAAGCGTGATTGCACTGAGCATGCCTACTAAGTGGAGCATGCCTACTAAGTGGAGCACCCATGTGACCAATGTTCAAGGGAGTAGAAGAACAAACAATTCTGTCCTTTTTCCAATGTGAGCTTGTTATACCAATACCAGTGTGTGTGTGTGTGTGTGTGGAGAGGCTGTGATGATTACCTGATGATGTCCAAGCATCTAGCTGAAAGTTAGCAACCCCCAAGATAGCCACAGCTGACAATTACTCAACAAAGAACATTGTATGGTGAGTAGGCAGCAATTTTGACGTTTGATCCAGAATACACCTCTAAATCCTTAGCAATGGTAGAACGACTGCATCACCATGTGACTCCACAACTGTTTTATTCTCATGACTTCCAGTTGTGTGTTGGCAACCCTATGCACTTCAGTTCCCACAAGCAAGAAAACCACAACCACCTTCAGACCAAACAGTTCTTTGATGGCTTGCTCAATGCATCCAGCAGCACCTGTGGGGATGGCCTCAGTTTTAACTCTCTCTTTCTGTGTGGGTAGGTGTGGGTAGGTGTGGGTGTGCTCCCTCCCTCCCCTCCATTTAACTTCTTGAACTTTCTGCACATAATGGACCAACACTTACACAAGCTAGAATTGTTACCCAATTCAAGCCAGCCAAGATAAGTTAATAGAACGTTCTATGATATTGATGATATACCCTGGCGTTCAGTGGAAGGCCCAAGAAGCCAGACTTACTGTCTCAGGAAACCAAATAGAAGTAAACTATTGCCACAAGAAAACAAATAATCTCTTTTTTTTTCTTTTTTTTTTCCCCTGCTTTTATGCTAAGATAGACAATATATGCCAAAGGGGTTAAATCTAGCATAAAATATGCTGACATTGCAACAGTGCCAGTAACCAATACAAACACAGTTGTATAAACACGCACCTGACTAAATGACTGGTTATCTTTTCTAAGAGTGAGCTGTAACAAAAGATGCTGGGAAATACACCAGCCGATTACAAATCATAGTGTTTCGGAATCGCTACCATCATTTCCGATTCAGCGGAATTCCTTAGTAATTTGAATTGTGTTTTTAATCTTGAGGATTTTGGTAAAAGCAATGAGGGAGGTGGACAGGATATTATACACAAGTAGCATAAGTGCCAATAAATTAAGGTGTTTCCTTTACAAACAGCCAAATAATAGCCCAATCCTGTTTGCCTACCAAATAAATATTGTACAGCCAAACAGATTTGTAATCCAAATTTTTTAAAACCCTTTTTTTCCTCTGGAACTGTTTCTTTCTCAGAAAAATAAGGAAAGAAATCTAAAATATTTCCTCCTTGTAGTTGCCAAGTATGAGAGAAGATGCCAAATTGCAGCCACATTTATTTGGCTTCCTGGTTTTAATCTTTTGATATCAATTTTTCCTAGAAACAGCCAGTGTGGAGCCAATCTAAGTTGGTTTCCTGTGGCTCTGTTTTGTTTTTTAATTTTATTTTTAAGACAACCAGTTTCCAAGGAAGCCAGATTCCTAGAATCACAATACAATGCAATTTTAAAACATTGATCAGTACATACTAAACATGTTTTGTATCCTTTATGTAACATTTAGGGATTATTGACACTAATCTCATTAATCAAACAAACATGATGCAATTAATAAACACGCCAAGTTTCGGTGATAGTTAGTCCTCCATGTCACCAAACCACTCTCATTGACAAAGCCACACCCATAGCCACTCGATTTGAACGAAACTTTTTCGAGGATGTGCAGTGAAGTGCCCTATTCACTCCCTGATAATTTCGTAAAGATCCCTCCAACAGTTTGGGAGGAGTCCGAACATACAGACAGATATGAAGACAGACAGGCAGACAATGAATAATTAATTTTAGTAAGATTTAAAAATTAGTAATACATTTGAATTCTCTCCTACACTATTGCAGTGTATTCTTTGTAGTGTTGGGTTTTGTTAAAATTGGGAAATCTTTAATGGTGATGTTTATACAATATTATGACAAATACGATGGCTGATAAAGGGTTTAAGGACAGTCTTTTTAATAATGTGTTGTTTCTTGGTGGAATATATTGGATGGGGATGATGTGGTTAAGTACAGTGTCCACCTGAATACGATGGCACCCTCCTCACAGGCAAACCACCCACCACACATCTTGAGAGGATGTCGTGAAAAAGTTCAGGGCTGTTGTTTGTGGACCTCAACTCCCCTAACCAGACTTGTCAGTCACCAGGCAAGCAGCTATGATTGTCCAACACTAACAGGATAATGTTATCAATCTGATTTGGTCACTTTCACGTTATATCTGTGTGTTATTTGATGGTTCAGTCTGTTTATTGATAAATATTTAATGAAGCCCTTTTGTTTGTTTTTAATTGGGTGACGTGAGGCAAATGTCTCATTCATTCCAAAACACACACACACACACACACACACACACACACACACACACACACACACACACACACACACGCACACACACAATTTGCACACTCAGCAACATTGAAAGTCCCAGCACTTTATTAGTGTACCAGTTAGTTGCATGCCCCTAGGTTATTAATTATGTAGCAATGGTAGACCATAATGAATAATCCAGCACCCAAAAGGGAGATGTTATCACATACCAGGTGAAACTGAGTGCTTGTTAACTCATCAGCATTATCTAAATACTCCTATCACTAACCAAAGATGGAGAGAAATAATTTTAAAAAATTTAAGAAATTTTAAAGCCTGAGATTGGTTAGTATTCTCGCCAATTCTACTCATTTTATGTCGTCATCATTATCATCTTTGAGAGCATGTATTCTAACAATGTTCCCTGGATGTGTTCATGATTTGCACCTCCAAGAAGAACACACACTCCGGCAAGCTGTGGGAAGCTCAATCAACATCAGCTTACTGTATTACCTGTGGCCAAACAGTGGCGGCATAGGTCATATTTGCTGGCTAAACGTTTTCTAAATAGTGTTTTACAACAAATAGCTGTGTTTTTATTTGTGTAGAGTTTGCAGTTGGGTTCAATTTATTTTCTTTCTTCTTTTTTTTTAATTTTTATAAATGTATTATCTTTAATTTTGAAGTTATTTATTATCCTTGATTATCACAGCTTTTCTGTAGTGGTATCAGCTTTATGTATTCATTGAAAACTTGAAGATTTTGGGTGTCTGTAGGTAATAAAAAAAAGAACTTCTTTTAAAAAACATTTTCTTTCTTTTTTTCTTGGAAAAATGAAAAATTGACAAAGGATGATTGTAATTGATTTACTAACTCTTGAGCAGTAAAGTTGTGACACTGTTCTTGATGTCAAGTTTGGTGTAGCCAATGATTTATTTATGTGAGAGGAAAGTTTCTATGCTTAGTTTTGTGGTGTTTTCACAAGTAGCATGCAACTCGTTTAGGTTTGCTTCCAGTGCCTTTGAGATTGTGCCCACTACACAATTAGAATGACTGCAATACAACTGCTGAGTTGACCTTGTCAGTGAAGTCAACTTCAGCCCAAGTCATTGGAGGTGTTGACATGGCTAATGAACAGAACAACTCCGATTAAATTTGTCATCTATATTAGTAAGGCATGACTTATTTGAAAAAAAGATGTGGTCTCAGTAGAAAATGATGAGTGGTTGTACTTACGTGTAGACAGAGTGCCTCATCAAATGTCAAATTAGGAATATCCTCTCAGCAATTGTACGCATTATGGGAAGTTCAGATATTAATATTTTTATTTATTTATTATTATTTTTTTAGTTACAGGACTCAAATAGGAAGGGAAACATTTCTATTTAGTGCACTACAGATGGGCCTATAGACAGCAGTTACCATTCACTGCCTTTCAATCAATCATTGAGGGGGATAATTTCCTCTTTGGGTCTCAATGAAATAATTAGTTTTTAAACATTTAACCGGTGTTGGGTTTCAATCAGTTATTAAGCCTCTAACTAATAAGTTTGTTGAGGTCATTTATCTTGTCCTATTGGGGGAGGATGTCCTCTTTTAGAGGTACATGTGAAATGTGGGAAGCTACCTTCTGAGAGGGAGAGGTGTGTGCAGAGTGCCATTGTGTCAGAAGTTCTTCTGTATTTAAGCTCCACAGTTGTTTTGGGTGGGGGGGGGGCAGTGATGTGTCATTGTGTCAGAAGTTCTTCTGTATTTAAGCTCCACAGTATATTATTTGTTTGGGGGGGGGGGGGGGGGGGGAGGGCAGTGACGTCTAGGTTGTAATTCAAGAGCAAGCAGTTGTCCCTGCATTATCAATTTGTTTGGGATAAAATTTCACCATTACTTGTACATGTACATAATGTACACCTACTACATACGTAATGAAGAGCATTACACTCACAGTGACCACCTGGTTTTTATTGTGTATATATATATATATATTATGTATGTATGGCCGCCTTCCAGTACAGACATGTATGTGGATGTGTTTTACAAATTGTGGGGTGGAAGTTCCTGCAAGAATGTGGTGATATTTTTCAAGGCCCTTTAGGCCTAATAGCAGCACATGTTGTATATCATTCCTACCATGTGTGTCTGTCATACTTAACTATCACATAGGTATATAATATATTCAAAAACAGCTACAGAGGATTTAAATATGAAAAATAAACAAAAACAAAGACCACATGTTTGATGATCCTTTACCAATAGAAATAGGGCACTTGAATCATTTAAGATTCATACTTTAATAATTTCATATTTTTACTTGATATTTGTCAGTACCAGCTTCATTTTTGTTAATTTCTAGAGCTGCTCGATAAGGAAGTGAAGCATCTGGACATAGCCCAGTTCCTCCCTGCCAAGAACTTGAAGGGAAGTTGCATTAGAGATCTTTGTCAGGAAATTTTCAAAAATGGTGCTAAAGTTCATCATGACTTGCGGAGAGGGGTGTGGCTTCACTTGCTGGGGGTGTTTCATCCTGGCCTTGGCTCTCGGGAGGAGAGAGAGCAGTATATGATGAAACTACGGATGGTCTATGATAACCTGAAAGGTATGCTAGTGGAGTGTTCCCTTCGCATGGT
>OZ017781.1:5828370-5968879 GCA_963969325.1 Lycopodina hypogea
AGCAACAGCAAAAAAATAATTATTTATTGAAGTTGTGCTTAACTTTTGACAAGATAGTGAGTACACCGTCATTTAGAATGAGCATTGAGGTATATAGGGGAAAGGTGTGTGTGTGTGTTAGTTTCCTTTCTGTGCAATTATTTCTCTCATAACATCATATCTTCTCCATACAGGGAAACTGGAGGGAGAAGGTGTGCGTAACCTGGAGCAACAGAAGCTGCTGGATGCTGTTTACAGAGATGCTGTCCGCACAGATCCTGACAACGCATTCTTTTCCAACCATCAGAAGGCAGAAAGCAGTTATGTGAGTCAGCACTTCCACCAATCCGACAGTGGCGATGAGGACAATGTCCAGAAGCTCATCAACATTGTGGTTATCTACATCCTTGAGCATGGAGAGGTCTCATACACTCAGGGCATGACTGACATCCTCAGTCCGATTCTGTTCGTCATGAAAAATGAGGCAGATGCGTACATTGCATTTGCGACTGTGGTGGAGCGGATAAAGATGCACTTTGGGCAGTGGTGCTCAGGCACGCTGCAAAAACTCCAGCGTTTTCGACACCTCTGTAAGATCCTCGACCCAGAGCTCTATCGATCTCTCACTGAGAATGTAGAAGAGGATGTGTTTGTGCTCTTCTTTGGTATGGTCCTGATTGAATGTCGCAGAGAGTTTTCCTTTGAGGACTCCTTCCACTTGCTGGAGACCATTTGGGCGGGGGAAGCCTTCATAAAGGACTCCTTCCCCTCCAAGTCCGACCTCTCTCATGTACAGTGGGCCAAGTATATGACCTATGAATCCCCAGAAGTCCTTGAGCAAGTGTTCAACAGTTCAGGAGTACCTTACTCAGCAGTGCCCCTGCCTTTCCATGCATCGGTATCGTCTGTTCCTTCGTATCCATACTCACAAAACCCTTCCCTTGTATCATACTCTCCCAGCATGCCTGTGCAAGCGTTCTTGAGGAGGCACAGTGAAGCAGATCCCACTCTGACCCATGTCATTGCCGAACTTCATCCCTCGTCCATATCTTCGTCTGTGATACCCCCTCCGGGGAGCGACCATTCCCCCATCAATTCTTCTGTCAACCTTGGTGAGAGTAATATCCGGTTACACTCCACGTCGTTGCCCCGGCCAGTTCCTCCTCGCAAGGAGGATGATCAGATCACCCTGACCAATCAGAATAGAGGTGATGTGAGGGTACGGTCACTGTCCGATTCCAATGTGCACAGCTTTTCATCCCAGGGTGACGTGAGATGCTTGCGGGACTCCTTCGCAAGGAAAGATGCGTCACCATTGCAGAATACTCTGAATGCTAACTGCTTTACTGGTACCAGACGTGGACTAGGGCTCAACAAGCACGGCACCCCATGTTCGTTTTCCCACTCTGAGAGTGAACTTTACGACAGTTTCAGCAATGGTAAGGTGGCGGCAGTGAATCATCTTCCTCTCGGCAGGAACAACACAGAGATGTCAGACATGAGCAGTGGGACAGGCAGTCTCAACAGTGTCCACAAATCCAGTGTGCACTCTTCAAACAACGGCAAGAAGAATAACTCTACCTGGAAGCATAACGTCCAAGAGAGCTCCAACTCAAGGCCGAGTGTGACTGAATGGGGAAAGTCTACCGATAGGTCTGAAGGGGGAAGTTCTGGGAGGTCAGGAACTAGTGACGACTCCACGTCTGGCAGCAGTGGACCACACAGTTCTGCATCAGTTTCTTCTCCAGATACTGACTCTCCAGTGGTGGTGGGTAGGATGACATCTACTGCTGAAGGAAGGAGTTTAGTAACGAATCCTGAAGCGACAAGCAATGTTGATCACTCCATCAAAATGCCCAAGAAGAAGGTGAGTCTCCAAGAGACGCCAAAGGGAAAGACCAGTGAAACATCACCTAGTGCTGCACCTACGGCACTGGAGGTTGGAGGAAATGACCAGGTCGATTTCTCAGACTATATGAACCCTGAATTGGACTATGGTCAGCTACTTCTTCGACAGGAGAGTATGGATGATGGCGTTGTGGAGCACAGAGGGTTGATCACCAGTGTAGGGCATAATGTGAAGAGTTCTGTCCTCTCTCACTATGGAAACACCACAGGTATAGCAGCACCACTCAAGGAAGAAGTTAATCTGACACGACCACAAGACAGAGAAGTGTCTCAGCATGGCCAAAGAATGAGCTCACCCAGGAGGATTAATGGAACGGATTCTCCTATCGAATACTCCAATAACTCGCCCAAGCTTGGTGACAGTGAGATGTCCACCAGTGCCAGGGTCACCCCCATGGCTTTCTTTGACACGATGGATAAATTGGCCAGAGTCGTTGGCCCTTCCAATAGAGGCTCCTTCATCCATTCTCAGATGCCTCAATTAAAAACCCAGCACAGCAGACTGGAAGCTAGTGACAGAGATTTGGATGGAAGTGAACCAGGGGTGCAGTTGGAGATCGAAGTTGGTAGAGAGGAAGACTCAAACTCTCGCACAAGGCGCCGGAGAGCGAACTCGGAGCTTGAGGTCAGCCTCATGTCACAACTGATACTTACCGATGAAGGTGCTCCCCGGGTCACCAGAGAAGAGTCACTGTCTATACCGTTCCACGAGTGCTACTCACTCTTTATCTGCTTGTCAATTTTGGTCCAGAATAGGAATGAAATCATCCAGGATGGGGCTGACTTCTACAGTCTGTCAGAGATACTGAATGCTCAGGCAGGGATGCAGGACTTGGATGTGACACTGCGAGTGGCTCACTCTCTTTACAGGACCTACAGGAAGTACCAGGAGGCGTGCTTCAGACTGAGCAGCAGGAAGGTGGACTGTTGGCTAGATGACACCCAGTGAATATGGATCCTCCCTTATTATTGGTGTTTGTTTGTTTTGTTTTTATAATTCTTATCTAAAGTTTTGTATCTTATATTGTTGTTTCAATGAGTGGGGTAGGGTCTAAAGTTGCTATAAATCTCATGCTTGCATGTTCAGATTTATGCTACAGGTGTAACTTGATCTGTGTTGGATGAAAGGTAGTGTCACTGTAGGTCAGGATGTAACTCCAATTTCAATGAAAAATGTCTGATTCTTTGATGTAAAGGTAAGAGTGTGCAGTCACAAAGTCAGTGTATATTAGTTTACCACTTATTGAAGAACAGAAAGGCACAAATTCTGCTAGTGTTGAGATTTCTTGATTGAAATGATTTTTTAAAATTTTTTAAAATTATATATATATATATGGTTGTGTATTGTCTCGGTACTCCATCTTGGGGATGGGTAGCAAATGTCTGATGATGTGACAGTTGGTGTCTCCTAGATGTAGGGGTGCTCCCATCCCTTTTAACAACTTGGTAAAGTCTGCACTTATCTTCCCAGCTGAGTGGAGTGGTGACTTACTGGGATTGGCACATTTTTACTTAGTTGCAGTGCCCTCACTGCAGGGAGATGTGTTCATGGTTGAATGATGATTTGTTCACAGAGCTTTATAATTCTGATCATGTGGAATTTTCTGTGATTTGCACTTAGGAAAGGAGTCCATGTTTGCCCAGTGCAAGAACATTGAGTGACAAAGTGTGATTCTAGGCCAAAGGAAAATCTGTACCAGTATTTTTGTAGTGCACAGGAAATCACTATTGCTCAAAACTGGACTAGAGTCCAACGTCAGGATAAATGGGAAGACTTGACATTAATACTGTGTTGTATCTTCCTTAACACTATAACCCTTACTTTCACAACTACAACAAAGTTCTTTTTTAAAACAGAGTATTCTTCATTTAACAGCACGAGGTAAATATATCAAACATGAATATGATTATAAGTGACCACAAGAATTATAAATGATTAAAGATACCACATTCCTTTCCCCTTAAAAAGAAAGAAACAAAACAAAAAATGTAAACAACGTATGATCCAATGTTTCAAGTCCAACTGGCTTGATATCTTTCTGGCGGTACTAGGGGTCCTTTGTGGATAATGGCGAGCTTGATCTCCAGTTCCCTGAGCTTCGCTACTATCACTCATCTCTTCAGGCGAGTGTGGGTCAACTTCAGCAACCTCAGGTGAAGTAGGTGCTTCTTCACTTGAGAACGGAATGGACAAATCCATTGAAGTAGCTTCCTCATCTGATTCACTCAAGGGATTAGATTCAATCACCCTAAGACGTAACTGATCCTGATGACAACGTCATTGTCTTCTATCATCCATTAGCATGTGATAAGAAACAGGACCAGTAATTTTAGTTATCTTCCCACGCAACCATCTACGTCCATGACCAAAGTTTTTCAAAAACACTAGATTTCCCAACTCGAATGTTCAATCTTTAGCTCTTGCATCGTGTTGATGTTTCTGTTTCAGCTGTTTCTCTTCTACTGTTACTGCAGTGTTCGGCTTCAACAAATCTAACCTTGTCCTCAACCTCCTTCTCACCAATAATTCAGAAGGAGACACACCTGTTGTGGACTGTGGTGAGATACGGTAAGTTAGAAGAACTTTAGCAAGTCTGGAATTAATGTCTCCAGAGATCACCTTCTTAAGACCTCTTTTTACTATTTGGACAACACGTTCTGCAAGTCCATTAGAAGCTGGGTGGTATGGTGCAGAAGTATTGTGTTTGATACCATTCTGATGCAGGATATGTATGAACTCGTCACTCACGAATGGTGTACCATTATCAGACACAATTGTTTCAGGAATACCAAATCTTGCAAATATAGTTCTAAGTGCATCAATAACTAACTATTCTTGAAGTTGCTTTCTGAGTGCAAAATGCTTCAATCCATTTGGAATGGGCATCGATTAGAATGAAAAACATTCCATCTTCAAAAGGACCCATGAAATCTAAATGCAACCTAGACCACGGTCTAGTCGGCCATTTCCATGGATTCAGTGGTGCAATTGGTGGTGATGACTGAACCTCTTGTCATTCAGTGCAAATGCGAACTGACTTCTCGATATCTGAATCAATTCCTGGCCACCAAACGTACATTCTTGGACATTCCTGGATGTCCTTCATGCAATTCTTGCAACACAGCGTCTCTTCCACGCCTGGGAATGACAACTCTGGTTCCCCATAAAATACATCCATCATAAAAAGAAAGTTCCAATCTCTTAGATGTAAATGGATCCAATTCTGAATCACAGTGACTTGGCCATCCATGCATTAAAAACTGTTAAACATGAGCAAGTTTCGGATCTTTTCTTGTCCATGAACAGACATCTTTCGCAGTCACTGGTGAGTCGTTCAGGTGTTCTGTTAGTAGTACAAGTTCTGGGAGTGTTTCAATAGTTGCCGGCTCCACTGGTAAAGGCAACCTACTAAGGGCATCAGCGTTTGCATGAGCCTTAGTACCATGGAAAATCAATGTATACTCGTATGTAGATAAAAACAGAGACCAACACTTTATACGAGCAGAAGCTTGTGCTGAAGTTCTCCCTCAACAGACCCAATAGAGGCTATGGTCTGTTATTAACTCAAAATGGTGTCCCAGCAGGCAAGCATGAAATTTCTTAATTCTAAAAATGCACAATAGTCCCTCTTTCTCTAACTGAGAATAGTTCTGTTCAGCTTTCGCAAGAGTTCGGGACACGTAACCAATCGGCCTTTCAGTTCCATCTGGCATCCTGTGTGCTAACACTGTTCCTATTCCATAGGCAGATGCATCACATGCCAAAATCAAAGGTAACGAAGAATCAAAATGGGTTAAGCACTTGGTGGAAGTTAACAATTCCTTTGACTTTGAAAAGGCTCTCTCTTCCTCAACTCCCCATGACCAATGAAAATCCTTCTGGAGTAATCGGTGGAGTGGGAAAAGGGTAGACGATAACTTGGGTAAAAACTTATTATAATATGTAAGAAGTCCCAAGTATGATTTCAGTTGCACAGACAGTGGTGTTGGAGCATCCTGAATTGCTTGTACCTTGTCAGGCAATGGGTGAAGTCCAGTTTTATCAATCTTGTGTCCAAGATAGTCGACTTCTGGTTTCATGAATTCACACTTTCATTTTCACTCTTAGACCTGCTTTGTCTAAACGCTTCAACACTTCCTCCAATGACTTCAAGTGGTCCATCTCCGTAGGCCCAGTAATGAGGATATCATCCAGATAGATGATAACTCCATCTATCTCCTGTAACACACTCAATCACTCTGAAAAATTCCTGGAGCTGAAGAAATACCAAATGGTAAACGAGTGTATCGAAATAAACCTTTATGAGTGTTTGACGACGTAATTTTTCGACTCTTCATCCAATGGTAACTGTTGATAAGCCTGACTTAAATCAAGTTTAGAAAAACAATTCCCCCTCCGTAGGGTAGCAAATAGATCTTCTATTTTAGGAATTGGATAGGTATCCAATTTTTACACAGAGTTCACAGTTACTCGGAAATCACCACAAATTCTCACACTGGTCTTATCACTTTTTAAAACTGGTAGCAGATATTTCCACTGGTTCCAAGGTACCTTCTTCCTATAACCGTTTCAATTCCACCTCTACCTTGTCTCTAAAGGCATATGGAACAGTCCTTGCTTTAAAGAAACGTGGTTTGGCATGAGGGTCGACATGTATCTTGGCTTGAAAACCTTTAAGCATCCCCAATCCCTCCTGAAACACTGAGGGGTACTTATCCAAGACTACTTGTAAAGAATCACTGCATACGTGATATATTTCATTCCAATCAAGTATTAGCTCTTTAAGCCAATTCCTACCTAACAAACTTGGTCCCGACCCTTGTACAATCAACAAAGGCATATTAATAGCTGTCTGACTTTATATGCCAAATTTACATAACAACATCTAACAACAGGTATGGGCTCTTTGAATATGAACACCTTTGTATATGAACACTTTTGAATATGAACACTTTTGAATATGAACACTTTTGAATATGAACACTTTTGAATATGAACACAACCTCACCTCAGTTGGTTTTAAGGTCCTCCTTGGCCAAAGTTGTCTTAATAAAGATACGGCAGCACCAGTGTCCACCTCCATCTTGACAAGGCAATCATCGATCTTGACTTTCATTTCAATAGGTGATGAAAAATGTGGCTTCTTCTTTTCTTGAACCGTTAACAAATTAACTGCCTCTTCTTCCTCCTGCACTTGGCGAACTGCTCTAGATCGACCCTTGGGAACAGTTCCCTTCTGTCCACTCTTGTAAGCTCTTTGAATGTGTCCACTCTTGTAAGCTCTTTGAATGTGTCCACTCTTCCCACATTGACGACACAATGCCAGAATTAGCCAACTTGCATTTGGGAGCAATGTGTCCAGGCTTGCCACACCTGAAACAAATAAGTGCAATCACATCTCTTTCTTTCTTTTGAGGTGCAACATGATCAATTCTTGGATGGCTTCTAATACTGTCTAGCTCTTTTTGATTATTTCTCAACAGCTTAACATTTTTATCAGCAGTCTCCAATCCCAAAGCCAGCTCTACAGCTTTCTTGTAGGTTAGCTTGGACTCAGCTAACAAACGCTTTTGTATGGTCTCCTCAAAAATTCCACATACTAACCTGTCAGGAATCATGTCCTCCAAAGAATCTCCAAAAGTACAGTGTTCAGACAATGAGCGCAGTCTGGCGATGAACGCAGCAATAGCTTCACCAGGCTTCCTGAAACAAGTATGAAAACGAAAACGTTGGGCAATTTCAGACGGTCTAGGGCTATAATGTTGCTCTAGCTTCTGTAAGAGTTCCTCCAAGGGCTTGGTTCCTGGCTTGGCAGGCGCAACCAGGTCTCTCAGCACCTTGTACGTAGCAGCACCTATCACGGTCAGAAAAACTGAACGTTTTTTTCATCTTCCGCAATAGAATTAGCTGCAAAGAAATACTCAAGCCTCTCCGCATGCTGAGGCCACTCTTCCCGACTAGAATCAAACTCCTCGATCCTGCCCAATATTACAGGTGCCATCCCGTTACTCGTCGCCAATTATGTTGTATCTTCCTTAACACTATAGCCCTTACTTTCACAACTACAACATAAAGTTCTTTTTTTAAAACAAAGAGTATTCTTCATTTTTAACAGCACGAGGTAAATATATCAAACATGAACATGAACATGATTATAAGTGACCACAAGAATTATAATTATAAATGATTAAAGATACCACATACTGCTTCTGCTTTCTCCTCTGTGATTTGATATATGCCAGCAGAGTTGAGCATGATTGAATTAAAAAAAAAAAAAAAAGTAAATAAATAAATAAATAAAAAAAATAATAATAATAATTTAATTTTAATAAAAAATAAAAACAAACTTAAAAATAAAATTTAATTTTTAGAGACACCCTTTTTGATTGCATTCAGTGGATATGCATTTACTCTATTCCCCAATATACTGGTTGCTAACAAAAGTCATCACATGAGTTGATATGAAGTGATTTCTCATTACTGGATAGCTCAACAACCTGAAGGAAGTTGTAGAGCAACAGTTTGATAGTGCAATGAGTAGTGCCATTGTGGGCCACCCTGAAAACACATGGAACATAAGTGGTTGCATCATGATTCTGTAATATGTTGTTGTTTTTGTAATGAAATTAAGTTACAAGATCTTAATTAATGATTAAATTGTACAGAAATCAAATTTATTTATTTGATATCATTTCAAGGAACACTAAACTATATGCACTTTCAGAATCTAACCTGGATCAGCTCAGAAATCTAACCCAACCCCAAATATATATTTTTTAAATATGTGAAAGCCTTTGAACAGAGGCTGTAAAGGATAATGTTGAATGTGATACATCTTGGAGTCAAGTATTTAGTTGAATATATTTTCCCTTTGGGTGGATTTTCAGTCAGCCTTCAACCTCCTATATTAACTAATTTGTTCAGTTTCATGTATTATATAGGGGGTTATTAATTTTATTTCAGAAATCCAATTCATGCTGCAAGATCAATTTTAATTTAATTTCTTAACCAGTTCACTGCTCTATTTAGCTCTTCTCTGCTCTCTCTAACACTTCTCTCTGTTCTTAACTCTTTTCTTTGCTCTCCTTAACCTTCATCTTTTCTCCCCTATTCTCTGTTCCCCTTAACCCTTATCTCATTTCTTTTAACTCCTTTGCTCTTTTTTGTCCTTCTGTTCTCTTCTTAATTCTCTTTTGCTCTTCTTAACCTTTTATCTCAATTTAACCCTCTCACACTTCCCTTATCCTTTTTTTCTGCTCTCCCTAAACTCTCTGCTCTCCTTAACCCTTCCCCCCCCCACTTAACCATCTTCTTAACTCATCTCTCTACTCCCTTTAATCCTTCTCTTTGCTCTCCTAACTCTTCTATTTAACCTTCTTCTCTGCTATATTTGGCCCTTCTCCTTTATATTTCTGTTATCTCTAATGCTTTTCTCTGCACTTGAAATTTCTTTGTTCTCCTTATGCAGTTTTTTTACTTAAAAACTTTGGCACTAAGACCTGTCATAAATAATTACTATAATATTTATTGGAACATAATGTTTCAAACTAGGAAAAATAATTGTTTAGAATACTTAAGATGAGGCTAAAGTTGCAGTAAGATTTATAACTTTGGTGTTTTCATACAGTAAATTTACTTAGTTGTAACCACAAGTTCAACAAACTTTTAGGTTTCCATACAGTAAAATAACTTAGTTGTGAGGACAGGTTACAACAAACTTTTGTGTTTCCTTACAATAAACAATTTGTTAAAAGTCCATTCTTGAGCAAAACTTATGGATATATGCTGCCCCAAATTTCTTGTGTGTTTAATATTTGATGATCAATTACCAGATTTTTTCCATAAAAGGGGAAGGAAAGTCAGGAGAATGTGATCTAAATTTCAGCCCTTGGTGACACCTCCCTGGTACCCTTGGTCTGGGTGGGAAATTTGATTATAATGGGTTGAGAACTACAAGGGGAGGTGGCAGAGAGACAGCCAGACCCACAAACAGGATAAGCTGCAGTAATATTACTTGTATTTGCAATCGGAACCCTTAGAATAAATTGCATTGGATGTATATAGCTTTATGCAGTATATAGGAAAGTGGAGTGGAGCAGTTACTTATAGGAGTGAGTACCAGAGGAAATGGCAGCAAAAGTGGCCATTTGCCTGTCACACCAGTAAAGGATAATCCATATTTCTTTCACTTTTGCTTTGTGACATTAATTTCCCAGTGATTTATAATCAATTGAAGATACCAAAATACCCCTCACAATGCTTTCCTCTTACAATCACTATATCAAGCTTTTAGTTCTGCTAGAATATGATCTAGCATGGGAATTATAAACAGAGAAGATAATGCACAGATGGATGCTCATATGCTGTATTTGACCAATCAAATTGCCTCCTACCTTTCGAAATTGCCTCCCACAGAAACAAGTCTTTTCTTTTGTGGCTCCCATAGAGATGAATATTCCTCTTTACTGCTTCACTTATTAGATTTCTACAACCAAGCTTGGGTGGACATGATGACTATTCCTGGCAACCTTTGCAATGCAAATAGTTGTAGAAGAAGTACATTTATGAGTGTTGGAATAAGGTGTACTCATGCTCAAGCATACATAAAATAAATATATTGTTTACACCCTTGTATATTATAAAGCACAAAGTGCAGGATTTAGTTGGTTATTCTATTCTTTTCTTTTTTCTTACCTTTTTTCCCTTCAGGGATTGAGTATAATACCAGTGGTGTTGCTCACTCTGCTATGAAGATTAACAGTTGTAACCATGACATCTCCTGAAGGGAGCGCACAATTTGGAAAAGTTTCTGATAATATTCATGGCAATGCTGAAACCATTTGCCAGTGATGGCTGTATTTTGATCAGCACTACAGGATTCCAAAGGAGGGAAAGGACTCTATTTGGTGACACACACAATGTATATACCCCCCCCCCCCCCCCCCCAAACAGCTATTTCCTCTGAGCTCATTAAACCCCTCCCCCCCTAATTTTTTTTTTTTTAATTACATATTTTTTATCATAAAGATAATAAATAAATAAATCACATATCATTGCCAACAACCAAACATAATATGCCAATAAATGATGTGAGGGGTGAAGTGCAGTGTGGTCTTGGTCACACCACTATGTATATATATATATATATATAGGATGAAGCAGTGTCATTTATACATGATAAATACTATTGAATTGCCACAGATACACAGTTCATTATGGAAATAATAATCAGAGATCAATTGAGCTGCTTCTGTCCACTCTGTTGATGAACTGATTGATGAGGTTGGCACACTTCCTTGGCCGGTCCATGGTCATGGCATGACCACACTTCTCTACCATCACCACCTCCGAGTTCTTGATCATTTTACCAGTAATGGCTGCTCCAGATGGGTGGCAAATCTGCACAGATAGAGTGGAGAGGTCATAAACAGTAACAAACAGAGAATATATAGCTATTACACACACATACACAAAAATATTAGTGTTGCCATATTTTTAAACTCTACCTTGTCATTTGCCCCCCAGAGGACCAGAGTAGGTGAGTTGATGCTGCAGGCAAACTCTCTGATAATTTCTGGATCATTTCCTTGTTTGTCGCTTGTTAAGTTCTCCATTACTGTAAGAAAGAGACACGGAAAACAAATTAATTGTGATCCTTTTGCACCAACACTAACACCACAAAAGTGGCGAATACTTAAGAAGCTGACACCAAACATTAATTCACACCTAACATCAGAGCTGCTATGTGGATACGGTATTTAGTGATTCCTCTCTTTGTTCTTACTCTCTTCCAAGTGGCTGTAGTTGTCTTCTTGGATCCTGACCAATGCCTCCCTGAACCTGTGATGGAAGGTGTAGGGGGAGGGGTTGTGAAGCACCAACTCCAGCATCTCCTGGAACTCCTCCGCTGTGCGAGGAAGGATGAGTATACGTCCTCTCTCCAACTCCTTGAAGAAATCAGTCACCACTCCTTGGGGGAGTTTGTGGGCCACTACACAATCAAGAAAAACCAGTATAAAAAAGGTACATTATGAAATAGGAGCTAGGACCAAAACTTCCATACAGGTTCAACCTTCCCTGGATCTGACCAATCTGCAAATTAACTTTAGCTCTCTGTATGTGCTTGGTGAAGTTGACAGAAAGGCTGGAGAGTGTGTGCATTCGATACCATTAGCAATCGTTCAATCAAGTGGTATGAACAAATTGGAAGAATCAGATTCTCTATTTGAGTGATGGAAGTAGAAACCTCTCCATCTGTGTGTGCATGCTTGTATGGGCATATGTATGTATGTTAGGTATGTAGGTATGCAGGTGGGTGTGTGGGTGGGTGGGTGAGTGGGTGGGTATGCATGAATACACACAGGAGTGCAGTCAGAAGAAAATGAGTACAGCCATGCTAGCTAATAAAAGACTATTTAGCAATTTATACATTAACTTAAAGTCAAAATTAGATTTCATTTCATTCACTCATCAAAGGATTACTAGTATGTACCCACTGGCACACTGCAACAAGCAGGGAGGACTACTTACTGCTCACCCACTTCACACATTCCGTCCATAAAATTACAATGTTTTGCTGTTGAAATACATGTATGAAAAGAGTAATCAAAACCTTATTCTCAAGTGCACCACACTTTGAAGTTTCCAAGTTTGGTATTGCATTTGTGGACAAAAATCGCAGCTGGTTCACTGTGCAGGATGGGTTGCTATGCAAGACTGCATCAACCCATGCAATGCTTCAGCAGTAATTAATGTCATGTTAGTGCTACCACAATCCTCTGGTGTAGTATTTAGCAGTGAACTGTCCTTACCCCATGTACGCACGTACATACAATGGTTGGGGGCAGGCTATATCGCCATTGCACAGTCCAAATGGCACTTCCAGAAGTGTAATTTGGACTGTGAATTGTGTGAGTGAGTGTGTGTGTGTGTGTGTGTGTGTGTGTGTGTGTGTGTGTGTGTGTGTGTGTGTGTGTGTGTGTGTGTGTGTGTGTGTGTGTGTGTGTGTATGTGGGGCAAGGTTCCATGTAAATTCAACCCTGTGACACTTGCACTTGTCCATGCATGCATGCACACACACACACACACACACACTTACATGGGATACACATGAGGGAGAGACTGTGGACCTTGTCGGGGTAGACGGTGGCGTATGTGGCAGAGATGAGAGCACCCATGGACACTCCCACCAAGTGGACATTCTGCAGCTCCAGGGCCTCCACAAACTGCACAACCACAACAACAAGAGATACCTAGTATGACTTCTAAGTTTCAGTGAGTATATAAAGGCAGTCATAAATAACTTATCGGGTTATTCACACCATAGTGGGTGAGGTGGGGGTATTTCAAGGCTACATCCACTCATGCAAAGCTTTGGATTTTAAAAATAAACCAAATATGGAAACACCTCTCTTCATTGAGATATGGAATAATTATATGAGCGACTTTCCCATGGAGATTTTCATAGCAAGTACAGAGTTGCAGCTAATTGATCGGATCTATTTCTTCAGGTTGGTTCCACTTTATTGAGGTAGAATATTATCTGAGTTTTATTACCAGAAATATTTAGAAATATACACTATATTGTTGCATGACTCCTGAGGACAAGAAACAAACTAAGCTTAGCCATAGATAGAACTGCAAGTCAATCAAACAACAGCTTCATAATTTCAAAGTATTTATTTATTACACGTCTATGGTTAAAAGTGGAGGGTTGATGCCTGACTTTTTACTTCCAATGGTGAATGTTTGTATAGGTAATTAGCATGAGCTGTTGGTAAGCAAGTGTACCCTCATTGGGGATTAGGATGGAAACCTGTGCGGAACACACACACGGCCATAACTATATATAGAATTCATCTATGCACCCTTACAAGAATAAATATAGAAATCCTCGATTGTTTAATTTAAAAAAACATCCTGCCATAAACCTGGAAGTGCTCATCACCTAGATAAAGGATGCATTCTCAGGGACTCTCATGCACATGTGCACACTGTAAATTAAAAAGCTCTGCTGCAGGTGTTGGTATCTAATAGCATTGTTGCGGTATATAAATTCTGAAAAGGGCCAATACAGGTTTTAAATTACCTTGGATCTTTTGCAGTAGCTTGTATGGCTAATATTCCAAAAATTGCATACTGAGTTGATCTGTGCTTGCATTTCATAGCAATCACATGTTTTGGCAATGCCCTTCCATTTAAGGTTACAAACAGGTTCATCCGTTCTGAGGTGTGTTTTAGGCAAATACTTCCCCCTTCTTCCCCCCTTCCATAGTTACCCCTCATTACCACATCCTGTGCCATCCAAGGGTTGTGCCACAAATTTAATCGAATCTGGTTGCCAGCACACCCTCATACTGGTTGCCAGCACACCCTCATACTGGTTGCCAGCACACCCTCATACTGGTTGCCAGCACACCCTCATACTGGTTGCCAGCACACCCTCATACTGGTTGCCAGCACCCTCATACTTTTATTCAATATCTA
Source organism: Lycopodina hypogea (assembly GCA_963969325.1). Classification (NCBI taxonomy): domain Eukaryota; kingdom Metazoa; phylum Porifera; class Demospongiae; order Poecilosclerida; family Cladorhizidae; genus Lycopodina; species Lycopodina hypogea. Next base: position 5,842,745 of record OZ017781.1, read on the forward strand.
TTTGGCAGCTCTAGCCCCACAGACATGGTATGATACATCAGATCATGCCCTCCTTGTGGTCACTCCAGACAATCATGCCACACACAGTCACACCATGCCTCATGGACAAGACATTAGAACATTGATTCATAATTTATGACTATATACTAAATATATATATTTTTTAATGCTTGTACCATTATATATATATATATATATATATATATATATATATATATATATATATATATATATATATATATATACAATAGTTTAATGGATATATATATATATATATATACATAAAAATATAGTGTACATTTACTTATTTCCAGGTAAATAACAATGCTATATAGTTACTAATTTTGTGCTTTGAGCCTCACTATAAGAAAAGGTTATACATGCTAATGAACAGTGATCTAGTGTATAATGCATTTCTCGGGCATATTTGAGCTAACCAAGGGTCACCAGCTAATTCTTTGGGGATCTGCCAAAGGCAAAGACATTGGAGAAGGAATGAAAGAAAAGGAACTTCATGTACAAAGAAATTCATAACTATGGCAACCCATGGCCAGATAAATTTCGTTTTTCTTATCTTTTTGTTCTTCCAGTGGCTGTGTTGATATTGATAGTATTTTAAGTGCTGTCTGGAGTGGCCACAGAATTAGATCAACAACACTGAAATAACTTGAGGTCAAAATTAAGACTCTGTTTGAATCTTGATAATGGCCAATAAGTACATTAGAGTGCAACTTGCTGGTTGATTAAGCTGTTTGTATTGACACAACAGAAACCCTTCACAACCAGTTCTCTATAGTGGCTTGAACAAAGAGCAATGATAGCTACCAGTACTCTTGCTACTATTTTCTCATGTAGGAACACAACCCAACTTGTAAAAAAAAAAGATGAGTTTTACAAAAGCACTACTTTCTATTTTCTATAATCAAAATAATATTTGATGATGGAGTCAGATCATCTTTATTGCAAATCCCTCAACTGATAATGAGTTATGAAAAAGAACTCTTACATGCATCAGGGCCAGCTTGGTGCATGTTAATTTATCAAATACAGACAGATAATAATACATCTTTTTTAAGGACACCATATATTAACGGACATTCACATGTGCAATATTTGAACAGGGGAACTAAAATGGGTTGGCAGCAAATAAACATGTTTTAATGTTGTCTCTATCTGCCTATTATCTCCTGCGCAATTATTTCCCAAAACTCACACACAACAGAAAGTATCTGAGAAAAACAAGATAATTTTTTCTAAATAAAAACAGTGTATGTAAGAATGACAGTTAATTTATCTCAACACAAAACTCCCAACATTACAGCCTCTATAACAAGAATGAAATCAAGTGATAGATACTACTAAATCCTACATCATAGTCAATATTATACTTCCAAAACAACAATATAGAAAGTAAAAATAATTAGTTCCTTTGATGGAACCTCAATGCATGAAGTGCCCTATATATCTATTGCTGAACATCAGTATCCCTTCCCCCCCTCCCCACCCCCACCATCTTAAGGTTATTATATTTCATTGTTAATTGTATGACACTCTCTATAGTGTGAAACAGTGGAAACCTACAGGTGGAGGGGAGGTTGGTGTAAAAAGAGACTCACTCTATGCTGGCCATTCGAATACAACCAGTTTTATTCTTGTTCAATTTCAACTAGTCACTTCTACCAACTCAACCCAACAATTCCTGGTAAATTGGTGAAATGCAGGAAATTGATGAATGACCTCTTGCAATTCTGATCATTGAGTCTATTTCCTAGGAGACACTGAGCTGTACCTTTACAATGGCAACTGTAGCACTTGAAATGCACACACAGTCGGCCACATCAGTGGATATGTAGCTTCACAAAGATGATGTTTCAGTTGCAGTCTTGTCTGTCTACAATAGCAGCTAGTGACTGAATAATAACATTAACAAGACCACGGTGTACACCGACAAGAGCCACAACCCACAGATGTTGACAACCCATGTCTGCTGATCCCTGCACCCATAACTCTCTCTGAGTTGCCCTCCAGCTGGGCTGCTAGGGGTGGGCATGGGCAGAACAAGGCCAGCCCATAGGGCATCACATGATGGAATGCCATTGCATGTACAACTGTGTTCTTTCCTTGCAAACATACAAGGTGTATTCAGAAATCACGCCATTGAAGCTAGGGCGATCATCACTGAAGAGATGGCTAAAAATAACCACTATTAATTAAACTGGTAACAGGAAGTTTACAAGAACATGTAATAGTGCATATTTCACTATAATAAGTGTAATGATTAATATGTATGTTAGTTCCCCAATCTGATGAAGTCACAGCATAGATGACAAGATGGTCTTTAAACCACGTGAAGAGGTGACACCATGACCTCATGTTGCAGGCTGAGATGTCAGACGAAGGGGGAGAATAGAAACCAAAAATGGAGATAAAGAAGGGGAAGAAAGCTCTCTATTTGATTATGATTGCCCATCCAGACAATCAAAAGCACCTCAAAAGACAGAGAAAAAAGGGAAATACATACAATGGTTGCCAACTTAACTAGAAAGAATATTTCAAGGTTTTGTTCTTGGTGCTTTTGGCTATCATATCTCAGCCATTCCTACACTTTCTTCTCCACCAGGCATGTGTGAGTGACTCTTCACAGTAGCATGAGTCCATGCTGGTTGGTCAGGACATCTTGTGGTGTGTGGGATGTTTATAATAACAAGATCAAATCCCAGAGCCCATCAATATCAAAAAAATTGATGAATATAAGTTGACCTTCCTGACCAACCATACCAGCAGTCAGAACCTGAGTTCAAAGTTTCTCTAGCGTTCTTTTAGGATAAAGAAAACGGTTCATTATTCTATCCAAAAGTTGTGGTTGACTAAATGAGTTGTTTTTTGTTTTTTTTAAATATTTAAAAAAAAACAACTAAAAAAAAAAGCATTAAAGCTTCGATTGCCAGTATCATTGTTCTATGCCACATTTTTGTGCAAGAGTTAAGCAAATGCAATACAAAACCACAGAACAGATGCTTTAAAATTAAAATTTTTTTTCTTGTATCTACTAATATGTAACTTCCAATAAAGCAATTGAACTATTAACTAGAATGTCGAACCACTAGCTAGTGTAAACAATAATAGAGATATAGCTAGTGTGTGTATTGTGATTGTATCCTCATCATACTGGTGTAACCCATAAAAGAAGTAGACACCATCTTGAAGGGGTGTGGGCAAGTGCAACTTTGCTTGCTACAACTATGCATGTTTGGACTCAGCATTTAAACAAGCACGCAGTTTGGATGGACAGAAATAGAAGATGCTTTATGAGTTTGTCATGCATCAAATTTCAACTCTGGACAAGGACAGACCCTTAGCATATACACAGACATACTGACACAACTTGACATCAACTACATTACTCATAAAGTTGAAGGAGATCCAGAATATAATGGAGTACTCACCCCATTCAGTTTATCAGCCATTCCATGCGATGAGTAATCTGACCCTGTCTTGAAGCTAGATTCTCCATGTCCAGGCATGTCCACCATCACCAGTCTCCATTCTTGTGGCAGGTACTTTGACATGACCATCCACATTGTTTTGTTGGCAGAAAAGCCATGCACAAAGACGACAGTGACAGGGTGAGAAATGGGGCCTGTGGGAAGTCTTTCAAAGTAACTGTACTTGAAGTCATTCACTGTGACAAATTTTCTATGAAGACCAGCATAGAGATATCCTCCAAATCTAGAAGTGGTTTAACAACATTGAGTGGTATCCATAATATATAATTTATTTTGCTATAGCAAAAACTATGCGAAAAAAATAAAGAGGAAGAAAAGGGAAAAGATCCTGGACAGAAATTACCTTTTGTAACCTCGCAGTAGAGCAGTGGGATAAACCCAGTACAGCGCTGCCACCAAAGCTGCGAATGCAGCTGGGGACAGCATCAACGACATGAAAAACCCAACCATGTTTAGTCAGAGCGGGGAGAGTACACTTATGTCGGAATTCCAACTGGGGATGAGTCCTTTAATGTGGGCCACCGCGAGTAAGTGTCAGGCGTTTTCTTGTGGCGTTGGCTGTGGCCCAGCCCGTGATAAAATCGGACCACTTGAACTACCAATTATATTTGCACTCAGGAAGTTAGTGGTAGGCCACATGATTTGAAATCTGGCGTTCAACGTTACTAAATTTACCTCCGTCATTTATCCTGAGGCACATTCCCCTGAGATCATTTGAATTATAAGCAGTGTCCTAAATCCAGGCATGATGCAAGTAAGCAATTTTTCAAGTCATAGTAGCTATCGCTGCTTCAATATTTTTGGAAGCTACACACCAGAGAAGCATCTATGGGGAGGGGGCTCAATTTCATCCATGAGAACAAGCTACCAGGCTACATAAAGGGGAAAAAATAACCAACAAAAAATCTCAAATTATAGTTCATATATTTTAGTTTTCTCCATCTGTAGGATGGGCACTTTTCTAGCCTTAGTATAATTCTCAATCTGTTTGTTGGTAACTACTACTATCCGATTGGGCCTAAAGGACTCAAATTTTAAAGGTTGGATGGGGGTCACCCTGAGTTGGTTACAAGGAAATTTGGTGAAGGATGGAGTAAAACCCTACCAGCAAGGTTATTATTTTTTTTATCAAAATTTCCTGGTTGTGGTTACAACTCTTATACCTGAGTAAACCATCCCACTTACTAAAAACTAAAATTGTGTAAACACACAGGTCAGTAAAACTGTGCCCAAACCACTTCCAGGTATTTTTCTTTACTTCTTTTTTTTTAGCCATGCAGGCCCAACCATCTGGGATGAGATAGCAAACAACAGATCTACAATCTTACTATAATTTACGATTTATTTGTCTGTCTGCATGTCTGTCTGTATGTGCTCTTAACTCCTCCTCCCAAACCACTGGAGGGATCTTCATGAAACTTGCAGGGATTGATTAGGAAACTTCACTGCACATCTTCACGAAACTTTTGTACAGATCAGGTGGCTATGGTTGTGTCAATGGGTGTGGTTTGGTGACGTGAAACACTTAAACAATCACTAAAATTTGGCATGTTTATTAATTGTATTATGTTTGTTGGATTGTTGACTTTAGTGTCAATAATCCCTACATGTCAGATAAAGCAAACTAAACATGTTTTACTGCAGACGGCAGACTTAAAACCACCAATAGGGCAGGTTTTCTGCTAGGTATATTAAAAGGACTATGTTGTGTCTCTCTCTCTAGGATGAGTGCTAGGCTAAAATATCCTTCACTAATTACTGGAGGTGCATTTATAATATTTACTTTAGAAATGCCCCACAAGCCCCCAACTCCCTATATAAAACACTAAGCAAAAAGTTTGCAACTACAGGAGGCTGAAAGCAGATCAGTTTTTTTTTGTTGTTGTTGCTAAACACTAGCAAAAAATCATGAGGAAAACCTACTATAATTCAAAATTCATTGTTTATTCACCATCTCCTCAGATGCCTGGGCCAACAGGTCTCAAAAAGAAGCAAGGAAATAAGGAAGGAGTTTGCACAGTTTAGTTGACCTAATTTCAGAGTGTTTACATAAATGTGGTTTGTAGTACTACTAATTAAGCTTTGCTAGATTAAGCTGGTATAATTTTTGGGGAAATAGATGCTTCTGAGAGGTAAGAATAATTCTGTAGAAATTAGTAAAAGATTTCTTCAGTTAGACATTAGAATCATTGAGTACATCACAGTAACAGCTTATCCACACCTTTCAAGTGTCACTTTTGAAATGATGAAACACACTTCACCAGTCAAACTGCAATAAATTAAAATGTGAAAAATTTTTGATTCTTGAATTGCCAATACCTCTTCTTAAATCTTGTGACAATTCATTTTTCAGCAAGTATAATTAGTAAAAAAATATTTGCAATAAAACAAAAGGTGAATATTAAAAGTAAACAATAATAGGCAGAAATTAGAGCATAATCCATTAAGGCCTACTAATATGCAGCTCGGTGGTTTACTCATGCATGGAATTGCTCCCCCCCCCCCCCCCCCCCCCCCCAAAAAAGGAAAAATTGAATAACCAGCCCTATGGGCAGGATTTTGTTCTGATCTTCACCAAACTGCCTAAAACCATCCTCAGATGACCCCATCAACCCCCGAAAATTTGAGCCCTGTAGACCCAAGCCTCTGTGAGGAGATAGCAAACAAACAATCATGAATTATAGTAAGATACATAGAATAACATGTTGTGTGTGTGCGCGTGAATGTGATTGCTAGAGAATAATAATATTCCTTGATTTCTTTTGGCTCTTCCAGGTACCATGTTAAACCATTTTTAATTCCAAAATAGAGATCACCCTCCCCTATATATATATATATATATACAGGGTTATGATTTCATTTTAAAAAATAGTTAGAAAAACAAAGAATAATATATATGCTAACTGATTTTAATTGATGCCGTAATACAGTATATTAAATTATTAATGATAATTTTAAAAAGCTATACAACTAACACATGTATGCTAATTGTGTGTGTGGTATTGTGAAATATAAAAAGTTCATGGAAATTGGAAGATAATGATGTGCTCATGCATCATGTGACATGTCCTGTCTACATGACCACCAGCATTGTGACTTTTTACATGTTGAAAGTAGACCGTTCAAGTTTCCTGCACAATAAAAGGGTCCAATGTATATTACATGACACTAATAATGAAATAATACAATACATCCATATGCACATAAACGTATATTATGAAACACTAGTGGGTATACCCGGCATTTCCCAGGTCAATGGCAACATGAAGCATGATTCAAACCTCTCAAGCACTATTTCTAAGCCTTGTCGGTTCAATCAAATAACAGAAGCTCACAAGTGATGTGCAATCAACACTGCTCGTTGATTTTTTTTTTGTTTTTGGGGGGGGGGGGGGGGGGGGCGGGGGAAAGATAATAGACAAAAAATCCAGTGTTTCGGGTACCCATGCCCCCCCCCCCCCCCCCATCCCCCTGAGTAACACCAGGGGTTTAACATGGGGGGGGGGGGGGGGGGGAAGATCCCATGGCACCCTGTCCCTGATGAAATACAGGTGCATTACTTAGAACAGTCACAGTACACACTGTCAGTGGAAAAGAGGATTAAAATTTGAGTGGATCATGCCACCATATATATCAACTGATGTAGAAAACCAAGTGTGTACTTTCGGAAATCATTTGCGTTGCATTAATAAGAAAGCAAGTTTTTATACCTCAAATGGTGGCCCAGGTATTATTACTCTCATCCATATAATAATAACATTTTCAACTGCCTCATCATGAATGAAATCAAAGTTTCAAACTTATAGAAATTGGAACAGGTTCCTATTTCCGGAATAGCTACTGAGTTGCCTGATTCTAGCATTCTCCTATAGCAGGTTAAACTTGGATCAAAATGTAATTTGGGTGTCTCAATTATAATTTCAACAGCTTTCATCATGTGTCATTTCTTATCCTTTTGGTTCAGGCGAAGAACAGGTATCTCAGTTAGTAGTACATACATGTGAAAGCTGCAGCCTCTACAGCTGCAACAGCTCTGCTGGTAGGACCAATGCCCACCAGAATAGGTGAGGAGAATCACATGCACGTTCCAAACTTAGAAGTAATCCAACCACATACACTTGAATCATTTATGCCCATGCAGAAATGCACAATGGTGAATACGACTTACCACTTGGAGCAGAGAAAATGCATCAGAAGCAATGCTATTGCAGTTATGATGAGAATCACACCCATCACCAGATAAGCTATACCCAGAAATAAATTCTTCCCTCCAAGCCAGTTTACTTCTGTCAATACGACTGATTTCTTTCCATTGAAAGAATCAACAGGGTAATCTAGATCACAGTGTGGTAAAGGATCACCAACAAAGTGATAAAGTAACAAGACATGCTAGCATGACAAATCTATGCAGCAGGAACAACACATTACTGTCAAAATACACCTGTACACATACAAAGACTGATGGTGAGAAATGGCAACTGATTGCACTCTCTTAAGAACATGCAATAATGTCCTTAGGTCCTGGGAGGTGACTTTGTTGAGAAAAGTGGCTTGGATTTGGATTAAAAAAACTCTGCTTCTTGGATCATTACAGGAGAGTCCCTGGTAACCTTGAACAACACAAGCTGTATACATCACTACTTTGATATGGGCAGCAATATTATATCTTGCCATGTAACTGTAATGGAATCCCAAGTCAAAGTACACTACCACACAGTAATTATGATTATCCCATGTGACCAGACTGGTAGACCAAAACCAGAGGGCACAAAAATTAATTTAAACATTCTTTTTGAAAGATACTGTAGGTAAGGAACAAGGTGTAGTCTCCTTTGGTCAGCGTTCCTTCCTCATCTCCATTCACAGATGGTCGGCCATAGAGCTTCCTGAACCACGGGAAGGCAGACACTCTGAACCAAACCATCAGGCTCTCATTCTGCAGCCCTCCATTGATAGAGGCGAGACTTTGCGGCCAGTTGGGGGGCATTACAGTACCCCTCAAGTCATCTTCAGTGATGTTCTCATTCCCTCCAGGATTCTGGAACCGGACCGTTCTATCGGTGCTCCATGCGATGTCAGTGCGGTCTAGAGTGACATTAGTCTGGCCATCTTCACTCCCAAAGAAGTCGAATGAATCTGAAACAAAGAAATTAAGGGAAAAGAATTCATAAAAATAGCATTAACGATATTGAGCATTCATCTGTTGCTAGGATAAGTGGGCAGAGAAAGATATTACAATTTCAACCAAGTTTATGACTCCATAGGATAGAAAAAACACACAACAAAATGATTGATTATCGCAATGCTCATTAATCACTTTCAGCAGCTGTTTCAACAAGTTGTTTTATTCTGTCTCAACTGTTCAACGCTGCACCAGTGGGCCAACGCCCACAATGCAGTGAGGCCATATGGTTCTATGGATCACACACAAACATTACGTACCATTGAACCAGCTGTTGGCAATCAGCCCACAAGGAACGACAGGAATCTCACTTCCATTGACATCTGGTATACGAATAATCGGACGACAGTCTGAACTCGGGTCCATGAAGTTGTTCCCCCTTAACTGATTGATGTCCCATGAGTTTAGGTACCGCCTGTGGTTCTGATAGTAATTCTTCATGCCGTAGTAGAAGTACCATGGGGCGCGAATGTCCTCTGGTAGGGTGAAGTTGATCCTGCAGTGACAGTCTGGCCTATCACGTCGAAGGATATTGGATATTGTGGAGATATTTGAGAGATAGGCTTCACAAGATGAGAACTCCCGAACTGAAATGTCATCGGAGGGAACCGGCCCACAATCCTGATATGACACCTCAAACTGGTGCAGCTATGGAGAGTGCAGACACTGACATAATTACTATCTTATTGCACTCACGTTATGTTTGATAGAGTATTGTACTTCTTCAATAAACATGAATCATGTTACCAAATCAGCTCAAAGTAGTTTCAAACTTTAGAGTACTAAAGAGTGGGGAATATATAATTCTAAGTTCTCTCTATAGAAACATTGCAACATTGAGAAGAAAATGGCTGTATCATGTTGTACTGGGTTCTCTATCTTAAAATTTGGCATAAAAAATGATCATTATTGGTCACGTTTAGCTATTTACAACTAATCTTTGCAGTTTAAAGTCGCAGATTGTCATCAGATTATTCTAAAATGCAATAAGATACGAACTACCAATTAAAAAAGGTACACCCATCATAATGCAAGCTTTAACGCTACAGTTAGAGCTAGGGTGTGGGTTTGGGACAGGGTGTGACCTAGGGCTGAGGTACTTTTTAAAAATTAGTTGTTATTTTCTTTTCTGCATCTTAAAAAAGAAAAAGATAAGAGAAGACAAGTGCTGATCCAGGATGCATAATTGCCAAATGATCATATTTACAACTAATATTGATGAACCAACCTTCTTCTTTCTAATTTAATAGAACATAGCATTAATGGTTGTGAGATTCCCTCACCCTTGAAGAAAAAGCAGTGCAGACAGATCCAATTATGAGAAAGGCTATTCCAATGATGACGAATCCAACAAATGTGCTCACAGCAGTGAAAACTGGCCGGCAGGCTGGCATCTGCTGCTGGAACCACTTCCCCGCTAGGAAAATAAAATTAACATCAATTATATGTGTACTTGCTCTCTCAGCTCCCAGAATAGCCAGTTTGTTTGTCTTCTTGTCTGTCCCTGTTACTCTAGCATCACTATTATGAAAAATGTCTGTCAAAACCATTTTCATTTATCCACAACATAGCTAGCTAAAAGTCCCACCATAAATAACCCTTGTAATTGAGATCTATCATAAGATCACGCCACAGTTTCATTCCTAACCTGGAGGTCGTCTAGGGTATTCATCTGAAGAATCTTTCTTCTGGAACAAAAATCTCTTCCTGACAGTTGAACTAGATCCAGGATTCTCTTTCCCCGGAGGTACACCAGCCGGTTCTCCGGTAACAACCTCGACAGACATAACGATATAAAAAAGAAAGTTTTCCTTCTTTAACAAACACGCCCCTCAAAGAATTTAGCAGCTCTCAGCCTGCAGTGGGCCACGCCCCTTTCGGGACATCCTGCACAATATATGACCTTTGACGTTTGACCTTCTGGAGCTGGACTGCACAGGAGCACTACCGTTGCTGTTTTGAATTCAGGTCATGACTACGCCTCTCAAGCCCTGGGAGAGAGGAGGTAGAGGTGGTGTGACACCCTGTGCTACCCCTAGTTACCCATTAGCCTCTCGGCTGAGCAGCATTCCTGGAACTACTGGGGAGGGGTTGGGTGGCACCGTGGGTGTTTCCACTGCCAGTTCGGTTCCCTCCATTCCCCCTAGAGCTGCGGGAGTAACTAATGGTAAGCTTGTAATTCTTCCCCTGTTAAGGTTAAGGTTTTATTTTGATCTATTTGTCTGGCCAAGTGGTGCTCATTTTCGTAAGTCCATAAATCCATGCATTAAGAACTCTCCTCCTAACCCCTCCCCTGCCCCTCTCCCAAATGTATTTTAACTATTTTTGTTGAATTGTATTTATAATTTAAACTGGATTAGGTAATCTTATTCTAGTGGAATTGTTAATTATGTTATTTCTTGTTCATCTGCACAAAGAATTGCATACACCATAGATGTTCTATATTGGCTGTCACCATCCGCTCAAGTTCAAGAATAGTGTCACTCATGCACTTTTGTATACCTGCTTATGCCTTTTTAACCCTTTTTCCCCCTGGCACTAACCATAGTTTTTGTTATGACGTTGTCCATTTCTATGACTCTATCCATTGCCCAGATCATAGCCACTGCCATTACCATAGCTATTGCTTTCGCCCTTACACTAGCCATTGCCGTAGCCCTAAAATTATTCTAATTTTATGTATAATAGCTTAGTCTTTACCGAAGTCATTGCCCTAGCCCTAGCCCTGGCCTTTCCAACCCAGTGCTCACGCCAAGTGAATAGTACCACTGAACAGAGGTAAAGAATAATTTGTACAGAATTCGCTGCTATAATACCAGCTGTCAGTGTGCTTGTTCTTACTATTTACAATTTGTAGGTGTTGAGGGCCACTCAACATGATGTTGAGAGCTCCTCAACATGTATCATAACTGGAACACTCCTCCCGTTGATGGTTAATTATATGTTGATATCAATGTTGTGGGTCTGTCAACGTGATCTGATTAATCAGAATGCACCTGTTAATTATATGTTGATGGAATAGCTATAATTTATATAGTCATATGCAGGTCTATGGTGTATCTCTATATTTGGACTCATGTGTATGTATTATAGAAATATGATGTCATGTTTTCTGTCTGGGAGGATATAAAAGTCGTCCTTGTCATTTTTTTTTTTTAGTTTGTCTTGATCATTGATTATAACCTCTGTGAGCTAAGATTCAAGTACCTAATTTCTCTGGTGGATCGTAGTGAGGGAATAGTTATATGGGCATTACTCTGGTGGCAGCATTTGCCATTAGCAGAAGGGAGAATAGTTTAGATTAGTTTGAGTTATTCAGCAAAGGCAGCCCTTCACAGTTTTTAGCCGCTGAACTACTACAGGTGTGGTTTTTATTAATATGGGTGCAGTCTGGTGGTTTTTATTAATATGGGTGCAGTCTGGTGGTTTTTATTAATATGGGTGCAGTCTGGTGGTTTTTATTAATATGGGTGCAGTCTGGTGGTTTTTATTAATATGGGTGCAGTCTGGTGGTTTTTATTAATATGGGTGCAGTCTGGTGGTTTTTATTAATATGGGTGCAGTCTGGTGGTTTTTATTAATATGGGTGCAGTCTGGTGGTTTTTATTAATATGGGTGCAGTCTGGTATTATCTGTGAGTTCACCTACTTATCCTAATCTATTTCATTCAGTCATTGTTACTGTTCTTTATTGTTGGTTTCTGTGACTCCTCCTTTATCTGGGTTCCAAATGTTCATAGAGATAACACTTGGTGAATTTTCAGTAGTAAATCTTCGAGCCATAGAAGTAGTGGATCTGTATGACTGGACCGCACATAGCTCCTTTGGTTCCAAACCAACAGGAGTCCATTTTTTGCTCATGCTCACAGTGCTAAAATATAATTAAGTTGAGCTGAATGAAAAAATGGGACAACTAATGATATTTTTGATACACTTTTTCCCCCTAGTTTACGAACTAAAACAGTTGAATTTAAACATTGCTACACTCCACAGCTTGCTGGGGGTTTGTCTGCTCACTTCATGATTCTTGCATGACAGGATTGCATCTCTGTAGACACTGCTGACATGTCTATCCATTGTTGGCTGGTAGATGACTCAAGAACAACTATTCTGGCTCTCCTGAACCTCTTCCTGCCCTGCTATGTGCACTACCCTTCCTGTGTGTCTGTCTGTCTGTCTGTGTCTATCTGTGTATTTGTTTGTCTGTGTTGACTGTCTGTCTCCAAACCTATACTTGAGGCCAGCTGGAACTAACGAAGCCATGTTGAAATTGAGCTATTTTTAGGCTGCACATTAAATATACACAATTATATTCATTAGGCTGCACATTAAATATACACAATTATATTCATAAGTGTAGGAAGAAGTGCCCAAATAGAGGACACTCCTATTTCTTATGTCCTTTTCTCTTGTGACCAAGTCAGATATGATACCTTTGAGCTCACACAATATTATGTATTGCTATATTTGTTTTTCACCTCAGGCTATTTCTCCTCACAGCCGTACACTCCCAGTGAGTTTCTGTATGTTTTTTTTTCATGTCACATGATGTGGTGCTGCCAAAGAGACAAGGTATTACCTCTCTCTCTTACTCTGTCTCCCTTTCCTCCCATTTGCAAGGCTTTGGTGGTGGCTATGGTGGCATCGGTGGGGGGTATGGTAACTATGGTTACGGCTACAGGCCCTATGGTGGTTTGGGAATGTATGGAGGAGGATATGGAAGTGTCGACTCTCCATTCATCAGGCAGGCAGAGGTGAGTCAAAATTGCTGGTGTCCAATGATTATTGCTTTATGGACAATGCTCTATGGTTGTTGCCATGGTTACACTGCATCTTCCTTATGCCAGGAGAGTACACGCTCAACTTTCGAATCGGTAGAGTCAGTAGTGAGGGCTGCATCTTCGGTAAGGCTTGTTTTTTCTGTCTTGTTATTTGCAATATGGTGTGTTTGTTATCTGTCTTACTGATGTTGCTGGGAGGTGGGATTGTCCCTATGATCTTGCATTGTGCAACTAAAGTAATTATTTTATTTATCACTAGAAGCATATACCTGGCATTGCCTGGCCAATGTTAACATGAAACATTAGAAGCCTCTCAAATTTCGGCCTGGTTTGTCCTTTAATTAGCTTTTAGCAGCCAAAACAACTTCTTGCCACCCCTATATGTGGTCTATAATGCTCACTGGGTTACTTGGACTCCAGATGCCAAATTTTAGCCTGATTGGTCCATAATTGAGTTTTTGGCAGGCATAATGACGTTCTATGGGTGTGGCAATAACCAGACCACACCCATTGATACATGCACATGTGATTAGTAATGCTCTCCCATTGGCTTGGAAACCATATTCCAGATTTCAGTCTGGTTGGTCGTTCGATCAACTTTTAATAGCCAAAATAACCTTGAGTGGGTGTGGCTTTAGAAAAACCACACTCATTACCATGCCCACATGTGTTTAGTAATGATCACCCAGTTTCTTGGAGAGCACATGCCAAATTTTTGCCTTTTGGTCCAAGTGTTCAGCTGTGATGTCTAGACACACATGCATACAAACATACATACTTACGAACCAAAATGTATATTCAAGTGTGTTCGTGAATCTAACACCAATGGGAGGAGGAGTAGCTTGGAGGGATCCCACCCATATTACTCCCAAAGTAAAGTGGTGTATGCATACCATGTAACCATTTTCCTGATTTTTTTTTTTTTTTTTTTTTTTTTTTTTTTTTTTTTTTTTTTTTTTTTTGGCCTGCGTTTTAAGTTGGGTCAAAACATATCATCATGCCAAGTTTCAGAGAAATTCACCCACAGGTTTTACCAGAATTATGGTACAAACATGCAAGCAGATACACAGAATGACAGATAGACAGACACACACAGACAGACGCACAGGCAGACACACAGACAGAGACAGACATCTCCTTTTATGTATATAGGAGATGCATCAGATGAGGAAGTGGATTGTTGACTCAGCATTCCACAGTGGATGTGGTATTTCATGTTAAGGTTACATTTGCAGTCATACAGACTCTGTTTCTCTTGGTCTCCAGATCTCAGCTATGCTTGAGTCAACATACATGGCAGTTCATAGCTGCTTCAGGTAAGAAGGGGAGGAGAGGGGGGTGTATCTCGTAATTAGCAATGTTCTCCTTTTAAAGATTAAATATAACCCACTGGTTTCCCTTTGGAGTTACTTATGTATGTGCATGCATGCATGCAATACCTGTTAATTCCACTTTGTGTGCTCCACCCTTCCCGAGCTCATGGCCATTGGTAATGATGTACTTTACTGCAGGGCAGTTCTGGGAGTGGCTCAGCACTTCACCAGGCTGAGGTAATGTGTGTTCCTAATGTTGTTAATTCTCAAGGAGAGCACTGTTGTAATCCATTTGTCATGGTGTGTAATGCTTATGTATCAGGAACTATGTGTGGGGGATCTTATCGGCTGTGGCAGTGCTCCACAGACTCATGCTCTGGGTCAAGAGACTCCTGAGATGGTTTAGACTGAGAAGAAACTTGGAGAGAGTGAGTTGCTTCAGAGAGAGAGAGAGAGAGAGAGAGAGAGAAGGGGTGAAAATGTATCACAAGGCTTGAATGTATGCTCTAATTAAAAATAAAAGTTTTTTTTTTCACCTTTAATTATTGTTGTAGGAGGATATATGGGACGAAACTGTTTTAGCTAATGAAAGCCGATCTCTCTTAGCACTCACCAACTCATCACAGGAGAACAGGTATGCACACTGTTGGAAATTAGACTACCATTGAATAACATGGAGGACTGATGGTCTTTGTTATTTCAAGATCATATTTAACATTATGCACTTTACAGACTTTGTTTTAGTTTTGCAGTTATTATTTGTTTAGCAGTTATTATTTGTTTTGCATTAGTTGTGATGATAACTTTCTTTTGTCCTTGCTATTCACTTGTTTATATTCCTAGAATATGGCCTGCTGTCGTGTTCTTCTCCATCATCTTTGGTATTCCCTGGCTGATGTGGAAGCTCATTGCTTCAATAGGTAATAGACAATCCTTTCAAGTAGTTACCACTCTTTTCACTTTGTGTTACTTGTGACCCATTGCAGCTTCTGAAGAAACAGATTCAGGATGGTAAGTCATGTTGGCAGCTTTAGTGTGGGCCAAATGTGATGGTGGGAATATTTGTGTTCTCTATGTGTATGCATGTATAAGGCATGTGGACGGGAAGAGCGACCAACCCCAGGTGACTGCCAGAGCTCTGTACAGCTTCTGTCCTCAGAGGGAGGATGAGCTGGGGTTCAATGCTGGTGATGAACTGGTAAGGGGAGTGGGATGAGGGAGCAGTGGAAGGGGATAGTCTGAAAATTGTGAATTTTTCTTCCTCTTTCTCACTTGATTAAGCTCAAAATAAATTATTCTTGCTTATTTTTTTTAGTTGTTAAATTTTGTAAAATTCTTTATTATTTTTTTAAAACATTTAAAAAATTGTTTATTCGTTACTTATTTTAATCCCCCCCCCCCCCCCCCCCCAACCAAAGAAATATGTATCACTGGGCTAGATCCCATAGTAAAGTATAGTCAAATTTTGCCCATGTTAGTAAATCTGCAGGAAACTTTTAAACTCAGACTGTTTTATGTTCCGGTTCTCATTGAGAGAATTCCAAGAATATACAGATTGACACTTATTATCGTGTTCTATTTCTTGTGATGGGCTAAGAAACTCATGCTTGGTAACTCAGATATTTCCTTATTTTTCTCTTCCGTACCTCTCTGTGTGAGGGTGTAAAATGGGAGAAAAATGAAAGTGCTCTTCGTCTTATGGTTCATTGCACATTTTTGAAAGACTGTCACTCAATATATTCTGTGTTTTGCTTTCTTTGGTAAAAACATGAAAATTCATAAAAGAGCATGGTACAATAGAGATGTCAGGTATTCCTGTACTGATGGACCAATAGATTTCCTCTTGGCTTCTATCATTGGTCTTAGTAATTTTCTTCACCAATTTTCCCCACAGCTAAATATTGTGAGACAATATATTGTTTGAAGCCCAACCAGTTCTTCAAGTGCAGAAGTTAATTACAACTTGTATTAAGTTCTGGATTTTGTTGTTTTAGTTTTTTTTTTTTTTTTAAAAGTTTTTATGGAAAAATATATAATCATAAAAATGTCAAAATGTATACATATTAGTGTGTTTCATTTTGTTGGTGTTTTTTTTTTTTTTTATATATATTTTTTTAAAATTTTTATTATTATTTTTTTTTTCCCCTCCACTTTTTTGTGGCTGTTTTTGTATCTATTGGCTGTTGTCCCCCCCCCCCCCCCTCCCCCCCTGCCTTTTAGTGATCTACCTGTTGCACAACCTTTCATATACAGTTGTGAATAGTCTTGTATTACTTCAATACACCATATTGCTGTAGTTGTTGATCCTTATGTGGCCAGGGGAAAGGAGAGAAATATCTGTTAAGCTTCTTATATTTCTCGCCCCCCCCCCCCCTTTTTTTTTTCCACCAAATACTTCTTAAAATCCATTGTAGCTTCATTGGGTGTCATGCCCCGTGAATCACAACCTTGTGGTTGAGTGGAGGCTGTGTAGATAGCAAGACCCCTTCCTGCTCCACTGGAATATAGTTCAAGAAAGATGGCAGGCGTTACAATTTTTCTTTTGTGGACTATTTACTGTAGGTTTTGGCTCCAAGGCAGCTGCAGAATGGCTGGGTGTTGGCAGGAAAGGACAGAAAATCTGGGTTCGTTTGTTAGTGTGAGTTTAACGTACTGCTATTTCGGAAATGTTTGATGGGTATTTGTGGTTAGTAAGCTAACATGCTGGTGAGTTTAAAAATCTTTATGGCCACATGATCTAATGTATACATCCATCACTTAAACATGAACTAATGAATGGGTCACCTTCGGAGAGTAGGAATATTGCTGTAACAGTTGGTTATTTATGAATATAAAGTTTATTTGTGACCCTACGGCCTAGCCCCAGTCCTAACCACATTCTCCCCAAACAGGGCCAGTGGTCATATGTGTAACCCTTGAATATTTCAGGACGATTGGTCCAGGCAACTGGGAGATGCATTATGCACAGACCGACTGACTGACTTGACTGACCTGACTGACTGACTGACTGACTGACTGACTGACTGACTGACTGACTGACTGACTGACTGACTGACTGACTGACTGACTGACTGACTGACGTACACACACTGCATGAATTATAGTAAGATGTGAAATGAGATAAAGCCACTTATCAAGTTACTCCTAAGTTATATTTTTAAGACTTATGAATGCAAGTTAGATGCTAGCCTTTGTTTTCATTACTGTTAAGCACTTAGTCAATGTCTATGTAATTAGTCAATGCCTATGTAATTAGTCAGTGCCTATGTAATTAGTCAGTGCCTATGTAATTAGTAATTACACCTGTTGGGTAATGCTGTTAAAGTTGTAGCATGTAAGTGGGTGGACACCTTGAATATTCTGAACTAAGTAGTGAAGTAATCGCTATCAATGGCAGTCAAGTTCACAATCACATTTTATCAGCAGAACCCCCATTTCACAAGTTCTTGCCATTTAGAGCAGGCCTTTATAAGTTAGTAGTACATGTATATATATTCATACACCGTTGTGTAGGTAGAGTACCTTTAGCTTCAGGAATCTTCTACCCTGCATGCACATGTATGAGCATGATACCTTGTTGTATCAAATATTGGGTGCTAAAATATTGATAAATAAATAAAAATATCCAAAAAATTCTAAAAGGCAGATACACATGGACAATTAGTCATTGTAGTATTGTACTTTTGCTGCAGTATGGTCCCTGTCAACTACATCCAGATTCTGTCCTCTGCAAGAGTTCCTAAAGGGCGTGTTTCAGCTTCTGAGTCTCCACCCATCAATCAAGATTCTGCCTCTCCTGATGAAAATCCTCCTTCCCTTTCCAGGTCCACAATGTCACCCAAACATCAGCAACTCCGAGTACAGGAAACTCTTTTGAATGACTAGTGTGTTCATTTGTGATGTTGATCATGCAAATGTATTGTCATGTTTTAATCAACAATGTTTTGTTTACTTGTGAAGTTGGGTTAGATATAGGGAAGATGTGTGTTCATCTTCCTGGATCTGGTGGGTGGGAGTGGTTATTTCTTTGAGGTGCTAGTATAAAATTGACTGTGAATTGGGTTACACTGAATAATTTATGCAATGCATTTAATTTTAATCAAATTCTCTCCTTTTTTCACTATTAATCTTGTTTATTATGGGAAACTGATCTGGGAAATATGCTGGATGGATATATCTATACTATTTATGTCAATGTCCAACCGGTGTCTGGATCCAGACCAAACTTTTTTTGGATCCAACATGAGGTTATAACACCCTTAGATTTTTCTTAAACATATTTGTCCCGTTCTTATAGATTGGCATTTCCCTGGAGTGGACAGACGGACCAGGTAAGAGGTCGTCAACTTACAGCTTGTGAAAATGGTTAGGTCAGGTCATGTGTCTTTCAAGTGGACAATCTGTGGTTCCATTTCAGGACAGGTTTTTATGGACCACCATCCAGTGCAGATAATGGTACCTATGCTAATATATCCATAGCCATGAGAGATTGAATGAGGGGAGGGGGCGGTGGGGGCAATAATCTTGTATGCATTTATGTCTGTAAATTTGTTAGATTAAATAAACAATTGAATTTGACTTTCCCCACATAGTCACACAGAATGAAAAGTGTATATGGATATATACATATGTTGCTGCACAAACCTTTGAACCTGGTCATGGCTCCATCTCAATGGACAGACACGGGCAACAGGTGTGCTCAGCTCCTACACCACGAGAAATATAGCTATGGGAGATATTATGAAAGAAATGTGTTGAGTTTGGTTTTGTTTTGTTTTTATCAAATCACACCTGTTTCCAAAGGTATATAGCTATCAACTTTAAGTGGACAAGTATTCCCCTCAGGACAATTTTGAGTTTCCAAAATTTTCTGAAGTTCCAAGGGTTTCCAAAGTTTTCTTAAATTCATTATCTGAGGGTACATTCTTCAATTTCCCAATTCCTCCAGTCCCCCCCATAGCCTGGTTTGGCTGCTAGGTGTAGCAATTATTGTAAACCTGGCCTTGTGGTGGCTGTGTACTGGCAAGGTGAAGATAAATTGGGCAGAAGAATGTTTGTGAATGTAAATTGTTTGTACAGTCATAGTTAATACAAATTGCTGTGAGTGATAATTTATTAATGTTTTCAGACATATTCCCACTGCAGTTGTGATGTAATCAACAAAATACATCAAAAGATTATTATGTCCACAACAATTGTATTGGTTGGTATGTAAAAGATTGACGTGACACCAGGTGATTCTAGGTGAAAATTGCTTCAATATGTGGCTCTATTTTTAGACGTAACGTCATACCCTATTTTTTAACTTGACGTAATAGGATTGCACCAGGTAGTAAACAAACAAAAATCACGATAGCGAGGTTTAAAAAAAAAAACAAAAACGAATAGGGTCAGCGTTATTATAAAATCTAGTTATACCAGTGAAATTAGTGAAGAAATTATAGAACAAAGCGAGCTGACTTGTCAGTTGCGGACTCCTCAAAAAAGTTTTTGTGTGACGTGAAAATCATGGCGGTACCTCTGCTAAAACAGTACGCAGATCTGGCTCGAAATATTGCTAATTTCAGTGACGGTCAAGCCAGAATATCCGAAGATGAGTCGGACTTAAATGGAAGCAGCAATGAGTCTCTGGAAACTATCACCCTAATTTTATCTCCCAATAGTGGTCCCTACAAAGGTGGAACCTTTATTTTCAAAGTCTTCCTCAAAGACTTCCCCCATCAGGCTCCTGCAGTGACAAACTGTACTCCAATCTACCATCCCAACATTGATGAAGACAATATTTGCTTGAACCTATTGGATGAACTCTGGAGCAGCAAAGTCACACTGGAAGACATTGTGCAAGGCATTCTCTTTCTCCTTCATTATCCCAACATCAATGACCCTGTCAGTAAATTATTTTGGGGAGTTGAGAAATACTGTGATTACAGGAGAAATGTGAGGCTGAGCTTAAGAGGAAATACTGTGGAGGGCTGTACATTTCACCGGAACCTTCCAGACAATTTTCTGTCTGATGATGATGATGATGATGATGATGATGACAGGAAAGAGAGAGAGTGTGAGGAAGAGAGAGTATGTTTGTATTATGATTCCTCCTGTGATGTAAGCAGCATTGATGAAGACACTAATTGTTCTTGTACAAGTGATTTGGATTCCATTTCTTCAGATGAACAGAGTGAGAGAGATTGTGAAGTGAGCTATCCAGTTCAACTGAAAGTGAGCTATCCAGTTCAACTGAAAGTGAGCTATCCAGTTCAACTGAATCGCAGTGTCCTCCTGCTAACAAGTTTTCCCTTCATATTCAGTTATGGCTTTCTATTTCTCAAACTTTTCTGTAATATTCTCAATCGCACTCATCTATTCCTGAACTCCAGATTGAGATTTTGGTTGAGTGGAATTGCAGGGAACTGCAGCTACGTAGTGCGAAGGTATATAGTATCCTCAAGATAAAGATAAACAAGACACTCAGAGTTTCATAAATGAGCACTGCAAAGCCTTTGAGCAGTTTCAGTTTGTGTTCCTTCTTTTCTTTTTCTTTTTTTTTCTTTCCAGTCACCATTCAAATGACTCCTTTATGGAATGGAAGGTATACATGATATTCTTTTTTCTTTCTTTCAGTTTCATAATCTGATTTCAGTCTCCATGTTTTGTGTATTATTTAACTTGTCATGTGATGCACAATTGCCTGTACCTATCCTGGGATGATGAAGCATCTCTCTCTCTCTCTCTCTCTCTCTCTCTCTCTCTCTCTCTCTCTCTCTCTCTCTCTCTCTCTCTCTCTCTCTCTCTCTCTCTCTCTCTCTCTGCATATTGTATTGTATTGGATAGTGACTAACACTTTATTACAGCCAATCCATACCTAACATTCCAAACTTCATATGATACGGTTCAAATTCCATGAAGTGAAAGTATTGGGCCATAGCTGGAGTTGACTTGGAGGGAAAATCATTTTTGAAAAGGCAACGACAAACACTAAAGTATGAACTGGTGAAACTCACTGGGTGGGTCTCCTCCATCCCTAAAAGTTTGGTCAAAATTTAACAGAGGGATTTTGAGAAACGGACGAACATAGTTACATTGATACGTAGGTCTTCTAATATATATATATAATGTGTATATGTAAATATATAGAGATAGATAGATAGATGGAATATGTAGAACCTTTCCACACACCAGAAATGCAGTTTTTTAAGTGCGTACTTGATTGTGTTGTGTAAATGTGGTAAACTACTTCCTTCCTGTCCAGAACCAAATTGATATGCAACTCTTTCAATAATTATGATGCAAGGTGGAAATAAAATATATTAGATTATACTAACCTATGATATTATATAGATACCTAATTTGCATACACATCAATTATTTTTCTGGTAGAATTTGATTTGCTCCACCAATGTATGACACCTTGACACTGTGGAGGAGCTTTCGTTGCATCAAAGACCTGCTGAACAGCACCCAATTCAAATCCCAAATGATGGTTGGCCAAATGTGAGAAGCCAGATAAAATCCCCAATGGCAGAGTGGGCAAAAGAAACTATTGCAGTTCAACAGCCACGATGGTGGAGGAGGGTTGTAGGCAGGCTGGTGTCTTGATCATCTTGCCCAGGCTTGCTACCAAGAAGACTCCCAGCTGTTGAAGATCATGGGTCCACTGTTGTGCAGCAGTGCATCCATGTTAAACAAACCCACACACACATGGATTTTCTGTAAGTTGGAATTTCAACTCTACCAGTGATGGTGGGGGCAGGATTGTGATGTCTGAAAGCTGGTTAGTTTCGTAGGTGTCTGGGATTGAAGCAGCAGTCACCTCTGGCTGTGGTCTCACATCTGAGCAGACCCTATTCAGGGACCACTCTTCTCATCCCACATGGGGAAGGGACTAGAAACTAAAAATAGCCTGCTTTGCCTAATCCTGCCTGTAAAACTTCATGCAGAGGGGATTCACCTTTGGCAGTCAAAATACTATAAATCTATGCATTGCTGCATGAATGTGAGGATACTCTTGGATATTAATCCAAATGTACCGGGAAGAAAAACAGGTCTCATAGCTAGAAAGCTACATCGACTAGGAATTGACATAGCTGCTTTGCAAGAAATGTGTCTTGCAGGCGAAGGTGACTCCAAGAGGAAAAAGGAGACTACACCTTCTTTTGGAAAGTTGTTGAAGAAGGACAGCCAAGAAGACAAGGCGTGGGATTCGCAATCAAAAACCGTCTGGTTGGCAAACTTGTGGAACTGCCCAAAGGCATCAATTAAAGACTTATTTCCCTTCATATTTAATAGAATGCTATCAGCACGCCACCTTATTCATTGTCAATGCCCCCACGCTCGATGCCTACAAGTCAGTCAAAGAATTGTTTTATGCCATACTCAACAACCTCCTCTTATGCATAGCAGAAGATGACAAACTTGTACTTCTCGGCAACTTCAACGCAAGAGTAAGCACAGATCATAGAGTCTGGGAAGATGTTCTGCGTCGACATGATGTTGGTAGAATGAACTCCAGTGGGCAGCTCCTACTCATTAAATGTGCTTAGCACAGACTTACAATCACGAACACAACTCTTCCATCAAGAAAACAGATGATAAACTTCCTGGATGCACCCCAGATCCAAGCACTGGTACCTTTTTTAACTTCATCATAACCAAGCAAAGTAACCACAAGATTGTTTAGATTATCGCAGCTGTGTTTGGCTTAGAAGATAACTGGACAGACCATCATCTAGTATTTTCCAAGCTGATTTAGAGAATCCTTCCCAAAAGAAGAAACCCAAGTGAACTGAAACATCTGCATTTCAACACAGACCTCCTCAAAAAAAGTTCCCTGGACTTTCAACGATCAATCATGAGCAACTTGACTGGTACATATCGTAATCGGTGGATGAGCACTGGTCTCACTTGAAGTCATCCATAATAACCACATAAGAAGAATCTCTCAGCATAAAACTGCAATTTTCAGGATTGGTTCCACAATAAGACAACACTATTGCTAAGCTCACCGTAGACACCAGGAAGACACTTAGGACCACTTAAACGACCCACCCAACTAGGCCAAAAAAGAAGAAGCACAGAGAACTAAAAGCTAAGGTGCAAACCAGGACCTGGGAACTCAAAAAATCTATGGTGGGTGAATAAATCTTGCAAAATCTAGTCTCTTACCAGCAATAATATACAAGGTTTCTTTCAAGAAACCTGAGCCATCTTTGGCCCATCCCATCAGGGATGGAAATATACCCTATTCAGAGATCAGAAGGGAATAAATGCAAGGTGAAGGGAGCATCTAAATAGAGACATCAACCCAAACATTGAAGCTATTGATTCAATTCCACCACACCCCATCAAGGACTCTTTGGGTGCTATTCCATCACTTGCTGAAGTTGAAACAACAAATTGCTCCCTGAAGAATAACAAAGCCTCTGGCTCCGACAACATTCCAGCCGAAGTACTCAAATCTGATGGACTACTCATGAGAACTCAAATACACCAGTTGATAAAGAAAATATGGGTCAATGAAGAAGTACCTGATGACCTGAAAAACGGAACCATCATAACCATATTCAAGAGGAAAGGAGAAAAGTCGGATTGTGGAAACTACTGCGGTATCAACCTACTGTCAGTTGTTGGCAAAGTAATCATGCACATTCTGAACAAACGGCTTGTCCTGCATGCCAAAAGTATCCTCCCGACATTACAGTGCGGTTGTAGACCATCAAAAGGAACGGCTGACATGATTTCCTGTCCCAGACAACTACAGGAAAAGTGCTTTGAACAAACAAGCCACTCTTCATGAACTTTGTAGATCTGGCTAAGGCTTTCGACAGCGTAAATTGCGAGCTGCTTGGCCTGTTCTTCAGAAGTTCGGATGTCCGGAAATATTCATAAAAAAATTACGACTTTTTCACAGCAACACGAAGGCAAGTGTGACCACAAATGGCTGCACATCAGAACCATTTGAAATCAAATCTGGTATAAAACAAGGATGTGAGATTGCATCAACACTCTTTTCAGTTTTTATATCCACAGTGCTTCATATTGTAAGGAATGCAATGTTGCCAGGAATCAGTCTAACATACAGATTCGACGGTAATTTATTCAACTTAAATAAACTTAAGGTGAGAACAAAGACCAGCATTTCTTCAATAATCTAGCTTCAATACGCAGATGATAATGCAATCTGTACTCTCTGAGAAGATGACCTTCAGGCCATCGTGTTAGCATTTGACGAGGTGTACAGACAACTCAATCTGATGATAGATGCCAGAAAGATGCAAGAGTTATATCAGCCCTCACCCAGCGACAACACTCTGACATCATCGAACATCCAGCTTGGAGGAGCTATGATGGAAAATGTCAACCATTTGCCATACTTTGACAGCCACCTCTTGCCTGCTGCTAATATCGATATGGAGATAAATTACAGAGTGAGATCCACAGCGGCAGCTTTTAGTTAACTCAGTGAGTCTTTGATGACCGTGACCTACACACTCACTAAGCTAATGATGCACTGAGCAGTGGTCCTTTTTACGCTAATGTATGACTCAGAGGCCTGGACCGCCTATACACACTACATTAAAAATCTGAAAAATTCAATCAAAGATGTATGTGCTCCATCCTCATAATTGCCTGATAGGATCTACCACAAATGTCAGCGTCCTAGAGCAAGCCAACTGTTCTAGCATCAAGTCAATCATGGTAAAAAAATCAGCTGCAATAGTCTAGCCACCTGTCCATATAGATGATACCAGGCTGCCCAAGAAGATTTAGTACTCACAACTCAGTCAAGGAACACGAAACGTCGGGGCTCCAAAGAAACATTTTAAGGACACCCAAAGGCTAAACCTTAAAGCTGTGACATCAATGTAAATATGTGGGATGCAGACACACTGACAGGGATCTCTGGAGAGCCCTGACCAGAGAAGGTACCCAGCATTTCAAGGAGGACTGAACTCGACAGCTGGAGGAGCGACGTGCCCAGCGACATGAAGACTGACTAAGAGGTCCTTGCTAATAGTGGCTTTGAATGCCTGACCTGTGGAAAGGTTTGCTGATCGAGGATTGGCCTCCACAGTCAACATTGGACTCACCGGCAGTGACGACAATTCTAATCCAGAAAATCAAAACTCGATTTTCTGAGTGGAGGAAAGAAGGATTTGATTTGAATCAGTAGTCGATTTATCTTATTATAATTCACAATTTATTTGTCAGTCTGTTTGTATGTCTGCATGTCTGTATATGTATGTGGACTCTAACTTCTCACAAACCGCTTGAAGGATCTTCACAAAACCTTTGGGAATTAATTAGGGCACCTCACTGGAAACATTCAGATCAGATGGCTATGGGTGTAGTTTTGTCAATTGGTGTGGTTTGGTGGTAATGCACACAACCTATCAAGGAACCTGGCATATTTATTTATTGTATGATAGTTGTTTGGTTAATGATATTAGTGTCATTAATCTCTACATATTATGCAAAGAACACTAAACATGTTTCATTTTCTGTAGGTGGTCAACTTAATAACTGCCCATAGGGCAGGTTTTAGCTAGTTTCCTTAATTCTTCAAAGATAATCTGGTGTTGTGTGCATTTTTATAAGGGAGGGGGATTCCCTGTGTGATAATTACTGGAGTATGCAGACCCAGGGTCCTTCCAAAATAGATGAATTGATACGAGCAGTTGAGTTTCGTAAATGATGATCCCATTTTCAGGTGAAATGCTTTGCACTCCAATGTCCTGACACCAAACAAAACTCAACTTTACACATTATATGTAGCTATATTCCAAGAGGCAATAACCTCCTTATTAAAGACCAGGTGATTGACTATAGCTACATAATGTGTCTGTTATTCAAAGGCTCCAAATTTGAGGCAATAAAATTAAATTTAAAGTACTTACTAATATCAAAAGACAAACAAATTGTAGTGACACATTGCTTTAACTAATGTTTGTCAACAATTTGATAACATATTTTAACTTACTTGACCAACTTGTCTAGCTCCACCTCACATAGAATATGTTTATCTGTTTCTGTTACACAATACAATGTTGTTACCAGTTCATGTGAGGTATATTAAAGGTTTTGTATCAGTCCATGATATCTATCTATCCTTGCTTCAGAAATTTAGTTTCCTACCAAATCAAAATGTCACAAAAGCTTGCCAAGGACTGTGGTACACCTTCAATGACAGCAATGTCCTTCCCATTAAACCTTCACAAGTAAAGAGTCAAGCAACCTACTACCTCATCTATTCTGTGAGAGATTAGGGGACCATTCAAAGGCTGTGCACACAAAAGGAGCCTCATATGTGTGCAGGGCTCTCATTGGAGTTTCCCTGCTGTTTCACAGTGCCCCTGCTCACCTGCAATCTGTGGATGGGAGCATGACTGATGAACGGTTCCAATGGTATAATCCACATGATCATCTACGCTGCTGGCAGCAAGTTACCAGACCTTCATATGGCCATGGTCGGCATCTTCAATGACTACATTGGGCCCCCATTCCTCCAGAACTTTCCCAGTCTGTGCTTGTTTTTCAGTCCACAGAATGTAGATCTTCTTCATAATCGAGTGTTCTCATTTCATACTTCCCATCATCCTTGGATATACTCTGAGCATCCACAAGCTGCAAGGGAAGACTTTTGACAAGGTTATCCTCAATCCTGAAAAAAAAGAGATTGCTCTGGGCCTCCTCTTGGTCAGTGTCACAATAGTGAACACCTTTCAGGGCTTGTCACTCCACCCCTTTCCGAACTTTAAGCAGTTCGAGCAGATCCAGAGGTCAAAGTGTCCTGCCAAGTGACTCCTTCAGAAAAGAAGCTCCAAAGGTTGGAGAAGGAAACCTTGGAAAGGCTTAGTATGCAGCCTATTCCAATGTGCAGTGCGACACCTTTGCCTGTACTCAGTGTACAGTCTGTTCCAACAACAGTGAGAAGCATCAGTGTGATACCTCAGCCTGGGTGGGGGTTCAACATCCAGCCATTGCCAACGGAAGCAGGACCAGCAAGACTGGCCTCAGTAACATGGGCAACATATGGTACATGAATGTTGTCATCCAGTGCCTCGTCAGCATCATGTCCTTCACCTAGTACTTCTTCAAGGAAGGAGAGGAGATACAGGGACAATCTGCCAAAGCTTTCGCACAGCTGCTCTAAGACCTCCATAGGGGATACCGAAGAACTTCAAGGAGGTGATTGGCCACATCCACAAGCTTTTCTGCTCAGCCGAGCAACAAGATGCCCAAGAGTTCCTGTCCTACCTCCTGCAGTGGCTGCGCGAAGATGTCAAATGCCCTGATGCCAGTTCATCATTGATGATTCTGCTGAGGTGTCTCTCATGCCATCACGAGTTGGTCAGGGAACCACCTTCTACCAGCTGCCCCTCAGTATTTCCTCTAGGAATGGTGATTGCAGCTACGAGGCTTGATGGAGATGCACCTCTCATCAGAGAGAGTGGAGTGACGTGCCCTTGCTGCAATACAAATTAGGCCCAAAAATGCTGCACATTGTAAGGCACCCTCCCTACCTGTGCATCCACATCAAGAGGAACACCCAGTTCAAAATAGGGAAGAACAACATGGTTGACTTTGAACTAAAGTCACTCAACATACAGATGGAACTACTGGAGAGCGTGTGACGTAATCAACAACGAGACAGGGAATAAGGGGTCTGGCCACGACACAGAAAACAGTGAATGAAAAATCTAATTCCAACATGTATGAGGAACATATATTCAGAAGTAAACATTATGATTGCTTTAGAACTTTAACCTGCGATTGTGTGTTGTTATTTCCTCTGTCTTTTTTCCTCATTTCTAGACACACTGTGTACACGTTCTTCTCCCCTCTGGGGGTATGCTGTGTTGCTCTAACTGTCGGTGGATGGACAACAACACAGCACCTCTATTTAATAATAGTTTGTGTTATGGGTCCCACTTGATTCAGTATTATGCAAGGGTGTAGATAGGGGCTGCTTGGGGTTGAATAGCAACCCTCAGGCTGGGCAGCTGTGGGGGGGGGGGGGGGGGGGGGGGCAATATTGACAGTATTAATGAGTTAATGAGTCTAGTAAAGTATCATGCCACCATTTCTGTTGAAGTGGTTGAAACATGAACACCTGTCCTGCCCAAAGCAATGCAAGATAGAAATGTCTAGCTACAGGTCAGAATTTGATGACTATCCAGAAAAAATAGAGTGCCAACATGCATCAATTCCTATGCTCATGGAAGAGTGATCAGTCGTAGATTACTAGACATATGATCTATTATGAAATGATTGATCATTACATACAAGCTATCAATTTAACAAAATAGGGTTATGTCATCAGGTTTTTAAAGATGGGGAAGTTTATATATATATATATATATATATATATATATATATATATATATATATATATATATATATATATATCTATCTATCTATCTATATCTATCTATATCTATATCTATATCTATCTATATCTATATCTATATATCTATATCTATATCTATATCTATCTATATCTATATCTATATCTATATATATATATATATATATATTAGAAGATCTATGTAACTATGTGACTATGTAACTGACTAACTGACTATGTAACTATGTTCATCTGTTTCTCAAAATCCCTCTGTTAGATTTGGACCAAACTTTTAGGGATGGAGGAGACCCACCCTGAGATGGTTTTATGCCAGGTGGCATGTCTGGGAAAAAACAGAATTTGTCTGTCTGTCTGTCTGTCTGTCTGTCTGTCTGTCTGTCTGTCTGTCTGTCTGTCTGTCTGTCTGTCTGTCTGTCTGTACCATCATTCCAACCAAACCAGTATGTGGATTTCTCTGAAACTCGGCATGATGATAGGTTTTGACCCAACTTAAAACATGGGCTAAAAATTTCTCAAAATGGTTACCATGGTAACAAGATAAAGCCAAAAATAGTCAGTTACATAGTTACATCCAAGAGCATTGATGTAAATAAACAAACAAAAAAGATAATTGAATTGATTCTGATATATTGATTGAGACATGCAACTTTAAATTATTGCTGTTAAAAATGAGATAAAAAATGAGAATTGATTTGGTTGTGATATATTGATTGTGACTACTTAAATAGCATCAAAGGAAAATAATAAACTGAAATAATAATTTGCCCCACTTCTCTCTTAATAATACATCTTCTCCACCATCACCTTTCTTACTGGCAAGATATGTTCAACTACTGGATTTTAGCCTATATTGGCCGGGCAACGCTGGGTATATGTTGCTAGTACACACACACACACACACACACACACACACACACACACACACACACACACACACACACACACGCGCGCGCACACACACACACACACACACACAACATTTGAAACCACACCCACAACAATGCAAGCAGATTAGAACCACAAAAAGAGCAACAATTATTAAATGGTACAAATAGCCAATTGACCAACCTAGGAGTAGTGCAGCTGTTTACTCCACTGGAGTTGAAGGAGCTATAAATTACAATTTGGTGAGTAATGGGAGAACTTTAGCTGGTGTAGCTACCCAGTACAACCTGAGAAATCAACAGTCCACAACATTATTAAAAACGAAGACAAGCTGCAGTTCTTCCAGAAGAATTTTAATAGATAGAAAAAATTTAATTCTGCAATATATCACATAATTGTGTTAATTAGAGCAACAAGGGGCAACTTCAGTTATTCAAACATTTCAGTTCTCCAAAAACTCCTCTGGTCCCAACAGGTTCAGATTACTGACTTCCTACTGTGTGTGTGTGTATGTATGTATGTATATATATATATACTTTTTTTTTTCTTTTTTCTTTTTTAATTTATACCTTCTGTCAGTGTGTAAAAAGCACATCCCAAAGTTGCAAAAGTATTTCAACAGTGTTTGAAGTGCAAGGTCACAGTTATGACATGTCCGAGTAACCAATTGGCTCTTGTTTTCTAGCCTCTCTCTCCCTGCATGTGTTCCAACCATTCTCCATTTATTGAATATCAACTAGGGGCAAGACTGTGATCCATGCCAGTACCTTGAAACACACGCTCTCACACCTACCCCATCATGTTAAAAAAATTCAATTACAATAGCCATAATAGGCCATGTACAGCTGCAAATTACAGTTAGATTACATTCCATGCTATGAATAGTAACTAATCCTTACACACATCATGAGCAATGAGCATATGAAATAACAAAGCAATTAAAATGAAATCACACACTGACTTAATAAACAAATTGTGTAATCTAGCTATATGATTGTGAAGACAGTGATGTACTCCACATCATTTTCACTGTATGTATGTATGTATGTGTGTGTGTTTGTGTGTGTGTGTGTGTGTATGTATGTATGTATGTATGTATGTATGTATGTATGTATGTATGTATGTATGCATGCCCAGTATATATCCCAGGGAGGCCAAACATTGACCAGAAAAACTGAAGTTAGAAAATGTTACAGACTCTGTGTGGGCTACAAGATGACAACATCTGTGGCCAACCCATTACCACCACACACTGATCAGTGATGATCCTTACCACCCAATAGGGATTTGTTTTAATTTATTAATTAGTCAATCATTATTCTTGTTAGGCTCAATGTGAAATCATATACTGTGTCCACTTTTTTTAAACCAATTCCAAATGTCTGTGCATCACCACTCCTAAACTATGGCACCTAGTACAATGAAAATATCAGGACAATGTAGTTTGACCTAGGCAGTGTGTGTAGTTGAGACAATAAAATTTAATATTTTGGCTGAAAATTTCCAGCCAAAAACCCGTTCACTTATGATTTAATGTTGACTTTCAAAGCCACTGAATTTCCATTGGAAAAAAAAAAAGAGAGAAAAAGAGAGAGAGAAAAAGAGAGAGAGAAAAAGAGAGAGAGAAAAAGAGAGAGAAAAAGAGAGCAAGAAAGAGAGAGAGAGAAAGAGAGAGAGAAAAAGAGAGAAAAAGAGAGAGAGAAAAAGAGAGAAAAAAAAAGAGAGAGAAAAAGAGAGAGAGAAAAAGAGAGAGAGAAAAAGAGAGAGAAAAAGAGAGAGAGAAAAAGAGAGAGAAAAAGAGAGAGAAAAAGAGAGAGAGAAAGAGAGAGAGAGAGAGAAAGAGAGAGAGAAAAAGAGAGAGAGAAAAAGAGAGAGAGAAAGAGAGAGAAAAAGAGAGAGAGAAAAAGAGAGAGAGAAAAAGAGAAAGAGAAAAAGAGAGAGAGAAAAAGAGAGAGAGAAAAAGAGAGAGAAAAAGAGAGAAAGAGAGAGAGAAAAAGAGAGAGAAAAAGAGAGAGAGAGAGAAAGAGAGAGAGAAAAAGAGAGAGAGAAAAAGAGAGAGAGAAAGAGAAAAAAACAAACAATAAAAAAAAAACAACCCCCCCAACTACGACTAGGAATTGAACTGGAGACCTTAGCACTGGTGTTCCTGAGGAAGTTTCCTAAGAAGAACAAGAACAACACAATCAACAACAAAGTAACATTTTGACGCCACAAATCACTACATGAGATCACGGGTAAAAAGGGAAAGAGAGAGAGAGAGAAAAAAACAACTATACATACATGGGCAGTTGGAGCGAAGGTGATCACTACTTCAGTTTTAGGGGCAGTGTTCCCAAGGTTTCAGGGGAGGGGGATGTTCAGGGGAGGGGGATGTTCAGGGGAGGGGGATGTTCAGGGGAGGGGGATGTTCAGGGTTATTGTTAGCCCATTTGAAAAGAAAACAAAATTATACATGGGAAATTCAAGGGAGGGTGATCACTACTTTCATTTTGAGAGCAGCGTCCCCTAACTTTCAGGGGTCCAGGTGTCATTTGGGGGAGGGGGTAATTATTTTTTGTTGCACATTTGGAAAGAAACTAGACATGGTCACGCCCACTTGATATCAGTCCCTTCCCCTTGAAGCTGGTCCCTCTTCCTTGATGCTGGTACAGACTAATTGATGACAGACCTGCCCCTTTCTTTCCTATTTTCAGTGTCTTTTTGCTCATTTGTTCACCACACACCTCATAGTCGACAACATAGCACCTCCACTTAATTAATATATATGTATATAATAATTTTTCTTTATTATTATTTTTGCTTCTTCAAACTTTAAGCATGGTAACCTTGATCTAAGCCCAAGTTAATCATACCATGCAGTCACACAATCATTGCACCACATAAATAAAAAGAAAGTATACAATATTATATGTACAAATATATATACACACACATACATACACTCATGAACACAATTATTTATACGTAGATGAAGGGAAAAACTAGGAAGCATCAAACATACAGATTCAAGTCAACAACATTTCCTTGAGTCATCCCCAGACCTCTGGCCTTGGTCCTCCAAGTTCACCACCCGCCCACTTCCTCCTCTAAGCTGGGATTTCTTCCGTGCAGCTGAAGACCCTCCCTTATCCAACTGGTCCAACAGCATGCACTGAATGTCCTCAAATAACTTATCCACCCCTTTACCAGTCTTGGCACTGGTCTCGTAGTAAAGTTTGCTGCCGTCTATGTCCTTAAGGAAAGTATTGGGTGTGTGCTTGAGTGCTCTGTCCAGCTGGAACTGGTGCTGGCAGACAGCCAGCTCGACTCCATCGCTGGTCCTCACCTGTCGCTCCACCATCCCCTCGTCAATCAAGTCCACCTTGGTCCCCACGACGACTGTCAGGCAGTTGTCAACTGAGTCTTGGAGGAGAGGGATGAAGATCTGCTGCAACTTTCTGTAGCTTTCAACTTTAGTGAGGTCGAAGGCTAGAATGGCCACAGATGCACCTCGACAGTAGAAAGCAGAGAGGGAGGCATATTTCTCCTCCCCGGCTGTGTCCTACAGGTAATTGACATGTGCACCATCAACCTTGGCCACAAGGCAACATGTTCCCACAGTAAGAGCAAAGTCACATTTAAGAAAGATAGTGTTCTAACTATAGGAGTTCACATGCACACAGACGTGTTACAGAGAGAGAGGTGAGAGAAAAATGGCTGCACTGAGGAACACTAAAGAGAAATGTTAGAAAAAGGATGAACTATGTTAATAATTGTTATAGACACATTACATACCTGAGGGAACAGAAGCTAAGCCACAGAGTGTGTGCACGTGTGTGTGTGTGTGTGTGTGTGTGTGTGTGTGTGTGTGTGTGTGTGTGTGTGTGTGCGTGTGCGTGTGTTAGTTCACCCACAGTATCCTCAGCAAAGGTTCATCACACAATATCTTGCAATGTTCTCACTGTAAGCGCATGGTCCCCCCTCCCCACCCATTGCTCAACACGCTTTATTCAATGAGTTGAAGCAACTTTCTAGCCTCAAACATTTTGATACCTTCAACAATCCACTTCTCCTTAGAGTTGCAGGACAAATCAGAAAGAAAGAAAAAGGTGTAGCCACAACTTGAAGCTCCATGGCTGCTAGGCACAGTTGCTAACTTCATAGCTCAGTGCTGCTCTCTTTGGGTCTGAATACTGTAGGCATTAATATTTCTGATGGAGCTGGCACCGAGGGTATGAGGACTCCAACCGTTGGACCATCTCTCTGCATGGTGCATGTGGACAGACAGGCATGGATGACCAGGGCATGCCCCAAGGGATTTGGTCATGTGTGGACCACAGGAGTGATAGGAACACTGGCCACATTACAGTGTGTCTTTAGTGTCCTGTTAGGACATGTGTTGTTGGTGTAGCCACATGTAGGAGACCTTGGCTCAAGGGCAGGGAGCTTCTGACACTCCTGCTTGCCAGTGAAGTGAAGGGGCAACTGATGAAATAGCTCAGGTATTCTCACAAGTTCTGTAGGTCATGAGAAAGCAGCTGCATTAGAGAAATCCGAGACAATATTGTCAGAAGCACCACCAGAACTAGAGATGGACGGTGGGCGATGAGAAAAGTTAGAAATAGGTTGTATGTGTGCATCCTATGGGTTGAGGTTGACAGTAGAGCCAATACTTTTCCTCGATCATCACGGAAAACAGACAGATATCACGGAATTAGTGTTCTGAAACGGAATTTGTAGTTTTCATGTATGAACTCACTTTGTACCCCAAGAGCCAATATAATTGTAGTTAGGCTTGTAGTCACGGTCAATATTATATTATAATGCTTTGTACAAGTCAGCTATGCCATTTATACCAGCAGTACACCACACAGATCAGTACACCACACAGACCAGTACACCACACAGACCAGTATACCACACAGACCAGTACACCACACAGACGAGTACACCACACAGACGAGTACACCACACAGATCAGTACACCACACAGATCAGTACACCACACAGATCTGGTAAAAGGCAGCTATATACATACTGAGGTCTACCTCCTGCTCTGTGGTTTTCTACCTCCTGCTGTGTGCAAAGTATTACTCCCTTAAATAAAAGTATTTAAACATTATGGTGTTACTAGGGGACTTGCATGATTACGTCAGGTACTACCTGCCACACCTACTTATGGTATCAGTGAACCACCCGCACCATAGAAAATGTATTGGGATTCATACCAATGATGTTTTTGAGAACTGCAACTGGAAAATAGCTCCACACTATATGAATAGAAACATTACGAAATTTTCAGCGTGCTGATACCAAATTCTAGAATATTCTGAGCTATGGTTGTGGAAAAAATGGTTCGTGAAAGTGACAGAAAGGTTAGTTAAGAACTGGCCAGTGAGTTTGCTGGTAGTTCTCAGAACTCAAAGGTAGGTGGCAGTAGTGGTCAGAGTCAGATGGTTGCTGGGGTTAATATTGCCCAAGAAGAAGCTACAATACTTCTCAGAACCCTGTCATGCAGCACCTGTGACAATTCAGAAATTCTTGGAAATGAGGTGCTGCCTAACAAAGTGTTCAGAGAAAAACTAGTGCCTCTTTTTGCTGTGATACTGTGTCTGACAATTGTGTGACACTCACAGCTACTGCCATCAACCAATGAGTTCCTACAACTAGCTGGGCAGGCTCCTGGCTATGTTGCACTAGTCTTTCTTTATTTTCACACTGGGTTTTATCTATAATCACAGCTCTGAATATTCTGGAATATGCTATGAGCTCACTGGAAATTTCATAAAGTTTCTATTCCAGCAGTGTGGTGAAAGCATGAGCTATTTTGCAATTGCAGTTCTCAAAAATATCATTGCAGGTCTTGAATGCTAATACATTTTCTATGGTGCTGGAGATTCACTGATACCATAAGTAGGCATGGCTGGTTGTGTGTGACGTAATCATGCAAGTCTCTTATTGATTATGCTGTTAATGGTGTGAATTGCAATCTTAAGTTTCTGAAACGGAATTTCTAATATAAATGTCCTTTAAAACGGAATTTACAAAAAGCTGAAACAGAAAATGTGTTGTTGTTTTTTTGAAATGGAAAAACATTGGCTCTATGACTGTCATTGAGGATGACAAGCTTGCCTCCCTCTGCACACGGTGAGGCCCTGGCTGGCAAGAGGTTCAGTGGTGGGAGTGAGGTCACTCACATGAAACTCCTCCCACTCACACATCACTTGGAGGTGCAGTGGCACTCACACAAGATGGTGGAGAGCGAGGAAGCAGATATGGATCTGGTCACCAGAGAAAGCAGGGAGAGAGTTGTTGAACCATTGTGGGAGGAGGTGAGAGGAAAGTTGACAGGGAGAGAATCAGGGGAGCAACAGGGGAAGAGAGGTCTCAACAAAGGTAACATTCATCATATTTTTGGGTTG
Organism: Lycopodina hypogea; assembly: GCA_963969325.1. Taxonomy (NCBI): domain Eukaryota; kingdom Metazoa; phylum Porifera; class Demospongiae; order Poecilosclerida; family Cladorhizidae; genus Lycopodina; species Lycopodina hypogea. The sequence continues at coordinate 5,879,174 of OZ017781.1, forward strand.
AGAGAGAGAGAGAGCCACTGGAACACAGACACCTGATCTTTGTAACCCAATAGAAAGTCTGAAACTATATATCAATAAGAGAAAATGTTTGTATATGTGTGTGTACGAACTACATCCACACAGCACGTCAGATCTGGTCAGAGAACCAAAAAGAACCTAAGAACTCTAAAAGAACCAAACTGATCCCAGGAGTAATGTTGGCAGAGCCACACCTACTGGTGGTTGTTTTTACTGCCAAAAATGAATGTTACTTCCACAGAAGTGCTCATTAATTATATCATGTTTGCTTGATTAATGAGATTAGTGTCAATAATCCTAGGGACATAATAATTAGCAAACTGAACAAGTTTGTTGCTACAGGTGGCTGGAGGCTGACTGAATGATCGCCCATAGGGCGAGTTTTTTTGCTAGTCAATTCAGTTTTAACCTTCACTCTCATGCTAATAACCAGGGGGAGGGGCAAACCTGAGTGAAAAATCTCTCCCTTTGGTAGGATCCACATAACAAATTCATATTCTCTTGATTGTTTATCGTGGCGATGGGTGGGGTGATATCTTGTGAAAAGCACACAAAAAATTCTACGAGTATTGAGTTCAAGTTTAACTAGGATGTCAAGAGTTTGAGAACTTTGCCATTGCTCCTTAGAAGACACCATTTTGTATATAAATAGAATAGAACAGTTGATCAACACTATATTAATAGTGCAGCTATGAAGATAATTACGTGAGACCAATTATGAATGAGGGCAAGTCTACAGCTGTGGCAGTAATGGATTAGCATTTTTAGCAACAAAAAAAAGAGCACAAAATTACAGATAGAAATGGCAGTTTGCTCACAGGATGGACTTAACCTGTTTGCTAGTGTAGGAAACACTCCTGGATTAGCAACACTAATGTGATGAACTAGCAAACAATAAATTAGCGAACAATAAATTAGCGAACAATAAACTAGCAAACAATAAACTAGCAAACAATAAACTAGCAAACAATAAACTAGCAAACAATAAACTAGCAAACAATAAACCAGCAAACAATAAACCAGCAAACAATAAACTAGCAAACAATAAACCAGCAAACAGTAAACTAGCAAACAGTAAACTAGCAAACAAACTAGCAAACAATAAACCAGCAAACAATAAACTAGCAAACAATAAACTAGCAAACAATAAACTAGCAAACAATAAACTAGCAAACAATAAACCAGCAAACAATAAACCAGCAAACAATAAACTAAGCAAATAATAAACCAGCAAACAATAAACTAGCAAACAATTAACTAGCAAACAGTAAACTAGCAAAAAATAAACCAGCAAACAATAAACTAGCAAACAATAAACCAGCAAACAATAAACTAGCAAACAGTAAACTAGCAAAAAATAAACCAGCAAACAATAAACCAGCAAACAATAAACCAGCAAACAATAAACTAGCAAACAATAAACTAGCAAACAATAAACTAGCAAACAATAAACTAGCAAACAATAAACCAGCAAACAATAAACCAGCAAACAATAAACTAGCAAACAATAAACCAGCAAACAATAAACTAGCAAACAATAAACTAGCAAACAATAAACTAGCAAACAATAAACTAGCAAACAATAAACCAGCAAACAATAAACCAGCAAACAATAAACCAGCAAACAATAAACTAAGCAAACAATAAACCAGCAAACAATAAACCAGCAAACAATTAACTAGCAAACAGTAAACTAGCAAAAAATAAACCAGCAAACAATAAACCAGCAAACAATAAACTAGCAAACAATAAACTAGCAAACAATAAACTAGCAAACAATAAACTAGCAAACAATAAACTAGCAAACAATAAACCAGCAAACAATAAACTAGCAAACAATAAACCAGCAAACAGTAAACTAGCAAACAAACTAGCAAACAAACTAGCAAACAATAAACCAGCAAACAATAAACTAGCAAACAATAAACTAGCAAACAATAAACTAGCAAACAATAAACTAGCAAACAATAAACTAGCAAACAATAAACTAGCAAACAATAAACTAAGCAAACAATAAACCAGCAAACAATAAACTAGCAAACAATAAACTAGCAAACAATAAACTAGCAAACAATAAACTAGCAAACAATAAACTAGCAAACAATAAACTAGCAAACAATAAACTAAGCAAACAATAAACCAGCAAACAATAAACTAGCAAACAATAAACTAGCAAACAATAAACCAGCAAACAATAAACTAGCAAACAATAAACTAGCAAACAATAAACTTGGTTGAAAGCAATGTAAAGAGTTTTAATAACACAGTATAACTGTTCCATTGCTCATTGATTGTATTGTGATCACGTGGCTGCACTATACTATTATACCTACTGGAGGGATACATGTTTGCCCACATCATGTCAATATTTACCGTGATGAAGTCGAGAGATTTCTGGTTGAAACTTCAGAACAGAATATTTATTTTTGAAGCTAATGCTCATCCAACAAATAAGAAGAGAAGCAGCTGCTTAGTTGCAGTCCACTGACAGGGCCCTAGTGAGAGGTAGTGCAGACATGGAGCAGTGGCTGTCCTGTGCTTCTTGCCCAATATCTGAATCACCTGCTGATCCTTTCCAGTATTCAGGCCTAGTGTCTCAATGGGTAATTTCACATCACATCCATCATCCATCAAATGTTGCCATAACATAACTAAGGAGTGACGCAAGTTGAAGCAATATAATGCTGAGTGAAACATCCTTGTGTAGATCTTCTCTGCTGCTTGAAAAAACATGGCTGAAATTGGAACTTTTGGGGTAAGGTATATATCATATCTCTAAGGTGAGTAGGCTACAATATGCTTCCTTTTAAACTATTGATTTTCCATTGCAAATGCCTGTGATCAATAATAGAGAACACAGCAAATACACCCCCGCCCTCCCTTACATAATGCAAGGATAGATATGGACATACAGTTATAGTACTTATGGTAAATATGGAAAACCAAGAAAGATTACCTTCTTCATATCTGTATTCTACATCTATCCTCGAAGTTATTAAAATCCTCTCATTACATACCAATTAATCGCACCAATCAATTACATATGATCTAACCTGGGGAATCACCTGTGTTCCCATAGTTACAGGTGGCACAATACCACAGAGGGGTGTATGTACGAGCTCAGACATGTGACACAGTTCTCACTTGTTCAAAATGTGTTTGCCTAATGCACTGAGCACATCAAGAACAAGTTGTCACTATTGGAAAACACATGCCACAGGAGAACCGGACACAGAAACACATTGCAGCTGCAACACAGCCAGAAATGCCTGTCTTTTCCAATTTAGGATGAGGAGAGGAAGGGATAGAGCGATTGGGTATAGAACGAGGTGGAAAGGATGGACAAAAGAGGATAAGTGGAAAGGGAAATATTTGAGGGAATAACAGAGGGAAAGGGTATTTGGTGAAAGGGGGGGGGGGGAGGTTATGGAAAAGAGGGTAGTTATGGTAAGAGGGAGGTGATCAGAAATATGGGAAGACTGCTGGTAATGAGACATGGCTCAGACATGGCTGGAGCAGGGTGAGAGGAGGAAGGCACAGAGAAGGGTTGTATATACTGTGTGTGTGTGTGTGTGTGTGTGTGTGTGTGTGTGTGTGTGTGTGTGTGTGTGTGTGTGTGTGTGTGTGTGTGTGTGTGTGTGTGTGTGTACTCACCCAGAGTGCTACATTCCAGTCCCCCCACTTCTTCAAGGCTAAAGAAGCTCCTATGCTCTGAAGTTTGGAAAGATGCAATTCTAACAACCCAGACTAAGAGCACTAGCATGTTTAGTCCATTATAGTTGGCAGTGATCAAATACTCACCGATATGGTGGCTGCAAAATCCCCAGTAAGGTATCTCTGCAGCAAACATGTCTTCCCAACGTTGACTGACCCTAGCACAATCAGCTTTACGTCCCTGTAACACACAGGCCGAGGTCAATCTAAAATATTAAAATAATCTCTTAACCTCACGTTTTAGACTTGGATGGTGAAGCCATGTCCACCAACTGTTCACAAAACCTATCCCCACTTTCTCCAAAATGTAGTAGGTCAGTAGGTAAGGACGGTCACACGGGAACGCACCCACAACAAAATATCTTTCCTGATCCTTAGTCTGAAACCTGTGGTCCAAGAGATGGCCTGGGACTTGGGGTCTCAGCCACAGTCGTATATGACAGTTCCTGAAAAAATTGAGCTTACTGGGCACACCACGTCAGAATCTAGTCAGCTCCCCAGCGACCCCCAGAGATATAAACCCATGAAGGTAAGCTGTAGTGTTAGAGTGCAATAGCTCATCGTGGATTCACTCAATCCGTTGTCAAGTGCTGGAACCTTGGCTTGGCATTTATTATTAAGGAGTGGGAGTGTGTAGAGCTTAATTCTTTTGTACTTAGCCAAAGTGCTTTACTTTCACTATTCAGAAGTCTACATCATGTTTGCAATTTGTATTAATAACATCTAAGAATAAGATAATCTCTGTAGAACTATGAGTGGAAAGAAGTATATAAAGTGTTGGTAAACCAGTTTAAGAATTGAGTGTAGTGGGTGTGGTTTTACATGCTAAGGTGATGCACAGTCAGTGATATTCACCCCTTAGTCTGTAGCTATGGGCAAGCATTTGGTACCACTGTGTCCGCCTCTATATTGTGTTACATTTCATGCCTAGATTCCAGACACCATCACACTGGGGGCAGGAGAGCCTCTTCCTGGTGGCAGTGGAGGTGTGGCAGATGAGGAGGGGGGAGATGGTGAAAAGACAAAAGATGATCCAGCCATCGGTGAAGCGTGGATGATCAGGGAAGGCGATGGGCAGCTGCAAAACCAGACAGAGGGTTTGCCAAGAGCACCAGCGGTTGTACAAGGGTAGGTGTGGCAGGAGAAAGATGGATAGACAAGAAAAATAAGTTTTATTCTAAAAGGGATGACTATTAAATTGATCTGTGAAAAGTAAGAGACAAAAGACTATTTTATTGACTACAAGTTAGAAGGTACTTTACCAATTCAAATCAGATTTTATCATTTACTGATATTTGCAATACATTAATTGATGCATGTGCCTCTGATTTGAATTGTTATAATTATCTCACTTATGGTCTACATGGGAACAATATTGCTTTAGTTTCTTCACCCCTACCCCTTCTCACCCTGCTCACAACTCAAATTTCTCTCCTCTCTCTCTCCTCTCTCTAGGCATTTTAGGTCAAACATTTTTCCTTGTTGATTTGAAAATTAATATTAATTTAATATTGATATAGTAAATTTCAATTTCATTGACTGTGTGATAAATATGTAAGGTAATAATGAAGAGAGAGGAGATTAGGTGGCAAACAGTGGGTACGCCATCCTCCAAACCTTTGTTGCACCTCTTTTTCAAACCCTCTGTAATTGACTTGCTGAGCAAGCATAGGACCTACTCTCTCACCTCACCCCCTCCACTTCATCATTGTCAATTTGACAGCCTAACTGAACGTGCATGTTCCATAGGAGACAACCAAAAATATTGGACCCAATGGGGGAGGTCCTTGAAGTTAAATTACACTGGGGGGGGGGGGGGGGGGATTCTTTACAAACATTCCTTAGTACAAGGGTCAAGGAGCTCTGGCTCTGTAAGTGTTGTTTGTTCTTTTTTAATGGAGTTTATTTGGGATAGAAGTAATAATTTACACCACTGTATATACAACTGAAAGGCTAATGATGAGATATAGCTGAGGTCTTTCTATTCTTTTCTCTTTATTTTTTTTCCTTTTCTCAACACCATACAATGCTAGGATCATTCCTATGTGGGGGGGAATTGCAGCTCTCCCAGTAGACTTTGTTGTGTCAATGCTTCTTTTGATATTTTAGAGACGTCATGAACCTGTTTTGGTTCCACACTCTGCTCTTGCTGATGTCCCTAAGTGTTCTGTACATTAACTGATGGGCACACTGAGTTAGACTATATTATGAACCCTGCCTACGCACCAAACTTAACCGTGCAATCATTGGCACATGTTGAGCAATGGCATCCTTCCATAGTCACTCTTTGCCATGTTCTTGTGGCTTAACCATTGGTCCTTAATAATCAAATGTTGCTGCATCACATGCAAGTCTTGGATGCTCAATTTTGATAGATTGTGATGTTGTCTATGTCTACAACTTACACAGGAGCAATCTATTGTCCAGTCCTCCTAATGCAAGCTTCCTAGACTTCGAGCAGAGGCTAAGAACTGTGGAGAATAAAGTGCAAAGGCTCACAGAGACAGTCCTCTACGTCCAGGACAACTTCAGACGGTCGGGAAGGGGTGATGGTGGTACTAAGGGGAATGGATTCTGGTATGTGATGACCTTTACTGGATGGATGATGATACCACTGGTGACTATCATTCTGTACCGCCTAAAGTAGTCCTTTTATATGCAACCAATTAAATATATTCTATGCATAAAGTCTAATCAGGTACTTGCAAAATCAAACAAATGTCAGCTTGATTGATGTCCATACATACAACATAGTATCCAATGAACTGTTATATGGTAAAATAATATCCATCAGTATTTTGTACAAATTTCTGCTTTGAATGCATTACAATATAAATTATTACATATATGTGGTTTTAACATTAGCAATGCACTGACATCTATTCTACAAAATTTATACTATTATTATTATTTTTTTAAATCTAAATGACTAAAACAAATGTTAATGTTTTATTCCTATGGCGAGTTGAATGTCAGATTCTGTCATTAGAGAGGTGGGAATACGACAGTGTATCCATTTTGCAGTGTCCACATCCTGTACAGCATCACATACCTACAGAAATACACAAGGCAATAAACTCCATTCCTAACCCAGACATTCTCCAAATGGACAATAATTACTAATTTTTCATCCTTGAAGATTGACCAATTATACTTCAGCACATTGGATCCTTCAGACCTGAATAGAAAAAAAGAAGAAGTAATAATAACAAATATTAAAATTAAAACTGATTTCATATGATAACCACATTGGAGACTTACTGCAACTGGTCAATATATTCTAAATATTGCCCATGTAGCTTCTGGAGGTAGTCCAAGCTCAATTCACTTTCACAATCCTGATATCATGTATTACAAAGGAGGTTATTCTTATATTTGATTTTTAAAAAAAAACAACAACTCGTGTTAATAAAGTTTCTCTCACTCTTCCTCGTGACTTTATCCTGTCGTAGCAACATTGAGGTGAGGCGTCCAGAAAGATGGTGATGTGTGGAGAAGGGAGATGTTTCACACAACGTTCATGCCAATATTGATACTGCTTGTACCCTGAATAGTGAGGCAAGATGCCAATGGACATTGTAACTGTTGAAATCAATTATATATCAGCAAACCTAATCTTTCTCTGAGCAAAAATAATATGTATTAGTATCTATGCTAAGCAAGGACCATAAATCTAGTGATCCTTTACCAACTTCATAATTTGCCATACCATATTAGGTAATCTTATCCTTTTGTTGTGGTTACCTTCATGGGAGATGAAGCCTTCATTGGTACATACTTTAGCAAACACACAGTCACTGTAGACAGACCTGTCCAGTATAACTCCTTGATCTGTAGGGACACACATATCTTACATAGGCTCGTCATATGATAAAGCTAGCTTATTATGTACCAATTATTATGGAAATGTTGCACAATAAATTATTGGGAACGAGAGCTCGACAGTTTTTTCAGCAGCAAATTAAAAATGGCATGTAGAAAAACGAGCAAACCGAAAAGTAACAGATTATAAATGTTACATCTATCTGGTCAGTCATAAAGTGGAATTATCAATTGTTAGCCACTCAACTAGAAATAGATGACCACTGTACCAAGTGCAGCTATTAGAGACAAATTTGGATTTTTCTATTATTAAACATAACGAGGAAGTAACTCCCCATCCATTCCTCATTTCTATGACAACGTGAAGTAGTGTGCAATTCAGCCAGATTTGGGGTCATAATATCAAACTTTATGTACATAATAATATGAACATCGTACGCATCACCATCAATCAGCCAGAGTGCTATGTGGTTAGGTCACAGGACAAACACGCATACTCTCTTCCTCCCTAACACACAGGCACACACTGGAGTTCACATACCAGTGTTATGCATGTGCTGGACAGCCTCCACATAGGTGGTGTAGCGCTGGTGCAATATCCACAGCTGCAACTTCAGGGCAAACTTGTGAGGATCAGCATAAAAGCTCTCTAGTTGATGGAAAATCATTTTTTAAAATAAAAATAAAAAAATAATAAAAAAAATTGGTGTGTAAATAAAAATGGTCTGTCTGTCAACTCACCCAAGTAAGGATTCTCAGAAGTTGGCTCAACAAACATTTTGTAACCTAGAGCATCTGATAGCTTCTTAGCTAGTGTGGTCTTCCCCACACCAATGTTGCCCTCCACTACCAGTAACTTCGCTTGAGGCCGAGTGGCAAAGTCTACCAGGTGGTTTCCCAGAAGCTGTGAGGTTGACTGAACTCTTCTTTTTGATAAGTTCTTGGGACAGTTGCAGAATAGGGATTTCCCTTGGCAGAGTGAACAGTTTACCTCACAATTGACTATACCGAGACTTCCCGAATCAGATTCCCCTATCATGGTTGCTACTCGGAGATTCAAGAGACTTCTGCTAGTTCTGGGCTTCTGGCTGAACTGGTTCTGGATTGATACCACTTACGCGCCACTTTTTGTTTTCCCCGCTTTTGAGCATGCTCAGAAAATAGTTTGGAGTATTCTGAGATTGGAATTTAAATTACTGGTGTGGCTGACGCTAAGTTCCCGGGGGACTTAGCGGGTGGGGTGTTTATTGCTGTGATGCACGTAGTAAGTTATGTGTACACACCATGGTCCTGTCACCCAACTATAAATCCTCTCCTACTTCTCTGCATCTCTTTACTTTTTATTACCTTTATGAGCAAACATTGCCCTCAGCCACTTCCAGTAGTGTTTTAATAGAAGTCATGTTTAGGCTTTGACAGGACTCACATTTTTAAAGCAAGTGAACAAATCTAGAGATCAAGTATCCTTACTATAATTCATGTAGTGTGTCCATCCATCTGGCCATACACATATCCCAGATTTGTGGATCAATCATCCTGAAATTTTCAGGGGTTGCTCACAGGACCACTGGCCCAGTTTAGGGAGAATGTGGTTAGGGTTAGGGTCACTAAATAAACTTTCCTATTGATAAGTAATCACAAGTTGTAATTTGAAGTGGTATTCAAAAGGACATTTCTAGAGGAAGTTGTGTTCACAAACCACACAGGAAATTCAAAATATACATTCACAAAAATGTTTACACCCTTCCCCCCCCCCCCCCCCCCCCCACCTATGTATGACAGAAAAGAATTATAACCTAGGTGAGTTCAAAGGACAATTACTAGAGATGCTATTATGATATTAACTTTAGAAATGCTCCACAAGCCCCTCCTCACTCCCTCTATAAAACATTAAGCAAACTGAATAAGTTTGACTACAGGAAGTCTAAGGCCAACCAAAAAATCACATGTAGGGTGGTTTTCGCTGACATACTTTAATTCCTATTCATTACTTGACACTACTGATTTCTTGACATTACATGTATTGGCATGAGTGTTTATAATTATGACAGTGATTCTAGGCACACAATATTCTAGGTTATTGGAGAAAAAAAAAACAAAAAAAAAAACAAAAAAAAAAAATATATATATATATATATATATATATATATTAGAAACTCTAAAAAAAGGGGGACTAAAGCCCAGTCCAAGTTACAAACCTGGGAGACCTGTGCATTAGATCTAGTATTGGCCATGTTTTCTTAGGGTTTTTTTTTTTGGTACATGGTAATAATTGAATTCCTCTTTCTTTGCTCATAGAGCATTCCCAAAGTGAATCTAAATCCATGCACTCCCAGTGCTACCCTAAATAGACCGTAAAAATTTTATGGTGACTCGAATTTCTGTTGGGAGGAATTTTATTACTTACAGACAGACAGACACATACTAACTATGTATATATAGTTAGTATGTGTCTGTCTGTCCGTAAAATTTTTAACTATATATATATATATAGTTAGTATGTGTCTGTCTGTCCGTAAAATTTTTAACTATATATATATATAGTTAGTATGTGTCTGTCTGTAAATAATACTATTCCTCCCAACAGAAATTCATATACACACACACACACACACACACACACACACACACACACACACACACACACACACACACACACACACACACACACACACACACACACACACACACACACACACACACACACACACACACACACACATACACACACACATATATAGTAGAACCTCAGAGTTACGAACTGACCAGTCAACACCAGACTCGAAATAAAGTTAAAAAGGACAAAAAAGGTATACCTGTTTTCATTAGGTTGAAAATACCCTCCACCAGAATTGCAGCTGCTGCAATGCTCTAGGCTCCTTTCACTGTGGAAAACAACCCCAATAATGTGTATAGGAAGGGAGAACAGCTGCAGTTAATACAATTCTCTGTTGTGGGCACAAGTAAAGTAAGGAAAAAATAAGCTGGAAGTACTTAAAATTGGCTGGAAGAAGTGTTGAAACAGCTAAATAGTAGCAGAATATGTGCAGATAAGCATGTTTGCATTCAGTTACAGGATTTAGGATAAGTACTCACCAAAATATTGTTTTAAATTACTGTAATAAATCATAATTATTAAGAAGATTGGGATATCATTATTTCAGAGTTACGAACATTTCAGTTATGAACACTGCAGTTTCCCAAGGGGTTCATAACTCTGAGGTTCTACGTGTGTGTATATATATATATATATATATATATATATATATATATATATATATATATGCATCAGAATAGTGCAGTTAGTGTCAAAGTTTATTGTACCCATCAGAGTAATAACAATTTTTGATAACTCAGGTTTGTGTCCAACCATATACTTCCCATAACCATAAACTGTGTGATTAATAATTGGATGTCATTATCTCTTGCCATAGACCACTGGAACAATAGGTGAGTCAAGTATCTAACAAACCACACATTGCTGTCCACTTAAGTAAAGAAGCACAAAACAAATATCAAGATTATTTTTTGGCGGGCTTGTGTTCACTGCATCATTGGATAACTGTTCCAAAAAAAGGTAAAGCAAACAGAGCCGTTTGACCACATTTCTTATTATTCACATCACAGTAGTTGTTGAGTAGAAAAATACTAACCAAACATCTGTACATGAACATGATGTATCAATAGAATGTAACCACACACATTGCTCTGCTTGCCTTAATTGGAAATCAACTCATTTGAGAAAACATTGTGATGGATTTGAGATTGTTGGTCTGTCAGAGAATGTTATAGGTACATACATACATACATACATACATACATACATACATACATACATACATACATACATACATACATACATACATACATACATACATACATACATACATACATGTTTCGTGTTGACATTGACCTGGGGAATGCAGGTGTATCTCCTACTGCTTATACAATTATCAATTCAGAAAGAAGGAATTATGTATTTTTTATGTCCCTCTTCCTTCCAAGGTGCTGTCTTCTCTCTTGGAAATAATGTGTAGATTTGTCTGCTGTACTAGTATTCTGTACTAGAGCTGCATCCACCACTAGCAGCAGCTCACAAAATATGATAGCTACAAAATTGAAACCATAGATCCAGATTAGGGATTGATTGTTGTTGTTTTTTCACCATCTCCTCCCAGACTCTTGGTCCTACAGGGTTTCAGGGATTGATGATAATTGACTATTCAAGGCTCTTTCTTCTTTTTTTCTTAAAAGAAATATATATATATATATATATATATTTGGTGGTGGAGGGGGTCTCAATTTTCATGCATGAGTAACTACCAAGCAGCATTATGGGCACTACCAATCACAATTGTGTAAAAAAAATACTCTAACTGAGATTAGCAAAATTGCACCTAAACCAGGTTTCTTTCTTTTTCATTTTTTTTTCTTTTGTAGGCTCAATGAAGCCTCTGGGAAGAGATATCAAACAGTCAAACAAATCTCGAATTACAGTAAGATGCCTTTGTTGTCTCATCCTAGGACAAGTACTTTGCTAGTTGAAACAAATTTGGTAAAATGTAATGGGGAGGGGGGTGGAAGAAAAATTAGGGGGGAGGGGGGGAAGAAAAATCATTAAAAAAAAAACCTTTATTGAGCATTCAACCAAGTACCTTAAGATGGTTCGATAAGAATGAAATAATGAAATCCTGATCAATTCAATAATCTGACCAAATCTCTGGAAAAAAGTTCCAGAAATACAATGATACAGACAGACAGACAAAAATTATAGTAATATAGTGGGGGGGGGGGGGGGGGCTGAATGAAGAATTATCAGGGTTACCAAGTTGGCTTAAAAAATAAATAAATAAATTTAAAAAAAATTAAAAAAATTAAAAAAAATAAAAAAAGAAGCCAAATAACAGAAATTTTGGCTTCTTTGAAAGTTGTTGGCTTCTTAAAAAAATTAAAAAATGAAAAAAAAATTCGCTTTTTTTTTTCTTTCTGGCTTTAAAAAAAAGAAGTGGTTGGCTTTAACTAATATTACTGCCTAGCCCAACAGAAATTGGCCTTTTCTGGCTATTTGGGTCTATACAATTAAAACTGTTAATCTATATATCTATTAGCTATTTTCATTATATTAAAGGACTTATGTGCTCCATTTCAAAGTTATTATTGATTTTGTCCAAATAATTTAATAATCTTATACTAATTTACTTGATTAGTTTTTTTATTTATTTTTTTATTTTTTTAATTTTTTTAAAAGAGCTTTTGTGACCACAGCTCATTCAAAAGAAAAATTTATATTGTCATGGTCACATGTTTAATAATTAATATAAGAAATATAGTGGAAATTCCTAATGTTACAGGATGTGATCAGACTTAAACAGCTAGAGTAAAATCTTGCTATTGTAACAAAATGCATGTTGAAAATTTTCAATACCAAAAAACAATTTTAAGAATGATAAAGCAGATAAACATTGCTGTCACTTGCTCCAGGACTAAAGATCAACTGGTCAGAAAATATATATTGTGATTGAGTTTTTTCAAAAGTTGCGAAATATTTTTTGACACATGGTTTCATAAAAATTAATGTATATTTGCTGTAATTCATGCATCACACAATATGTATATATATATATGATTAAGACAGAGCTTGTTGCCTGCTTTGAAACCAAACAATTCACTTCTTCTTGGACTGTAGTGCCTCATTTAGTGTTGCTTAATAATTATAGCATATTCTAATCCTTTAACTATTTGCAAGGTTGATCACCCAATTGAGATATTGTCATTGATACCAAACTAATATAAAAGCAGCTGTAATGTGAATGGTCATCCTAATTAGTTAGGCTATGCTGCATTGCTGCCTAGAAAATTTTTTTTTGCAAAATGTTGGCACACAGTTCAGGGTTGAAGCATTCAAAGTTTTGTGTTTTAGCGTCCTTAAAAAGTATTGGCACATGAATAACAGCAAGTACATTCTGTTTTAGCGTTGACTTTTTTGGGATTTTTTTCAGAAAAAGTTGGCCTTTTTTTTGCTTTTCATTTGTTCAATTTTGTCCATTTGGTTTTTTATTTCCTATCCCACAACCAGGCAACCCTGGGAAAAAGTAAACAAATCCACCACTTCCGCTAAAAGAAAACTCCGTCAAGTTAGGGTGAATATTCGTCACATCAGTATAAAATGAAGTATTAAGCAACTTGGTTCTGTAAAATACTGCTGCCTATGTCTAACAAAAGTAAGTTGTGTAGCTGAGATGTTGGTGTAGCTGAGATGTTGGTGTAGCTGAGATGTTGGTGTAGTTGAGATGTCTTCTAGCTTAAAAAATCTTTTTTTCTTTGGAATCATTTAGGTAACAGTGCCAAATCCAATTTGGCCAAGGAGAAAATGCCCTCCACATCCTCTCTCTCCCTCGCTACTGCCAGTACTGCCAGACGTCATCTTGGTACCAAAAAGAAGTCAGAAACAAAGTAGGTAGGCCTGTGCCCATTTCAAAACCATTAGCAATTTCACATTTTAGTGTATGTGACAATTTTAAAACAAGTTTGTAGGAAATTTGGTATATTATCAGCTGCACTCAGGATCACCCCACCTCTGAATTCATCAATTAAAAAAAAAATTTTTTTCTTGGTCCTGATTAAGCACAAATGCCCTTGTTCTTTGCTGGGTTTGATATCCATGTCCTAAATGGAAGTTACTGGGATAAAGCAGCAGATGCATTGAATTCGTTGATAAATATGTAGATCCATAGTGGGAAATTTTTACTTTCTCGTTGCCTACCCTTTACCAATTTCAATGCTGGGCAAGAGTCAGTCCAACTTACATTATGCATTTTGTGACAAGTTCCCCAAGTTATTGGTGGATGTTTGTGGTTTATGAATATGATCAATTGCAGGCTGGTCTAAATTTTATCTTCATGACCTGAATTAATGTAATTAATGTAGATATTTAAGTTAATTTTTTTGTTGTTGTGGTAAAATATAGTTGTAGCGAAAGTCAGACAGTAAGTTAATTTTGACAAACCAGGTGGTACAGACACTCTAGATGAACTTCGTAAAGATGGCGCTGGTGTCCGCTCCATTGGCATTGCATCATGGGGTGGCTCCACAACAGGTACATTTATATCAGGAAGATTTGACCAGTCACTTGTTGAACCAGAGGGGGTATGTATCAATCAAGATATGACATGATCTATCTGCCAACAAACTATTCGATCATCTTCTAACTTCACCTGAAATGAAAGTGGACCTTGTTGTTCTACAATGGATCCAGGAAGCCAACCTTGCCCGGATGGAAAATTACAAACAAAGACAGATTCACCAACTTGAAATTCCCTTTTCTTTGCTTTTTTGTCATGATCAGTTATCTGTGTCTGCTATCTTTGTTGTACATGCTTCAATATGTCTGGTAAAACCAAATCCAAATGTGAACATGGACACCGACCTAGTAGTAACTCAGCTGGTAAAGTTCCAGTGGTAGTGTGAGGTGTGAGGTGTGAGGTGTGAGGAGCAATTCTGCATTGGAAAAGAAAACATGAGATGCTTGTTTCCAAAGATACAACTGAAAATTTTTATTTATGAACTCTTAAAGTTTGAACAGCCTTTTCAGTCAGTCCATTGCTAGCTGGGTGATATGGAGCTGATGTTACATAGCGAATCCCATTAGTGAAGTCCTTGAATGTGTTGCTTGTAAACACTGACCCATTATCTGTAACCAGCATTTCTGGCAATCCATGAGTGGCAAAGATTGAACAAAACTGGCTAGTCGTAATTGCTGACATTGCAGTGGTTATAGCCTTGACTTCCATCCATTTTGAATGAGCATCAACCACAATCAGGAATACTCGACCCATGAATGGCCCTGCGTAATCAGCATGTAGTCGTAGCCAAGGGTGTTGGGGCCATTCCCAGGGTTGAAGTGGAGCTGCAGCAGGCACCTAGAATATTGACGTAAATCACAATATCTTATTCTTTCTTCCAGATTTTGATCCATTTGTGGCCACCAAACAAAACTTCTTGCAAGGCTGTTCATCCTGGAGACACCAGGATGTCCTTCATGTAGTTCGTCCATTATCTTGTTTCGACCTGCTGGTGGCACTATTACACGAGATCCCCACAGAACACATCCATTTTGAACGCTTGAGTTCTAATTGACGTTGCTGATATGGCTTCAAATCAAGGGCATCTGAGTCTTGCCAGCCTCTTAAGGTCAATGCTCTGACCTTAGATAGCACTGGGTCATGGTCAGTCCAGCTCTTGATCTGGTCTGCAGTAATTGGTAATGAATTCAATATGACCATTAACAGAATTGTCTCTCCTGGTACTAGTACATTTGTAGGTGCATCTGACAATGACAACCGACTCATGACATCAGCATTGGCATGTTCCCTGCCAGATTTGTACTGTATTGTGTAGTGGTATGCTCCCAATATCAAAGCCCATCTCTGGATGCATGCTGAGGCCAACATAGGAGTGGCTCTAGACTGTTTGAACAGATGCTGCAATGACTTGTGATCAGAAAGGATCGTGAAATGGTAACCAAAAATATACTGATGAAGATATTTAATGCCAAAAATAATGGCCAATCCTTCCTTATCTAGATGGGAGTATTTTCTTTCTGCAAGAGCCAGGGAGCGAGAAGCAATGGTAATTGGTTTCTCAAGGCCATTACCCATCTTGTGTGATAAAACAGCTCCTACTCCATATGGTGATGCATCACATGCCAGAACTAGCTCTTTGCTTGGGTCATAGTGCACAAGGAGACAATCTGACAACAGTGCAGACTTTGCAT
Organism: Lycopodina hypogea; assembly: GCA_963969325.1. Lineage (NCBI taxonomy): Eukaryota > Metazoa > Porifera > Demospongiae > Poecilosclerida > Cladorhizidae > Lycopodina > Lycopodina hypogea. The sequence continues at coordinate 5,895,501 of OZ017781.1, forward strand.
TTTCAAAATCTTGCTGCTGAGCTCTATTCCAAGATCACTTGACTTGCTTCTGGAGCAGTTTGTAAAGAGGGGCCAAATTACTGGAAATCTTAGGAAGGAATTTGCCATAATAATTAATCATTTGTAAGAAGGACTTTGAGCTGATACTCCTTGCAAAAGATTGCCCATAGTCCTCTGGATAGAGCTGATGCAACTCCAAAAGGTAAGCGGTTATAGTGATAAGGCCCCTGTGAGTGTTGACAGTTGTGTAACCTTTGGAGGTGTCATCAAGCTAGATCTGTTGATAAGCATGAGCAAGATCCAGTTTGGAAGATGTTTTCCCTCCAGAGAGAGAAGCAAAGAAGTCTTCAATGCGGGTTAGTGGATACATATCAGGCTAGCCTTTTGATTGGGTGTTACCTTGTAGTCTCTACATATCCTGACAGATCCATCACACCTAACTACTGAGGCTATTGGGGCAGCCCAATTAGAAAATTGTACTGGTTCAATGACACCCTCATTTTCTGAACTTTCAAACTCGTCTTCCACCTTTTCCTTTAGAGCATATGGTACTGAACGTGCTTTGCAAGATAAAGGTGTGACAGCGCCAGGCTATAATGATATTCATGATATGCAAGCAATGAATATCCACAATGCATTGCAATATGCTCTATGTAAGTTGGCCAGACCCTTTCCAGCAAATCATTTTGTAAAGAATTGAGCAACCTGAGCACCAGAGAATCATTGTGTAATTATAGGGATAATGAAAGGGAAAGTCATTGGAAAATATGGAGGAAGGATGGATATTTTTAAGCTTCCCACTGAAGTATAAGACACTGATCATTAACCTGGTGACATTCAAAAGATGCTCTTTCTATATGCATACTGGTTTAACAAAAAGTAATGAAGCTTGATAGTAAATATGTATATGCATCGTGTGGTTTATCCTGATTTAATTTTGAGATTTTTACCGGGAGCTATCATGCTTGGAGAGTCTTAAAGTTAGTTGGGCTGGTCTAACTTCCTCTTTCAATAGGAAGGTCTCCAGTTCTATTCCTGTTCATGGTGGATTTTTGTTCCCCTCTTCTCTCCTTCCCCTCCTCCCCCACCCCCCCTTTAATCTTTTTTCTCCAGTAGAAATTCAGTGGATTTATTAAGTCATTATTAAGACAACATTAAGTGATAAGAAAAAAAAGGTTTTTGGCTGGAAATTTCTAATCTTGTTTTAATTAATAGAAATCCAGCATGAGTGGCGGCGGGGTATAGCAGATGTTATGGCGAAGACAAAATATTGGCGGATGAAATTAGCAGTGGTCCAGACTTAAGCATGTTTGCCCCTGAACTCATCCTAGCCATCTGAATCTGGTGAAGTTTTCAAGTATGGATACTATCCTTTCATGGGGGAAAAACAACCCCTATACCAACAGGGCGGTTGACATAGCAGTCCAACAAATGTTTATATAGATATTCATGTTAGCAACTGCCATATTATTTCCACCCACTTATGAGCCTTGAGAGAAATGTGAGGGGCTTGATTTAGTCATAGTGTAGTGTGTCTGTTTTGAAAACATTTCCCCCCACTTCCCCACCCTTATCTTAGAATGAAAACACATATTTGTCAATTTTTTTTAGCTACCAAAACCAAGAATCAACTTGACTTTCATGATAATTATTTGCAAGGAATTCTTTTTACTCTGAATTCTTTGTTCTTAAATTTAAAAAGTCCAAAGTTGTAAACACAAAATGAAAGAACTGCTCCTTGACTTCCTCTCTTGCAAAAGACACGTAACTACTGACATCTCTTGCAAGAAGATTCTCTGATTAGCTGTATGTTTTGTAGGAAAATTCTCCGATTAGTGGCTTGTCTTCCAGATGATAATGTTTCTATTTATGAGTTCTCTTGAAATAGATACAACACTCCAATACAGTTCCATAGATACACACTAATTTATCTCGTAGATTAATGTACAAAGTGTAGAGCTATCTAAGTGTTCTTATGCTTAATGTACATGTGTTTCCATGGTGACATGTACCACATACCCACATGTGGACAGACAGGTGCATCCTGGCTACAGCATGTTTGAGTGGAACAAGATATGTCACAGTGGCAGGGACATGACCGGGACAGGTGGGGCACTAATCAAGATCACACCAGAGGAGTTGGCTAAACACAACACTTGCACTGATCTCTGGACTGCAGTCAGAGGTGAATCAGTCTCTCTGAGAACATTCTAATTAATTTTTTTTTTTATGTTTTATTTTTAATAGCAAGTTGTGGATTTGAGTGCATAGTTTGTTTGTAAGTGTTTGAATTTCAAGTTCAGATATCTGGTTTTTAATTGGTATTTTTTTTGTATATAATATTAGTAATTTTAAAAAAGTTACTTAATTTTCTAGTCACAAAGATTGACATCTGAAGGGAATAGGAAAGTTAGAGTGTCTCTGTAATTGCATGTTCTCACTGAACTCCATTCTCTGCCATGTTGTTATTTGTTACCTGCAGGTGTTGTGTACAATGTGACCCTGTTCCTCCAGTACCACCCAGGGGGCAAGGCACAGCTCATGAGAGGCGCAGGCAAAGACTGCACTGTACTATTTGACAAGGTAAAGAGTCATTTATTCACAAATCTGTCTTACTTTTTATAAACAATTTATCACTGACGTAATTACAAATTATATAAAATAGATTAACCCTGCCCTTGCTCCCAGAGTGAAGTTGTGTATACATTACTACGTTTTAAGTCTGTAGTTCCAAGGGTTCATTTGACCAAAGTACCATTTTTGGCCTTTTTTTTGGCCTGGTATGAACACAGAAAGGGATGTGGCCTTATAGACATTCTTAAAACATTCCCCTAGTGACAGTGATTCCAAATATGTATGGGTTCGTGAATATAGCTACCTTGGTCCAAGTGTTTTTTAGAAATACCATTTTTGGTATTTTTTAGCTTTACACACAAAGAGGAAGAGGTGTGGGCAGATGGGACCCACCCCATGCTACTCCCAGAGTCAAGTTGTGTCTGCATACCAAGTTTTAGGCCTGTAGGTCCATTGTTTTTCTGGCAAAAGTACTATTTTTGGCATTTTTTTAATACAGAAGGGTGTGTGGCCATATAGACATACTTAAAACATTCCCCTGGTGACACTGATTCCAAATTTATATGGGCTAGTGGGTCTAACTTCAACTGTTCAAGTGTGAATCGAGGATATGCGGACAGACACGCGGATAGACAGACACTCCCCACTTTATAATATGGATAGTGCTTGTTCATACATATTGAGTTGGCATATAATAAAACACACTGAAACGAAAACTTTCCCTGCAACTCCTGTTCAGAGATTTGGAATGAAAACTTATAAAGTCTGAAACTGGGAAATAATAAACTCCATTCACAAGCTTTTCAGTGTGTGTTTGATGTACAGAGTAACTGAATTTGAAACTGTTTGGATAGTTAGTGCTTATCTGGGAAATTATGGAGGGCATAACTTAATGCAGTAACCTGAAGACTAACATGGCATATTCACCCAAACTTCAAAATAGACACGGAAAAATTATATCACCATCCCTGGTAGCACTGGGGGCATTATTACTCTGGTTTTAGGCAGGTCTAGGACAATAATATCATTGTAATGTCACATGGGCATCACATGGGTCATGGATGCACTCTCTTTCTCCTTTGGGAGCAGAGATAGAGAGCCGTTCTATGACCTGTTGACTCCATGCAGGTCCATGTGTGGGTGAACAGTGAAGCCATCTTGAAGGAGTGCATTGTCGGCATCTTAGTGCGAGCCACACCCCAGCAACGTAAGTCAAATTGAATGGTGGACAAGAAGCTTATGCTAATGTTGAGTTGGTGGTCAGGACAATAGTGTATTGATCCCATCAAGTTTGTCATTATCTTTGTGGTGTTGCTCAAGTGATATATGTTGCGTCGTGATGACGATCATTATTTGTTCTTGTGGCAGACATATGTTGAGACATGCGCAGTGCAATTATATCCCTTCACTCTGTCATTTAGTGCTGCATGAGGTGATTGGTGCAGAGTGTTCTTCTGATGAATCACTTTTGAAAAGGCATTAAGTGAAGCACTGTCTGGGATTGATATCTGGAGGCAAAATAACCATATTTCAAATCATGGAACCTCCTATTAGATCATTGTGACTGTTTAAAGAGTCCCATCTAGCTTAGTAACCATCCAGTCAAGTTTATGAACAGGGTCAGAGGGCAGCCAGCTGCAATAGGAGTGACTTGTTTGCGCCATAAGTATGTCCAGATGATACCTTTTGTTGACGAGGAAAAGAATCCTCAACCCAGAGTTTGTACTCACTGATGTGGCATCTTCAAAGGGTGAGTCCAAGGCAGAGCTGAAGGTGCCTGACTGACACCTTGAGTTGCTTTACCTGTCCATGTATGTTCCTTTCAAAGCAATTCTGCTATTAATTCACAGTGTCAGTGTTTACATGTGTTGGCTTGCTTAGATAATCAATTTCTGCAGTTGCTGTAGGTGTAACTAACTCTATCTTCTCCAGACTATCGGTATCTGATAATCATTTATAGTTCATTTATCAATTTAAAAGAAGTGATCCTTAATATCTTACTTTTACCTGCTGCCAGGTGAAGCCAACCTATTGGTACTACACAAGATGGGTAGGTGCAGTTCTTGGGTGCAATTTCAATGATTATTTTTAGAATTTCCCCCCCTTTTTTAAAAATTTTTAACCAACAAAATAGTAACAAAGCATGGTGGGGTGGGAGGGTGGGGTTTGGATAGCAGAGCAGGAGAAGAGGCCAGTTGTGAGGTGTGTGGCATTACTTACTTTTGGATGATCTCCATGTGTGCAAGGGGTAAGGACAGCAGAGGAGGATGGGGGAATATAGTCTGTGTGGGCAGTAGACCAACAGTGCCAGAGACTGTGACTCTGCAGTAGTGGGACCATATTGAAGTCTGCTCTCTCTCTCTTTCTCTATTCCTCAGGAGAGGGAGGGTTGATTTATGGAACAGAAACTAGAGGTACTATTTCTTGGTCTGCCAACCACAATGCAAACTTGAAATTTCTTGCTTTCTCAGCAAGTTCATTAAGTCAACATTATTTTTGTAATAAATTAATATGGCAAATCCTGGTTCCCCTGCCGGAGTTCAGTATTAGAATCTATCTCACTCTGCACAATACCGTCTTTACCTGCCAAGCTTTATAAAAATCAGACCAGCCCAGAAATGTTGATTGTTGAATCATCACACAATACTGTATTATGTAGTGCTGTTAAATTATTTTTCAGAATTATGTCAGCAACCCAAAAAAGGCAAATCATGTTTCGTGTCATTATTTCATGTCTTATCTTATTATAAACACTATTTCTTTCAACTGCAGCTGTGCTGGATGAACATACCAACGACAAGTCACTAACAGTTGCAAATTCGGTTCCATATACTCAAGTGTCCATTCCAATTCCAAGCATTAGGACAGTCACAAACTCTATTACAAATGCTAATGGTGATGTTAAAGAATCAATTCCAGCTCACAGCACGCAGCGTATCACTGGTGGTACATCTTTGATCACAAGCTCAATCCCATATACTGAAGTTTCTATTCCAGTTCCGAGCATCAGCACAGCCACAAACTCTATTCCAAGTATTGATTCTGATGTTCACGAGTCAATTTCGGCTCTCAGCACACGTATCCATGATGATCAGACTATGACAAGCTCAACTCCATATACACAAGTATCCATTCCAGTTCCAATTATTAATATCCACACAGACACTGCTCCAGGTTCTCGAACTTCCATTCCAACCTTCAGGACCAACATTAGAGGCAATTACATGAACAGACACCCACTAATAAGCAAGACTGCATATGAATCAGAAGTGTAGGAGCAGCTTGTCACAATTTACCAGGTACAGAGTACACCTGCACATAGTAGTTATACATGTCTTCCGTTTCATTGAACTTTTCACATTCTATGAATGAGACTGTTTGTTTGTTTGTTTGTTTATGTGCTGTTCAGTTGTCAATGGACTTGGCTGGTGATACATTAGAAGTTTTCATTCAATTGATGACTACTTATGAATGATAAATCTGAATTGATACGATGTGTTTGGATTCATCACGTTTCTTATGCTTCTTGTGCTACCAAAATATGATATTAATTTATTATTTTAATACAAATGTTTAAATTAAAATTTAAAAAAAAGAAAAAAAAAATAAAAAATAAAAACAAATTAAAAAGGCAAGTTTAGAGAATGTGGTTGTAATAAACTAATAATAATAATAGATGACAATAATAAATAACAGCAGGTCATGAATGAGAGGAGGACTCAGTCAAACAAGATGATCTTCTTCTCAACAGGTTTCCTGCAGATGGGGCACTCGGCTATTTCATCAGCACAGAGCTGACAGGTGCCATGGCCGCACAGGAACACACAGTTCTTTTGTCTGTCCATGCACACCTGACACTGCGTCTACACACGTGCACGTGCACACACGCGCGCGCACACACACACGCGCGCGCGCACACACACACACACACACACACACACACACACACACACACACACACACACACACACACACACACAGAAAAAATTGGAGGGAAGAGAAAGATGTCAACTATCCTTTTTTGGGGGGGGGAGAGGGTTTGTAAAAAATGAATTTTCATGTGTACAATTTCTTGGGTGCATATACACAACCAACATTATGTCCCACCCTCCTCACATGTCCCTCCCATGTTCCACCCCCCCCACGTTCCTCACATGTCCCACCCACCCTCCTCACAACTGCCCTCCCCATCCTGCAATTTCATAAACAGTCAACACACTGAAACTCGTGACTTCCTCTGAGCATGTGTGAGGGGGAGGGGTGTGGTTCCCGTTTTTGGAAGTTCATAAAAAACACACACAAGATGAAAAACAACAAGCATTCGCTACAAGCCTTGCAAAAACCGTTGCAATCAACTGCCACGATTCCATCTATATATAAATAGCTCTTTAATTCAGATATTTCTTTTTCTTTGGTGCACCTATTCGGGCTACACTGCTACTATCTCTATAAAACTGATATCACCTGAATTTTTATCATCCAGGGATGGTTTATAGTATAAAATAATTTTCTAAAATGATCAAACAAAAAATTTAGGGCCAAAATCGGTTGCTTTTTTTTTGGTTTTGGCAAATTAAGTTTAAATCAGTAAAGGGTCAACAGCATAACAACCCTTTTTTTAAAAATGGCGGTTAGAAAGGAAAAAAAAGAGAAAAAAGTTCCTGTGAAGAGTAGGTCTGAACTGGAGTACTTTGAGCAAGCAGTGAAGGTAAGTTAGCAGCTATCCAGATTACTAAGCTAAGCTTAAGCCAGTGATAAGTTCTTAACAACAAAAACAACAACAAATAATATAGCTAAAAAAAAAGATTCTTCAGCCAAATAAATTTCCAATTGCTGCCTAGTTCATAATTACTGCCAAGTTCATGATTTCTTTACCTGAGAATACCCACAACCCAGAACTCTAATTGCCTATAGCTGTCCTCTTTCCTTCATTTATAGAGGTTTGTTTAGCTCCAGTGAGAGAGAGAGAATGCAGCAGCATTGATTATGGAATGCAGTCATTCAGTTAGTATTTTTGGCATAACAGAACTATTACAAAACTATATTTTATAACTGACAGTAGCTGGAGCAGACAAGCCTCGATACAATAAGTAATAAACAACAAAAAAAAACAAGTAAACAGCTCTCCACGACCACATGCCACACAACAATCACTAGTCAACCACGACAGACAGACACGAAGGCCACTTGCTCTCTCTGTGCACATATGCACAAAACACAAGATTACATACCTTGTCCTTCATCTCCTGAAGTTGGTGCTGTAGAGTGACCAGGTCGTCTTGACCACAAAATGAACCGACACGCACTTGGTCAGAACCACTTCTTTTTCTTCTGAACTTTGTAGCTGCACACGCCATTAATTATGCATACACATGAGGAACAAAGAAAACAGTTTTATCACACAGAGAACATGTCCAGGGAATGTACGACTTGAATATCCATCCTCATCAAAACACACACTAAACTAAATGTGTGGGTGTGGGTGTGGCTGTGGACAGTAGCAGTGACTTACGTTTTCCATCACAGCACATGGCAAACGGAACACACTTCTCTATGGGCACACGACACTTGACACACTTCTTCATTAGCGAGGAACAGCCTGTGTGTGTGTGTGTGTGTGTGTGTGTGTGTGTGTGTGTGTGTGTGTGTGTGTGTGTGTGTTAACTGACATAAGATCATTATCACGTGTAGTGTGTTATTCATGGGAACTTACTGTCACATGCGATCATGTGCATGCAAGGCTTGAAAAGAACACAAGCATCCACCTCTGAACACACCAAGCACTCCTCAATCTGCCCGGGGACACAATGTACGTCATAATTCCAGGAACACCCATTACTTCATCTCCACATGCTGTGCTTTGCAATCCTCTTCCTTCTCTCATCTTACCCTCCACCTCTTCATTCATCTCTCTAAATCTCTTACCCTCCACACTGACCACACCCCTCACCTTAACCTTGGTGATAACCTCTGCCCCACATATGGAGCATGATTCAGTGTTGAGGGCACAGTCACCACATGACGTCACATGACCACATGGCAAGAACAGCGTGTCTCTTTTCTTCATGCAAAATGAACAATCAGTGGAAACTTCCTAGAGAGTGAAGGCAGAATCAAACATCCACCCTTTACCACAAATTCTCAGTACAATCACTTAATTGGCAAGACCATATAGAAATACAAGACTATATATATATATATATATACATACACACACACACACAGTGATCAGCCACACCTACTGGGGGAGACTGGGATGATTACACACTCATTAACCCCATTTGAACTAGGTGCTCAAAAATAAACAACTTGTGCATGAAAAACAAAGTATGCAATAGGCTACATATAACAAATAACGGCATGTAACAAACAACAGCATGTAGCAAACTACAGCATGTAACAAACAACAGCATGTAACAAACAACATTTAGCAAACTACAGCATGTAGCAAACAGCATGTAACAAACAACAGCATGTAGCAAACTACAGCATGTAGCAAACTACAGCATGTAACAAACAACAGCATGTAACAAACAACATTTAGCAAACTACAGCATGTAGCAAACAGCATGTAGCAAACAACAGCATGTAACAAACAACAGCATGTAGCAAACAACAGCATGTAACAAACAGCATGTAACAAACAGCAGCATGTAAGGGCCAAATTCCATGAAGTTTCTTGTTGTTTCGTGTGAACAACAATGTTGTTGGGTGCTTAAGTTAGGAACACACAATGGAATGATAGTCACTAGAGCATCAACAAGTGAAAGGAGAAATAGAGCTGATGTGTGCAGTTGAATTCACATCCACTGAGTGGAACAGCATCACTCTTAATAAGTAACACAAGGGCAGCTGAGCCAGTTAACCTAACGAACACAAATAGATAGGTCAGAGTGGTGGAGTGTATTACCAGGGATTGATTCCGAACACCAAGATGAACCCTCCCAGGGGTGTCATTCTCTAAGTTCTCTAGATCATTTTGGTCGGTTTTATGGTGTCCTGAGCTGCTCTTGTGAAGGAGTTTGAGGAGGTGAGGGTCAGAACAGAGGTCAAGAGGAGTTTGCTCCTTGTTATTCTTGAGGTGAAGGTTAGCTCCTTTGGAGGCGAGGAACAGAGAGATGGAGGAACTGCTCTTCTTGTCCGAGTTGCTGGTCACCAGAGCCTGAGTGGAGCGGGGGGAGGGGACAGATAAAGATGAAGAAGAGAGTAGGTAAGGAGGGAAGAGAGAGTGGGTGTGGAGGAAGGAGAGGGTGAGATACACAAGAACTTTCCCACTCTCTCTAATGTACTACCTCCCCCCCCCCCCCCCCTATCAATGCACACAGGCACACAAGTTTGTTGCACCTTCCCCACATCGTTGGCTTCTTGCAGTTGCTTGAGCTGTGACATGGTGTGATGGCGAAGAGCTTCATGCAGAGGGCGGTCCCCTAGCCTGTCTCCCAGGTCCATGTCAGCCCCCTCCTCCACCAACAGCTGCCACAGGCAGAGAAGGGTGTGCATGTGTGCATGTGATAGATAGAGGAACAGGATAAACAGGAAACAAAATGATATAGAGGATGAAGGGGGGGGGGAAGCATTTCTAATAAAATTTTTTCCTGGTGATTGTATTGCCATTTTCATCAGGTAAGATTGACTAGATGCTCTAAAACGATTGTGAAAACAAGTCTTGATCGTTTTATCCGCGAAAAATCCTTTTGATGGAAGCAGTACCAATTGAAAGACAGGTGTTAGCCTAAGTGTTTAAGTAAAAAAAACATTGTCTTGAGCATCCTATTTGTCACCAGTTCATGTAGTTGTGATCCCACATCTTCACTCAACTGCTTGGTGAGGTAGAGCTCCAAAATGTTCCATTCTCTACGAATCTTATTTGACAGATGAACTGGATTAGAAATACCTTCGTCCCTCCAGTGTGTGAGTTAAGCATGTCCATTCCATAGTGACTACCAAGAGCAGGAATTGACTGTTCTCCATATAATGAATAGTCAGGTGATTCATGGCTGGGGATTTGCTAAGGACAAAAGGTGATAGATGCAGAAACAACTTCTGCGTGAATCGAGTAGAAGTGTTTTACTTCAAGTTTGTGATGAAGGGATTTTCAACAGTCTCTTGCAATGTTTGAATATCAGCCAAGGCTATTTTCAAACCAGCAACTTCTTCCTGACTTCCTTTGATATCAAGTAGTTGAGGTGTCCAGTTAGGAGCTGATAAAAGTGCATCATCAAGCACATGGAGTGTGGAGTCAACGTGTGAGAAGACATGACGCTAAAGTCCAACTTTACTGCTTGAAGGGTTTTGCTAAGTTTAGCCACCTCAGGCTAAGTGGAATCAAGAAAAAATATAGCAGAAACAGTTGACTTCTTAATTACAATATTATTTTTTAAAATGTTTACAATGTTATTTATGCCCAAAGCTTCTGGCTTACGTCTCGTTGGAGATGTTGATGACAACAATAGTTGTACTGTAGTTTCTCCCTTACAGCTTGAACACCTTGTTCCTGAGTTAGCCTATGGGTGCACACTGAACATTCTTCAAGCAATTCTCTCACTTTGGCTAACAGTGGAAGAATTTACAGAGTTGCCAATGTGGCATAGACATGTAGGATTCCGTCAACACAGTTAGCTGCTTGAACATGTGCAAGTTATAGTAGATGGCAATGACAGTGCATGAATATGGTGAGGAGAATTCTTCCTCAATACGCACGCATCCTTTACAGATTTTTAAAAAAGAAAGAAGTTGCTACCTATCAGACCCTCTATACCAATCAGCTTGCTAAGATCTCATTTCTTATTCTTCAAACAATCAATTAAAACCTTATAGATTGTTTATATAAGTATCATCCTTTTCAAAGGAGCTTGGTAGCCCGAGACACCTCTATCTGAAACAATGTTTTTTGAAAGAATTTGGAGATAGACTATTTTTAGACGAGGTTTCAAAATTAGATAGAAATTCTATCTAATTTAGAGGCTTCGAAATTATCAATTTTTTTGCCTGTGGTGGAACTGCAATAATGATGAAGAGTTATGATTAGCTTTGGTTGGTTATGTATATCATTTAGTTCTAATCTTGTGACGATGGCACCATGAGGTAGTGATCTATTACAGCACAGCTAGTATGTCATATGTAGTACCTAAAAACAGAACACTGTCCCTCGGGTCATGAGCTGAGCTGGCCAGTGATCATGGATAAAAGTGACAACTTAGAGTCCATCACAAGCTATGACTGCTCTAATGTCCAAAGTTTGAAGGCCAGACCCCCTCTATACAGAGCACTAAACACATGCAGGGCATTGCCCCCTCCCCATTATTCATCAAATCCTAGTTTACCTGCCCCCTTTTGCTTAAAATCCTGAAAGAAACCATGTGGGTACATGTCTGAGATAAGATACAAACAGAGCATGAAGTAATGGCCACTGGCTGACAGGACGTCTGAAGGTGAACCACATGAAGCTTTCTGTTGACTTACTCTGACAATCTCAATGTTCTTCCTCTCCACTGCCAAGTGCAGGGGAGACTGCAGGTTGCTGTTCTGGATGTCCAAGTAGGCACCCTACAGAGGGGCATGGCAGAGGGGCATGGCAGAGGGGCGTGGCAGAGCAATGGAACAGGGAGAGAGGGTTGGAGGAACAGAATGGGGACAGAAGGACAAATAAAAAGAAGCAGATGAATACAACGGTGCAGAAACACAGTTGGTAAAGGATAGAAAGGGAGGAGGTGAGGTGAAGAGAGAGAGAAAAGGGGAGAACTACGTGTTACTAAGAAAGACTTGTAATGCCTTAGACTAGGGCCACACCCCCAACACTCACGTTAGCCAGCAGTGTTTGTGCGACCTCCAGGTGGTTGTTGAGAGCAGCAAGATGGAGCGCTGTGAAGCCATCGCTCTTGGACTCGTTGATGGAGCAGGAGAGAGGGAGATTGGAGAGGATGAGACGCACAGCACCTATGTTGCCCCGGAGGGCAGCGTGGTGCAGGCAGTTGAAGTCGTTGTTATTAGTTGCCGAGATGTCAGCGTCAGCTTCTATCAAGAGGGAGACAATGTCGTCACGCTTCTTAGAGACGGCATCATGCAGGGGTGTGTCTCCTTCTAAGTCCTGGAGCAATCGTATACCAGACAACAAGAGAATGGAGTGACAACACAAACACATCATGTGACATACTTCATGTTTTACTTCAAGCACATTGTTGCGACCACTATAGGGCAGTCAGAACCTGTGTGTTATGCTTACTTGCAAGCTGCAGTGACAGGATTCACTCAGTAAGGCCTTGATGACTGTCACATGACCTTTGTTCACTGCCACATGCAGTGCTGTCTGCTTCTTCCTGTTACGTGCATTGAGGTCAGCATCATGCTGAGCTAGCAGTCTGATCACCTCTGGCTCATCCCCCAGAGAGGCATGGTGGACGGCCTGGTTGCCATCCTTGTCCTGTGTGTGTGGTGTGGTGTGTGTGTGGTGGTGGTGGTGGTGGTGGTGGTGGTGTGTGTGTGTGTGTGTGTGTGTATGTGTGTGTGTGTGTGTGTGTGTGTGTGTGTGTGTGTGTGTGTGTGTGTGTGTGTGTGTGTGTGTGTGTGTGCGTTTGTAAATGAGAGTATGTGTGAATAAGAGTGATTACAAAAAGAAGTGAATGGCCAAAAGGATATGTATGATCATGCAGACTTCATGTATAAACAACATGCATATGTGTTTGGTACATGTGATAAAAATTTGGTAATGCTATCATTTCATGCCACACCAAAAGGTTCAGTCATGAAGGTAGGCATGAGACAACGACGGGTTTGCACGTGTGCACACCTCCACTCATGCAAGGTGGGAGGGGGAGGGGTCAAGCCACATCTACACTATGAGTGATACAAGAATGGGAATGGAAATACACGCCAACTAGAGTTGTGGATAAAAAGTATCTATAGCTGATGTTTTGATGCAGAGGCAGTAGCCAATAAAGATGTGTCTACTGGGAGAATGGCCACTTAGCAACAGCAGTGGGAGGGGGGCAACCAGACACACCACATGGACTCACGGCTTCTTCCAGGTGGGCATTATATTGGATCAGCTCGTACACCACATCAATGTGTCCATTCTGAGCTGCAGCCTGTAGCGCTGTCTTCCCATTGAACTGGTCGTCCACACCACAAGCCCCCGCCTCTAGCAGCTGCTTGATCCTGCCCACATCCCCTGTGGCAGCTGCATTGACCATATCCTCCACAGAGTTGCTGGCAAGATGTGTCTCAAACATCTGTCGGAGCATGAGAGACACACCCTCTGCATGTATGTATGTGGGGGGGGGGGGGGGGGCGTAGAGTGGAGAGGAGGAGGAAGAGGGAGAAGGTTTGGGAAGAGGAGGGACAGAGAGAGAGAGAGAAGTCAGAATGATTTAAAAGTGAGGGAGGGAAATGAAAATTGGACAGTATCTGACATGCACAGATGCATACAAATTGTCATGTGAACAGCACATGACATGTTATAATTTGAATCACCCCCTCGTAATTTAGCTAATTAATCTCCAAATGGTTGCACACACTGTGACTCATTGTTACATTCTGAGAAACAACCTCAAAAATTGGTAAATGGTCGTTTATTGCTGCACACATATAAAACAATATATACTGAATTAAAATTTTTTTTAAACAACAGGGATTCACCATCAGTCACCATTCCATAACAATCCTTTTAACAGTTCAAACCAACAGTTTCATGGGAAGATCACAACAACTCAAAATAAGAGCAACATGATGCAGATAGTAAAAGGAATGCCAACACATTTCAAAGTTATTCCATAATTTCCAGGATCTATGATTTTAACATCATCCCTACTAAACATGGTTGTAGCTGACATTATGCAGTTACCTCATGCATTTCCCCATCTCCACCATAATGACTATACTAACTGACAGGTGTCATTCGATTGTTTGCTTCCACTCTCCACTCACCACTCGTGTCTGGAGTCAGAGGAGCCCCATCCCCCTCCAGCCGTGTCACATTCTTGGGGTTAAAGGTCCACTTGGTCCCGGCAATCTCCACCTGTAGATCCCCATCACTGTACACGTCTACCACACGCCCCACTTTACCTAATATCTGGGGAGGGAGGGGGGGGGGGGGAGAGAAGGAAAGGAAAATATTAAGGTGAGTGATCATCGAAATAAAAAGAAAAAGTAGGTAACTGTTGAAATAGAGGTAAAAGAGATGCTACGCACAGTTGTTTCATTGGCACAACTTGATAAAGAAATTAATTAAAAAGAAATTTAAAAAAACAAACAAAAATAAAATTTACTAAATAGTATCCATACTCACCATAAATAGATTGTAGGAATGACTATGTTAGGTCAGTACAATTCCCCCCCCCCCCTCCCCCCCGACCTTAAAAATGGTATAACATGTATGAATTCAATTAGAAATAAATTAAAGTAAATAAAGAAATAAAAAATTACCAACATCTTTGAACAAAAGTAACAAATGTTTTGTATTGAAACATAAGAATATATTGGATCGAAATGTGAAAAAAATCAAGAAAGTGCACCTACATTCAACACAAATTAAAAACCTTTATCAATTGATGTATACACCTTTTGATTAATCAGTTAATGCCTTTTATGCAGCCCAATAATTAGCGCACATCATTTGAATTGGTAAAGGACCATCTAGCATGTGATCTACATGGGGACAGACCTGTTCCCTTAATTTTTAAAAAGATTAATTCAGTGTAGTTGTTCCCCCCCCCCCCCCCCTAGATAAAGCATTTCTGTAGCCATAGTTACTGCCATGATGATTATTTGGATGCTAGTGTGATGCAGTCCTGATTGTGCCAGCCTCACTCTTTAATGGCCACCACCTCAATGTCTTGGCACACCTTGGCCTTGGCCTTGCACAACAAGCAGATAAACAGATCCACTTCAGCGAGCATCTCTTCCTCTGGCTCCCATCTCTGCTCACATCTGCCAGTGCATTCAGCCACTACACCTGGTGCAAGTACTGATAGCTTCTAGAGTTACCCAGTAAAGTTGGCATTGTTATCAAGCTTCATTGAGTGTAATAAAAGCATCTGCTCTTTCTTTTGAGCCCGAGTGCTTCTGATCAATCTTAACACCTGTACACATTCAAGTTGACCACAGCTAAATTAAACTTTCTACCCATTCACACAACAGAATTAATGAGTTGGCCTATATCAGATCTGTTCTCAATCAGGGGAATATGTGGCACTGAGTTGACCTAAACCATTGAGTAGACTCGCACAGCTTTGTTGGATTACTAACAGCTTGTTTAAGGTGAGAAAAACTGCATAATCCCACGGTAGGAGTTAACTTTTACTAAAGTTGATGTCACTTTAAAAGATGACCTTTTTCTTCTTGCAGTCACTCCTAGCTGGAACACCTCATGACCTATGCTCAAAGGTCATAGAAGTTTGGGAATGGGTGTAGCTATGAAGCATAGCTAGTTGGCTAGGTACCCTATAACGTGAAATTTATTGTGCATCATAATCATGCTAACTTATGCAAGTCCTAAAAAAAAAATTTTTTTTAAAAAGACAACAAAGGCATCAATTCGACAACAACAATTTTAAAAAAGCATGGATTTACACCATTATTTGCAATTGTGTACAAGTTGCACTCACACACACAATGGATTCTTCATGCCTGTGACCATTCATTGTCTGTGAAAGTTTACTTCCTTAGACCAGTGATGCTTAGTTTGAGCTGCAGCTAGTATTGCAGCCAGAGATAGAAGTAGTTTGATAGCTGCCAAGCTATATATAGTTAGCAGCTAGCTGCACTTTTCTCAGTATAGTCTGGAATACAAAAAAAAAAAAAAAAAAAAAATTTTTTCTTAATTTTTTTTTTGGGGGGGGGGGGGGGGAGGGTGAAGGGGGTTCTAAATTCTGTATACATGTGTCAGCAAGTTGTGTTCAAGTTTTAGAGCAAGTAAGACCTACTTCACAAGATATAGCTATTTCTACACAATGCATTACTGTTTGTTTTCATTTAATTTCACTTTCGATTTTATTTCTCCCCTAAAACAGGCTCATCAACAGTCTGTCTGTCTATCTGTCTTCCCTTTAGCACAGCTGTGAAGCACTTTGAATCTCTGCTGAAAAATGAGACGATTATGTTTCAAAGAATAATGGCAATGAAATTTTAACTGGTCAAATTTCCATTTGATCTATTCTTGCTTTTATTAACTCCAGCTCACTGAGTCACCAGACAGCTGCAGAAAACCAACCAATTTAAACATCCTATCTAATTGTGGCAACTGTAAATCTATTGCTAATTTGCTTTTTTGGCTTTGGAAGACCTGTGCCTTGGGCCATGAAACTTGTAGGCTTCTTTGTATTTACAACTTGCTTTTCCCCCACCAGGGGTGCCACTTTAGAAAAAAATAAAATTAAATAATTATCTTAATGGGTTGAGCTACACTTGTTTAAAAAAATTCACTTGAATTGTGTAAAACTGTGGAAGGAATTACTGAACACACAGACAGAAATGCACAAGAATGCTCTCAGGTACAATAACCTCCAACAGACGTTGGGATTACATGCTCAATACAATGATTATATATTGTCTCTGTTTCCAGTGGAGATTTCAGAAGCTGGAGAGAGACAGCTTGTGAGCACTTGGGGGTGCAGGAAAAGGTTCAGGAGAGCATGAATACATCACCCCTGAGTTTGCTGCCAACAGTTGTAAGGGCATGATAGCAATGCCCATACAAAAATAAAATAACCAACCTAAAAAAAAACCTCATACAAAGAAGAACAAGCATGTTGCACCCCCCCCCCTCCCCCCCACTCCAATGTAAGAGACACAAGTAGTAAATCAAACAACTCTTGGTCATGTTGGTGGGAATAAAACCAGCTGGCTCGACTTATATTCTTGGTGGTGCATACATGCCTAAGATAGATCTAACAGAATCTCTTCTGGTCTAGCCACAACTAAAGTGTCCTCCCATTCTGCAACTGGTGTGCTTTTGACAGATGAAATTTGGCAGTCTTACAGATATCTTTAAGAAAATGATTATCTACTGGGTCACCCAAGAATCATCTTGTGAAAAGAATGGCAATTAAAATGAAAAGGTAAACCAAGTTTAAGTTTACAGAAGTTGGTGCATTATTATTATTAGGATGCATTTAGCAAGTGAGCAAATTCACACATCTTTAAAGAACAGACAGGAGCAAGCTGGGCCCCTGAAACGATCTGTGGTCCTGCAGTATGGCCACACCAGTAGCCAGGAGGGTATCAAGGAGGCATGGACACAGCAATTCACTCAGAAAAGCAGAGAGCAATTGATGGTCAGTGTCCTAACAAACTGCACTGAGCCAACAATAAAGAGGGAGTCCTGCTGCTATCATCTGCTGGAGCTATCAGATCAGGTATAGAATAAGCCTCCCTCCCCGGTTGCAAAAGTCACATGCAAACTAGAATTAGGGACAGGAAATGAAATTTTAAAAAACAAAAACAATTACATAAAGGAATAAACAAATATAGAAGTAGTACTAGAGCTAAATAACAAATAATTGAGGGTTATACTCATTAATGCTTTAATGTGATGGCTACTACTCACACACCACTAGGGTACCAGGGCTGGCTAGGGCTATATTTAAAACACTAGGAAGAGGGGGAGGAAGTGGGGGAGGGGGAAGAAGGGGTAGGAGGAGATGGTGGGGGAGGAGGTGGGGGAGGGGGAAGAAGGGGTAGGAGGAGATGGTGGGGGAGGAGGTGGGGAAGGAGGAGAAGGGTGGGGAGGAATTAAACAAGACACAGAGTAAAACAAGACACATTAGAATGAAAGAAGACACATTAGATCATTACTTATATGACCCTTATCAGATTTAAACCATACATGCCAATCATTAAACTGCATGAAATTAGAAATTCTTTCATTGCTGATTCAAAATGGTAAAGATTGTTCGACATGTGATCTTCATGGGTACAGTGTCGTTTAATTCATTTTGCAACAATTCAACACAGAATGTTCATTTACTTTTAAGTTTAAAATAAAACATTTGCTCTTAAAATTATTGGAGTAGCAAAGTTATACCTAACATAGCCTATACAGACCTGGCCAGCAGGCCGGTTGGCTAGGTTGATTCAGGGTGCCATAAGACTTATGGTCATTGTGATGCCAGACAAGTGATACTAACTTCCACGGTGCCATTCTGCAAGGCATTAATTAATCAAAACATATATACTAAAACATGTCTACCCCCATGTAAGCAACACACACACATACCAGTGGGTGTGCTTCTATTGAAGATAAATGTCACAACCGACTATCGAGAAGTCATGAACCCACAACCAGGATGATGAGGAGCAATGATAGTTCCAAGTCAACATGTGAGGTGGACACACAATGTATGCAACACAATCAAACAATGGACAAACTGCAAGAGTGCTAATAGGCATGGCTGTCCCGGGTTGAGCACACTAGCACAGTCAGTGTGACGCAGTGCTACTCCCAGTTACAGGCTGTAGTTTAACAAGAGGAGGGTTGACACTGAGAGTGGGTCCCAGGTTTTTTAACTTTATTTTATAATTTAAGTTTAAAAAAAAAACAAACAACAACAGCATAACTTCACTGTAAAAATACAATTGCACATTAAATTAACACAAAATTGTTCATTTATAATAGGGTGTGCTTTGGGTGTAGCAAAAATCACAGCTCTGCTTTAATTTTTTATCTTCTGGAGACAACTCTGATAGAGCAACATTAATTTATTCATTTAACCATTGGACCTACCAACAAAGAAGGAATGGCAGCTACAGCAACTTGTGCCCCTAATGATTAAGAGCTAGAGGTCGGAGGTCATAGTCGGCATAAATAGGATTTCTATAATTGCATGCAGCACTACCAGTGCCAAAGGTGGAACACTTAGACTCAAAGGTTTCTGAGGAGTAGCACTGTCATTCGGAAGACTCTAATTACTATCTCAAAGAAGATCAATACCATTGGGGAGGAAGGCGTTTTCTACCCCATCTTAAAGGCAGTCTCAACTATTTAATTTCTAAAGGTGTTTTAACAGCTGCTTGCCAAAATGCATTATCATATTCAATACACAACACATACACTTCACCCACCACCCCCTTGCCCTCTCAAATTAACTAATTCTGGAGTCATTTCAGTATTTATCCACCAGGAGTGAAGCTGCAGTGCTGTGAACAACAATTTAGTAGTACTAGACATCCCTTGGCAGATTTGCTTGCATAGCTGGAATATTTATCTAAATTAATTTTTATCCTCAATTCAGTCACCAATTGATCATGACCATCAATTTAAAAAAATTCAATATGCACAACATTTCTGGTCAGTGCATGTAATCCTTGAGTCAACAACATAATTGTTCATCTTCCTTCTCTCTCCCCCTTTTCTGCTTACAATAATTCCCCATTTCAACTTGCAAAGTGAGGCTCTATTCCAGATATTGGTTCATTGATCATTATGATTATGCCACCAAAACTCAACCACCTATCCACAGATGGTTGCTGTTAATCAGAGAATTCTGTAGTTAATTTTTGTTATCATGTATTAAACTGAGTGTGCACTGAATTGCCAAGAGTATGCAACTTCCCTTAGGGCTTTTCAATACAGCTGCTTTCATTAATTAGCCTGAACTGACCCTTTTTGGGCCACTTTTGTCAATTAGGATCAGAATAAGTCTTAGTTCATGGGTATAGCCGCCCAGGTCCAAGTGTTTTTTTAGAAGTATCCTTTTTGTCATTTTTAGCCTTACACACAAAGAGGAAGAGGTGTGGCTAGATGGGACCCACCCCATGTTATTTGAAGGATCAAGTTGTGTCTGCATGTCAATTTTTAGGCCTGTAGCTCCATTCCTTTTTCTGGCAAAAGTACCATTTGCTGCCTATTAAAAAAAAATAAATTAATTAAAAAAATGCAGAAAGGGGTGTGGCCATATAGACATTTAAAACCACCTGAGTGAGTGCAGTGCTTGATTTCGATTCTTTTGATACCCTTCTGGACTCTGTAGCTTTAAAAATGAAGGAATGTATAGCAAACACACATACACAGATTAAGAGCGATTCTATAAGTAGATTTGACACCAAGTTCAAGTAAAACTAACCGCTTACGTGGCCCAGATGTGTTCACCACACTAGAGCACATCTGAAGCAATAACTTCGTTTATGATTCAATTACTTCGTCTAGAATGATCAACTTAATTCAATGCTTCATATGAACTAGACTAGGTCAATTAATATAAACAAAACAAAATTATAGTTCTATCATGTGACCCAGCAGGCTCCACCAAGAAATGGTTGATGCTTGCTAACTAGGAAGAAGTGAAAGGATATAATCTTCTTTTGTGAAACATTTGATTTTGAGCAGTCCTGGTCTATAAATTAAGATGCAACTATTGCGTCTGATTAATTTGTTGTGTCACAGGGATCAAGTATTAGCTGACAATGCATTCATCTTTTTGCTGTACAAGACGCAGACAACACTATATCAGTCTGGCTAGCATTGAAGGGTAATGGATGCTGCACCAGGATCCACAGGCCACATAGAGAACACATACAGCCTCAGGGAATCAAGCTTTGCACAGATCACGCATAGAAAAACTTCCATCTTTTTTTAATTTTTTAAATTCTTCTGAACTTTTGCCACCCCCAACACATTTACACTCCACCCATCTCCTAAATAGGTACAGCCTAGGGACAGCCACCACCTGCACTCCACATATGAGATTTAAAAGTACTGGTTCAGTCAGGTTCACAAGGGAAAAGGTTGAGGCATGTAATAAGAGCAGCAGATGCACTTACTCAGCCAGTTACAGTAAAGGAATCAAGCTATAGACAGGCACATTTACATTCCTCAATTCCTATGTTCAATTCCCATCTTCAATTCCCATGTTCCACACACACATAGTATCAACACCACACATGCCTTCAACATACAAATGCTGTCCTATTAATTAGCTATGTATGTGAGCACAACACCCAGAGAAGAGACAATAAAAATAAAAAAAAGCTTCATGAGTGCAGAAGTGTCTGTGCAAGAGGAGATAATTTTACCTTCTTTCTCTCTCAATGATGCACACAGACATTGTGGCTCTCACAGAAGAGTAGGAATTAATTATAATTATAGCCATAGACTCACTCCTCTGCCAAGCATGGTTGCTATGGCAACACTTCCACTAGATCCATACCAAGCACTTGCAGCACAAAGATAACTGATATACAGTGTCAATAGTTTTAGATCTACCGGAAGGAAGGCTATTGAAAGTACTAAACAGGCTTACAAATTTTATGCAACATTAGCAGACAGAAAAACGAGCCTAATTACAAAACTAGACTAGCCAAAGAGTTTGTTCCACCCCCAAATTACCATAAAACAAAACAAAACAAAACAAAACAAAAATCCAACCATATAAACAATGCTTATTCTTTATTTTTCTTTACCAGTCACAAAGAACGCATTCACATTGCACTGACGCCCAGACGCATAGGGGTCAGTGTCTGTCTCCCTGTTCACGTTTGTCTGCATGTCCAGCTGTTTGTCTGCCTATGTCTGGCAGCATGACTGTGCAGCTGAAACTGCCAGGGTAAAACAACAACAAAACTAACTGAAATGAGATAAGTAGAATGTAAATGAACTTTATCTACTACATTTTATCTCTTCTTATCTCAAGATACATATAAAAGTTGTTAACTTTGAAGTTTAAAACAGCAAAGCGCCAGCTTGGTTTTACAAGCCATTCTGGATGCAAGCTTAATTTCTTGCAAACAATGTGAGTCTGAATGTGGTAGACTTATATTAGTTCATTTTATTGATAAGTCACAATGAATATATTAAAATTAAAAGTAATCATATGAGATAGAGAGAGAGAGAGAGAGAGAAAAAAAAGACAATAAAATGGAGAAAAATGATTAAAGGTAAGTATTAGAGGCAATTTTTTGAGGCAATCAATTGATGAAAATGAATCAGAGACAAGAAATGAAAAGGAAACAGATTCAAACTTGAGACTTATCAAATAATAGCAATATAGAGGCAGCTATTTACTGGCAATAGATTATAGGTAAATAGTTGCAGGAATAGATTAGAAACGATTTATCACTAGAAGCAGAGATTATTTATTATGAGGAATAGATTAATTCAAGGTATTTTAATTAAAAGCAATCAGTTCAGACAGTCCATAAATGGAACTGATGGTGGGCACGATGACATCATGACCTACCTTAAAGGAATTTGGCATTCTTAAAATAAGACAGATAGGTAAACATATTTAATGACATGCAATAAAAAAATATTTTAAAGAGTTTTAGCACCTTGCGAATCCATACACCCTACTCACCCTTTACCATATGAACAATATTATCACCTAGGATTGATGCACTATGTCATATATTGGTCTAGCTTCTGTTCATCTATGTTGAAAAACTTTCTCAAGCTGGAAGGACATGCTTAGTGCATAGACCCACATGGAGTGGTTGAAATGTGACGAGGAAGTTCTAATGTGCACATGCATACACCTGAGCACCCAGGCGCTATCTGCCCTCCATCCATTTACCACTTCCCAGGAAACAGAACAGAATTGCATGCATAAATGTACACCATTGGTTTGAAGTACTTGCTTTCCTTATCTCTTTCACTCTTCCCCCCCCCCCCTTCCCCATAGTTCAACAAGGGGGTGCTTTATGCGCAAATTTGATTATAAATAAAGCGAATTCACTCCCATTTTACCTGACTTCAAATTAATTGTGTTGGTTGCATCCATATTAGCACAGAAAAAAGAAAGAAAGAAAAAAAAATTTTTTATTAAAAAAAACAACAACTGCAAATCAAAGAAATCATCGAGATATGGAGTTGGTTGTTGTAGTACTTTTCTTGTGATTAGCTGGTATAGGAAATACTTGTGATCAGCTGTCTATAAATCAGTAAGAACATTAGCTGCACAGAAGATGAGAGAGCTGAGGGAGAGGCACTACCAACAAAGACAATGACAAAATAATCAGTCATATTGGAAAGGGTCAGCTATCTAGAGAAAACTAGACAATAGTGACTCTGATGAGGGTTTTTGTATGGAAAAACAAGTGCCAAATTGCCAACTGTTACTAATCTATATCACACTCACACACACACTCACACACACACACACACACACACACACACACGTGAAGTTATTTAAACACTTAAACTTATCAACCTAATTCGACTCAAATAGAGATGCAAATTAGCACAACATTAAAAAAGAGGTCAAATTCAGTATGGACGAAATCAATTTATATTACTTGAGATAAAATATGAATTCAGTGTGCAGTATGGACAGGCCTTCAGTTAAAGTTAAAAACTAACATCAGTAGCCTTTTAGATGCATACATGACAGCTTCAGCTGATATTATTTCCTCACACACAGACATGATGGCCTTGAGCAGTAATTTTCTAAAAATAACGTTCACCATATATGAACTAGTGAAATCCAACTGGAAGTATCCATCACCTAATCTCTGCTGCCTTCCTCCCCATGTTTCACCCATAGACCATACAGCACGTCCTCTCATAATCCCTTTAGCACTAGAAAACTCCTTATAAAAAACATTTTTTCTCTAATGTATGTCCAATACTAGTCTGTTTCTAGACTCAGTGAAACTAATAAATAGGCAAACAGTGGTAAGGAATGTTATGTATCCCTGTAATAATTATGGATAAGTAGAGGAAAGAATAAGTCCCACATTCAGTATAGTTACAGAGATGTTAAAGAAGAGATGCCACTTAAAAAGGGAAGTTTGGGTCTTCACGGGAAAATATTATGTAGTGGTCGAGAAGGAATGATCAATATTTGAAGTCAGATCCTTCCTCCCTCCAAAAATCCCCACCAACAAGATTCCAATGTTACAAGACTACTATCAGTATCAGCCAGGAAACCCGAAAGAAATATAAAAATGAACGTCTGGTGGAAGGAGCTATGGCGCATGGTCATTTACTAGAATAAATATGTAACTGATGCTGTATCTGCTGGAGTAAAGGCTTTGACTTGAATACATGATGGACAAAACACAGTCAACACTTTGTGGAAGAAACACTGTTGCATGATATTTCATACCCGGAAGAAACAGTTTGTGTACATATATCAAACAAACATGAAAAATTATTATCAAATTATTCATTCATTATCAGCTGTCTACAATATTCATTCGAACGAAGACAGTTCACACGTACGAAATATCAGAAGCATAAATCTTACAGACACCACATCACAATGACATTAATTGAAAAATGTAGTCATTAATAATTATGCACAATCAGCACTTAATAAGCCCAAAGCGTGCAGCCATCGGTCCTTGCTAATCTACAATCACTCACTATTTATTGCGGCATATCACTAGTCCAGTTCACACATCATTAACATGCCTCAAATTTGTTTCTGGGCTTTGACTGGAAGATAAAAGGTGTGAATGTTTCTTCAATGAGACAGACACACATACCCATCCACACACACTATATATATATATATATATATATATATATATATGTATGTATGTATGTATTAATGCTTATCAGAGAGTTACTAGTTCACATTTGCTCTTTAGATCATTCCAAATGAGTTACATTCAAGAGATTCTTCCAGCTTCCTCCTCTTTTAGGCGTAAGAAATTATTTCTTCCAGGAAAGCTAGCTTTTTCCATGCCCCTCCCCCCCCGCCCACAAAGTTG
This sequence comes from Lycopodina hypogea, assembly GCA_963969325.1. Taxonomy (NCBI): domain Eukaryota; kingdom Metazoa; phylum Porifera; class Demospongiae; order Poecilosclerida; family Cladorhizidae; genus Lycopodina; species Lycopodina hypogea. Next base: position 5,920,719 of record OZ017781.1, read on the forward strand.
CAAACACTGAGTCCATCACCACTACTATTAATCACACAGGGATACACCTATTAATCTTATTCATATCACCACTTCATACATAGCAGTGTCGTTAACTCATCATTATTAATATTTATGCATTGTATATCTACTTATTTACTTATTATATACACACATAGACTTTTGATACACTAATTCCTTTTATATCACCATTTGAAAACTATACATTTAAAACATTAGAAAATGAGAATATCACACAATAGAGCATTCTGAAAGCAACAATTCCGAACTTATTGCTTGAAGGGATACACTGTCATCATCAGTCTTTCTATCGCTCAATCCTTAAATAGCAGAACATATTTTGAGGTAATGAAATAACAAATGGAACAGAAAACCCTCCCCCCCCCCCCCCACCAACCTCTCCAGGCCCAATTACTACATCGACTTTGATGGACTAACATCACCCCTGTGGACACACTCACCTGGTCCATGGAATCCACCCATTCACCATGGCCGACTTGCAGGTCCACCATCTGCTGGCGGTTGCCTGTCACCTTCACAAAGTATCCTTGCTGGTACATGAACGGGTCCTCGGGCATCGTATGAACCAAGTTCAGATGGGGAGGAGCTTCTCCCACTGAGGATTTCTTCAGGACAACAGGGTTGAAGGTCCACCTGTGCACAATAGTCACAAGCTGTGAGCTTTTGGGGAGTTTGGGGGAAATTGTTATCTAAATGCTGCAGCACAAGGATGATTGCTACACAAACAACAGTGGCACGCACGCACACACTCACGCACGCACGCACGCACGCACGCACGCACACACACACACACACACTTGTGATCATCACATTCTACAAGCAATACTGCATCACTATCACTCTGTCGAGGCAGTGGTAGAGGTCAGTTGCTGCTGGATGGAAAGTGATTCTTAAGGCAATCTCCTCCTCTACTTCTTGAAGCCTGGTTTGTTCCAGATAGCAACACCTGCCCCCCCTCCCCCTATTTCTTTTATAACACTGAAACTCTTCATGCATGTACATTCATGGTTTCACAACCATCTTTTTTCCTCTGGAAAAGAATATAGAAGGGGGAGGGGTGGAGAGATCAGATGTGCACTACATCACCAGATCCCCTCATCTCCACATGATATTGAGCAGCTGTGGGGGGGCCTAGGGGCAGTTTGACCAAGCATGCACTAAATGAAATCTGTCAGTGTGCGTGACGATAAAACACTATATCCAGTAAAACTTTCACTTACAGCAATTAAAATGATAAAGGCCTACCAACAATTTTCAAATAAATTTCTCAGTGGGGAGCAAAAAAAGAATCAGCCAGAATATTTTCCCACAATAAAACAACAAACCCATGAACTTGAAACTTAGTATTCATACACAACATGACTCTGGTTGTGAAATGGGCTGGGTCCTACCTGGACACACCTCTTCCTGTGGGAGTGTCAGGCTAAAAATGTTTTTAAAAAAATGAGTAAAAAATCTTTGGTACAAAAACTCAGTCAAATTTAAACTTGACTCTAGGAGCAATAGCTCTGTTGATTGGACAACCGGTGGCTTGATTATTGCAAGCAAAGCTGCAATGGGCCTGTGGATATATTTATAATAGTAAGGCAGCTTGTGATATTAAATTTCCTGTCTCTCTTACACCGTCCCCGTTGCTTTTACCAAAATCCTCCCGATGACAAGGTCGAACCCACCAGCCTCAACCAGTGGGCAAAGCAGACCTTCCACTTGGAAAAGGAAGGGGGGGAAAAAGAAGGGAAAAAATAATTAGGAAAAACAGCAAACAACTGGTTGGGAAGCCAGTTGCCAATCTTCAGCTCAGTGATTGTGGTTTTCTCATGTCCTCCTTATGATAGTCCACAACAACAAAGTGATTCCTATTCACAACCATGGGTACAAACGAAATAGGGTAGTGATTTTGGTTTGTTATTGTCTGGTGCACTTCCTGGTATCCTTTAGTTACAGTCTACTTTGAAACCATCAAAAGTCAGAGAACTTTTGAGGTCACGTGTTGTGATTATGCAGCTGTGTTCATACTGGCTATTTTTTTTGTATGAAAAATGAAGAATAAACTGCTGTGGTCTAATAATAATAATCGTTTTCTTTGCTAAAACTGCCATCAGGTAAGCAATGAGCTAAAACTTGACCATAATTATTAGCTCAACACATACCAAAATAGAGTTTCTAGAGATTACAATGCTGAAGGCCTCCTTTCCAACATCTTATGAAGTGAAACTTGCAACTTCCCTCTATGGCTAAAAGTAATGTTTGTACAAATTGTAGATTAGCACACATACTGGTGGTTGTTGATACTGAACACGACATAACGAGTGTAGTTTCCCAAACGAGATGCATGTCACTTCATGTGAGAGCAGTGCAGCTCCCATAACCATGAGAGGCTCTTCCTTCATTAGCTGATCTTGACATACCTCACAAAGATGAGGTGTGGCTGACCCAACATCAAGTCAGCTTAATTGCTGCAAGGACCTAAACTACACCAACTAAGCTTCTCTATTTGGTGCCAAAGTCATTAGGAATAGAACAGGTTCTGTGCCCTAGAGTACTTGCCACTAAGTCCTCAATTCTAATAGAGGGAGTTCTGTGACTGTGAATTAATCACTGCTGTTCCTAATTCGAACAGGGGGAGACTAAAGTTCTGCGATATGTCCTTAATTCTAATATAGAGAATTCTCTACCTCTTTTCTAATAGAGTGTGTTCTGGACCTTAGTGAATCCATTGTTAGTGTTTCTCTCTCTCTCTCCCTCCCACCCTCTCTTCTCTCTCTCTCTTCCTTTCCCTCTCCCTCTCTACTAACAGGTATACCCATTGTTGACCAGGATGTAATGCATGAGACAAATGGAAACAGGGATTGTGTATGTTGCTACACAAGTGCTTTCAGTTACCTCTTGCCCTACCCATTACCAATGTCATGAAATACTTTTAGTAGAAGGGGAGCATCATATTGTAGTAGACATGATTGACTTCAAGTTGGTGTATTGCCCTGACTAGTAGCTCCAGCTGATAGTTGACAATTTTTCAGTTTTGAGTTAATAGGTTGTTGATTTTTTTTTGTTTTTTGTTTTTATTATAAATTTTTAGTTGACAGGTTTTCAGCTGAGAGGTTTAATAAACTTTTTCTGGGCTTCACTGCTTGAGAATGGTTTGTTTTTAAAAAAAACTGAGTGATATGACAACAGAATATAATGATTACACATAGCAATGTCTATAATCAAAAGTGATACAATTAATGGACACTAATTAGGTTGGCAATAAGGAGAAAAAAGTAAGAAAAAAAAGGCACAGCTCAGAGATTAAAAAAAAAACACACTACAACTCAATAATTCCTTTTTATCAGATATTAGAAGGGGGAAAATGATGGGAAAAGCAGGGGAGGAAGTGGAGGGAGGGGGGAGAGTGGGAAAAGGAAACAAAGGTAGGAAAAGGGAGAGGAGGAAAGAAGAAAGAAATGGGGGAAAAGAATGGGTGAAGAAAAGAATGAAGGGGAAATGAGGGAGGAAGAGAGGAATAAAGGAGGGGGAAATAGGGGGGAGGGAGAAGAAAAAAGGAAGGAAAAAAAAGTGCAAGAAGAAAAAGTGAGGGTTAAATAGTGAGAAAGAAGTGAGGGTTAAATAGTGGGAAAGAAGTGAGGGTTAAATAGTGGGAAAGAAGTATGGATTAAATAGTGGGAAAGAAGTAAGGGTTAAATAGGAAGAAAGAAGGAAAAAGGAAGGAATAGGGAGGAAAAGAAGGAAAAAAGAAAAAAACCAGGGGTAAAGAAGGAAGCAAAAAGGGGAGGAAGAAGGAAGAATAGAAAAGAAAAAAAGATAAAAGGAAAAAATAGAAGGAAAAGTGAGAGGAAAATAAAGGTGGAAGAAAGATATAGAAAGTAGATAAAAGGAAAAAAGGTAGATGGAAAAAAAAGGTAAAAGAGGTAAAGATAGAAGGGAAAAATTAAAAGGATAAGGTAGAAGGAAGAAACGATAGAAGGGGGGAAAAGATAGAAGGATAAAACAAAGGGGAAAAGATAAAAGGAAAAAAATGGAAGGAAGGAAAAGAGAAGAAAAAGGGGGAAAAAGGGATAGAAGGAAAATTAGATAGAGCAAAAGAAAATGAAAAATGATAGAAGGAAAATATAGAGGACAAGGAAATAATAAAAGGAAAAAGAGATAAAATTAAAAAAAGATGGAATGAAAAAAGATTAAAGGAAAAAAAAAGGAAGGGGAAAAAAAAGAAGAAAAAAGGGTGAATCGAACCACAATTTTCAGCTTGGAAACACTATGCCTTCACCATTTCACTACATTTTTTCAGGCTTTTTTTTTGTATGGAAATTTTGAATTCCTTTTTTCCCAACAAGGGGCAACATTTTCGGATATTTTTTTTGTGGTAAAAATAAATTGGGATGCCCACATCATGCCCAGAAAATTTGGGGACTATCTGACCTAAACTCTGGGAGGAATTTGCATCCGGATAGACAGACAGGATTTGATATTTATAGGACTAGAGAAAAACCTACCCTGTGGACGGTTTTTCGACCTACCTTTGGTGGGCTGTAGTAACAAAAGTGTCTGCTCTGAAGATATACCTTGTAGACTTTTAAAACAGAAGTGAGCATGTGATTAGGTCAAAGCATTTTCTAAAAGTATCATTTTTGACATTTTTAGCCTTACACACAAAGCGGAAGAGGTGTGGCCAGATGGAACCCACCCCATGTTATGCGCAGAGTCTAGTTGTGTCTGCATGCCAAATTTTTTAGGCCTGTAGCTCCATTCTTTTTTCTGGTAAAAGTATCATTTTTGGCTTTTATAATATAGAAAGGGGTGTGGCCATATAGATGTGCTCATGATGTTTCCCTGGTGTCACTGATTCTGAATATGAGTTTGTGGGTTTAACTTCAACCGCTCAAGCGTGAATCACAGATACACAGAGAGATTATTCATGCTTTATAGTATAGATAGATATGAAGACATTCTACTGAGATTTCTTCTTACCCTCTCCCCTTATGAATTATTCAACACACGCCACACTGGTAACCGATTAGCTGTAACAACAACTTTGGTGCTTCTGAACAGTAAACAATTAGTTAAAAATCCAATCTTGAGCAAACTTGTGAATGTATCCACCGCTCTCCCCCCCCCCCCCCCCCCCCCCCATCCACCACCATTCCTGGTGTTCCTAGAGCTGGGTGCCACAGGTAAAAGGAGGAAGAAAAAAAGAAAAAAAAGCTGTTATGTTGAAGTGACTGTTAGAAACAAAATACGTGTGGTAAATAAACAAATGAAGAAAATGCATTTAAACAGAAATACATTCATTGTTGCCTTAAGCCATACAACATTCTCTATCTGACTGGTAAGGAGTAGTCAGTCAACAGAGAACAAATTCATTGCATACTAAAAAAAACTTCCATTTCTACCAGAAAACACAAATCAGCAATACACAATTAATTCAACAAAAAACAACAACAACAAACAAACAAACAAAAAAACAGTACCACTTCTGAAAAGCACTAGATGTATCAAACATGGCAAGCATGCCCAGGAGTCATAATCACTTCTCCCAGCACTATGATCACATAGCTCCCACACAGGTGTCATGATTTCACTACTACACAGTGCAGGCCCAGGCAGTAATGTTCAACAGTTAGCTGAAGGCCATGATGCTAACATGCACTGTAACCATAGATACCACACTGTCTGCACATCCACAGTAGCTGCCATCCTTGTAACACATGCATATTTAGCTCATATTGTCCTTATCACTGTGTACCAATTTGTTCCCACATCTATGGTCCGACAGTACGAAGCAAAGGCCCACCACATCGGCGAACAGTGTGGGAAAAGTTCAGCAAAAACAGAACTCTTAGCAGTTCATTAAAATAGCGCAGTTCTAAGCACCCTCATTAAGTATTCCAGCTCTCCTGCGAGAACCAAATCAGTTCTGGGGTGCAGTCAGGTTCATAACATAATGCAAGGATGTCACATGTTTGCATCTGAGTTACAGACGTGAGATAGGCCTACGTAGACTCACATTGAATACAATGATCTTCACTCTCCCCAGTGTCTAGTACTCTGGGGTGGTGAAATTTTGGCACCAGCTTTGTTGAAAAAGCTTAGGAGGGGAGGGGGGAGAGGGTTGGTGTCTGACTGCAAGTGATGTTTAACTTACCCAAATGAGTTGGCAACACATCTGATTTGCAGTTGCCCAGTGTATAAAGGAAGTAGCATTAGTGGTAATACTGAAGGTGCTACAATGGCACCACACAACATCATCACTCGCAGAGTGCCACATTTCAAGATGCATCCACACACTCTCTGCTTGCCCCACCATCCTTCCATCAACACACACACACAAATGAAAACGCAAATTATCTAGCTGCCATTAACACGGTCACGCACACCTGACATAGTCAGGGTACCTGTGCACTAAGCAGGTACTATGAGCCAGTGCAAGCAAACTCCTGGAGCCAGGCTAGGAACTCACAAGAGGACTGACCAAGGCTCTCAGCTTATGGGTGTGGGCACCTAAAGTCCCACCTGAACCCTTAGCTGATTGATAAGCCATGGCCAGTGAATCTGCACCCCAGGAAATCCAAGGTACCCATCACAGCTGGGTGGACTGGTGTGGGAAGATGTTCAAGGACAGGAAAATTTTCGTGTCAGCGCTGGGTTTGAACTCAAAACCCTGGGGTTGTGAGTCCAAGGGCATAACTACTCAGCCACTCAGCCACACACACGCACGCACACTTACATCAGTTCATGCTGGTGTTCAGTGTGTGTGCAGCTAGAATGTGTGTGCACCACTGGAACAAATAGAATATTATTAACAGCAACTGCGTAAACCAAATGGACTAGCTCCTACAAGTCTACCTGGAGCACCGCAGACAGCAGGCTTGCCAACATGGAGACAAACTCTTCCAATTACCTTCCATGTTTTGTTTGCACATGCATTTCACATGTGATACAGCTATTTATATGGATACTGTTTATTTGTCCAATACAGTAACAGTTGCCAAAAATTAAGATAATATTTCAAAATTGTTTTCGTGTGAGCAAATAGCTATTGCAGCTGCTCACCAATTACTGATAATTGGAAGAAACCATTATGTGTTAAATGAGTGGATGTTTAAGTAACTACATATCAAGATGAAAGAACACACAAATGGAACCATTCCACTTCTAACCTATATCTCGGTACCTGAAGATGGAGGTAGCAATTGCTTTCTTCTAGAGGACATCACATGTTCCATCAGGCTAACTCCCACCTGAGTAATATCGAGTGCATTGGAGCACGAATGTGCATGCCCATCACAACAGTTAGAAAGCACATCACCATGTCAATGTCATAGGGTATCCTGGCACCTTAACACACAGAGCTCTGGCACTGGCACTTCCCCCACCCACCAGAAACTAAGTGAAAAGAAGAGAGAAGTGGTATGTTTTGCTGGGCATATGCTCATAACCAGCTGGTCTGTCATCTTTGCTAGCTGCTTCCCCAAGGGACGTATCCTGCATAGTCCGAATTGCTAAAATATAGCATAAGGATCACTTCCAGTAGGTTTTGTCTACAACAAAGGTTATGAGCACACCTCATGTTTCTCGGAGAGGAAATGAACTAGCCTAATTGCGATGTTAGTCAAATTATAACCTCCCACTCGATCTTGGTTGTGGTAAATGTGTTAAAACAACTTAATTTGATTAGGTAAGCAACTATGTCTGCAAGAACTTTAGCAAATAGTAATTTTGTTATTGTGGTTTGTGATTTATTACTACAGTGACAGAAACGATTATGTTTTAATACTCTAAATGACGTGTATTAGCGAAGATTGAACTCGATCCAACTCCTGTTTGATGTTCTATGTTTAAACACTGACCAAACTAGGATTGAAATCTATTTCGGGCTTGGGTTCAACTTTGATGTGCCCAATGCATGCAGGAACAAGCAGACAGACACCCACCCACTCACATACATGAGCATTCTTTATTGAACAGCCACCAGCAATCACAGACCAGTTCAAACCAGTATTAAATTGTGGGTTAGGCTGCTTGTTGGCACGATTCCTCCCAGACAGTCCTCCACCATGGGTTGACCCTTCCTGATAGCAGGAATCAATGGAAGGGAGTGCCATGAGTGGGCACTTTAGCAAATCTCGCTGAATTTAGTCATACATGCAAGGTTGGAGAAAATAACCTCTATACTACAGTTTTAAACAAACAAACAAACCCTATTTCAACATTAGGGGTTTGCACTGTGTGATGAAATGTGTGTGCAAGTTCTTTTGATGAGCTTAGTCCAACTGCTCACCAGCCGAAAATGATAACCCAGGCCATAAAACAGTGTTTCATACAGGATTTTTTGTTGGGAAGGAAGGGGGGGGGGGGGGGGGGGGGTCAAAAATGGAAATTTGCTAATTATTTTCCAAGAAATTGTTCCCTACAGCTGCCATTATTCTTGAAGTTGATAGCTCATTTCTGAGGGGGGCAATGTTCTGTAGGTCCCTACAAAAAGAAAACGATGCACTAATATCTGCAAAAAGTTACAAAACAAATTACATTTTTGTGAGTAATTTGAAACCATTCTGTTATCAAACTTCTACAGAGGAATTTTTTTATGCCTACAGTGGAAATTTTCCCTCTGGTCTATATTTTGGTCCAGATCTTACTGGCACTTCCAGTTAGAACAGCAACCATGGAGAGAACCCTTTTCACAATGAAAATGATAAAAGAGAATAATCAGAGAACAGCAAAATGGACTAATTTTATGAATATATAGGGGGAGGGGATATCTCGGGGCTTCCCCCAAATGAAACATTGTATAGAACGGTAGAGGAATGCCATAGTAGTATGGGGTACACTACTCTTCAAATATACATATTCTGTGATTCTGTGAGGAGATTTCCTTTAAGTTTTGCATGTCCAGGGATGAGGTAAAGCAAAGTATCTGCTGCAGTGCTGGTGAGAGTTGTCCAGTGTGGTGTGCTGAGGAGACCAGTTCCAGCAGGTGCTGCAAAGCCAGGGGCAGCTGGATGTGGGGAGAAAAGCAGTCAAGGCTAGAAACAGGCCCTTACGGATCTTCAGCTCTAACCATGAGATATCTGGCCAAACAAATATGGCTGAGATGATTTCAAGACCGCATTCCCTCCCAATACACATACATATACGACAGAAAGGAATTAATTTTTGTTACTTAAAACATGGAAACACAGACACGTCCCATGAATCCTGACATTCATCCCATGCAAATGAAGTGAAAGAGCCAGCTCCTTCCCTTCTAATTCATATTCCATCCTGGATAAATAGAATTGGGGGGTGTGTCTGGCCTATCAGATGATGTTCCATGGTTGGCGATACAGTAACTGCAAGCCATATGCCTCACACCAGCCAGCCTCAAATGTTGCAATACAAGGTTTGGACAGTGTCAGCTCTTGTAGTGCCGGTGTGAAGCAACACAGTGAAGTGTGGCGTCACATGAAGTGGAGGGTGCTAAGATGATAACTCAGTCAACAGCATGTGCTACAAATTGCCCATGGTTTTGCAGTTTGTATGGCCATAACGACACCTGTGAAGACACAGGGTGACAAACTCATCCAGGGGAGGGGGAAATTAAAGGGAGGAAAAATTCATAATAAATTTTTTTTTAAAACACAAAAATAACACAAGATTAATAACCCACCCCTCACCTGGTTAGACAAGTAAACACGCTCACCAGATGTTACAAGGACACCTGCCTGTTTGCATGCATCCCACCATCCCACATAATTACTATAATTGGATGAATGCATTTGTGCTTTTAAGTATATGGTGGATCCATACAAGCTCCTGAACAGTCAACTCTGGCTTCCTGGCCAACATTGGCATGGAGGAAAATATATTCTCATGATGTCAACACCATGTGCCCTAATTTGATGTGTGTTGTGGTAACCATAAACACTCATATGCATCCCTATAGTGCGTGGATTACGGCCAATGATATACATTCACATGGATCCCTACAAATACTGTGTGTACGACAGAAATCAATATACATTTTCCTTATAATTACATGGAAGTTCAGTTACCCTGAATTTAGTTCAGTGAAGTTGCACTTTCAGAATGGGTTCATTTTTTGCCTCATTTTCAATATGCTCTCATCCTTCCAAAACACCATTTATTGTGGAAATATTAAAACCTTTCATAGGTAATCTAAAATGTGTTGAGCATTGCATAAGCATACATCAAGACATTGTTCATATCTGATGTATTTTCAGATTGATAGCAAGAGAAGAAAAAGCTGAGTTGTCAGTTATGACTTCCCTCAACACAGTTTGCAGCTACAGGACATTACCATGTTGTAGTTTACTGGTTTGCTTGGAGCAAGATGTTCCTGGAGAATTTTGAAATAAAAAGTGTGAGCGTGTCTGTGTTCATGCTGTAGAATGTGATGGAGCCATAAACTAGTTGAATCAGCAATGGTGTTAGTCCTTAACCATTGGTAAGAAGACTCTGAGAATGGTGAGCAGGGTCATTGAGGTTATTACAAATAAAATGTGAATTTTATTTACCTAGTCGGCCAGCTCACAATTAAGGGGTGTTGATGAAGTTATTTTTTCTTTATTATTATGGCTGTGTGGTGAATACCCAGGAGATAGCATCAGTCAACCATCACTAGCTTGGTATAATCCCCAGATGGCCACTTCCAGCATGGCTGTGGTGTTGGAGCAAAGCACTCGGGTGAGGAGAGCAGAGGACATGTTAACTGGTACAATGCTTCATGCTACAATCTCTCTGCCCATGTGAAGGAGGGCATACATGTGGCCACTTGAAATAAATTAACACCAGCTGTAGATTACAGCATGTGCACATCATGTACAACACTCATACATACATGTATACATTAATTTATACTATAAAGAGTGAAGTCTCTCTGTCTGTCTGCCTGTCTGTGTATCTGCAATTCATGCTTGAAGTTAGACCCACGAACCTATATATATTTAGAGTTAGTGTCACCAGGGAAATGTTATGAGCATGTCTATATGGCTACACCCCTTTCTGTATTAAAAAAGCCAAAAGTGGTACTTTGCTAGAAAAAAGAATGGAGCTAGACCCACAAACCCATATATATTTAGAATCAAGTGTCACCAGGGGAACCTCATAAGCATATCTATATGACCACACTCCTTTCTGTATTCAAAAAATGGTACTTTTGCCAGAAAAAAGAATGGAGCTACAGGCCTAAAACTTTGGAGTGTGTGTGTGTGTGTGTGTGTGTGTGTGTGTGTGTGTGTGTGTGTGTGTGTGTGTGTGTGTGTGTGTGTGTGTGTGTGTGTCTGTGTTTCACTCCCCTGGATATATTCTTTTGTTTCTTTGCGGTTGGCTGAGATGGTATGATTGGCGCCTGGCTGGATGTACTTGAGTAGAGAAAGACTACATGGAGAGCATTTCTACACACCAGTATACCTGTCTACAAGCCTTGGGTCAACTGCTTGTTAGTTTCATAATCTAAATAAAAAGGAATGAGTGTGTCCGTTTGTCAGCAGTCAGTCAGTCAGTCAGTCAGTCAGTCAGTCAGTCAGTCAGTCAGTCAGTCAGTCAGTCAGTCAGTCAGTCAACGTGTTCGCAAATTAAAAGGGTACTTCCTAAGGTTGCACATAGATTACATTTAGCGTGAGGATAGGCATTGTGGCTAGGGGCCCATTATCTTGAAATGTTTCTAAAGTAATTTCAACAGAGATAATTAACACATAGTGTAAGTTTGACCAGTATTTGGGTCAGGAATAAACCCACTGCATATGGTGTAAGTTAACCAGTTTTTGGGTCAGGGATAAACCCACCGCACCTATTTAATCTCCAGTTTTTCAGGACGTGAGGCCTCCAAAATCCCGCCCTGGGAATCCAACATTGCCCAAGTTATTCCCCTGGTCAAATTGTGTATGCAAATTAAGTATCAGGTCTCTAGCTCCAAGGGTCTAGCAGTACATTAGCTACAAAAGTATACATACAATTTTGTTTAGTGCAGTGAGTTTGCAAGAGACAAACTCGCAAGCTTTGCTGTGATGAACAAAGCGAGTCCACCAGCTGGCATAGTAAAACAATGATGTTTGCAAACTGGTGTACAGAAATGCTGTCATGTGATTGTTTATAGAATGGAGCAAGTAAACTTGCCTAGAATCACAACTCAAAATAATTGGTCCATTATAGCCCTCAAAGTATTGTCAAGCACTTAACAACATCAATAATGTAATTACAATTCCCCCACCTCCTCTGAACACCTTGCACCCTCTAGGCATGTTTACTGTACCAGCAGATTAGTAGACTATAGCAACACACTTATTTACTGTAGCACCTGGCTAACTACGATAGCAACAAGCTTGTTAACTGTACCAGGCCAGTACAGTATAGCAAAAAGCTTGTTCATTGTACTAACAGGCTAGTATACTATAGCAACCAGTTCGTTTACTGTACCACCATGCTAGTGTCATCAAATCTATAAAAATGTATGTAATGTATGTATGTATGTATGTATGTATGTATGTATGTATGTATGTATGTATGTATGTATGTATGTATGTATGTATGTATGTATGTATGTATGTATGTATGTATGTATGTATGTATGTATGTATGTATGTATGTATGTATGTATGTATGTATGTATGTATGTATGTATACTGTACCACCAGGCTTGTATATTATAGCAACAAGCTCATTTACTGTACCACCAAGCTAGTATATTATAGCAACACGCTTGTTTATTATACCTGTTGTTGCTAGCATACTTGACGACCACATCATGATCTTCATCGAGTCCAACCACAGTCCCCACTCTGCCCAAGGACTAAACAAACAAACAAGGTAACAACATATTATTTCACTTAAAAATGTGAGTCAGTAGAAACACATAAGCTTGCATAGTGGGTGGACATATTGCATTGAATAGCAGAATCAGTGTATGCTTCAATTTACTTCCTCTTTCAAAATCATGCAGTGCTTGTACTTGTAACCTCAGATCTCCTATTAATGCCCACCTCTCTCATGCCGTCACTCCAGCCGCCGTGACCTGTCTGAAGCATCCGGACCATATCCACATCCATAAACACTTTGACACGGTCACCAATTTTGTACTTGTGTGGAGTTTGTTGTGCTTCACGCTCCCCAAACACGGGCAGGTGGTCTTTGTAGAAGAGACTACCCTTGCCAGCCGACACAGTCTTCACATCAGACTGGGGAAAAGAGGAGGAACAGAGATTAAAATCAATCACTAATACAGAAAGAGGTTTGTGTGTGCGTATATGGAGCCAATATGGGACTGCTGACAACCTGAGCTCACGGTTGGAGAAGTCATGCAATGAGGAAACTTGAACAGCACTTGCAAAAATAATTGCTAGTGTGTGTAAATGAAATGAATTGTGTTATGGAGTATAATTACAAGAAATGTGAACCGTATATTGGGGGAGGCACATGGGATAGCTGGTCTTATTGAGTGTGTTGTCTGAGTCCGTCCGCAGGCACAATGAATATGTATGCATCTGAACATTCACCCGCAAATAGTGTTGTTTGACAATTTCACACATGAATGGATCTTAATGTTTAAAAAAATCTACCAGAGGAAGTAAATGGTCATCATGTATATTGATGTGGTGAAGGTTTGTGTATGCTGGGGCATTGAAGCGAAGCAGGCCAGCCAGCCGTGGGTGGTATGATAGATTCACAAGGGGTGGCTAGGAAGAAACCCTCTGAAGGTGACATGTGATATTAAGCTATTGTTTTTGATATTCTCTCAATTTTTAACCACAGCAGGTCTACTTTGCACACTATGCCAAGAACTACAGTACAGTACCAACATGAGCTGACAGTTGAACAGAGAGTTTGTGAAGAAGAAGAGATGGCAACAACAAGAGCCATTAAGATACTACAAATAGAAACTGTAGTAGAGCAATAAATGTATGCATGATTCACGTTGAGCCTATAAATTGACAGAAAGAATGCACACATCGTGCTACTTCCGAACAGGTCTTGGAACTTGGTGGTGGGTACCAGCAATAAGGGATTTATTACTGTACACGTTACGTACAGTATGTGTACCCACAGTGTGGATAAGGAATTATGCAGGACTTGAGTACACATTCAGTAGAAAGCAAGTACATATCTATGTAGATACAACATGGTCCAGTGACCTTATCATATGTTTCTATAAGCCACCGCAGTGCCCAAACATTGAAACAGTCAAGTATAATTGGAACTACCCTAGGACAAAATATGTGTGATGTTTGTGTGTATGTTAATGTGAAGCTGTGCATATTTTTTCAATCAACAGTCAGATTTTTTTCTCTTTATATATTTAATTTCAAGAGTATAGGAGACATTTGATCTATATTTTGGCTCGTAAGTATGTTGTATGTGTGTCTAGACATAACGGCCAAATACTCATACCAAGAAGAACGAAACTTTCAGTGTTTGCACCTAGCTCATCAGGGATGGTTTTAAGCCCCAAAATTTGGGGGCACCTCCCCCCCCCCCCCCCCCCCCTGGATGGGGAATAAAGGAATTCAATTTTTTTATGCCAAAAAAAATTGGTGGTCATTAGTTAGAGTCTTCCATGGGAATAATACAAAGAAAAAGCCAACAAAAAGCATAAGGCACAGGTCTACTAAGCAGAAAATGGGAAATACTGGGTTCAAATCTTGGACTGGGCTTTTTTCCTCTCCCTTCATTGCTTTTTATCTTCAACCCATTCTTCCTTTAATCCTTTTTTTTTCTTCACCCCCTTTCCTTCCTTCTTTCATCCCATCTTCCCCTTAATTTATGCTAACTTTGTTCATTGTTACTATGTAAACTAAACATACACACAAAAAAATTCCAATTGAATTCCAAACTTTTGAATCAAATTGTTGACATTACACCATGCCTGCAGAAAACAATCTGACCTAAAAAAAATCAATGGGAATGCTGGTTGCATGCCTACTTATGAGCTGCTATTATTTAAATGAACTACAAGGTCTAGAAATGGTGCTTTGAGTGGCTTTTAAAATGTAAGTTGACATTGGCCCGGGCAATGCCGGGTATATAATGGTTTGTAAGTATGTATGCATATCCATGCAAAATAACTTAAATCCTTGGACCGAAGGAGCAAAACTTCAGGGTTTACACCTGGCACACCAGGGATGGTTTTTTGAGCCGAACAAATTCTGGGGTGCCACTTCCCCCCCCCCCCCCACTTTTTAATTTATTGGTATCAGAGTCTTCCAGGGGAATAATACAACAAAAAAAAGCCTACAAATATCCTAGTCTGATAGTTATTAAGGCATTAAGAATAGAAATCCTACAAAAAAAAAAGCCTACAAATATCCTAGTCTGATGGTTATTAAGGCATTAAGAATAGAAATCCTACAAAAAAAAAAGCCTACAAATATCCTAGTCTAATGGTCATTACAGCACATATATATTAGAAGACCTATGTAACTATGTAACTACGTAACTGTTTGTCCGTTTCCCAAAATTCCTCTGTTAGATTTTGACCAAACTTTTAGGAATGGAGGAGACCCACCCTGAGATATTTTTATGCCAGGTGGCATGTCAGGGAAAAAACAGAATTTGTCTGTCTGTCTGTCTGTCTGTCTGTCTGTCTGTCTGTCTGTCTGTCTGTCTGTCTGTCTGTCTGTCTGTCTGTACCATCATTCCGACCAAACCGGTAGGTGGATTTCTCTGAAACTCAGCATGATGATAGGTTTTGACCCAACTTAAAACATGGGCTAAAAATTTCGCAAATGGTTACCATGGTAACAAGAAAAAGCCAAAAATGGTATTTTGGCCACCCCTCTCTTAATAATACATCTCCTCCACCATCACCTTTCTTACTGGCAAGACATGTTCAACTAATAGATTTTAGCCTTTATTGGCCGGGCAACGCCGGGTATATGCTGCTAGTATCTACTAAGAATGGAAATCCTGGGTTCAAATCAAGGATAGAGCCATCTTTCCTCTTTCCTCTCCTTCCTCCCCCCCCCCCCCACCCCTTTTCCTTTCATACTTTTTTTTTATCCTTCAATCCTTTCTTTTTCAATAACCTTCCTCTTCTTCCTCCTTCCTTTTTTTCTTCTTTCCACCTTTATTTTTCCATTTGTGTTTACCAACTTTGTTCATTGTTATTATGCAGATAAAAAATAATAAACCAAGTGAGTTCCAAAATTATTAGTCAGGTTGGTGGTAATCTATCTTATAGCACTGCACCACGCTTCCAAAACTATCTGACCTGTCTGAAAATCAACGGGAATGCTGGTTGCATGCCTGCTTATGACCTTCTATAAATTAAATGAAGTATAAGGTCTAGAAATAGTGTTTTGAGTGGCTTCTCTACTGTTTCATGTTGACATCGGCCCGGGCAATGCTGGGTATATGCTGCTAGTGTTAGATAAAGAAAGAGCATGTACGCAGAAGAAATGGCATCGCATAATTTCTTCAACTAAATGAGTTGACCAACTTCACATTTCCTATTCAGTGGCAGTAACTAAACAGGAGACATGCAATAATTCGCTGGACTAGTTTGAATGACTGCATTAGTGATCACAATGAATAGAGCATATATAAATTAATTATAGGAATAGGGAGAAGTTAGTATTTACATTTTCTTCCTCCTCCTCACTCCCCTCCCCTCCCCTCACTCTCCTCCCCTCACTCTCCTCCCCTCACTCTCCTCCCCACTAACCTGTCCCTCAAAGCCCAGCCTATAGAGGTTCTTCTTGTTACTCTCCCACATGACGTATACAGCACTACGGAAGCTAGTGTCATCCCAATCAGTCAGCTCTGTCACCTTTCCTTTGTGACCTTTACCTCCTGCAGCGCAAAAACCGGAAAACAACATAAATATATCTTTCGAATTAACATACCCTTTTCTCTCTCTCCATTCCACATAACACTCCTCCACTTCCAGAGGATAGCCAAGGATAACCAGGAAATAGCGTAGAAATATTCTATGGGGGGGGGGGGGGGGGGGGGGGTGTGTGGGTGTCTCATGCAACAGCAGCAACAACAAAACTATAACGAAAATGGTGCCTATGCTTTCACAGTCCTGCTCAATGGTCAGTGTTGATTAGAAAGGTATTTCTCAGTTATAAAAATATTCTCTCCAACAGATGGTACAGGTTCACAAATGAACATTTGAAACAGGCAGTTGTCACTAATTGCTTCTACAATCAACACTTATCAAAATTAACATGTGAATTGTCAACCTATTTAAAACTTACTTCAAAGTTTTTAACCAAAAAAAGAGAATATGTTTACTTTAAAAAAGCCCTAACCTAATCCTAAAAAGGCATTTTACTGTAACCTAAAAACCCTAACTTTATATATTACTGACATCTCCCTTGGTAGTGTGGGTGTACATGAACAGTGAAAACCCCATCTAGAATTGCATCTCCAGTTCCATTCATTCCTTCTCTCATTCTGTTCTTCTTGTCTGATCTCACCACCCCTTTCACACACACCATGACTAGCCTTGGTCATTACAGTCATTCAAGCCCTTCTCATCGCTGGGTAAGAAGATTGTACAGGTTAAAAAAAGATTAATCAGTTTGTAATATTAGATAACCCTTTGCTGCTTGCTTGCAAGGTTCAATATTCATCTAAATTACTTTTTTGACACTCAATTGCCCACAACTCAAATTCTAAATCAATCAACTGTTATGAATTCCAAGGTGCACAACATTTCCTGTGTTTTAATCAGAGATCTGTTGCTATGTTGAGATGAGAAGGGGTACACTCTTGATGATGCAGCCACTAAGAATTGTCAACGGACAAAAACTGGTTCCTTCAATCAAGCTCCCACTTTCCTTCAGAGTCAGACCTCTTTCCCTGTCCTCCTCCCCCTCCTACTGTGCACAAAATTTCTCATTTGACATGATGGTAAGGTTCCTGGTTCCTTTCTTTATTTGTATTTTAAAACCATTTATTTTCATAAAATAACCATTGTGGTTGTGCCATCAAAATTTTGTAGTTCAGGATGGGATGTTGTTTACAAGGAAAAAATTGTAAGCTCTCTGTAGCTAATTTTTTTAAATTTTTAAATCCATATATTAAACTGAAATTTTGCACTGAACCACCAAGCACAAAACACGGTGAGTTCTTCCCAAAGGGCTTTTCAATAAAGCTGCTCCAAACCACAGTTCCAACACAGCTGCTCTATTAGTCAGCTGAAAATGACAATTTTTGTCATTTTTGCTTGCTACATCCAGAATAAGATTTATCAAAATATAACTACCACACCGCGCCTCTTACAGCTTGATTTTGATACTCATCTAGCCTCTATAGCTCCTGTGGGAGAAGGGTGGACAGGTTGCTTGTTGGTTAGTCTATTATTCTTGGAGCATCACTGAGCCAAGCCTACAGCATGGAGTGGAGTGCTTGTTGGAGTGCAAGAAGTAACAAGCTGGTTACAAGCAGGATCTGAAGCAGACTCCAGCCTCTTCCCGGCTGTTGTAGTACCTCTGTACTCGAACAAGTACTTGAGATTCTCTACATGGAGTCGACTAGGCCCACTGTGCACAGTTTAGCAATGCTCACTGAAAATTAAACAAACCAGTAAACGAGCACCTTGTCGATTTAACCTCTCCATATCTCCCTGATCATTGGTAGAATTCAAATGAACAATTTATCTGCTTAGAGCAAGCATTCCGGCCTAATTGTTTGGTATATCATAAAGAGGTAAGGTACAGTGTTAAAGGATGTGCTGAAAAATTTGAATGACAATTTCTTTTGGGGATTGCATTACAATTGGTGCAGCCGAATACACATGACAATAATGAAGCCCATTTCCACCATTTCTTCCCTCAAACACCTCCTTCCTTCCCTCACCTTCATCCCTTCACACACAACCTTGCCCTATTACCGTCCTTCTTTAGTACCTCTGACTAACTCTTCTCCTGCCTTCATCCCTTCCATGAGTATATTCCTACACACTCACACCATCTCCCTCACCATCTTGGTCCTCCCATTTCCAGTCCACACCACGCACCACCCGTGCCCCAGGAAAGATACCACGAGACATAATCTTCTTTGCTCTGTGGCGGCACTCCACCTCAACCCTAGAGACATCAGGTCACAGAAAAAACAACTCGATCTCAACCACACACATGCTGACAAATATCATTAGTGTGATACAATGACAAGGGCAATAAAATAATGAGACTTCAAGCAGACCAATTGAATCATTACAACGAGGAACTGTGGGTGAGTGATTAATCATCAACGCACGAAATAATGCACATGGCACTTCAACATATGATCCAAGAGACTAACAAGAGCGGTCCCGCACAAAGACATGTGGCAAATAATTGCTATATATTTATTGAAAAGTAGTGTTTCAGACCAGACAAAATAATTGTTTGAAACACTTATGATGAGGTTAAAGTTATGGTACAATTTACAACTTTTTGTTTCTATAAAGTAAGACTTAGTTGTAACCACACAGGGTTTCCATACAGTATTAGCACTTAATTGCAACCAATTAGTTGTAACCAAAAATTTGGTGTTTCCAAACAGTAAACAATTAGTTAAAAATCCATTCTTGAGCAAAACTTGTGGATGTATCCACCCCCCCCCCCCCCCCCCCCCCCTCCCACCATTCCAAGTGTTCCTGGACCTGTGTGCCACAGGTGAAAACAGATCACACTTAAACAATATAGAATAGCATACAACAACAACCTCTAATACACTGAAAACAATATGCATACTCTCATTGGTAGTGAGAAGATGGAATCACAACACACACAGAAGCCATCCAACTGCCCTCTACCCTGGCACACACCCATTAAGTGTAGACAATAAGTTGTGCATGAGAGGAGGGAGAATAAATGCTTGGCATAACTGTGGTCACATGCCGCCAATCTGCATGCAAGAAAGTGACTGGAATGCTGCAAGCAGAGGCACGCTCACCTGCAGTACCCACTCCTGTTCTGTCCTCATTAAGACACACATGAGTATTACCCTGTTAATTAGCACACCACATTCCACACTTTATCAATCGCCAAGGAGCAGAGAACAGAGGCACATACAGATATGCACAATGCCAGAGTATGGACAGAAATAGTACCTTTGGGAGTCCGGTGTTGTCATCCTATTGAAGATATGCTTGGTACTGTGCTTATCACCATGGTAGCACATGGAACAGAGATTAATATTGGGGCAACTCAAGCAGTTCCATCTTATCCCACAGATACCTGTAGAACTGCAACCATCACAGGACACTCTGTGGTACACACCTAAACACATGTGTGGGCCAGTTATCAACACCAAATGGAGAACATTTCAGAAGTAAATCCTTTCTCTGTGATGATAAATTCATAAGCTTACCTGCTGGAGCAGAGTCAAATATTCTTAAGTCAAAATTAGTTATGAAGCTGTACTTCACAGCTCTACCGTTGTCCCACAACACCTGGACCTCTTCGAAGCTATCAAAACGACGAACAGTTCCGACATGTCCATCACCACCATCCAGTTTGCCCCATTTCCAGTCCGGACCACGAACTACCCTATAACCCACAGCCTCCGCTGGCCGTGAAGAAGAGGCTTCAGCCATAATATTATTCAAGCAGCGTACCTCTCAACAAAGAAATACTGAGCTCATACCCAATCCAACTGGCATTTCTGATGTGGGACCCCGAAATTCCAGAAAAAGCACATCAATGACATCTAGTATACAATTCGTTAATAATTGCAAAACGAGAGAGTGGAAATATAAACTAGTAAAATCTGGAAGTTCGGCAGAGCACAGCTGTTTGTCATGTGTTTGCCTGGTCCATTTTCGAGATGACAATCAGAATGAGAAACAGTTTGAGTAGCTTGAAAGTGTTCCAGTTCTGGATGACGCTGCTGTTGAGTGTATTGGTTGTGATGTATTATGTGCAACTCCGTGGAGAGAAGAGGGAAGAGCTCTTGGTTACGGATGCACTTCAAACGGAGTACTCTTCTATATTATATCCTAGCGACAACCCCCATAAACGAAACCCACTGCAAGTAGCCCATGGCAGCCTGCAAAGGGACCGCAGATCCAGACACTCAAAGAGGTTTATATTGAGCCTTAATTATTGGGAACAGTTCACTATGGCTACCATTAATCTTATGAGCTTAGTGTGCTTAGGGAGCTGGTGGAATGCAACCACTGTTCAACCTTTCACGTTCAACTCCAGACTATATGGGCTGCAAAATTTCAAACCAGGTATCAAATGGGAAATGTATTATTTCGTCATGTTGCCATTTTAGCTCTCCCCATTTAACTGTGGAATTTTGTATCTGATAACATTCCATTGGAGGAACAAAAAATAACTGTTACTTTAATCTCTCATTCAATTTGAGTTAGTCCACTAGATTGTAAAGGAATATTTATGTAATAACTATAGAAAGAAAAGTTTAGTTGTAATATATGCTGTGTCCAATCTTAATCCTTTATACAAAGAGAAGGAAAATTTCTTTTTCACTGCTCACATGGATTGTTGCATGCAGTTTAATTCAAATAGACCCTTAAGCTTTTGAAACAAGCTATTTATTGTTTTTGAGCATCACAGCCTTATATAGTGCAGATGAAAGAAAAAATTTTTAAAAAGATTTAAAAATTTTTTTAATTATCATAATTTTGACACTAATTTGAGAATGATATTAAAGAAGAAGACAATTTCGTGTGAATATACACTTCCTCTCCAAGAAAAAAATCTGCAAAAAAACATTTTCCATTGCCACTGACCAGAAGCTTATTATTGATGTTATTAAAAACACCAAAACAAGTTATTCAAAGATGGGGAGGAAATAACAAAATTCTCACTGAATGGAAGCACAAGAAAGCTTTGCCTGCTGGGAAAGAAGTGCTCCAGTCAGTGTGTGAACCACATGCACCTTATCTTTTCCTAATGCAACTTTTCAGCTCCAAGCAAGATGTTAAACTAGTCATCTAAACTAAAAGGTACAGTCTAGGTCAACAGTTCTGCTTGATGCTGTGGATCAGAAATTAGCTGTTCCTGCATCCATAGTGCAACCTGTGACACCATTCTAAGCTAAATGCTGCCTTAAACAAAGTTAAAATGAACTTCATTACTTCCTAGAATAATGTATATATTCCCCCAGAGATTTTTTCTTTTTTTTGTTTTGTTATCCTGTTCAAACAAAGAGAAAAATGGGGGGAATAAACCAAAAGATTTTTTGTAGTTGGAGGTTAACCAAAGTGCTGCAGTGGTTTAAATCAGGTGCAGCTTTTCTTAAGTGAGGGCGTGTTCATCAATGGAGCAGAAAAGTTCTCATCCACAGAAAAATGTGTTTCTATTTTTATGTTCAGCTGCTGGTGAACATGTACAATCTATGGTGGTTGATTGTACCTCTTCATTTCAAGTGGCACAAAACCAGTCTCTAATATGTGGCTAATTCAGTACATTGGGTACAAAACCATCCTCTAATATATATCTGATCCAATACAAAGGTTCTTGTATGGCATTCTTCATTTTATGTAGTCAAAGTCTATCTGCTATGGTGGGTGGGTGGTTAAGTGGGTGGATGATTATAAGTGGGTGGGTATGCTGGAGTTTCCTTTGTGGTGGACCTTCTTATTTTGATGTTCCGGATATTTTCTACTGTGGCCATTCCACAGTCTTATACACTTGGAATGAAAGCACTTTCAGACCCATACCTGTATTTTTCAATTCTTATGATGAAAATACATTCAATGCATATTTACAGTTCCTAAAATAGGAAAACATTCATTCACATCGTACTGTTCCTAGAATGAATAACACAATTGAATGAATATTTTTGCATAATCACCTTGTACCAAATGAGATATCAATGGTTTCCACATATAAAACATGCACACACATGCGCGTGCACACACACACACACACACACACACACACACACACACACACACACACACACACACACACACACACACACACACACACACTTAGAACTTAGAAGCTGCCCATGGTACAAAGTACCATGATGGCAGTGTCCTGGATGAATCCAGGACCAATGTCAATAAACTTAGCTTATGATGGCATCACACAGAAATGTTGGTGTCTGGTCAGATCTCCTTGTCTTCGAAATTTTCTTCCACAGGCACAACTTAGTGTTCTTAATTCAGATTGCTTGTTAGCTGAACAGGTGTTCCATCGCCTGGATGTTGAAATTTTCTCTACACCATCTAAACACAGATGAAACCACCCCTTCCTGTCCTGGCTCAACTCATACCATCTATCATACACACCAATTGCCTGCAAATCCACTTTCAGAACATCACTCCACCTCTTCTTTGCCCCGTGGCATGGTCTCTTCATGTTAAGCTCCCCAAACAACAATCTATTTGGAAGCCTTTCTTCATCCATGCGACCCACATGACCCAGCCATCTTAAACGCTGCTCCAGAATGATATCAGAGATGGAGTGCTGCAAGCCAAACCTATGTGATAGGCTTTGAGATGTTAACCTTTCATTCCATTGTTGGTACCTCGTCACACCCAGGATTGTCCGAATACAATGGTTATGAAAAGAATTCAAACGTCTTGTATGCACAGCCTTCATCGTCCAAGTTTCAGCTCCATACAGTAATACAGCTAGAACAACTGCCCTATACACTGCTCTCTTTGTGGCCAATGAGAGGTCTTTGTTCTTAAATACTGGCACCCTCAAACATCCAAATGCTCTAGCTGCTCTAGCGATTCTTCTAGTCACCTCACTAGTGATCTCCTCATCTCTTGAGATGTTAGCACCCAAGTATGTGAAGTCCTGGACTACATCCACAGAGCCACCCTCCACCTGCACTGATTTGACATCACTCTCATTCATTCCCTCACCAACAACCATCCCTTTTGTCTTCTCAGTACTCACAGTCAGCCCCTATTCACTTGCCACTTTCACAAACTCTTGCTGCTACTGACTCAAAACTATCCCGAGAGGTTGCATACAATGCCACATCATCAGCAAACTGGGACTCAGTTACTCTCATCTCACTCAATCTAGACTTAGCTGTGCGGTCCCCAACCAACTTCCTACCATGCTTATATAACACACTCACTCCTGCACCACTACTCCTATTGCGCCAATCAGCCACCATAGCACTAAAGTAGATATTAAATAATGTGGGTGCCAGAGTACATCCCTGCCGTAAGCCATTTTGGACCTCAACCCTATCAGTTACAGTCAAACCCACTCTAACCAGCATGCATCCCCTCATGGAAAGACTTCACAACATTCAACATTTTTTCTGGCACACCATACTTCTCTAGGACCTTCCATAGGGCTTGCCTGGGCACTGAATCATAAGCCTTCCTCAAGTCTACAAACAACACATACAATAATTCGCCATGTTCCCTCGCTTTCTCCACAAGCTGTCTAGCAACAAAAATCATGTCTGCACAACCATGTCCTTTCCTGAACCCACTCTGTGACTCTGGCAGAATTTTTTCAGCAATCGCTTGCAATCTTCCCTGTACAATTCTGCCTAGTACCTTCCCTACCACATCCAACAAACTTGTTCCACGCCAATGGTCACACTGCTTCAGGTCACCTTTCTTTGGGATTGGAACAACCACTGCATCCTGCCAGTCTCTCACCACTTTACCTTCTTCCCACACCTTCTGCATCACCTCCAGCATTCTAGCCCACAGATCTACACCACCATGGAGGATTAGTTCTGGAAGGACACCAGACTTTCCTCCTGCCTTTCTCATCTTCAATTTGGTTAGAGCCTGCATCAATTCCTCTTCAGTTGGTGGCATATCCAAATCCAAGTGTGGTGGGAGTAGTGGCAGAGTGTCAATCACTTCATCATTGAATGCACAACACACACTCAAGCATGCAAGCACGCACACGCACACTCCACCACCTCCATATAGTGTATTTCAACATGTCAACGAATGTTAATACTGCTCCTTATTTCTGTTTCAGATGATAACATCAACCAGAGCAAGCCTTCCCACCCTCTTGACCTTATTTATGACATGAACAGCTTCAACAAAGTCCTCTTGCAGAAAAAACTTTCTTCACTTGCAGAATTTGACGATTTTTTACAATATTCGTCCAGGAATGTTGTCCTTATTCACTACATTTCTCTCCGGGAGGTGCATGAACTGACTGTCATGAAAGGTGACATTGGCGAGAGAATTGCAGAGGGATTCAGAGAGGATAGCATTGTTGACTGTAGGGAGCACTTGAGTGGGTATCGCATAATGCTGGAAGAAGCCATTAACAGTGAGGTTTCTGAACAGTTGCACATTTCCATGGGCAAGTTCCACATCATCAAGTACTGGTGTGTCAATATGTCGGTTTTCAGCACACCAGAGGCAAGTGCAGAGAAGATGGAGTTTGCATCGGACGAAGATGCAACCATCATTGTGGTCAACTGGAGGGGCTTGGGAAACAAGCAGGTAATCAAGGGAAGTGTGAAGGGTACGCATAAGAACAACAGGGTAGCCATGCTGAAGATATGTGAGCCTCACACCTTTACTGACCCAAGTAAATTGATTGCATACAGCCCATTGATAGAACAGACTGCACAGAAGTTTGCAGCCACACTGAACCTCAAGGAGAGAGAGAAGTTGGCTGTGGTTCACTTACGCAGTGAGAAATTGGGTTTACGTGAGCCTAGAATGCCAGGGGTGACTACGGTTTGCTTTAGAAAGTTAATGAGGATGGCACATGACTTAGCAATGAGGCACCCCTCAACAAGATTTGTCTACATAACAGATTATGGACCTTATAGCAGTGACACATGCAGAAGATGTAGAGGTTCAAAGGATGTGAAGAAGTTCCTGCAGAGAAGGAACATCACTCCCTTGCACTTTGAGCCATCTCACTTCAACATCACCAATGACACTGGACTTGCTGCTGCTGTGGAATCTCAGTTTATATCCTCAGCCAATTTCTTGTTCCTCTGTGGGGGTGGGGGTTACCAGAACCAGATCGCAACTCGGTTTCTAATGCTGAAGCACCGTCAGTCCAAGTTGGCAAGGACAGAAGGCAATGGCAGGCAATTAGAGATCTTTAGAGTGTGCAGTGACGATGACGACATACAATCACTTTTCGGCAAGGTCAGCTGACTCCAATACGATGAACAGTTAATTATCACCTTTCATCTTCCGGACTTAAAATACATGAGATATGTTCAATTAATGACAAGGATTGTATATATATATATGTGCACACAAATATCTTGTCTTTTTTTTAATTTTTATTATGATTAAAGTGTGGAAAGTGTACATGGTTTCTGGTTTATTCGATTTGTTCGGCCCTTATGTCATTCTACATTCTCAGGTCGCGTGTGATCTGGTAGATCCTACAACAAAATACATTTGTCCAGTAAATTTAATAATTACTCCTCAATATAATAGAGAGAAGTGACACACTTAATGCATACCTGACTGGACTTCTTGAATTCAACCAGCTGTGCAAAAATGAATTCCAAGATACCTTTCCCCGTTTTCAGCTCTTGTGGCAGCTTGGAGGTCACTCCCAGCACTTTCCCACATTCTCGAACAAAATATTCAAGATCACTGTCAGAACCTGTGTATATAATCACATTTAATATACATGCATTTAGGATATACTTACACATGTAGTTGATACATGTAATTAATGTGGGTATACATTTAGATGCATGCACCATTGATTCTCTCATTGTGATAGAGATCTGTATGATAATGGTGAAAAACCTTTCAGAAGCTTAACAGCCAAACAAGTTGTATTATTATGTTGCATAATCCGGCTCAAGTTGGCAATTTTAGAGATTTGCAAAGGAAACTTCTCTTTTCAGCTTTGGCTTCCACCCCAAAAAATTTCTATAGCTGTATTGAGAAAATTTCCTGTTTCAAGCAAGTCTAACCTCAAAGTATATTTATTTGAATAGAAGGCATAATCAGATGTCACAAATAATCTCTGTTCTCAAAGGACTACATTTTAAACTTTTCAATAGAAGTGCCAAAAGGACACTTTTGCAACCTTTGGCTTCTGACCGAAAGATATTGTATAGCTATATTTAATATGTCCTACTACTAATGAAGAGTGATAATTCAATTTATACATAATCATAAAATCTCATGGATTTTAAGATTTTAACAAGAGAGAGGATGTTCACTAAAATAATGCCACCAAAACAGGGTTTGAATTCCATAATACTCTACATTTGTTTGTTATCTGTGCAAGCCGAACTCTTTCTGATGAGAAGTGCTCATCCAGATCAAACAACTCTAAGGAAGGTGGAGGCAGTTCACGGAAAACAGGTGGGAAGACCTAGAAACATGGAACAAAATAGATATAGCATTATGGAAAGGACACTTTTCTCAAATTGCATTTGGTATTTTATGCACATTATGTATGCTTACAGCTGGTTGTAGAGGGGGGAGGGGTGTCTCAAAGTTAGGCTGGATTAGCGTGAGTGGAATGTGTTTCAAACTCAACTGCTTGTAAGCCCTGGATAAAGGAAGAACATTGAATTAGAGAGTATGTTGAAACCTAAATAATATATATGCTGAACATAATCTTATGGAAAGAAAAAAGAACACTAAATTTCAGAAAATGCTGCAACCTAAATAATAGATGTGCTGAATATGATGACCTTATTGCATCTGGGAGAACACTTGTGTCCAGACTGTACAGAGAACTGTTGAAAAGAGCAGTGAAGTCTCTTGGCAGTTCCTCTCCCTCTTGCAAACACACCTTCAGACGCTCAGACCTCTTCTCTGTGTCGGGCAAATAATGGTAGTCGGAAATCTGCAAAAAAAAGTTTGTTGTTTTACAATCCCGAACACTTTGGGATCCTGGGTCTCGGCATTCAAATGCCTGTGACCAAAGTTAAAGACTGATTCTCACTCATACACAACACATACGTTGTACATAGTGTGCTATGTAGACACCATTAATAAAGAATATTTACACAACAAAAAATATACAACAAAAAACAACATGTCCAGTACATGTTGTTATTTGTATCTCCCTACTTGGTGACATACTCACTTCAGGGTCATCAGCATCAATAGGATTGAGAACAATGTCATCAGTGGTGAGCCATCGGAAGATGATGTCTTGCACCTTGGCATTCTCCTCCTTGTCTAGGTATTGGTCACTAAACATGTGGACTGAGCCCAGCACCACTAGTTTGCCCTTACCCACCTATATGGACAGAGAGAGTCAAAGGTCTAAATTGTCATTGTGG
The DNA here is from genome assembly GCA_963969325.1 of Lycopodina hypogea. Lineage (NCBI taxonomy): Eukaryota > Metazoa > Porifera > Demospongiae > Poecilosclerida > Cladorhizidae > Lycopodina > Lycopodina hypogea. Next base: position 5,948,871 of record OZ017781.1, read on the forward strand.
TATTAGATTCATTGATTATTAGGACATGGTTGGACTGTGAAGGGTCAGTTGATGCTGCTAGACTAGTTAGTGATCCATATATTGGAGGTGCTGAAAGTAGTTCAAGAACAGAGGTGGACCGGCCATCCATACATGTGAGCCAAAGGGCTCAATTATACATGGAGAAGAAGACTATTGCATGAGATTGACTGTCCTTTCCTTATAGGCTAGCACAACTGCTCAATGGCAACAAAAAAAACAAAAAACAAAAAAAAAACCCAATAAAAACAACAAACTACAACAACAAAAAGCAACAACAATACAGTGTATATGTGTGAAAAAGTTCACTAATATTATTATTTTTGTATTTATAATTGCGGTGCTATAAGGTAGTCAGTGCAAACATTTAAATTTTTGCTTGGCAGACTACACTGATTGTTGATTATCATCATATTGTGGTACATAATATATATATATATATATACATACAAAAAACAACCATTAAAAATAGTGATCTGGGTCCAAAGCCAAGTTATAACTAGAAATTGACACCCAATTAACCGGCACTAGTGAATGTGTAAAAGAGGTGACAATAATTGAGTCAGTCAGTCTGTCTACCAGTAACATACCACTGTAATGTATTAATGCGGATACTTGGACAAGGCTGGAGTGCTCTGGCTATTCTCATCTCACAAGTTTTAAAAATACAATTATTGCAAATTATTTGCAGTTCTAGTTCATAGGGAGTTCTCTGTTTCTATGTTTTATCAGAATCATCTGCCCCTGGATCTCTGTACATTTCTATGGTTACCGATTAAGAAGCCCATTCTCTCCACCTCTGTCCATGCAGTACCTCTAGTGGAGGCAAGAATACTTTCCTTTGCTTGACACATGTACATGACAAGATATTTCAGTGGGCTCTGAAAAAGTGTTCATTCTTTTGAACATACTAGCTTGAGGTCTGAACATTATAACTGAAACAGACTTGAAAGGTATTTCTTTGCTAAATAAAAAGTATAATTGTGTGTGAGTGTGCGTGTGTGCATACGTGTGACTATTTGATTGCCTTGTGATGACAGGCTCTAAGCACAGAAACATTTAGGCACAGATTCCGTTGAGAGATTTTTAATAACAACCAAGAATGTATCAGAATTGATTCAGTAGAGCAAGCCACAAGTCAATAATTTCCCATCTCTTTTTACCTGTGAACATGTTTTTGTGGAGTCTAAATGTTACTTTCTTGTTGATCTTGTTGTTCTTCTTGCTAGGAAACTTCCTCCAACAACCATTGCTAAGGTCTCTGGTTCAATTCATGGGCATGGTTGGGTTCCCCCCTCCCCCCCCCCCCCCCCCCCATTTTCTTTTTCCATTTTTTATACCCACGATTAAGTCATTAAGTTAAAACATTAAATCATAAGTGAGCAGGTTTTTGTATGGAAATTTCTGATCTTGTTTACTCCTTTTCCTTTTTACTTTTTTTTTTTTTTTTTACAATAATTTGGTTATGATTTCATTTACATACCTTGCATACCCACAATGTTTTGAAAACATCAATTTGCACTAATTTTTACCATATAAAAATGTTAGTGCTTCATGAGCCTGTGGCTTCAAGGCACTTTATTCTTGGCTTGTTTTAGTCAATAAGCTCCTTCTAACCAATTGTAATTAGTAGACATTGTCAACATTTAATTGGCTTGCCCACTGGATACATGTGTGTTTCAAAGGTTACTGTTCAGATGAGACGTACCTTGCTATGATGGAAGGCACAGATCGGTCTATTGACTGGGTATGAAGTGCTGCCTGAAGACAAGGTGACCACTGATGGCTTCTGCACTGTCAGGGTGGCTCCATAGGGGTACACAAATGAGAGTGAACTGCAATGCACATGTACATGTAGTAATAACCAATTAGTCTTGTGAGTGAGCCTGCTTTGCACCAAGCACATCAGACTGGGGCGACCAGCAACCTGATTTGAATTGTGCACTGTGCTTGTGTGTGAGTGGGGCTTAAACTAGAACTTACTTGGTAGAGGTGTTGTCAAGTTCTTCAGGAATGCTTTTACTCGCAGCTCTGTCGATTTCTCTGAAGTGTTCAGCAGTAACAACAACAACATTTGTGAATCCTACAAATTGCTATTGTTTATGTATAATGTCAGCATATATGTATATGAGCACCTGTTGACTATGCCATTGGAGATCAGCGCCTCTTTGGGATGGAGATACTTGAAGTAGACCATACGAGTGACTGCGTCTGCCACAGAATGAACATAAAGAGACAACAAAGAAGTAATGTACATATATTATGTCATTGACTTCATTTTGTACGTCATCATCCCAAATGATGGAACATAGCAACACAAGATTTTGATGGGTAAGGTGCAATAGAGAGAAGTTGTGTTTCATATCAGCTGGGACATTGGAAACTAAAGCTGCCCAGATATTTGCTTACTCCTGCACAAGCCCAAGCTAGGATCACTGGCATGGTTGGGCAACTGAATGGCCAAAGATAGCTCCCTCACCACCATCACCAACATGGAGTCATATAATACTTGGCTATAATTGTAAGTTGTTCTGCATAGTCATCAAAGTATATCATAGCTCACACAGTCATTGAACTTTTACATGAAGCTTTTCTAAAATAAAAAAAAAAAAACAACATGCGCGCAATTGCAAGTTGCTAAGGACAACTAGACTCTACAGCCTATATTTTATGAGGAAAGGGACTTGCAGGAAGATAGTGGTACATTGACACGATGATGTAGCTACTGTGCATGCCAGCAGCACTTTTTATGGTGTAATGTGAAGAAGAAAAAAAAAAACAACACATTCCATGCAGATAGACCAAAACCTTCTACCTGGGGCCTGGCTTGCGAGACTACATACTTAATCAACACCACTTATTCTTTTCCTTTTAGTAGCACTTAGACTGTAGGCCTTAAGTAGACAAACCAAATTCACTGATGTCTGTTAAATACCAACTGGGAACATGATAGCTAGTGCATTAAAATTAAAGATAAACATGGTTAAGTGGAAGATAAATTATATCTGTGAATTCCAGAACTTAGGCAGCTATCTCATAACTCATTTAACCAAAACCCTTGCTCAGCTTGTGTTCTGTTATTTAATAATTATTCCATAAATTTTTATTCATATTATGGGAGGAAAATGTAACAAAGAAATAATCTCTAATATACCTGGGACCAAAAAACAGGTCTAAGTACTATGAGGCTAACACTGGATGTTTGTATGCACTTGGTATCAGGTGGTACAAAAGGAATAACTGCAGACTCATGCTCACTAGTGATAATAGCATAAAAGGCATGGTCTGCACTTCAGTTATCAAGAACAACTTTTATAGGAGTCAGTAAAAAATCAGCTAAATCTAATCACAGAAATGCAAACGAAAGAAGGAAGACGATATGCATTGCTGGTTTAAATGGTGAAAGGTTTCGCCACTGATATGTGCCACAGTGGCTGCTGAAAGACCTTGTCCTTTCAAATGTTTGCTTGGTATTCAAAGTCTCTAAATAAATTTGCAGGCATATGCCATCCAAAGATATCTTAGTTACATGACATCTGCCTTCACTACATAAATTACTGTGAGAGGAGGGGGGGGGGGGGGGGGGGAAGCATTTCCAAGTTACTAGAGAACTATGTTTTCAAGTGTATATTTAGGGGAGGTGAGCAAGTTCAGTCACATGTGCAGCCAGGCCAGGTATTAGGTTTCGCATATATGACTTTAGCTCATAATTTAAAACAAACAAACAAAAACATCAGGAGTGAGTGAATCATCTGGACTTGCCAACCTGTACGAGCTGTTCGGTCTGACCTCTTAATGATCATGAGAATTTACAGAAGCAATTTGGCTAAACAAACCACAATACCCCAAACTCACCCCAAGGCCTCGGGTTCAGTACCTGCACCTTGATATCCCCCCAAGACTCATTATCTTTAACATAGAGATGCTCCAATGTTGTGTAACAGTAAAATATGCACATGTGCATAACAAAAAACTTGTGCATATTTTGGATTAGACGGCTCCACACATATACTTCAGTCACACAAAATCTTGATTCAAGGTTGAAAAAAAGGGACTTCTAAGCATTTGAGCCCTAGAGGTGCTGTGGTTCACCAGCAGGTGACCTTACCAAGACTTAAACACTCACCACTTGCACCCATTACCTTGATGAAATGCAAAATTAATTCCGGAGATCAATTTATTTTCTCTCATTGCAGAGTATGTGAGATCTCTACCTAGTCCTCACTTTCCCTCACCACTCCATGTTTACATATCATCTTATCCTCCAATGTTCTTCACCACTTCCCATGCAATGCTGCAGCTGTGACTGATCATTTCTCACATAACAAAACTTAATACACACACACACACACACACAAAAAATAACATTTTTGTTAGAAGTTATACGAAAATAAGCTCCTCTGGAAATGCCAATGTAAGTATCATGGAGTATGTCATGCCTCTAGATGAAACACCAGCTGTTTCTTATTGTAGAATATGGTCAATATCTTCTACATTTTAGGTCTTCTCAATAAAACTTAGAAACCAGAATCAAAAAATAGTTGCAGCCAGATATGAATTAGTTGCAGTTTTATTACTGGAAGCCAAAGAAGCTACACCATGAGAAGTCATTATGTGGTGGGTTTAGGAACCCAACACACATACCACCAACTCCATGTTTCTTGATGTATTACATAAGGTGTCAAATAGATTCATCAGAGAGGCAGGACTTGACAAGAGACCACTGGTACATAGAAAATAAAACAAAACAAGCTAATCACCAAAATTGTCGTTATGGTGGTTATATTTTGAGTTAGCATCAGCCATACTTTCCCTCCCTTACCTCTGTGTCACATATGACCCTTTTGTTTGCTTCTTTATAGGTAAGTAAGGTACAGTTTCTAGTCCCCCTCAATTACCAAAGTCCACTTGTGTTCACTTTGCCGGGGAAGGTAAGAGACTGGAATGCAGGTTGACCAGTACCAGCCTAAAGTTATCACAGTTTATTTAAAAATTGGGGGTAGGGAAGGGGGGAAGGGGGGTTTAAATGTATTTGAAGCTTTTCCCACCAATATACCAAGCCAAATTGCTGCAAAACAAAGCATTACAAAAATATTTCAAGTTCTTTCCAATTCTTTTAATGCTTGAGGAATATTTGTGCAACACTTGTGTATGTTGTTGTTCTTTTTGTTATTGATGTAGTCATGTTCAATTAACACAATGTAGCTATCAAATATAGTAAAGAAATAGAAGTGCAGTTCATCCATTCACTAACTATCCTTAAAACTGCACACTAATATCCCGAGCTTCCTCTAAAAATAATTTATACCTTAAGAAATTGGGTTAAGGAAAAACTTTATCGCTGAAAGAAGCTCAGAGGAGTCTTCTACAGCAGAAAAAAAGGGAGAAAAAGTAGGACTCAACTAAGACCTTGGAGGGCATGCTCCTTCTGAAATGTAAATGTGTATGTGATAAAAAGAAGGAAAAAAGTGAGCTATGGATAGGATTAGCAATATTCATTGGTGTAACCCAACTCGGTCATGCCAAATAAATGTAACCATGGTACTAGGGATCAACTGATTCTAATAGACCAGATAGAAATAAATGCATGTAAGAAAAATCCAATACACCAAATGCACAACAATGCCATCATTGCCATAGGAGTGAGATTTTGGTTCTATGCTTTGCAGATAGCCAGTTCTATGTGGCTATCGCTCAGACCGGCAGTGTTGTAAGCTCAGCATAATGGCACCGAACAACCAGACAAGGAACACAGTTTATCTATAAGACCTACAGTAATCAGAAGCCAGCAATCAGAATCCAGCAATCACTGCAATTATGAAATGTGACACCATGCTGAGTCAAATGTGATTGGACTTGGATAAAATGTGATAGTAGTGTTGCAAAATACGTCACTTTTCTCCCATTCATCTCAAACTCTGAATTGACATAACCAGGCAATGCCGGGTCCTCAGCCAGATGAGCAAGGTGTCATAATAAGATGTTGCATGTCACAGCCTCCTGCACTTGCAGTGTGGACAAGATCATCTTCCTGGCACCAACCAACCTTAGGAATGTTATCTTCTCTGAGGTTCTTAGAAACAGTTCCACTGGTTAATAAAAGAATATAATATAATATAAATATAATAGGACTTTATTTTCATTTTATTTATTAATCTTTTTATATATTATTAAATTATACTATGATGTGTGTTTGGTGAGTTAAATTGCTTAAGTTTTGCTACCATGTATTAATTTGGTCTGGTCCATTAAAATTCCTGCTGCATACTTGATTATTATATCCTCGGAGCAAAATGGACTGAGAAATTATAAGCCATGCATAACACGGTGAAGTTGGTAAAGGGTCTGATGATGCCTTACCAATAAAAATGGCCAAGCTACATCACCATTAATACATGGTATTCACAATACATGAAACTCTACATCAGAACTAATGAACAAAGGAAATCTAAACAAGTGTTCCATGGCATCAGCTACTTTTGGGGGTGGGGGTTAGGTGGGGGAGAAAGAAAGGGAGTGGATGGGATAGGGGAGATGCACAGCTACTCAGCGAGATGGGGAAGTGAACACAACACTAGTGACTATCTGGTATATATCTAGGTCACAGTAAGCCTGCATGTCTCACCATCCAGCCTTGAAGGAGGCAATTGTGGCACCTTTCTTTGGCAGCATGATCCACAGCCTAGCCACAAAAATGGAGTCCCTCACAGCTCCTCCTTCCTAAGCCAGACAACAGCCAATGGAGGGAGGGGGGGGGGGGGGATTGTAATCTAGGCCATAAGGCACACCACAGCTACACCAGCAGTCTGCACATGCAGCGTAATTGCCACCTAGGATGAGTGTCTATCAGGACCATTTGTGCAGATTTTCAGGACATAGGTCTAACCCTTAGGACAGCACACATTAGACAACAATAAAATAAATTATTTCAATGCTGTGTCAACGTAGCTAACAGTTCTGAACAATTTAGTCACATTAAATATTCATCATAATGACTATTAGTCAGGTTTTTCTTCCTCAGTAGCTTAATTTACTTTTATACTCGTCATTGAAGACTGCTATTTGCAAGAGCTCTGGTGGTATAAGATACTCATTACAAAAACATTGATTATTTATGTCGATCATGCATGATAGCAAAAGTTGCAACAGTAATTAGAAATAGTTTTCATATTTTCTCCTCCAAACTTGCAAACCACACTGACCAGTCTCTCCAGTCCAGCATTTGAGTGTGGCAGAAGCAGTATAGTTCTAGCCTAAGTGGTGAAGTTACTAAATAGGAGAAAAGTATAAAAAAAATAATTTAAATTTCTTCCATCACTATCACATTAATTTAAGTGTATAATTCACAGTATAATGAAAAATATCAGTATACCACTTGTGGCTTTTAAAAATCAGGACATCAAGACAAACCCCTAAAAATCAGTACTATCTTGACAAAACCAGGATACTTGATGCCTATTTATGGTGCAGTGCAGCAGTTGCACATGAGACCCCCTAGGCCATCTTTACTCCTGTTTCCTAAACCAATCTTGGTCAATAATAAGGACAATCAGTTTCCTCATACATCTGCATGGGTCTTACTATTCACACATTGGGTAGCCAGAATCCAGCAACATTTTTTTTTCTCGGCCCGCAGCGTACAGCTATCACAGGGTGGCAAACTCCTGTGGGTTGCCTGAGTCAGCACACTTCCACCACACCCACCAGTGGGGGGGGGGGGCGGCGATTAACGGGAGCTCCTCCGCCAGCTAACCTGGTGGCCCACCCTCAACTAGTGAGGGGAGCACATTTCCTGAGATGGAATGCTGGGAACCCAGTGCCATTTCCCTAGAGACGCCGATGGAAGGCCATCTAGGTGACACAGGTGTAGATGGAAGGCAGCTGACTGCGGGAAGGGGGGAGCAAAGAATTTGTACCCGAAGGCAGCCCTCCACCTGCACCAAAAGGTGCCCAGCTCAATGCATTGGAGGGTTGGTCATGCTGGAAAACCAACACTGTCACTGAGGACTGCCAGTGGTCCACAGAGTTATGCATTAAGGGACAAGGATGACCATTTCCCTGAGCAGAGCCACCTGCCGCATACCTGCAACAGCACCCTCCCTCCCAGCTGTTCTCCCTTTCTCCTTTCAGTCTCCAGCTTGCTTCACCACAGATAGAGCTAGCTCACAGCAATCAACAATCATTTGATAATCAATGAATGGTAACAACAATCATATCTGCCTACACTAAGCCTTTTTTTCCCCTATCACTTAGTATGCACACTCTGATTTTTAAATGGAAGGCAAACAGAGATGGCCAGACAGACAGATACACATGGCAGGCACTGGAGTGGGATATTTTTAGTATTAACTAAAAATGAAGGCTTCTTTTGTTCTCTGTGATATTTAAATAACTAATGGATGTGTCCTTTTGTTGTTGTTTTTTTTTTGTTGTTATGATCTTTACTAACTTTAGATTAACAAAGAGAAAATGACAAACTTTACCTGCTTCCCTTGAAAATGTAACTGTTCTATACTGCATATCTTCTTTATAGAAATACGGTGCCACAGTCTTATAGAGCATAACATTGTTTATGTTAATTTTTATTAATATAATGAGGTAAGAACTATATTTCAGTCCTGACAATTTTCTAGTATGTTGTCCTTACCATTATTCACCATGATTCCAAACTCTTCGAGGAGAAAGTTGATGTTTGTGTTTTGCTTGACTTCCCCACCTTCTGTCATCAACACCAGCACACATCCACCTCCTTCCAGATAACTTCGCAAAGCCACAAACTATCACAGCATAATTGAAGTACAAGATACAAAACGATAATTTTCTCTTTTTAAAATAGCAATACCTCAATTTTATTAAATGCTTACAAATTTAATGCTATATTGAAAAGCAATAAAAGTTGGTAGATAAAGTTAATTGATATAAATTGATTCTTTTCTATTATAAGGCCACACAGCCATGCAAAATATTTTAGTTTCTCAGGCACGCCTGCATCAATTTTTGGTATCTGCATTAAAAAAAAAAGTTTATCCCATGACCCTGCTAAGTGCAGCTATCTATCAATAACAATTTTAATCTTTTTTTTATTTAAAAATATCAAAAAATTGAAAACACTATCAGATCACATCCCAAAAAGAAGAGTTTTAAAAAAAAAAAGTTGCACCACCACACCAATATTTTGAAAAATATGCCTGAGAAAGTTAAATTTAAGATATATTTTTGCCTGAACTAATATTAGATTTTCTAAGATTTAATTATCGATAATATTTCCTCAGTCGAAGTTAAAAACAAACCAATAAAAATTTATTTTGGACCACGTAAAAATATTTGAAAAAATGGATTAAATTCAATAGCGACTTACTTCATTGGTTGAAAACTTCTCTCTTGGACCACCAAAGATAATTAGTTTAGCCAACTTTAATTTTTCCAGAGTAAGTTCATCCTTCTGTAGGGACACTGTCCAGTGGAGCTTGAGATAGGAGTGCAAAGTCTTGAACCCAGATGTAGGAAGAAACATTTCCTTCTTGGAAGCATTAAAGAGGATTTTGTTGGAAACACCACCAATCAAATCAGCTTCTTCTTCAGTTTTGTTCTAGTGGTAGTGGATGGGGAAGGTATATATGAACAAACTAGATCTGTCCATTGGTGACACCTTTCTAATGTTTATCTTACCGTTGCCATGGGTAACGCTTTCTTTTCCCGGCATAGCCCTGAATAAAAAGTGAGTAATGGTAGAGGTTAACACTTACCTGTATGGGAATCAGTAAAGTTACTAGCCCAGTTAACGCTGGTACAAGGTGAGAGTTACCTGCAGAACCGTTACAGAAAAATATTAGCACTTGACATACAGCGCTTGGGTATTTTGTGAGCTACGCCCACTAAAATTGAATGCAGGGGAAGAAGATAGGTGGGTGGAGTCTGGCGTAGCCCTACCCAAGCGAGATCATCAGGATGTGGTCTGTCCAAAAAAAAGAGTCTCACACACCAATCAATTTTACTTAAATTTTCTATTTGTGTAAATCACTCAACTTGACCAGTTAGACCATTACAAATGAATTTGCTTGTTGTTTTTTTAATTTTTTTATGCCCTCTCTGCATTTAAAAATAGATTAGGAGGAAGGAAATTACTACCAAAAAACAAACAAACAAACAACAAAACAACAAAACAGGAAGTCACAAGAATTAAATGCATGTGAATGCTCTTCCTTCTCACCTTAACAAATATTAATCTCCTATATATATATATAAAAGGAGATGTCTGTCTGTCTGTCTGTCTGTCTGTCTGTCTGTCTGTCTGTCTGTCTGTCTGTCTGTCTGTCTGTCTGTCTGTCTGTCTGTCTGTCTGTCTGTCTGTCTGTCTGTCTGTCTGTCCTTCCAGTCTGTCTGTCTTTGTACAATCATTCTGGCCAAATCTCTGGGTAGATTTCTCTGAAATTTGGCATGATCATAGGTTTTGACCCAACATAAAACATGGGCTAAAAATCTGGAAAATGGTCCTCATGGTAACAAAATAGCCAAAAATGGTACTTTGGCCAGACAAACCCTTGGAGTTTCTCCCTAAAACTTGATATTCATACACAACCTGACTCTGGGAGTATCATGGATTTAGTCCCACCGGCACCTCTTTTTCTCATTATATAAGGCTAAAAATATAAACTTCAGGAAGAAAACCCTTCGACCTTGGGAGTTTGACCTACGATCCATATATATTTGGAATCAGATATTCTGGAGAATGTTTTAAGTACATGTATATGGCCGCATCCCTTTCTGCGTTCATGTCAGGCCAAAAAAGGCCAAAAAGGTACTTTGGCCAGACAATCCTTGGAGTGACAACATGGGTGGGGTCCTACTTGGCCACATCTCTTTCCATTGGTGTGTAAAGCTAAATAGTGCCAAAAATAGAACTTTATGAATAACGCCTGGACCTAAGGAGTTAGACCCATAAATCCATCAGATATATATTTTGGTTTGTAGTTATGTATTTATGTTTGTATGTATGTGTGCCTAGGCATGATGATGAAATCCTTGGACCAAAAAGGCCAAAATTTGGCATATGGTCTCCAAGAATCCAGGTGACTCAGGAACCCCCCTAACTACAGCCCTAGCTTCTAGTGTTGCATAAAGCAATGTATGTTACTTCAGGTGACACTAAATATTAGAGATACATTCATAAGATTTACTTTAGAAATGTCCCACTAACCCCCAACCCCTATAGAAAACACTAGCAGCATATACCTGCGTTGCCCAGCCAATGTCAACATGAAATATTAGAGAGGCCACTCAAATTTAGGCCTGGTTGGTCTTTTAATCACCTTTTGGCAGCCAAAACAACTTCCTGTGGGTCTGGCTAATATCAAACCACACACATTACACTCTCACGTGTAGTTAATAATGTTTACCTGGTTACTTGGAATCCATATGTCCAATTTCAGCCTGATTAGTCCATAAATGAGTTTTTGGCAGGCACAATGATGTCCTATGGGTGTGGCAAGGATCAAACCACACCCATTGACACACACATGATTAGAAATGCTCACCCAGTTGCTTGGAAGTCTCATTCCAAATTTTAGTCTGGTTGGTCGTTTAATTAGCTTTTAATAGCCAAAACAACTTCCAGTGGGTGTGGCTAAGGCCAATATTTGGTTAATAATGCTTTTCCTAGTATTTGGAGAACACATGCCAAATTTTTGCTTGATTGGTCCCTGATTAACTTTTCTCAGCCAAAATAACTTCCTGTGGCTCACCATGCCCACATGTGTTTAATAACGCTTACCCTGGTTCTTGGAGAGTATATGCCAAATTTCGGCCTTTTAGTCCAAGTGTTGAGCTGTGATTCCTAGAAACACATACTTACGAACCAATATATATATATTAAAGTGTGTTAGTAGATCTAACTCCTTTGGTCCAAGAGTTATTCAGTAGTTTTTTTTGTGGCACTTTTTCACTACACACACCAATGGGAAGAGATGTAGCCAGGAGGGATTCCGTCCATGTTACTCCCAAAATCAAGTTGTGTATACATTCCATGCATAAAGTCTGTCACTCCAAGAGTTTGTCTGGACCAAGTACCATTTTTGGCCTTTTTTGGGCCTATTATGGAAATAGAAATGGATGTGGTCATATACATGTACTTAAACATTCCCCAGATTATACTGATTCCAAATATATATGGGTTCATGGGTCTAACTACCTAGGTTCAAGTGTTTTTAACGAATTGTATAGGAGAGACAGACAGACATCTCCCCTTATATGTGTAGGAGATTAAGTAAACTGAACAAGTTTGTAATTACAACCAAAAACCAAACTGACTGAAAAACTCGCCAGTAAGGCAACATATCCCAAAAATGATACTTCAGACAAACACTTGGACATAGGGAGTTAGACCCATTGATCCATATACATTTGGAATCAGTGTCACCAGAGGAACAATTTTTGTACACCCCTTCCTGTGTTCATGTCAGGCCAAAAAAAAGCCAAAAAATGGAATTAGGCCAGACAAACCCTTGAAGCTAGAGTCCTAAAACTGCATCTATACACAGCTTGACTCTGGGAGTAACATGGGCTTGGTGCCATCTGGCCACACCTCTTGGTGTGTAAAAATGTCAAAAGTGGTACTTTAGAAATACACATGGCCTTGGGGAACTAAACTAGGCACACACATGGCATGACTCTGGGAGTGACACAGGCTGGGTTCCACCTGCCACATCTTTTCATTTTGGTATGTCAGCCTAAAAATAGGTTGTGTGTAATGTTCATTGGTATCCACTTACTGTCTAATCACCATGTCAAATAAAACCTGCTCTTCAGAACGGACACATCCTTCATCAAGGATTGATTTTAGCCCCAAAACTTCAGAGTCATCAACCCACATATCTTCCTGTCTCAGAGAACCACTTAGACAGGAGTCCTAAACTTGGCATGCACACACACACCATAAGTCTGCGAGTGACATAGGCTAGGTTCCACCTGGCCACATCTTTTTCTCTAGGTGAATTAGGATAAAAATAGTCGGTAGGTATGTATGCATGTTAGTGTATATCTACTTTATTACCAAACAACCATATTAAATGGAACTCATTTGGCAGGGTAGACACATCTTTCACCAAGTATATTTTTTAGCTAAAACTCATTTAAAAATTTTGTATCCCAGGATGCAACCCCCCAGCAGAACGAGATTCTATGCATGAGTACTTACACTAGTATATATGCAAAAATAAGTTTTAAAAATTGTGTTTAAACTTGGCAGCCAAATGGCCCAATGGTTAAAGCAAGAACTGGACCTTTTTCTTTTTTTTTTCCTTTTTCCCCTTCCTTTTTTTAAATGTTTTCCCCTCCTTTTTTAAAATTTTTTCCCCTTCCTTTTTTTCTTCTTTCCTTTAATAATTTCTTCTTTCCTTTAATAATTTCTTCTTTCAGCCTTTCCCCCCCTTTTTTCTTTCTTCTTCACTCCTACCTTTCCCCCCCTTTTTTCTTTCTTCTTCACTCCTACCTTTTTCCTTTGTTTTATTCTTCTTTTCCCTCTTTTTCATTCCTTTCTATTCTTTTCTTTCCTTCTTTTTCTTTCCACCCTCTTTTTCTTTCCTTCCTCTTTTTCTTTCCTCCTTTTTTTCTTTGCCTCCCACCTGTTCCCCTTACTTCTTTCCCTCTTTTCTTTTCCTATTTTTTGTCTTTCCTTCCCTTTTTTTTCCTTTCTTCTTTTCTTTTTCCCCCCCCTTCACTCTTTAAAAAAAAAATTCTTTCTTTTCTTTCCTCCCTTTTTCCTTCCCTCTTCCTCTCTTTCTTCCTTACTTTTCTACTTTTCTACTTTTCTACTTTTCTACTTTTCTACTTTTCTACTTTTCTACTTTTCTACTTTTCTACTTTTCTACTTTTCTACTTTTCTACTTTTCTACTTTTCTTCTTATTAGCATTGTATTATAGTTTATATTTGTGTCAAATTGATGATCATATCATTATTAGGATTTGAACTAGAAAGAAAATGGTAAAAGAAAGCTGGTGTGAAGAGCAGTAAAGAAGATGGGGGGGAAAAAAAATGAAGAGAGAGACCAGGTTTCTTCTGGAAAGAAACTGGGAAAGAAAAATAAATCGTTGTGAAGAACATAGCAGCAAGCAAGGAAGGAAATAAAGGAGTTTGGGGAAAAAAAAAAAAAAAATTCAGGTTTCTTCGGGGTTCGAACCCGAGACCTTCTGCGTGTAAAGCAGACGTGATAACCACTACACCAAGAAACCGTCAGTCCCCGAACCAGCCTCTTGTGAAATTTTTATACCTGATTTCCTGCTTTCAAACTTTCTGTTAAAAAAACAACACACAACTAATGTACTTGGCGACCTCTGGACTTGAACTAGGATCCTACAATTTACACCAAGAGCGGAGAAAGGCTGTGGCTGGCTGGATGGTTTTGAGAGCGGAGGAAGCTTCTGGACTTAGGGGCGAAGCACTAAGCTAAACATTTCTGGACTTCAGTACTCTAAGGGTGCCGTCTTGGTACTGCAGTCTTATTGCCGAGGTGTGTATCTCCGTTAGATATAGCCAGCACAACGGTAAGTTCCTTCCGTTAGTTTATCTTGGCATATAACGTATATTGTATGTGTGTAACTTTAGAAGTTATGGCGAAGGATCTTGATACCAGGATGAAGGAGTTGGAGGACCAGATTAAAGATCCACAATCCAGATTACATGTGGAAGGTCTACTGGTAAGTTCTTTCATGGACCCAGCCACTGCTATGTGCCTTGAAAAGCATTTCAGTGTGTGTAAGGTTACCCTTATGCTCAGAAGCTGGATGATGAACTTCTCAATGGTTGGAAAACACATTAATTTGGGGGTTGCTTGGTTGGATCTGTCTAAGAAAATGATACAGCTAGTTACAAGCTCCAAAGCATTTGAGGTATTGTTGGTTTATGAAGGCTAGCTGGAGCTACAGATTACATATGTTCTTGCCTTGAAACAATGTTAAAAGTGGTGTGGTGCCATATGTCGGGTGTAATGATACTTAGGTGTTTTCCTGTTAGAGCTACAGCTGCTCTGATCCAGTGTATGTCCTGCTCTTTGCTGTATAGAGCAGGCTAATTGTGTCAGGCAATATAGGTCTTGTGAACCAAAGCGAGGGTGTAGGAATTACGGGTATGTGCCGTCATTCTCCAATTGTCCCTCCTCCATTAGTGTTGTGTGTGTGTTTGTCGAGCAGAGCGTACAGTGGACATAAGTTAGCCACTCCTTGTTATACGCTCCTGTTGTTCCATGGTGCACTCTTTGTGGGTCATTAATGTGTTTCATTGCTGTTAGAAGGTGCTGGAGATGCTCACAGGGAAATACCTTGTGAGCGATTAGTCTATAAACAGGTGGGTCGTGGCTTCTTTGTTGCACGAAGAAGCATGCTTGCTCAGACACAGGGACAAATGGAAGAGCCACGTATTCCTGCTGGTATTCTCATTAGTCAGGTAAAGTTGTGGGCCCCCACCCCACATCATGCTTATTGCCATGGTTACGAAATAATCATTTGAGGAGTAAAAAACTGCTTGATACCCTACTTGTAAAAAAAATTATACTTTTTATGGAAGTTGTCCTTGAAATTTTAGACATTTTTGATCAATGGAGAATGCAAAAGTCTTGCCAGGTTGGTTCAAATATTTATCAAGACTGTAATTAAAATGTTTGTCATCTTCTCCATAAGCAATGACTAGCACCATGGCTGTTAGTTGCTGCTCGCAAGCTGAAGGGTGCTGTTAGCAACTGTGGATGTACATGTAATGTACTCGTGTGTACGTTGCTAAGTGCAAGTGTTGTCAACCATGGATGTTGTGAGGAGCTGTGGGCCATGGATGTTGGGAAGAATTGTCAAAAACTGTCCTCCATTGATGGATGGCCAATGTCGTACCATATTGAATGAATGTGTAGCGTGTAATACTTTCGTGTGGTCTATCACTGGACCAGATTCATGGGTCTGTACATACTCCTTATTCTTCACCACCCAATCCACATCCCTTGATACCTCCCCCCCCCCCCCCAGTCTTCCTTCATATCTTCATATATTCTTTCTTGCAGTGTCTATCCCAGTCTATCTTCCCCCACCCCTCTCTCTTATTAAATATATATTTTATATATATATTTTATTTGCTCCACTTCCTTGTCCACTATCACGTGCTCCCTGTGCAGGATGCTGTGGCTGCCGTCTACCACGACTGCGACTATCCCTCGGTCCTAAGGAACAAGAACTTTGAAAACTTCAAGAGACGATGTGAGAGCACGTAATGATATATGTATACACGCATTACTTGCCAGAGAGTGGGTGTGAGGCTATTGCTCGTTGGCCTGTACAATGGTCTTCTGCATTGGTCTGTCCAATCACTGCCAAGGTGGACTGCAGTGGATGGTGAATACAAGACGTCTTATATCTCTTTCCAATGCACATAAGTGACACTAGCTTTGTATCCCCTCCTCCCCCCTTCCCCAGGCCAGGCTCCACCAGTTATGTTTATTGCACACTTTCACTACTTCTGTTTCCTTCCTGTCTCATACATGTCCAGTGTTGTGTTGTCTTCAATGCACTGTGTCCATGGGTGACCAATTGCTAAGGGCATCAAGGATCACCTGTGAATGTCCACATAGAACCTATGTTGACCTGGGAGAATATGTTAGCATAGTCTCAAGGTTGGAGCGGTCACTTCAAATGTTGACATCCATAGATGATATTATTTTTATAATGACAATATTTGAAACCTTCCCTCCCCCTCCTCCCATCACTGCATTCTCTCTCTCACTTCTTCTTCTCCTTCCTTCCTCCCTCTCACATTCTCCTCTCCTACACTCTTCTTCAAAGTTTGCATCTTTCCATTCCTGTCACATATCACACACTGTCCTCTTCTTCCATCTCATCCCCACTCACATCCCTCCTTTACCTCCCACTCTCCTCAATGCACATCACTAGCCCTCCTCACTTCACCCATCCCCTCCCTCTCTGCCCTCACCATCTTCACTCCCTCACCATCTTCACTCCCTCACCATCTTCACTCCCTCACCATCTTCACTCCCTCACCATTTTCACTCCCTCCCTTCACTACCCACTCATCCTTGTACTAGGGCCTCTCTCCTCCATTAGGACTGATCCTCCATGGATCCAATAGCCTCTTTTAAAGGACTGGTGGAGTTTGTGGAATTTTGGCTTTGAAACATAAATTGACATAGATTATTTTTTGAAAAGTTGATTACATGTCTCTGCTGCAGTGGTATCCTGTTTTCTGTTCTGCATACATGCCTAGTTGTGTACTTGTACATGTACATGAATGGCATGTATTGAACTGGAGACAGTTACCACCACGACAGAACACTGAGCACGCTCATACATATGGTGTTGCATGTTTGTCAGGCTTCCAATTTCTGTCATTGTCAGACTTGTTAAGTGGATGCCTCAAATTGCTCAGCAATCTTTTCTACTCAGCAGTTTAGATGCTCAGTGATTGACAGACATCAGCAATCAGCTGGAGGTGGTGCTGTATTATTGCTACCATGATCTGTGATGAGCATTGAGGAGTTTTGACATTGAATGTTATTCATGAAGGAGCTTTTTTTTTTTTTGTTGAAAAGATGGGTTGTATGTTTTTGAAGCAGTATTGAGCATCTTTTCTGTCCTGTGTACGCATTGTGGTTTAAGGTATGAATGGAACGTGGACATGAAGTTTGGACAGCATTAAATCCTTCTGTCACTCTATCTCTCATCCTCTTTTTCCTCTCCTCTCTCTCTCACCACCTTATTGCTTCCTCCTTCCTCACCTCCTTCACTGTCTCCTTCCATTACTCTTCACCCTCTTCTCTCTCTCTGCATATTTCTCATCTGTCCCTCTCCTTTCCTCCCAAATAACTCCCTCTTCCATTTTCACAAACCCCCTCTTTCATATTCTTTTCTCCCCATCTTCATATTCTCTTCTCCCCATCTTTCATATTCTCTTCTCCCCATCTTTCATATTCTCTTCTCCCCATCTTTCATACTCTTTTCCCCTCTTTTATGTTCTCTTCCCCCTCCCCCTCTTTCATATTCTCTTCCTTCCCCCTCCCCCCTAACTTTTTTAAGTGGAAAGTGATTATGCACATGAATTCCTTCTACAATATTTCTGTGTAGTGAGTGCATTCAAGCAAGGAGTTGCCCATTAGCCAAAGCTCTTCCAGTTTACAGACATGTTTTCCAATACCTAACTTGTGTGCACTTCATGTACACAAATATGCACAGTGTGTGTGTGTGTGTGTGTGTGTGTGTGTGTGTGTGTGTGTGTGTGTGTGTGTGTGTGTGTGTGTGTGTGTGTGTGTGGGTGTGGGTGGGTGGGTGGGTGGGTGTATACGGGGAGAAGAGGGTTGTTTGTGTGGTTTGAAAAAGAATATTTGTGGTTTGTCCATCCATCACTGCATGAAGTTAGTGATGAAACGATCTCTTTGATTCCCTTTACAATGAAGCTCTCCAATTGTGAGCAACGTTTTGTAGACTGACACACACTTGCATTACATCATGTTATGCATATCAGTGTAAGAATAGATGGCTGTTAGAACTAGCTGGGTCTTTGACATACCTACCAGTTACAACTGTGACGATTTGTGTGTGGTGTGTGTTTGTTATATAATCATTATTGGGTGCTATGGCGATGGTCACTCTCTATTGGACACATCCACTCTGTGAAGCCTTGGTTTGTTGTTCTCTCCATTATGAAACCATACACTACATATGTAGGAAGCATGGTTGTATCCATGTCACGGAGGCTTGTGGATTGTTGTTTTGGTGTATGATGCTTTTAGTGCTCTCTAAATGGAGTGTTCACTTAGTAAAGCTAAAGTGAGTGATGATACCTTGTTACTGTCACAGATGAATCGGCTGTGGATACGGTGATGTCACGCCGCCTGTCGGCTGATGACTTCACCACTGAGAAGGTGATAGGAAGGGGAGCATTCGGAGAGGTTCAATTGGTGAGCTTTATTTGAAATAGCATGCGTATATTGTTGTGTGTATTTATCAACTGCAAGTTAATTGCTGGGATATTATATATTTATATTTATTGTTGTTTTTTTTTTTAAGTGGACTGATATGCTAGTGGTATATACATCCAAATACAGTGAAGTGCTAAACATCTAAAAATAGAACAAAAAATTGGTTGGATTTCAATGGGGTACGTATGATTGTGAAACTTTAAGAATTGGTTTAAATGTTCTCTTCCAGCAAAGCTAGAACTGGATTCGGTGTGTGTACAGACAGTCACAGAACACACATAACAGGGGGAACTATGCTCCTTAAAGGTTGCCAAGGCCAACTACATATGTTGTACACAACCTTCTTCAAGAGTTGGCATCTGGGAACATTTCTGGCTGTTCAAGTAACCACTATGGAAATATGAAGATGGCCATGCTACTAATTCTTGTGATTCTCAGATTAGGCTGAATCTACATTTGGGCTCTCATTTTGGATCCAATTATGTATATTTATTTGCCCCTTTTGTTTGCGGTAATGATGTATGCATATGCCCCTTCACATGACCACTGGTTCAACCAAATCATTTCTCACTGCACTGCAACCCACAGTGACCAATTACCTGGGGTAACAAAAGAAACTTGGTGGTGGAGGGGAAGGGGTAGGGGTTTACAGGCCACACCCTTCAATACAAATATTTTGACTTGGGAACTCACCTTGAAGCTGTTTCCACTGAGAAAAGGAATTTCTTGAGGAATTGGCCATAGCTGGTGTCCCGACTACATGACCACAGATGTCCAGAGTTCTGTACTTACAAGTATCAACATGGCCACTACCTCTAATGTGCCAAAAGGCCTGATCTGCTATGATTTCCTTCCTACATAAGGTTACAAGGACCTTTGTAGTCTCTGATGACCAGCAAATTTAGAAGGTCCGCTTAAATCTCATGCAGACTTGAATGTGAAGCTAAAGTTTGACACCCCAGGTTGCTATGGCAACATAATGGAAATGCCCTCAATATTGATGGCATCCACAATGTCAGCTCGACC
>OZ017781.1:5969079-6003189 GCA_963969325.1 Lycopodina hypogea
TCTCTCTCTCTCTGTGGAGTGTGTTATTGATGTTGCATTTATTTATTCCTGTAAGTTTACTTCATATATAGTTTAAATGTATACACATATGTATATAAAGCATTCACTGTGGTAATTAAAGTATCATTACATTTTTTGATTAACAATATTCTATCCAAGAATAAAGTTTAGAAATGGACATAGTGCAGGTTTGTAGTGGATAATGTAATCTTTTTTCCTTCCTAAATATTTTTTTCCTCTCAATTTTGACCCTCCACTTTGTAATTAAAAGAGGTGAATTAAAGGTTGAGATCAACATATGCAAATTTTAATATTGTTCAGTAGTGAGTGGGTGGGTGAAGTGGGTGGGTGTGTGTGCGTACATTGTAAATAGCCTTATGTATAGATGCACACATATCTATGTGATACAGAAATGTTATTCAACTCAGAGGCAGAGTCCTCTGCTTATACACCTGGTAATAGTTTATTCATGTTTTGCACCATGTGGTCAAGTTTATTTCAATTAGGTATGCATAGTTGTGGTTGTTTGCTTTTATATTTTCCTGCCTGTGTGTGTGTGTGTGTGTGTGTGTGTGTGTGTGTGTGTGTGTGTGTGTGTGTGTGTGTGTGTGTGTGTGTGTGTGTGTGTGTGTGTGTGTGTGTGTGTGTGTGTGTGTGGCAATACAGGTCCGTATGAAGGAATCTAAGAAGGTGTTTGCCATGAAGCTGTTGTCCAAGATGGAGATGACAAAACGCTCAGACTCAGCCTTCTTTTGGGAAGAGCGGGACATCATGGCTCACTCCAAGTCCCAGTGGGTGGTGGGGCTCTATTTTGCATTCCAAGACACCCACTACTTGTACATGGTCATGGAATATATGCCAGGTGGGTGTATGTGCGTGCGTATGTGTGTGTGCATGTGTGCGCATGTGTGTGTGATGTGCATGTGTGTGATATCGGCAAGGTGTAAAGAGGCAATAAATTGCTTAATGTGGTTTGGTGTAAATTGGTAAAGAATGACACCAGAAAGTAAGATATCAATTGCTTATTTCTTGTTAATTCACATTTTGTGGTGATGTAAAAATGGTTCCTATTTGCACTTTGTGGTAATGCATGAAGTTTACTTCGATTTACACCATGTAACATCCTGTGACAAAGTTTGAAGTAATGCGCATTTGCACCTTGCGGAATGGTGTGAAGTTAGTATCATTATCTCCCCTACTACTTAACACTGAGCATGTCCTGTTGACTACCTAATGTTGAATAGAAATATTCTGCACGGAATTACTGGGTAAAGGGTAGAGAACCGGGTAATGTGTAACTTTCCCCACAGGGCACTGTTGACTCGGAAGTCCCTGCTCTGTGTTGCATGTTTGTAGTTATGCAGGACATACCAGGATAATTGCACCATGTCTCAGGGAAGGGCGTGGCATAAATTTACATGTATAGGTCAAGGTGTATATCTCAGGTCATTGCCATGGTTACCTCATTACAAGTGACAAAGTTCTTGAAAGGGAAAGTGTATTATGAGAAAGTTTTTGGCAGAGGAAGTTCATGATGAGAGACAGAGAGAACAACTAATTTGTAAATGAATGCCACTAGTGTTTGCAAAGCAGATACAAGGTGGATGAGGACAGGAATCTAATCACACTTGTCAATATGTTCCTAGCTGACACCATCTAGGATGTAGCAGCTGTATTCATCAATACTTGCTTTTGCCATGAAGCTATTCTCAACTATTTTGCAATAGATACACTACTGCATGTAGTTAGTGTAGACATAGAGGGAGGGGCTTAAGGTGAGGTAATCATGGTGATGGTATTGGCCGGATGTTGTCCGGCCCTTCTGTAGCTAGTGTATTGAATGGCTATTTCCACAGAAGCTTCTGTGTATATTATTTCATGCAGGATTGTATCTCTGGAAGGGGAAGGGTGAGGAGGAGGATATTATTTTATTGGGTGTTGTAATTTTATTGCCAAAGAATGACTTAATTGGTAATTGCTTTATTGCTTAGTGCAGCTGAAGATCAAAGGTGAGTTATTTATTGATGCTGAAAGTTCTAGACAACTATAACATGTGCTAGTGTGTCAGACTCGACCAGAGGCTCCACAATTTTGCTGTTAGTAGCAGGAAATATGTGTCTGTTGTTTTTCTTCTCCCCCCTCCAATAATTTAACATTACTGCCATCAGAAGAAATTGTGTGTAATTGAAACGAAAATTGTTTATCCTTGTCTCAATGGCATGGAAGTGAAGCAACAACACCCTATGATGGTGGTGGAAATTACATTTCCTCTTCCTCTTAACAAGGGTGACATAATTGAGAAACTGCATTGTTTGTACCAAATAAGAAGAGCAGGAAGTGCTAGTTTGGTTGGTTGGCTGTAATGCTGCCATGGAGTCCACTAGTGCCTAATCTTGGTGGGATCTTCCCAGGAACATTTAATCTTTGGAACGTAATTTTTTTTTTGTCCTTCCAGTGGAACATCTTCGTTATCTAGTCCAGCTAGCCATTCAACATGTAACATGTATCATTAATTTCAAAGTTTTGTGGGAAGAGGAAACTTTCATGCAAGTTGGTGGGGGGGGTGGGTGGAGGCTTCCTCCTCTGTGTCTCTATGAAGCCCTGATGTGTGAAATAGAATGAAAGAAAATGGCCAGCTCAAGGTGGCATTTCTTTTTTTGAAGTTTTAAATACTTGTTAATAATTAGAGGATATATTTTTTCTAATGAGATGACAGAATGAAAGTTTCTTCTCATAGCAGTTGTTGTGAGTGGTCTGTAGTCTTGCAAAGCCAGACCCTTTACCTTCTGCTTCACTGATAAACTGCCTGGTCACTGGAGCCAGGTTTTCATGAGCCAGTAACTAGATTCTGTAACCAAATCTGATTGGTCAGAATTGTAAGACGTCACCTATTGCATATCATATAGTTAGCAATGAATAAATTTCATGAAATAAAAATGAGCTGTTTATTCCATATTTCACAAACTCGCGTTTAATATCTGTAACCCCAATTAAATTTTTGACCTGTGACACACTTCCTCTGGGATCATAAAAACCTGGCTACAGTGATCAGACTCATCATTCTTTTTTTAATCCGTCTGGCTATACGAGACTAAGTGGTCTGTAGTCGTGTGCTCCAATCAGCTGATGGTCAGGGAAATGAGTGACCCAGTAAGCTGGTGAGGAGGCATGTCTGTGGGTAGGCACCTGTTTCGGTAGTTTGTTGTCAATGGCTGTGTTTACTGTTGTGGCCATGGTTAACATTGTTATGGTTACAGTTGTTTATGGTCAGTAATCAGGTTTACAGGTTATTGTCCATGAGAGAGTTGCTTGTGTGTCGTGGGCAACAGTACTGATGTTAGTAATCTGTAACCATGGTTGCCTATATCTGGCCAGTGAGGTTTAGTTTAACTGGCAGGTTCTGGTGCCATGTGTGTATATTAAGAACTACACAGTTGTTTTTTTTGTTGTGTTTTTTGTTTTGTTTGAGAGCAATAGTTACCTATTTGGAGTCTCCTAGTGCCTGGGGTCACACCAAATTGCTTGAGCATTCAAATTATTTGTGGTGTCTGTATTTGTGGTGTCTGTGGACAACCATTCTATCCAGGTTCTACTCTGTATGAGATTGGAAATTCAGTCAGTTTGGGTTCCATTTGGAGTGGTTTTGAATAATCCTTCAGGGTTCTTGTGCCATGTGAGGGAGGATATTATGAAGCACACCTTTTACTCCGACTACTTTCTGCAGCAATTTTTAATTGCAGTCCCCATGTCCCAAGTGCAGCTGGTTGCCTGCTGTTTACCTCACCCACTGTAGCAGCTGCTGTGAGGCACATCCTGACACCCAATCAGTTATGCTTGGTCATGTACATGTGCCAAACAGATCCACACTTCTTTTCACTTTGAAAGAGACTTGGACCTTAGCTGGCAGCTGTTTCTGGTCTTCCTCTCTGCTGCAGTGACAGTGTCATACTAGTCTATATGAGATTGAGATCAATAGTGCATGTCCCACTGGTCTCCAATGCATCCTGATCTGATCTACGTAGTGGAGGGTTTCTTTGTTGTTGTTTATTTTGTTGTTTTGGAAGATATTGTTCACTGTTGTTTCGATTATCTAATGGTTGTGTAAAGAAAAAAGAAAGAGAGAGAGAAAAACGAGTAACACAAGTAATACAGAGAGGAAACATCGAATTAGGATATCAGCAGGTGCTTATATATGATATTGAGTGTTCCAGGAAGGATTGGTTTGAGTATGTGTGTGTGTGGGTGGGTATTTAGGTACTTGTGTATATGAGAGACACAAAGTTTAAATATAGAATGCCAATTATTATCACTATATTCTGCACTTGCTGCTCGATTGATTCTGCCACTTACTGTGGCCAATGGAGTGCAGCAAGGGAGTGAGTCTCCAGCATTCATGGGGAGCTCTCAAATCACAATATCATAGTATGCAGTGGGCTATGCGTCAACCTGGTGATGATAATGGGTGGTGATGGGTGGTGATGGTGATGGTGGGTGGTGATAGGTGATGGTGGGTGATGATGGGTGATGGGTGATGATGGGTGATGGTGGGTGGTGATGGTGGGTGGTGATGGTGGGTGGTGATGGGTGATGGTGATGATGGGTGATGGTGATGATGGGTGATGGTGGGTGGTGATGATGGGTGATGGGTGATGATAGGTGATAGTGGTGATGGGTGATGGTGATGCTATCGTTGTGACAATGATGGTATGGTGTGGCACCATCTTTGAAGCACCATCTTGGAAGCACAGTTCTATTTGTAGGAAGTGCCTTGCCTTAATAGTGCCCGATGCCTGTGGTAGGAGTCTATAAAGCCTGCTATAGTACTCTTTCGTGTTTTTTTTCTACAGCCCAACTCTTCTGTTGTGATGGTGAGTGTGTCTTTTTTTCTTTTTCTATTTTGGCTAGGTGCCAGAATGCTAAAAAGAAGCAGCTGTTGTAACATGTAGGAGGAATGTCTATAGGAACAGCTTGTGCAGCAGCTTAAAAAAAAAAAAAGACGTATTTTTTGTCCCTTTTCGGGTTCAGTTAGCATGAACGTGCTTTTGAACTTATTGAAGGGAATGTTTTTCCAGGAGAAGAGAGAAGTCTGGGGAACCTCCTCCCTAGTTGCAATGTGAACAGGCTCTCCTTGGAATACAGATTCCTTGGTTTGGCAGACACACTCCTCTTCTTTATTGGACAGTTTCTGTGTGGGGGAAGGTGCAGCAATTATAGTGCATAGTGCTTATTTTGGTCACACTGTATATTGGTTATGTCATGTGTGTATTAAGTGTTAATTTTGTTAAGTTTATGTTTGCGTTATCTATACTATAAAGTACGAATTGTCTGATCAATTTGCTATATATATATGTCCTTGAGGCTAACCAACCTAACTAATAGCGTCTCTGTCTGTCTGTCTGTCTGTCTGAGATTTACGCTTGAACGGTTTGAAATTAGACCCACAAATCCATCCCATATATATTTAGAATCGGTGTCACCAAGAGAATGTCACAAGTATGTCTATATGGCCACACCCCTTTCTGTATTAAAAGGCCAAAAATGGTACTTTTGCCAGAAAAGAATATGGAGCTACAGGCTTAAAACTTGGTATGCACACACAACTTGACTCTGTGAATAACATGGGGTGGGTCCCATCTGGCCACACCTGCTTTGTGTGCAAGGCTAAAAATGTCAAAAAAGGTACTTCTAAAAGAAACTTGGACCTAATCACATGTTCACTTTTTTGTTTTAAGTCTACAACATGTCTTCAAAGTAGACATTTTTGTGACTACATGGCGAGTTTTTCACTAGTTACATGTAAGTACTGTTTACTAATTCTGATTAATGTTTGCAAACGTTTATGTAGATTATACTTGTAGCTTACATATTTCTCGCTTACCATCAGCTGACTGTTGCTATTGGTGTTGTTATGGGAAATGGGAAGACTTAGAAATATAACAGTAGTGCTTTGTTCTTCTATTTCCCCTCCTTAATTTCATTGAATGCATTTAAAATAGGCTGTGACTGAGAGGTGTGGCCACATCTATTGTCCCTGAAGTGATTATTTTTATGAACATAAACAAACACATGTCTTCACACAAGTATATGTATACTGAATATATCAGTTTCTAATTAAAGGAAAGGGAGCGTCTACAATACAATGCGTGATATAGTACTGCCCATGTGATGGTGACTATGATGTAATGGTTCTCCTTCACCACCACAGGTGGAGACATGGTCAGTTTGATGAACCGCTTTGAGATCCCTGAGGAGTGGTCTAAGTTCTACATTGCTGAGTTGACGTTGGCCTTGGACGTCATCCACAACATGGGCTACATCCACAGAGACATCAAGCCTGACAACATGCTGTTGGATAGTGAGGGTCACCTCAAGCTGGCAGACTTTGGCACATGCATGAAGATGGATGAGGTAATCCTATGGGATGGGTCGGCAGGTGTGGTTTCAGGGAGAGGGGTGTGGTTGGGCTTGGCAGGTTAATTAAGTCATTAGAATGGCATTTTTGGTATTAAAATGGGTGAACTAATTGCCAAAGGAATGTTATTTCTCTACTGACTACATTTTTCTCCGACATTTAATGGAAATTAATGTGATAATTAAGTTTGGAAGAAGTCACTGAAAATGTAAATAGTACAGATCTGCATGGTTGGATGGATAGAGCTGTATGGCTGCAGACATGCAGCCATACATGTCATAATGGTTGCATGTCTGCAGCCATTATGACAAAATGAAATGTTATAAGGACTTCCAGGGATATCATTGGCAGCAATATAGAGAAATGTGTGTTTGAAATACAGAGTAGGATTTTGTAGCTGTGGTAGATCATTGGCAGCAGGGGTGGGTGGAGTGGCAAGGCCATGAGCAGCATTTTGCCTGTTTGTTTCTCTATTTAATTTGATTGTTCAAGAAGTCAAGGAGGGTGAGAGGTCACCTCATACTTGCTGACTTGGCGGTGCCTGCATGAGGATGTATTAGTGGGTCTGGGATGGTGGTTCTCTAGTTATGGTGGTGGATAGAGATAGAAGGTGTGTGGGTGGTTGGGTGGGTGTGCATGTGGAGGAGAGGGTGATGGAGGAGCTGTCACAGTGAGTCAGAAGTCCAGGAGGATTTAATGGTGCATATATATATATATATATATATATATATATAAGAATTGGTGTGTGTGCGTGTGTATTCATGCATGTGTGTGTGTGTATATGCGAAGGGAATGTGGGAGTGGGTTGAAAAATTTCTCACGCACCATGTCCTGTTTTCCTCCTCCTCAACTACCACAGGCTGGTAAGGTGAGGTCGGACACAGCAGTGGGCACCCCTGACTACATTTCCCCTGAGGTACTCAAGTCCCAGGGAGGGAACGGCTATTATGGTCGTGAGTGTGATTGGTGGTCAGTAGGTGTGGTCTTGTACGAGATGCTGGTTGGAGACACGCCTTTCTATGCGGACTCTGTGATTGGCACATACAGTCGTATCATGGACCACAAGAATGCACTGGACTTCCCAACAGATATCTACATCTCTCCCCGCTCTAAGGACCTCATCAGGAAATTTCTCGACTCAGGGTATGTGCGGTATAATAGCACTGGATATGCTGTCAAATCAAGCTTGCCTATAGAATTTTTAAAGGTTTCTCGTGAGCTTTAACTTTGATGTGGTTATTATTGAATTATAAGAGTATTAACAGTAACATCATGTATACCCAATTGACTTTCATCCTCTCTCTCTCTTCTGTGCCCTAGTGATGTGCGTCTGGGGCGCAATGGAGTGGCTGAGGTAAAGAAGCAACCATTCTTTAAGAATGATTCTTGGACGTGGGAGAACATTCGTGAGCAAGTGCCCCCTGTGGTACCCGAGCTGAAGGGGGACATGGACACACAATACTTTGACGTGATAGAGGACGAGAAGGACAAAGTGGACAATTTTCCTACCCCACATGTAAGGGAGGCTGTCATGAGCTTTATTCTTCCTGATATTTGCTTGGACATTCTTTTCCATCTCTCTATCCTTCTCTTTCTTTGGCATGAGTGAGACAATTCCATGAGAGTGAGTGCAGTACGTCTGCCTATCTCACTCTTCCCAGTCTCTCTGTCTCTTCTCTCAAATGCCCACTGTTGCTCTCAGACGTGGCCGGCTGTGTGGCTTCATGTACACATGTGTGTACTGGCACCGCTGATGCTGATCTTCTGTGGGCAGATTTTTTGTAATTTTTCTTATTTTTTTCATTTATTTTTAAAAAATTTTGTAATTATTTTTTTCCCCTTGCTACTTGGTTGGTGATGTGGTTCTGTGATGGCAGTAATGTGATATGTGATGTCCAGACAACTGTCAATGGTATTCTTTGCTGTCAAGCTGATTCAGTATGTTGTGATTGACACTCTGTAATGGCATTTTGAAGACGTAATTGCTAAATACCTGGTGGAGTATGTTGTGGTTACTTGTAACTTAATTGCATGTGTAATCGCTTCACTGTTGTTGACAGTGCATCAATCACTTTGTAATTGCTTGACCCATGTTGATGAAGTGCTCTCTTTGTTGCTGACATTGTGTTATGCTGACAATGAATATTATCATCACCTGGATGGTAAATCTTTGCTGATTATTCATTTCTTATGCCCCAAATTTTGCCTCTTGTTCTTCTATCTATCTTTGACCCATTGTGCCCTACCTATTGCCTTCTACTGTTTATCATGATGGAGGGGTAGAAGCTTAAACTGAGGGAGATGTGGGCTTATTCCAATTGTGACACAACTTGTTAGCCTATGATCTACACAGTGCTGCGCATATGGTGTACTCAAGCAGCAGCAATGAAGGGACAGTTGTAGGCTTACTGCAAATATGCTGTTCTCCCACCCCCCACATTCTGCTCACTGGAGGGTCCGCGGGAATCTCTCTCTTCTCATAAGATCTGGTGTAACAGGACAGCTAGCACACTATATGGTTTCACCTTCTTGTTCAGTTAATGTACAACTACATCACCAGCAGCAGCCATTATAGCTACTAGGACAAGGTTATCAGGACACAGCTACCAGGACCATACTGCTTTAATCCAGTAATGTACCACATAGATGCATGGTTCTCATGGTGATGATGCTCACATCACGTGACATCACATGACACCACAGTATAGCTACATGTACCCAGCTACTGGTGTCAAACTGAATTCTACACTTAATGTGTGAGGAGAAGGAAACAAAAAAAAAGTTTTAATTTAAAATCTGGGTTTACTCCAGGCTACAATCTACCTTGAAGTGGTTCATGTTACAGCTTTGAAATGGTTTGGGCTACAACCTTTAGCTGGTTCATGCTACAGGCTTGCATTAGGTCAAGCTACAGGCTTAAACTAGCTCATGTTATTATCTTGAACTGGTTGAAGCCACGGACTTCAGTCGGTTGAAGACACAATCTTGAGATAGTTCTGGTTACAGTGTTGAGCTGGTTCACAATTCAGCATTCAGACACTAATTAATTCAGTGCAACAATGGTTGGATAGACTTTGATGTCTATTCAGTA
Organism: Lycopodina hypogea; assembly: GCA_963969325.1. Taxonomy (NCBI): domain Eukaryota; kingdom Metazoa; phylum Porifera; class Demospongiae; order Poecilosclerida; family Cladorhizidae; genus Lycopodina; species Lycopodina hypogea. The sequence goes on from OZ017781.1 coordinate 5,978,583, forward strand.
ATTTAGGGAAGGAATGCCAAGGTTGTGTTGCATGGGTTATATTCTGTCCTGCGTCACACATGGTGAGCTAGTCTGTATCTTGCTCAAGGGATGTTTGCCAACTGATATTGGTGTCTGTTGTTTTGGCACAATTGTGCTCTGTTTGATACACTTAATCTCTCTACACTGCTGGAATAGTTGTATAAACCATATACGTTGTGGTGGTTGCTAGGCTTGTGGTGATGAGGAGATTAATATTAATTATGACACCGTTTGAATGTTGGTGGTTGCTAGGCGATGGGTTGATATGATATTGTGGTTGATTGTTTTTTTTTTATCTCTTCTTTTATAGGAATTTGTAGGTAACCATCTTCCTTTCGTGGGCTTCACCTTCTCCAAGGACAATAGGTAAGTCAATGGCCCAGGTCCACTACCACTAACATAAAGAGGATAACTCTTACACAGGCACACACACAGAACTAATTTTTACAAAATAATTGGGGAAAAAGCAAACAGCCAGTAACGGGCATGGTGACTACTTTGGGCTAAATCCAACTCTTTTATTCTATTGTAGTGGCATATTCAAGGTGTGTAGGATCAGACACATATACTCCATTAGCTGAGGCCAAGGACTCCAAGTTGCTGCAGCACTTGTTCCTGCTGGCCCCAAATCTCGTTTGTACTTGGTTAAGCGTTAGTTGGCATTTGAGAAAGATTTGGGCTTGTTGTAGGAGCTATGGATGAGAGTTTCTTTCATTTTAGTTTGAGTGATCATTCACCGGCAATATTAAAATGAAATTTAGTATTTTATTAAAAAAAATTTTTAAATTTTATCTTCCGATCAAGTAATTCATAGAATTATAGATTTTAATAGATCTACACCTTAAAGTTTGTAGAGAGAGAAAAAAAGAGAGAGGGAGGGTGTGTGTGTGTGTGTGTGTGTGTGTGTGTGTGTGTGTGTGTGTGTGTGTGTGTGTGTGTGTGGTGTGTGTGTGTGTGTGTGTGTGTGTGTGAGAGAGAGAGTGTGTGTGTGTGTGTGCATGTGTGCGCACACACTTGTTAAAAATATTATATTGATGATAATATATATGATTATGTGTTATTTCTTTGTCCAGCCTACTTGATATGCAGGAAAGCAAAGTTCTGGTGAGATTATTGTAATTATTATTTTTCTTTCATTGTGGGTGGTGTCATTGTTGGTGTCATTGTTGGTGTCATTGTTGGTGTCATTGTTGGTATCATTGTTGGTATCATTGTTGGTGTCGTTGTTGGTGTCGTTGTTGGTGTCATTGTTGGTATCATTGTTGGTGTCGTTGTTGGTGTCGTTGTTGGTGTCATTGTTGGTGTCATTGTTGGTGTCATTGTTGGTGTCATTGTTGGTGTCATTGTTGGTGTCATTGTTGTTTGGACAGTGCTGCTTGTCTTACAACATCTTGCCGCCACTTCACCGCCAATTTTTGCCTCCAATTTTGCCTCCAATTTTTCCTCCAGTTTTTGCCGCCATATCTCTGAATTTAATTGCTCAGCTTGTTTCATGATCCCTGCTGTATAGCCAGACAACTCCTGTAACTCTGTGTGGGTGCTGGGCAACCTTCTGGTTCATGTCTGTCATTAGAGACTGCGTCCCCCTCCTCCTCATCCACTGCTCCTGTTGTAGCTGTGAAATACTATTAGTGATTGACTGTGGCTTATATTCAAATGGTTTAAGCTGCACCCCTTCCTCTCCATTCTCTCAACATAGCCATGGCTATTACACTAACAAAATATCCCTGATCAATTCTGGTTTCATCCAGAAATAGTTGCTTTGGAGGAGGGGGGGGGGGGGGGGGGGAGGGAAGCTTTTAAGCTTGTAAACACCATATATTTTAAGGGATATTATCAGAGATAGAGAGTGTGTGTGGGGGGGGGGGGGAAGGAGGGAAAGAGAGAGTGTGCATGTGTGCACGCGCGCACGTACGTGTGTGTGCATGCGTGCGCATGTGTGTAAGTACGTGTGTGTGTGTGTGTGCAACATATGTGCATTGTAACATGGAAGCAATGTCAAGAGGATTAGCCACACCTTGATTTGATATCTATCCCCTCTACTTTTACCTTTAATCTTTCCCCCTCCCCCGTCCCTAAAGGTGGACGAGAGCACTCTAGCTAATGCCCGACAGCTGGAGGAGAAGCTGGCGCAGGAGAGGATTGAGAGAGAGGAAATAGAGAGAGACAACAAGTCAGTATATCTACTACACCAATACACCTGCTAATATCCTCATTGTAGCAAACATTTAGTATACTATTTCTTAGGTTGGTAAACTGCAGTAAATTATGGTGCATCTAAATGTGCACATCCTCCCTTACCTTCCCTTCCCTTCACCTCCTGTTGACTTGTGTGTCTCTCTCCTCCCCTGACTGTGTGCAGAGTGCTGGAGAAGAAGATCCAACGGCTGGCTGCTGATCAAGAAGAGGTGGCCATGAACAAGAAGTTGGCTGTTGATAAAATGATGGAATTGGAAAAAACTATAGCCATGTCCAAGTTGGAGCAAAATGAATTGAATAGGAACTACGAGAGTTTGAAAGAGGACAAGTTACGGGTATGTATGTGTCAGAGTGTGTCCTGTAAGATGCTGTGATACGAATGAGATTTTTTTTTTCCTGAGGAGCATTGTGGGGTGGGGGTACAGCAAATAAATGTCTTTTTAGTTCCTGAAGGCATGGCTAAGATGGCGTGCATGTGCATGGGTACACAGAGGAAAGGGGGCGGGGGGCATGCAATTTCTCTGAGATGCATTGTAGGGGGGGGGGGGGGGGAGATGTCTTGTATCTAGCAGTCATTGAAATAGTTTCTTCTCGAAGCAAAGTATCTGAATGTTTTGAGTGGGTGCCATTTAGCCATGCCTTCAGGAACAAAAAGGACATTGTTTGAGAGAAATGTGTTGTTGGATATTATGTGGATTGTGTTTGATATGTATGTATGTAGCATGGGTGGATGTGTTTGTGTGTGCGTGGGTGAGTGGGTCTGCATGCCTGGCATACCTACAGGTATTGTCCTTCCACCAGCATAATCTCTTGGATAAATGGCATGCCAAAGAAGTGAACAGAATGCTGGCAGAATATCTTGCTTCTGTTGTTGCTTTAATTGAATGGGCTCAATGTAATATTGGAGAAGAATTGTCCAATTTACAGACTGTCTTTGGCACTCTTCCAGGTAACAAATATCTATACATCAAATGCATTGTCACAGCATAACTATCCAAGTAAACTGTGGTTATATAACTCACCCAATTTTCCTAATCTTGATCGTATAGATGGATAAATTTTGATGTTTTTGAATTCCGAGAATGAGAGCCAGTGATCATTGTATACACTAGCAAAAAAAACTGCCCTACAAGCAATGTTTCGGTTCACTTTCAGTTTCCTACAGTTACAAACTTGTTCAGTTAGCTTAAGGGGGGATGGTGGTTTGTGGGGCATTCTCTCCATTTCTGTAATTAGGCATTCCAAAGTTAATATTATGCACAAAGCACTCATCCTATGGATGATTTTAATTTTTTCAAGGATTTCTTTGTCTTTTGTCACTCGCTGTTTCCCAATCACATTATTTACTAAAATTGAGACCCTTAGTAGGCACTGAAGGATCATGTTTACAAAATTCCTTCAATATTTATTCAGCTGTTTTGTTTTGTCTATTGCACGCATGCACAATGCAATGCAATGCAATGCAATGCAAAAAAACAAACAAATTGTCTAGCTGCCATTAACATGGTCACGCACACCTGACATAGTCAGGGTACCTGTGCACTAAGCAGGTACTATGAGCCAGTGCAAGCAAACTCCTGGAGCCAGGCTAGGAGCTCACAGGAGGACTGACCAAGACTCTTAGCTTATTGGTGTGGGCACCCGAAGTCCTACCTGGACCCTTAGCTGATTTACAAGCCACAGCCAGTGAATTTGCACCCCAGAAAATCCCAGGTCCCCATCACAGCTGGGTGGACTGGTGTGGGAAGACGTTGAAGGACAGGAAAGTTTCCTGTCAGTGCTGGGTTTGAACTTACAACCCTGGGGTTGTTAGTCCATGAGCATAACTACTCAGCTGCATGCACGCACGCATGCACGCACCCCTCCCTACCATTCAAGCTCTACATAGGTCAAGCCGAATGATTGAACTAGATACAACTATTGTATATTTGTAAAATTTTATAAAAACAACAATAAAACAACAGCAATTAATAGTGCCATTGCTTACACTGCCATTTTTACTTCAAGTATGAAGGATTATTTAGTGTGTATAACATGCACATGTGCTTGCATGTGACTGACTGCACCGAGGGGACAGATGGCATGTGCTTGTGATATGCCGTGTTTGTCTGCTGGATATCCTAGTCCTGGATAATGCCAGAAACCTCAATAGATAGTAACTTTTGGTACCCACTGTCTCTCTCTCCATTGCACATTGAGTGGCACTCTGCTACCTGACAACTAATATTAGGCATTGGGTAAAACATCTTTATTTCTCCTTGATTAAATAATATCCTTCACATATTTCTGGTAGATTTAGATATTTGATTCAGTTGGACCACACTAACTTGTACAACTCCTTAAAATGCAGTGTGAAAAGATTTTAACCACACAACTTTCTCTCTTTTTTTCTCTTTCTCTATTCCATCATTCCTCTCTCCTGCTATGTCTCTTCCTCTTTTCTGCCCTTTCAGTTGGAGAGTCGTGTTACAGACATGCAAAGTCGAGATCAAGTGGCCGAGGACCTCAGGAAACAGCTGGAGATGGTGCAACAGGAGCTCACCACTGCAGAGGAGAAGGAGCAATCGTCAACAGAGTTGATTCGATCATTGCAAGATGTGAGCACATTGTGTGTGTGTACATACACATCCATCAGGCATACATACATATATCCATGCAAGCACATCATTCACATACACACATGCACGCACACACACACATGCACACACGCACACACACACACACACTGATGGAAACCTTTTTTTTTGAGTTTGTATTAGGAGATGCACTGTGGTCTGTATGTATCTGATTGTAATGTCATCTTGGGTTGTCCATGCAGTCGCTGATGGTGCAGAAGTCTTCCCAGGAGCAGCTGGACACGCGGAGGCAAGCAGTGCTGGAGGAGAAGGAAGAACTAGAAAAGCAAAATAACTCACTTAGAACCGAAATTGACTTGGAAAAAAAACAAAGACAGGAACTCGCAGTCCAGAAATCAGAATTTGAAAGTAAGCCTGTGTTGATGCACCTCATAACATCATAAAGTATGGAATAACCCCATTGTCCCATGATTGTTACCTGTGGTACACAGGTCTAGGAAAATTTGGAATGGTTGGGGGGTTGGGCATACATCCACTTGTTTTGCTCAAGAATGGATTTTTAACTAATTGTTTACTGTTTGGAAATGCCTAAGTTTGTTATTACAACTAAATGGTTACAACTAAGTGATTTTACTGTATGAAACCCTGTGGTTATGAATAGGTGCTTTTTACTGCATAGAAACCCAAAAATTATAAAATCTCACCACACCTTCAGCCTCATCTTAAGTGTTCTAAACAATTTTTTTTGTATGAAACACTACTTTTTAATACACACTATAGTAATTATATGCCACAGGTCTTAGTGTGGGACTGCTCTTGTTCTATTGGACACATATAAATGTTCGCTTTTTTATCATTTGTTTTTAAAAAATAATGATGAGTAACCTCAATGTACTGCTTCGTGCATGTGTGGACCCCATATGGCACAGCTGCAAGGCCTTCATACTACTGTCCCTTTTCTTGTGCTCAAGTTTATCTGCACATGCCTGCGGCAACATTGCATCCCACATGAACCAGGAAGCTTTTGATGTAGATGCTGCAATCTTCTTCCTGTATAAAGGTCCCAAGCCCTGTACTTCTTTAGAAACCACCTACGTAGAATAGACTATGCTCTATATAGTGTCTGCATGCAGCAAGCAAACTGTCGGAAGCTGTTCCACATGACTATCACTAAATATAGTCAGTGGTCAAAGTGGTAACTTGGCAACAATGTAACTATATCTGTTGTTTTATTCATTAGTCTCAGCATGATACTTTACTGAAATACATTATCACACGCATCAATTTCATGTTGTTATTATTGTTGTTGTTGTTGTTGTTGTCTCTATATACTAGGATTAGCACAGACACAGGATAGAGAGCTTACAGCAGTCACAAGCAAGCTAACAGAGGCACTGGGAGAGTCTGGTAAGGTGAGGAAGGCTCACAACCAACTGGAGAAGGACAACACTAGCTTCCGTTACACCATCAAAACTTTGCAACAGAAGCATGATGAGCTGCAGAGATCACATGAGCAAGCTACCTTGAAATTGCATGAGTTGCAGGAATTGCGATCAGTTCCTTGTAAAACAGAACAATCAACCATATCAGGTGGGTGTGCTTATGTGTATGTAAATGCATGTGAACATGTACATGTGTGTATGTATGTGAGTGTATGCATGTGAGTGTGTATGCATGTAAGTTTGCATGCATGTGTATGTGCATACATGTGTGTGCATGTGAATACATGTTTGTGTGCGTGCTCTTCATTTGTTTGGTTGCCTGTGGGGTTGGTTTCAATGGTAGAGATGACCATGTTGTAATGTGTGGGTGGGAGATGTCATGGGAGATGTTGTCATGGGAGCTACTATTACTAGTTCCTATTCTTGTGTTGCTAGAAATGAATGTCAAGCTTGAGGCGGAGAGAACAGCCAGGCACGAGGCCACAGAGCGCTATGCCAGGGCGGAGCATCAGTCCTCCATGTTGGAGCTGGACCTGAAGAATGCTCAGGGAGAGACCGCCTCTGTTAAGATAGAATTGAATGCAGCCATGGCGAAGGTGTGTGTGTGTGAGCATGCATGCATGGGTGTGAATGCATTTGCATGTGTAAATGAGTGTGTTTGGGATGGGGAGGCGGTCCAACAGAGCAGGATTGTATAGAGCGAAAGTGAGATAGAGATCAACAAAGGCTAGCTATGGAGGACGATAAGCTCTGATGTACTGAAGTGTGTGAGAGAAGTGGATGGTGGGTGGCTGTGTGGAGTGGCTGTGTGTGGAGTGGTTGTGTGTGGAGTGGCTGTGTGTGGAGTGGCTGTGTGTGGAGCGGCTGTGTGTGGAGCGGCTGTGTGTGGAGCGGCTGTGTGTGGAGCGGCTGTGTGTGGAGCGGCTGTGTGTGGAGCGGCTGTGTGTGGAGTGACTGTGTGTGGAGCAGCTGTGTGTGGAGCGGCTGTGTGTGGAGTGGCTGTGTGTGGAGTGGCTGTGTGTGGAGTGGCTGTGTGTGGAGTGGCTGTGTGTGGAGTGGCTGTGTGTGGAGTGGCTGTGTGTGGAGTGGCTGTGTGTGGAGTGGCTGTGTGTGGAGTGGCTGTGTGTGGAGTGGCTGTGTGTGGAGTGGCTGTGTGTGGAGTGGCTGTGTGTGGAGTGGCTGTGTGTGGAGTAGCTGTGTGTGGAGTGGCTGTGTGTGGAGTGGCTGTGTGGAGTGGCTGTGTGTGGAGTGACTGTGTGTGGAGTGTGGGAATACATGACACAGGTAGGGAGGGAGCGTTCATGGAGCAGGAATGATCTTCTCCTTGTAGTTGGAGTTGATGCATAAAGAGAGCAGAAAGAGATTGGAATCAGAGAGTGACACAAAGAAGAACCAGGAGAAACTCATCGATGATCTTCATTCACGTGAGCAGGAGTTGATGCAGCTGGTCTCCTCACTCAAGACTGATAAGCAACGACTAGAGGATACCATATATCGTCTTAAGATGGAGTCTGTGGGGAACAGTGTCGCTCTCAAGCAGGTGGAGGAGAAACTGGATGGCGAAAAGATTGTCAACGTAAGTAATAATCGGTGTGGTGAAGTGGGTCCACATATAGTCACACACACACACACACACACACACACACACACACACACACACACACACACACACACACACACACACACACACATTGTTGAGTTGAAATTCACTTTTTGTCTTTGGTTACAGAAAAATATTCGGAAGCAGCTGAAGGAGTTATCAAACAAGAAAGATTCGCAGGCATCAGATGCTCTCATGTAAGTCTTGTGATCATAGCATGTGAGTGTATAGTCTGTTTTTATGGTTGCATGTTATCGAAGAAAAGAAATTGACAGCAACATCTGGGGCTAGTACAAGCATGTGTGCGAAATATGATATATTCATAGCGTGGTTCAGAGAGAATGGGTGGGTGGGTGTGGGGAGGGGGGAGGGGAAGAGAAGAGGGAGACTGGTTCTATGTACTATTAGTTCTTTTTTTCCATTCTCTCTCGTGCTTCTTTAGTGTTTGATTACAGTCATCAGAGGATTTCCTGAGGTTTAGGCATCTTATCCTTATTCGGACTTTCTATAATAATAAGTCATCCTTATTCTTGCTCCTCTATATCCATGCATAATAGAGTCATCCTTATTCTTGCTCCTCTATAGCCATGTATAATAGAGTCATCCTTATTCTTGCTCCTCTATATCAATGCATAATAAAGTTATCCCTATTCTTGCTCCTCTATATCCATGCATAATAAAGTCATCCTTATTCTTGCTCCTCTATAACCATGCATAATAGAGTCATCCTTATTCTTGCTCCTCTATAACCATGCATAATAATCATCCTTATTCTTGCTCCTCTATATCCATGCATATTAAAGTCATCCTTATTCTTGCTCCTCTATATCCATGCATAATAAAGTCATCCTTATTCTTGCTCCTCTATGTCCATGCATAATAGTCATCCTTATTCTTTCTCCTCTATGACCATGTATAATAGAGTCATCCTTATTCTTGCTCCTCTATAACCATGCATAATAAAGTTATCCTTATTCTTGCTCCTCTATAACCATGCATAATAGAGTCATCCTTATTCTTGCTCCTCTATAACCATGCATAATAGAGTCATCCTTATTCTTGCTCCTCTATATCCATGCATAATAAAGTTATCCTTATTCTTGCTCCTCTATATCCATGCATAATAAAGTTTTCCTTATTCTTGCTCCTCTATAACCATGCATAATAATCATCCTTATTCTTGCTCCTCTATATCCATGCATATTAAAGTCATCCTTATTCTTGCTCCTCTATATCCATGCATAATAGTGATCCTTATTCTTGCTCCTTTATAACCATGCATAATAAAGTTATCCTTATTCTTGCTCCACTATAACCATGCATAATAATCATCCTTATTCTTGCTCCTCTATATCCATGCATATTAAAGTCATCCTTATTCTTGCTCCTCTATATCCATGCATAATGGTCATCCTTATTCTTTCTCCTCTATAACCATGCATAATAAAGTTATCCTTATTCTTTCTCCTCTATATCCATGCATAATAAAGTCATCCCTATTCTTGCTCCTCTATAACCATACATAATCTTGGCTTTGTTCAAACTTACCTTTACTGTCGCCACTTGGTAATGATGATGATGACATGCTATACTTGAATTCTGCCCTTTATTTCTTTGTTTCAATTTAAAAAAATTTTCAAATATAACTCAAGCTTTATTATCCCCACCTTTATTATCCCCACCTTTATTATCCCCACCTTTATTATCCCCACCTTTATTATCCCCACCTTTATTATCCCCACCTTTATTATCCCCACCTTTATTATCCCCACCTTTATTATCCCCACCTTTATTATCCCCACCTTTATTATCCCCACCTTTATTATCCCCACCTTTATTATCCCCACCTTTATTATCCCCACCTTTATTATCCCCACCTTTATTATCCCACCTTTATTATCCCACCTTTATTATCCCCACCTTTATTATCCCCACCTTTATTATCCCCACCTTTATTATCCCACCTTTATTATCCCCACCTTTATTATCCCACCTTTATTATCCCACCTTTATTATCCCCACCTTTATTATCCCCACCTTTATTATCCCCACCTTTATTATCCCCACCTTTATTATCCCCACCTTTATTATCCCACCTTTATTATCCCCACCTTTATTATCCCCACCACCTTCATATCTTCATATAGTGCCCAGTTCAAATCTGAACGGGATGCAATGAATATTCAGCTTGACAAGAGCAACTTGGCTAGGTCTCTAGCGGAGAGCAAGCTCAGCGACTTTGATCGGTACAAGTCCATGATAGAGCTGGAAATTTCTGAGATGCTTGCACGCCACAAGCATACCATGACAGAGAAGGTGGCCAGAGGGGCACAGGTCAGTCAATTAGCATGAGGTGTAGTATATATATGTGTGTGTGTGTGTGTGTGTGTAGTCACATGACGATACATATGTGTAATACACTGTTAGATACAGAGGTTTGGGCTTATATGTGCTTTATACAGAATCTTATTTAAGGATATAAATAGTTTTAAAAAATTTTAGATTAACTTTATAGTTTTTAAGTGGGTTGTAAGATTGAAGTGTATAAAATTGGAGCAGTGCTTTATCATTGGGTTGGTGGGCTCTTATTTGAGACTACATGTCATATGAGTCATTTTGTCTGGTTCAGATTGAGGAGCTCTTGGTGGGTGCAGAGGATCGGCTAGACAGATCTAATGCACAAAATCAGCGACTTCAACAGGAGTGCCAGGACATTAGTGCAAGTACGTGTACTCAGTTGACAAACAGGGAGAGTAAATGAATTCATACATGTATGTACATATGTTTACATGTGTGCACATGCATGTGTGTTTCACAGAGCTGGAAGCAGCAGAGATGAAGTGTGTGGAGTATGAGGAGACCAGGACCAAGCTCCAGAAGACCATGGACCAAGAGAGAATCAAGAAAGTAGAAGCAATCAACAAGCTGGCTCAGGTAGCTGACAGGAGAGAGAGAGAGGGAGAGAGGGAGGGAGGGAGGAGAGGGGGAGGGAGGAGAGGGGGAGGGAGGAGAGGGGGAGGGAGGGAGGAGAGGGGGTTGGAGGGAGGAGAGGGGGAGGGAGGGAGGAGAGGGAGGGAGGAGAGGGGGAGGGAGGGAGGAGAGGGGGAGGGAGGGAGGGAGGAGAGGGGGAGGGAGGGAGGAGAGGGGGAGGGAGGGAGGAGAGGGGGAGGGAGGGAGGAGAGGGGGAGGGAGGGAGGGAAGAAAGAGAGGTAGAGAGAGAGAGATGTGGATGTGTTCAAGGGGCAGGAGCTCCTGCATTTTGAATTGTACTGTCCTGAGAAATTAGGTTGTCTTCTCTTTGAGGTGACCTTCCATGTTGAGTGTGCAAAGATTACTTCATTGCGTGAAACATTTCGTTACTTCAACTCAGAAAGAAAGATTCTTACTAGTCCTAATTAAGAATTCAGATTATTTGTTTTGAGCCTGTAGCTGACACATGCTCAGTAGTGTATGCATGTGTGTGCATACATCGGCTTGATATTGAACTGGAAAGAAAAGCAATCTTCGTTTCTTCTATTGGTATTTGAACTATAAGCTAGTGCATGGGCAAACATGCCAAGAGCTATCTGCATCCATTAAGTGTGGTGAGTGAACTAGACCCCATCAGGGCGGTTGGTTAAACAAACATCTTTAAAACTGCAAAACACATAGTCACAGAGCATTGACTGGTACACAATGATATGTGCAAACACTCATTCTGTGTGTGTATCCTCAGGCTGTGTGTGTGTATCCTCAGGCTGTGTGTATGTGTATCCTCAGGCTGTGTGTGTGTGTATCCTCAGGTTGTGTGTGTGTGTGTGTGTGTGTATCCTCAGGCTGTGTGTGTGTATATCCTCAGGTTGTGTGTGTGTGTGTGTATCCTCAGGCTGTGCGTGTGTATTTGTTGCTGCTTGTGGTTACAATTGCCGTCTGTGCATGTGTGCAGGTGATGTATTCTCGCAGTGGCAACAAGCCTGGCAAGCCTCCCAATGAGCCACGCAGACAGGACAGGGAGCTAAGGAAGCTGAAAGGGGAACTGCAGAGAGAGAGTGAGAAGTTTAGCAACATGGTGAGCAAGTACCAGAAGGAGCTGGACGAGGTGTCCTCGGTAAGTACAGGCATGTGCACTCTCACTCACACACCACAACATCAACTACCTCGTGTGATGTTCAGATATATATATATATATATATATATATATATATATATATATATATATATATATATATATATCACATGTCCTTATATGGTATGTAGAACCATATATTTACTTTAACATAACCTTGCATGGTGCTTCCATTTGTAGCAAAAGTGAAATGAACCTAACATTATGTATGTATGTATGTATGTATGTATGTATGTATGTATGTATGTATGTATGTATGTATGTATGTATGTATGTATGTATGTATGTATGTATGTATGTATGTATGTATGTATGTATGTATGTATGTATGTGACTGTTTCCCCACCTCTTGCTATGCCACTCCTGTTTGTTGGTGTAGAAAATCTCGGAGGAGCAGCATCTGAGGCAGGACCTGCAGGTGAAGTTGATGCAAAGCGAACAACAGCTGGCGCAACTCAAGCTGACCATTAGCCAACATAACGGACCCACTGACTTTGTAGACTCTGCCTCAAGCAGCGAGTTTAGGAGTGAGCTCATTATTTGTGGTTTACTGCGATATGTTGACATTGTTGATTAGATTTTGACTGTCTCTGTTTGTTTCACTTTCCTCCTCAAGTTCTGGAGAGAGAGACTTGTCAGCTGCAGATCCCTAAAGGTCACAACCCACGGAAGTATGGCTGGATCCATGTGGTGAGCTGGACATTGCTTGTCACAGAATTATGTCATGTGATTCATTGTCAATGTTGTAGTTACAATGCACAACTTGTGTAGTCAGTACAGTAGCTTTAGTTGGATCAACACATGGTCAAGTTGAAGTAGAATGACAGCAGCTCCAGGGAAGTGTGCATTAGAATCAGATCAGCATAACATTGAGTAAATGCATGCCCAGTAGGTTGATGACTACACTATGAGCACACACACACTGCATCAACATGACATTGGTTTAATGCACATTGAAGTGTATGGACAGTAATCATATGGGTGACATATTGGAGCAACAATGCACAGGATGAGTTTGTTGAAGCAACAAGTTGCCTCTGCAGGAAGGCTCCATGCACATTTACATTCTTTTGTTGTTGCTTATTGTAGTTTATGGTTATGTTATGTTATGTTATGTTATGTTATGTTATGTTATGTTATGTTATGTTATGGTTTTGTTGTTGCTTGTTGTAGTTTATGGTTATGTCGTTTACGATGAAGAAGATGTTAATATATGAGGAAGAGAAAGATATGGATAGTGGAGGGCCCATCTCAACTTATGAGTTTAGGTATGTGTGTGTTCCTACATCTAGCCAGGGTGAGCAATATCATATTGTGCATATCTTTGGTTTGTATGTGGGGTGTGGTTTAGTTTGTGGGTAGTAGTAGCTGTCAAATGTCGTTAGTTGATCTATACTAAATTGTGAATTAGTTGCGTAAATGGAGTCAATAGGTGATAATGTATTACGAAAGAATATTTTTGATTTATTCTATTTTTGTGTTTATGTTAGTGATAGTGTAATGTCAACCTCAAAACAAGGTGTGTCCTCTATCACAGTTGCTGACTGTGCACAAGTGATTCTTAATTAGAGTCCCAGACACTTAGATAGAGTAGAGTTGTTCTTGTGACAGCATTGAGGTCCTTCACTCAAAGCTTTAGTTTACTGCAAAGGTGCAGTGTTATCATTCTGTATGAAACTTCTGATGTTCTGTTCAGCTGAAGCAGGAGCTCCGTCATGCCACACCCCCTCATTGTGTTGTATCACAGAGAGGCTCTGTCACTAGAGGTGCAGGCAACATGCATTGCCACTCGCAGGGTTCACTGTGGGGGGGGGGGGGGACAGTTGGAGGGGTGGAGCTTTGTTTGTTTGTTTGAATGTTGTGTGTTTGTTGTATGTTGTGTGTTTGTTGTATGTTGTGTGTTTGTTGTATGTTGTGTGTTTGTTGTATGTTGTGTGTTTGTTGTGTGTTTGTTGTATGTTGTGTGTTTGTTGTATGTTGTGTGTTTGTTGTATGTTGTGTTTGTTGTATGTTGTGTGTTTGTTGTATGTTGTGTGTTTGTTGTGTGTTTGTTGTATGTTGTGTTTTTTTTTGTGTATGTTGTGTGTATGTTGTGTTTGTTGCATGTTATGTTTGTTGTGTGTTTGTTGTATGTGTGTATTCATACAATTTTATATTGTTATCCTTCAGTCAAATACATTCTGTGCGCACTCTGAGAGCAGGGGAACATGAAACCTTCAGAGTGAAGCAGAGCGACTTGAAGAAAATATTAGTGGTAAGTGTGTGTCTCTTGAGTAACATTTCACGAGCTCTTGGTGTATGTGTTTATATGTTGTTTATACTTTTTGTTTTTCTGTGTGCATGTTTGTTTGTGTAGCTGTCTTATCGTGACCTGCATGATGGCTCCCACAAGAATCTCTTCCTCCCTCAAGCCAAGCAAGATGTAAGTGCAGGACTCTGGGACTGTCTGTGGTTATATATTGGCAACCGTGCCAGTGGCCATATGCTGGGCCTTGAGACATGCCATGACTGTTTCTGTTCCTACCTTTCCTCTTCTGCATATTCTCTGTGCAGGATGCGATCAATGTGAGAGGTCACCAGTTCATGGAGAACAGCAACCACAAGCCCTCCAACTGTGATGTGTGCAACAAGACACTCTCCTGGTCGGTCATCAAGGGAGGAGAGGGAAGCTACGAATGCAAACGTGAGCCCTGTCGTGTGCAACTGGCTTTTTGAATCTGTGCAACTGTTTGTCGTGTAGTCTCAAATATTAAACTTTCGTGTTTTTTGATTCCTAGTTGTAGTATGCCATAGGTCATAACCATTGCCCTTTGACCAGCTTGATTGATACTAAGGCAAGAGTTATTAGCTTCTTGGTGTTTAGGATTATGTTCATCTTGACTGCCCGCCAAAACAGCCGAATACACTAGTCCAGCCTTTTATTCAAGCACTCAATAGAACTTGTAAGTAGATATGAAATTTATTATTGTATGCAATTTTTTTTTGTTGTCTCGTGACCTTTTGAAATTTACATAGAAAAAATAAAAGTAATTATTAGTTTGTGTTTATGGTAGGGTGGTTTCACTGTTGCAAGTGATGTGGTCATGCTCCTGTTAGTGGAGGAGTTGTGGAGGACAGAGGTCATATGAGAGACAACTAGGTGGACTGATTGTTGCATGTAAAACTCTATATTGCTAGGTGTGTCCGCATCTGTGCTGACTGAAGTGTGTGCATCATTTCTTGCTATTCTTCCCACAATAAGTTTGTGGGTGACAAAGAAGTATGAGTGACCTGTCCAGGATTAGGTAGCTTGGCGCTCACTGATCTGATCCATTGCCCAGCATGGCAAGGGCAAAGAAAACAAACCACGTATATATATATATATATATATATATATATATATATATATATGAATTCTGCTTATAGGAACTTCCAGTTTGTAGAATGGATAAAGCTTAAACATTTTTAGAAAATTTGATAGCAAGCATATGGCAAAATGACATTGTTGTTTTCTTATAGAGCTAAGCTAATAAAACTATTTTATATCACTGACCCTATGCCCTGGGTTCACATTGGCAAGATGATATAATAGCTAAAGTGTGTGATCTGTTTTGTTAAAACCTTTTTCTGGTGAGGGATGTCTAGCAGTGCCACTACTTGTCTCCTTGGACGTCAAGAATACCAAGTTCCTCAGCATACCTGGGACTATCCTTGTCATAACTTTAGTCCGGTGACGACAGCATCCAAGATTCACGCTATTGCATGCCCTAGTGACTGGTCCTAACTACTACAGTGTGGCAATCCATCTAACTCAAGTGCAGATGATGTCCATGTAGACACAAGTATGAGTCTCACATTGTCAGGCACAACTTAGACACTGAGAGTTTATGTGTGCACTGACTGTAACTAAATGTTTCGAGGCTAGTTGGCAGGCCAAACACTTGGATATTGTTTGATGCCATTTTGTTTGTTTGTTTGTTTGTTTGTTTATTTCTGCAGGTTGTCACTTGAAGTGCCACAAGGAACATGCTGATGGCAAGGAGAGCACTCTGCAGCCTTGTGTAGGAGGTATGCATGTAGAGAATGCTTATGTCCACCCTTTTCCACCCTCTGTGTGTGTGTGTACCTCTGTGTGACCTGCTAACTTGCTTTGTGTGACAGGTGAGGGGGACATGAAGAGACTCCTCCTCCTCATCAAGGGCGATGAGTTACGTGAGCGGTGGTTAAGTCGACTCTCCCAAATAGCCATCACGAAAGAAGACGCTCAATTGCAAAGTCCAATGTAAGCCTCAGCATGAAGTAGTTTAGTGAGTAGTCACTACAGCTCCAATTGCACTTAGCAGTAAGGGGGAAATGAGGCTTACACACTTTTATTTTGCTGCCCATCTTCATCCCCCCCCCCCACCCGTTTCTACAGCACAACAAGACGGGGCAGTGTGCGTCATAAGAAGGACAAGGAGCGAGTGAGCAGCAGTGCCTTGCCGCCCAAGAATCCTGCTGCTGCTTTCCTTGGTCCACAGCACCTCCCCGTCCGGACCATGTCCGTCAACATCAAGTCACCCTCCCAAGACTCACAGCCGCAATCCAAGTTTGGTGGCTCTCTTTCCCAGGCATTTTCTGGGGTTGGACGCCAACGCCCACCAATCAACCCTGACCCCCATAAGTTACAAGGTGTGGATTTGCCTGGGGATGGTGAGTGCGCAATTAGAGAAGCTTTCCTCTGCATTAACACAAAAAAAACTGTAAAAAATCATTAAATTTATAATAATGTTGCTTATCATCTGTTTTTGTTATTGTCGTTGCTTTGTGTCCAGCAGCAAGCACTCAATGACCCAGGAAGTCCCATAGTCATCTCTGTGTGTTGAGGACTGAATGTATTGTAATTTTGTGTACTGAGAGTGAGTGGATCTAGCAGCAGCCATTACTGTGGGACCTCACTCAATCCTACAAGACAAGACAATGGACCTTTATTTCTGAACTGCATTTATTATAAGACAGATGTAATTGATAACGCATAACCAGTGGTTAGTTAATATGTATAGGTGCTGTTGCCATAGGATCCTGACCATTTCCGTACTTCTCTTCTATTTTACAGTAATTAATTTGATTTGTGTCACTTTTTCCAATATGCCAGTGTCTGTACTGATATTGTACTTCAGAGAAGTTGTATGCCAGTGTAGTGGTAGCTGTGAGCCACAGCAGGGGGGGGGGGGGATATCCTCTTGACCCCAACCTGATAGTCACTGTTGCAGCTTCACTGTCACTGTTGCAGCTTCACTGTCACTGTTGCAACTTCTGCTGCAGGTTTGGGAGTTAGACATGCTGGCAAGATCACATGACTAAAGGCCACACCCATCTCACCAACAACATACATGACCACCACCACAACAAAAGAACAGCATTCATAGGGTTTCCTTTGGTTTAGAATGAGAAATCTATCTTGTACATTTGACCAACTCAATGGTGCTTCAGCCAGCAATCAGGAAGGAGCAAGGTTAGATGTGTCAGCCAATGGAGTCTGGGGTGGAAGGTTTCAGAAGACTTTAGGCCCATTCACAATATGATGCAAGGCAATCCGTTGTGTAAATCTCTTAGCTCCAACCCACTGTGATGTAATTGTGAATAGGTTATGGACTACTACTACAGTTTGGTGATCTAAACAGATCCGATTGATCAGCAAGAGTTGGATTTGATTCAACTCTTTCTAAGGTTGGGATCCAAACCCTCACTAAAGACACTGTACCAGTTCTCATTTTTATTTTAAAGTGATGTCCATGGAGGGGAAAAAATTTTTTAAAATAAGTTTGAACCTTTTTCTGCCTCTGGCAACCACCAGCTAACGGCTATAAATATATTAAGGCAAAAAAAAAAAAAAAAAAAAAAAAAAATGCCTGGAAGTTACCAAACATAAAATAAAAATAGCACAGCTTTTTGTAAGTTTCATGACTCCCTGCAGTCCATGCTCATTGCTAGAAGGCCTCACTTGTGGTGATTAATCCCAAAAGTTGATAAACAAGTGATAAATTTGTTAGCCAACCCAAATTCCACTCTCCTACATTCAACTACAGAGTATTATTGCCTGATGAATTACTTTATTGATTAATTTTCTTCCTTTTTTTCTTCCATATTTTAACTGTTATATTCAATATTAATAATGCATTATGTATGTACATATGTAGTATTATGTATAATGTTCATGCCTGTCTGGCATGGCTGTACTGCCATGATAAAATCACCAGTTTCGAGTAAGTGCCACAGACTCCATACCACTGGATAGGTTGTTATCTATTCAATTTCTTCATAAATGACATTGCCATCCCCATCCTCTCCATCAACAATTCCAGGTGGACAATAGGTGGCATACTGTGCTTGTAATGCAATATTTGATCCCGTCCATAACTCATCCCCGGATGGGTTATGGCCTGCAATAGGTTATCCCCCAGGCCATAACTGATCCACTTAAAAAGAAAACAAAAAAACTTTTGTGTGTGTGCAGGATTTTTTTCCTTGGTAACATATCCATAGTTTATGGACTCTGGAGTACTCCACAAGAGATAAGCTGCCCTAAATTGTGCTGACCACTGCTATATTATGGTGGTGGTGCATCAAAAAAAAATTTTTTTTTAAAAACAATTTTGTTGTTGTCTCCTCCAACTAGCTAGCTATTAGATATGAACTATTTATAATTATGTGGCTGTCTTTCTTTTTTTTTTTCTCTCTTCAACTCAGTTGATGGAATTATGAGGGCTCATTTTATTTTCTCAACTCTGGGGTCAAAAGAAAAAAAATACTGCCAAGGTCTCCAAAATTATATCTATGAAATATTACATGGTGTACTCAATGGAAACTCTTTTTCAAGAAATTTATTCACCTAACATTCTCACTCAGTACAACTCCAGTATCTGCATCTTTCTAAATTTTGAGATATAAATACTGGAGTTATACTGAGTGAGAATATTAGGTCTATAAATTTCTTGAAATAGAATTTCCATTGAGTACACTAATGTGAGATTTCATAGATATATTTTTTAGAGATTAATACTGTCCTGGCAAGATGAAATTGGTAAAATGCACTTGATATTATCAGCAAATATCAGGGTATGCAAATATTTAACAGAAGGAGGGAGATCATCCACATAGATTAAATAGAGCATAGGTCTACTTCCCTGTGGCACTCCAGATAAAACAGGTAAAATATAGAGCGTTGATGATTTATAGAGACACACAGATATCTGCCCATGAGGTATTCCTTAATGAATAACCACAAGTCCCCAATTATACCATAGGTCCACATTTTTTTCAGAAATTCTGTGTGAGGTACACTTCAAAAGCCTTTTGGAAGTTCAAGAATTTGAATTGGTTCAAAATCTGGAGGCATCCCAACAATATATTTGCACCCACTATATCTTCAACTTTGAAATTTTAATATGCCAGGGCAGGCAGAGAGCTGACCACACCCTTGTAAATCAATATAAAGTTAAGCAGAAAAATGCCTACAATTGTAAATTTTTTTCTTAGTTATTACATTTTTTATGTGTCAGCAGGTTGAGTTTCGAGTTGAAGTTGTATATTAAAAAAAAAAGAAGAAAGAAATATAATGCTCTCTCGGGAACCTTGAGAACACACACCAGAGTATATGCTGAATTTTGGCCTTTTTAGTCCACGTGTTGAGCCATGATTCCTAGACACATATACTTACAAACCAAAATTTATATCAAAGTGTGTTCGTAGATCTAACTAACTCCTTTGGCCCAAGTGTTATTCAGAAGTTCCTTTTTTGGCACTTTTTCGCTTTACACACCAATGGGAAGAGGTGTAACCAGGAGGGATACCACCCATGTTACTCCTAAAGTCAAGTTGTATATGCATACCATGTTTTAAGTCTGTCGCTCCAAGGGTTTGTCTGGCCAAAGGATCATTTTTGGCTTTTTTTTTAGGCCTGATATAAAACAGGAATGGGTGTGGTCATATACATGTACTTAAACATTCCCCAGATTATATTGATTCCAAATATACATGTGTTCATGGGTCTATCATCCTAGGTTCAAGTATTTTTTGCTGAAATACCATTTTTGGATTTTTAGCCTTACACAGGAGGACGAGGTGTGGCCAGATGTAACCCAGTCCATGTTACTCCCAGAGTCAAGCTGTGTATACATACCAAGTTCTAGATCTGTATGTGGAAGGGTTTTTCTGGATAAAATACCTTTTTTTTGGGGGGGGGGGGGGCTTTTTCTTGTTACTATGGTAACTAATTTCCGAAATTTTTAGCCCATGTTTTAGTTGGGTCAAAACCTATCATCATGCCATGTTTCAGAGAAATCCACCCACAGGTTTGGCCAGAATGATGGTACAAACATCGGACAGACAGACAGACAGACAAACAGGCAGACAGACATCTCCCTATATATATGAGATTATATTAGAAGCTTAGTTCTGTCCGTCTTTTTTCCGTCTGAGTTGCAGAATTTTGAAAACCTATAAGCAGATTGGAATGAAATTTGACATGGTCGCTTAAAGTGGGTTTGGGATGGTTATTACACAATTAATTTCGAAATGCTGTATTTTAGTCTATGTATGTATGTATGTATGTATGTATGTATGTATGTATGTATGTATGTATGTATGTATGTATGTATGTATGTATGTATGTATGTATGTATGTATGTATGTATGTATGTATGTATGTATGTATGTATGTATGTATGTATGTATGTATGTATGTATGTATGTATGTATGTATGTATGTATGTATGTATGTATGTATGTATGTATGTATGTATGTATGTATGTATGTATGTATGTATGTATGTATGTATGTATCTATTTTTATTTGTGAATAGCCACAGTAAATTAGAGAACCAAAAAATGAAATTTGGCATGAGCACTAGGAATGGCTGTACTTTTAATCATCTATCTTTTTCTATTTTGCATAGCCAATCAGATTTAGACACCTGATGGGCAGATTGGGATGAAATTTGGCATGAGCACTAGTGGTGTGTGTGGGATATTGTTTATCTCAACACCAAGTCAGAAAGTTCAGTAACATGAAATGATAGCTATTGAAACCACTACATACATAAAGATATGAAAATTCAATATAATTGAGCTAAGTTAATCTTGCATAAGATTTTCTTTTGGCGATTTTTTTTTTAAATTTGAAGATATGGTATTGTTGGACCAATATATATAATTTGTAAAACATTACGTTTTAAACATTTCTTGAATAAGAGGGAAGCAACTTAAAATATCATTAATTTTTGGTAAATAGCATAAAGTCAGATTAGAGTTAATAGTTTTTCTGTATGTATCCTGAGATGTGTCTTTAGACTACTCCTCTGACTGAAACTCTTTCGACAGTGTTCACACTTGTACAACTAGTCTCCTGTATGATTCTTTAGATGCACCTGCAGATTACAACTGTTGCTGAAACTCTTTCCACAGTGCTCACACTTGTATGGCATGTCCCCTGTATGTATCCTGATGTGCTTCTGCAGATTACCGTGCAGACTAAAACCCTTGCCACAGTGCTCACACTTGTACGGCATGTCCCCTGTATGTATCCTGAGGTTCTTCTGCAGATTACCATGCAGACTAAAACCCTTGCCACAGTGCTCACACTTGTACGGCATGTCCCCTGTATGTATCCTGAGGTGCACATGCAGATTACTGCTCTGACTAATACCCTTGCTACAGTGCTCACATTTGTACAGCATGTCCCCTGTATGTATCCTGAGGTGCTTCTGCAGATTACTGCTTTGACGAAAACCCTTGCCACAGTGCTCACATTTGTATGGCATGTCTCCAGCATGTATCCTGAGGTGCCTGTGTAGATTACTGCTCTGACTGAAACTCTTCTCACACTGCCCACACTTGTATGGCTTGTCTCCAGTATGTATCCTGTGGTGCTTCTGTAGGCCGCCATTCTTACTGAAACTCTTCTCAAAGTGCTCACACTTGTACGGCATGTCTCCTGTATGTATCCTGAGGTGCACCTGTAGGTGACTACACTGAGTGAAACTCTTCTCACAGTACTCACATTTGTATGGCTTGACCCCTGTATGTATCCTGAGGTGAACCTGCAGATTACTACCATAACTGAAACTCTTCCCACAGTGCTCACATTTGTATGGCTTGTCCCCTGTATGTATCCTAAGGTGCTTCTGTAGAGTATCAATGTGACTGAAACACATCTCACAGTGCTTACACTTGTATGGCTTGTCACCTGTATATGTCCCGAGGTGCGTCTGAAGTAGAGTTTTGAGTGTGAAATTCTCTCCACAATATAAATGGTGCTTATCTTTAGCACCACTCTCATGTGCCTGTACATGCTGCTGTAAATACTCTAATTTTGTGAACTTTTGGTTGCACTTGTGGCAACTGAATGATTGTGGGTTTGCCTTAGCACACATTGAGCTGTGTCTCAAGTGGATATGAAATGAAGTAAGTGCTATGAAGGACTCACCACAGCCAAGGCAACAAAAATTGGCAGTTGAGGCTGTGAATTAAAAAAAAACAACAACAACAATTTATCATAATTAAAGTACCATAAATCTAAAAAAAAAAATTACCTTCAGTGTTTGTATCTTTGCCTAACTTTTTCACATATTGCTTTCCATATCCCCCCAGAAGCTCTGATGCAGGAGAAATGGATTTGAAGGTGCGGTAGTAGATGTTGCCATGGTACTGATATACAATAACATTCTGTTCTTCTTCATGTCTAGCAGTGTTAACAAACATCATCCAGTTAGAGTCAGTGGTGTTTTGTTCTTCGATAAAATAAGGTTGGACTCTTTCATTCTTGACCTATTGCGATAGTGAGTGAACTTGTTCACCACATCATGCCAATATTAGAAAGCTAGCTTTCTTGCACATTTAAGAGAATGTATTGAAGTAAATATACCAAGTTAAAGAAGAATAATTCAGGTTGTATTGCAGTTATTATTTTTAAATAATGAAACAAACTAAATGCAAAATAGGAGTTCAATCAGATTCAGAAAAATATTAGTTATACCACATCTCACCACTTACAAATAGCATACAATTTCTCTCTTTCAGTTTTCATGCATAGAAACACACTGTTCCTCACCTCCCATGCATTGGCGGAGTTCTGAAGTTCTCCATTTCATCATTATTTACTATGTTGCCTTTATATGGTCCTATTTGCACACCCTTACTTATGAAGGTGGTGGCAAACACTCCCAGTCCTGCCCCTGGGATTGGTGAGGGCCTGACAGTGAGCTGTGCAGGTACTGGCAGCTGTGTATAGGCTAAGGAAGCCTGGTCATAGCCAGCTGTGGGATCCAGTTCTGATAGTGGTCCATGCACTGGACATTCACCATGATACAGCATGTTGCAGTCGTCACAGACTAGAAAAGGATATTCATAGAACAGTCATGGCAGGAAAGTAATGCTTGGTTATTTGTACTTGAACTTACACATGTATTCATTATCATCAAATAGAGGGTCTTCCTCATACTCATTAGGTGATGCATATCTCAAGTTTCTTAAAGCGGCTGAGCTGGGCACATCAGTAGTCAACGTAAAGAGTGTATAAACTAAGACAAAGTGCACTAAAATTATTCATCTATGACATTTTTAGGCATACTATTTTAACTGTGGTTGAAATAAAATAAAACACTGCAAAATGTAAAAATAAAACATGGGCAATTAATACTACAAATAATTTTTAAAAAAAGTTGGCTTGGTTAAAATTACTAAAAAAAGAGTATGTTGTAAACAGAAATGAAATGCCTGAATGAGGCCGAACTACTTTCCCCCAGAGGTTATTGTGTATACTATGAATAATAAGTGGGTAGATATAAAGCAAAGTTGACATAAGTTAACTTAAGGGGAGGGTGCCGTGCAAAATAGTGAAACAAACTTTTTTTTGGCTGAAATAAGTTCCTTAATACCCTTCTTCATGACAAAAATTGGTTTTCTTTCACTGCATTTACATCCGGTTAAATAAACATCCTGTTGTGGTCTGTGGGAGCTATCCTAGTTTCAGACTACTATTACCCTGACAATCAGGATAGCTACATCAATCCTTAGTCTATATACTATCTTCCCTCTGTATATATATATACTAAGGCTACCTTACTGCTTTTGCTTTCAGCAGTAGGTTCAGACACATAGTTCTCAGATTAAATATGTAAATACCATAAAGCTGAGCAAGTGAACTGTTTGTCTCAGTAAAAATAATAGATTGAGTCAATATTTGCACACACTGAATTATGCAAAATGATACAATACTTTGGTAGTTAGTGGAGCACTAATTATACTCAGTTATCTCTGTCTTTTATACTATAGTGTTTGTGGTTACTTCCTGGGCTTCTGCTCCCAGGGGCCGGCTAAATGATTATCAGGTGAGTTTTCAGAATAGTTCTCATCCAGCATGTCTTGGTCATCCACATTTGTATTATTTACCATATTCTCATAACTCTTTTCATTAATCTTCTTAATATTAACTATAATCTCTTTGCTTTCAACTGCTTCTTCTTTCTGTGATCCTTGAGTCAGAGTCACTGGTATTTGTGACTGGTCCTCCTCCTGTGGATCTGACATGGTCGAATTTTGGTTATCCACTTATTATGTCAGAGTGGAATCCTGTTACAGCAATGCTCAGCATGGATAGTAAATTTTCAGTTGGTCCTGATGCAAGTTATAGTGATCTCAGCATTCT
>OZ017781.1:6003389-6024558 GCA_963969325.1 Lycopodina hypogea
GGAGCATAGGCAAATTCTAGAAGATGAGGAATCTGAAGAAATAGTTGACTCCTACATCATTGGCATGGTCTCTTGCTGCTAGCATTACAGTGATGGTGACTCACTAGGTGGAGGAAGACTGGAAAACACAGTTTGCAATAATGAATGAGCTCTGTAGCTAGCTACTTCTGTTTAGTGTGTAGGTGTGAACAAATGAGTATCAGCAGGGAGTGTCTTTGCTGTCAGTGTGAGCCACTGTGAACATATGAGTATCAGCAGGGATTGTATTTGCTGTCAGTATGGGCCACTGTGAACAAATGATTATCAAGAAGGAGTTTCTTTGCTGTCATGAAGTAAGTGCCATCTCCCAGAAAATGCTGGATAGTGGCAATGAGGTTACAACTAACTATTGTGTTTCCATGCAATAAATGTTTTGTTTAAGAAACTATTCTTGAGCAATGCTTACAGATGTATCCCCCCCCCTAACCATTCCAAGTGTCCCTAGACCTGTGTGCCACTAGTAAAAATAAGATGCAGTGTAGTAGTTTAGTTTAATCAAGACCCCACCCAGCACCTTCTTGATGGATATTTTTTCTTAACACCTATTCTATGGACAGAGACAAATAAGACCTCTTAATACAATTAAAGATCTGTTGTTCGCTACTTACCCCAGAGGCTGGGGCCCACAGGCTAAGAAAGAAGGAAAAAAAGAAAGAAAAAAGAAGAAGAGTGATTAGGGTATAGTTTGGCTGATCAATGTGTTCAGGCAATTGTGGTTTGCAGTAAATGGGGTGGATAACTCAGGCATAAAGTTGAGACTCCAACCAGGAAATTTTGAAAAAAAACCAAAAAAACCCCCCAATGGCAGGGTTATACGCCAATCTTCACTAAACTTTCTTATAAACATTTCAGGATAACACCCATAAAACCCCAAAAAAAATGAGCCCTTCAGGCCCAATCATCTGGAGGACTTACTGAACAAACAATTAAGCAAACCAAAAAAAAAAAAAAAAATTGTCAAATTAAAAAACAACAACCCAACAACCAATTGGCATACATTATAATCCTATTTAATCATAATTCAACAACAAATTTAAAAACAACAAGAAGAGATTTAGACCACAGTTGTCTCAATTAAGAATAAATAATGACTATCAGATAAATATATAATATATGAACCAAAAAGAAACAAAAAACCCCCACCCCATTCAGCATATATTTAAATCCTGCAAGATATGTTCACCATTTGAACATGTCATCATGCAAGGTATTTCCTCCTGCAACTTCACTAAGATATGGCCTCCAGTAAAATGTCCTTCTGTACGCATGTTCATCCATAAGACATGTCCACCCATGAAATATATCCCTGTAAGACATGTCCACTTGTTTAACATGTCTTCCTGTAAAACATGTAATCCCAAAAGACATTTCCTCCTATAAGACATATGCACCCATAATACATGTCCTCACATAAAACCATTCATCTTATAGGACATGTCCTCATATCCCCAGTATGATGTCTATCTGTAAGACATGTCATCCTGTAATACATGTCTTCAAAAGACATGTCTTCCCATACATGTTCTTCTACAAGACATGCTCTCATGTAAGACATGCCTTTCCCTATATGTTCTTCCGTAAGACATGTACCCCCATAAGACATATCCTCCTATAAGGCATGACCTCATGTAGGACATGTGCTCCCGTAAGACAAGTTATTCCATAAGACATGTTTTCCAATGGAAAACAAGGTATACCATTAAGACATTCTCCCATAAGACATCATCCTGAGACAAGTATTCCTGTAAAACTTGTGCTCCTATAAGACATGTTCTATCATAAGACATATCCACCTGTAAGACATGTCCTCCCATAAGGTACATCCTACTATAAGATATGTCGTCATGTCTTCTTGTATGACATGTACTCCTGTAGGACTTGCAATTCTGTAAGACTTGTCCTCCTGTAAAATATGTTCCTGTAATACATGTCCTCCAATAAATCATGTCCACCTATAAGACACATCCTCTAGCAAGGTATGTTGTCCCATAAGACATGTTCTCCTATAAGACATGACCTCATGTAGGACATGTGCTACAGAAAGAAAAGTAATCATATAAGACATGTCCTCCCACAAGACATGTCCTCCTTCAAGACATGTGCTCCCTTAGGAAATAGGTTCCCATAAGACACATTTCTCCATGAGACATCTCTTCCAATTTGACATATCTTCCCCTAAGATGTCTCCTCGTGTCCTCCTGCAAGACATGTCCATATGTAAGACATGTTCACACAATATATGTCCCACTGTGAGACTTGCCATCCCGTAGGACATGTATACCAGTTAAATATGTTCTTCCCTTAAGACACTTCCTTCCAAAAGACATATACTCCTGTAAGACATGTCTTCCCTTAAGACGCATTCTTCCTTAAGACATGTCCTTCCATATCACATTTCCTCCCGAACCATATCCACCTGTAAGATATGTGCTCCAGTAAGATATGTCCCCATAAACATGTCATCCTATAAGATATGTCTGTAAGATTTGTCCTCCTGTAAGAAACGTTGTCCAGTAATATGTCGTCCAGTAATATGCCCTCCAGTAAGACATCCAGACATGTTGTCACGTAGGATAATTTAGTGACCCCATGTAGGAGATGTGCTCCCGATAGAAAACACATGTCCTCCTTGCTGAAAACCGTGCAATAGTATATATAAAACTCACAGTCGTACGTATGTATTCTATATGGAAAATAGACTACAAACAGTTGGGAGAGATGTGAAAATTGGACTTCACCCATGGAGTAGTCTGGTCAATGTTAGAACCCCAAGGGGGGGGGGGGGATGGGATTCCTGAGTGGGGAGGACCTGAAAAACTGGTTTTTATTACAAGCTTAAGTAATCTTCCTTTGTACATGAGTAACCACAAAGTTGTAATAGAAACAACACATGTGATCTGATCTCACCAGAATTATTTAACCCACACAAATTCAAAAGAAGTGTCCATTTAAAAAAAATGCTAACTTTATTCATTATTGCTATTCATACAAAAAAATGAAAACCTAATGTTTCCAGATTTTTGCAGCCTGGCTCATAATGAAGATGTTAATGGAGAATGAGGAGAAATTAAATGTTTTGTATATATACACATATAATTTAGTCTCTCTTTTGAAAGACTTCCCTATTGGAAGACCACTTCCTTTGAGAGACCACATTTACCACGTAAGATGTTGTATTTGATGTATAAACTTAAACCTATTGGAAGACCATCTCTTTTGTAAGACCAATTTTTGTTGGATTTTAGTGTGGTCTCACAAAAGAGAAACTACTAAAATATATACTAGTATATACTAGTAGATGTACCAATTGTTACCCAGGGATCTGATACACTTATACTTCCTGTTCTGGGAACCTTCTGTCCCTTGGGGTATATTTTCTATGCATCATCTTGCCACTACTCCTTCCGTCCTCCCTCACTTTCTCCAAACACTCTTCCTACACCACATACACACACACACCACAAACAGACATCAGATCATATATATTGACATTAACATATATTCATACTATAATTCTCAATTTGTTTGTTTGTTTGTTCGTTTGTTCATTGTTCAGTTGTTGGTTGGTTGGTTGGTTGGTTGGTTGGTTGGTTGGTTGGTTGGTTGGTTGGTTGGTTGGTTGGTTGGTTGGTTGGTTGGTTGGTTGGTTGGTTGGTTGGTTTGTTTGTTTGTTTGTATGTATGTTTGTTTGTTTGTCCAATAATTACTCCCAGACAAGTTGGCCTAAAGGGTTCAAATTTCAGGGTTTGATTAGGGTCATCCTGGGGTGTTGATAAAGAAGTTTTGTGAAGACTAGAGTAAAATCCTGCCCATGGGGCTATTAAAAAAATATTTCCTGGTTGTGGTCACCACACTATGCCTAAGTAAACAACCACATCTACTATAAACCAAAATTGTGCAAACACATAGGTCCGCATAACAACCACTTCCAGCTCTTTTTCTATACTTCTTTTTGAGCCCTGCAAGCCCAAGCATCTGGGATGATAGAATAACAAATTTAGAATTATATCAAGAGGTCTTTGTTGTCTCTGTCCATAGGATGGGTAATATGCTAAAGTGTCCTTCAGGAGGGAAGGGGGGTGGGTGGGTGGGTGGGACTGTTGTCTCCATCCATAGGATGGGCATTTTTCTAGTTACTATTTCTCAATTTGTTAGTTTGTTTGTCCGGTAACTAATC
The DNA here is from genome assembly GCA_963969325.1 of Lycopodina hypogea. Classification (NCBI taxonomy): domain Eukaryota; kingdom Metazoa; phylum Porifera; class Demospongiae; order Poecilosclerida; family Cladorhizidae; genus Lycopodina; species Lycopodina hypogea. The sequence goes on from OZ017781.1 coordinate 6,007,606, forward strand.
CCAGATCATTGGGCCTAAAGGGCTCAAATACACATGGTTTAATGTTGGTCAACCTGGTATGCTTATAAGGAAGTTTGGTGAAGGTCAAAGTAAAATCCTGCCCATGGGGCTATTTCACCCCAAAATTCCTGGTTATGTCAATGCCTGAGTAAACCATCCCACTTACCATAATTGTGTAAACACATACATCAGCAAAACTGTACCCTAACCACTTCCAGATTTTGTAGGTAATAACACATATAGCTATATACACAAATATTGACACTAATCTCTATAATCAAACAAATATAATACAATTAATGGACACTAATGAGGCCACACAAACACTAAAATCATTGACACCAAGAAAATAATTGAAAGATAAAATGCACAGTCCAGAGATTTAAAAAAAACCAAACTAATAAGTCCCATTTACCACGTATTGGAAGGGGGAAAAAGGATGGAAATGGGGGTAAAAAAATTTGGATGGGGAAGAAGAAAAAAGGGTGGGGTGGGGTGGGGTGGGGTGGGGTGGGGATGAAGGAAAAAAGAAAGAATAGAATGAAGGTAAAGGTGAGAAAGAAGAAAAATGAGGATAAATGGAAATTAAAAAAAGAAGAAAAGAAAGAAGCCCCACGGGCAGGTTTTTACTTCGATTTTCACCAAACTTCCTTCTAACCATCAGGTTGACCCCAATCAAACCCTAAAATTTTGAGCAATTTTGGACCAGTCTAGATATATACCTTGTTACATAATTATACACAATAGAGATACAGATTAATGATTTGTGTTACTTTGAAACCAGAAATGGGGGTATAACTTAGATACTCACACTTTCTCTGTCCTTAGCCTCCACCATTGCAGGTTGCTCAGTTGAACTCAATTTTGGCACCACTATATATCACATTTATTAGTAGAGTTTATTGTAAAGCACACAGCACTTACTTAACAATTAAGTTCATGAATGAAATACAAAAATTTACATGTCTTTGGTTTTTTCCTGCTTATCGTTGCTTCTACCCAGGGTTCCTTATTCCCATTCTTTCTTTTCTTCTCACCCACTCCTTTAGTTCTGCTGCTGTTTTTAGTTTTACATCCACTGGAGTTTCCCACTCCCTTATCCATTTCATGCAGCAGTTCATCTGTGTGGTAGTATGTGAGAACATTATTGCAAGAAAACAAGAGTGAAAGCCCTTCTTAGTTAGTTGGGAATGGTTACTCCATATTTAATGGGGGGGGGGGAGCTGTATATGTACATACATGTATTTTATAAGTAAGGAAAAACATTTTGCTCGACCACTCTGCCTGCTATGTATACTTTCAAATTCTTCCAAACTGCTGGAGTAATTTCCGTGAAACTTTCAGGGATTAATTATGGCTACTCACTGCACCTTTTAGGAAAGATTTCATTAGGATTTGTGGGTATGTCAGGCTAAAATGTCAAAATAGTGTTTCATTATACCATCTTTACCTCGAGCATGTATTGAGATAGCTTTATGAGGTGTGATTACTTCTGTGTGGTGTCAGTTCCATATAAAAGTTTAAAATGGCCAATTTGGAACCCAGCTAATAGTTTCTAGGTGTTAATTCATTTGTTGTATGTATTTAGTTATATATAAGTTGTAATTAGGTGAAGGTGTTGTTATAGTCACTTACTTAAAGGAACACTGGAGTAGTGTGACTATAATTAGATTCCAGTCTGGTAGTCCACTAAGGTCAACAAATATTCAGTACTACCTGTGTGCTGACAGCTCTGTGGTTACTATTTCTCTATTCCTGATTGGAGAGGTAGCCCACAAAGGTTAGCCTTCTACACTACCTATGTACCCTGACAGAGGTGACTGTATCCTGTAATGTTTATAAAAAAATCTGTATGCTCTAAGAATGTGCAATGAAACTAGTCTCATCATCAAGAACATGAATCTTAACTGCTGGAAGCCACAATAATTACTAGATAAGCCAAGGGAGAAAGTTTAAAAGACTAAAGATATCAGTGAAGGTGAGCTTTCTATGTCCAGCAACAAAGTCAGTCTCTTAAGGTTGTTGGATTACACCTTGCACAGCTATGTTTTTCTTATGACAAATTTGATGTTGGATTCTCTTGCTACAGAAGAAAGAAGTGGACAATTGGGATCAGGTAAGTTATAAGCCTCCCCAGTTGGAAAAAGATGCATGTAAAAGTAAAATTAGTAACAGGAAATAAATTTTTTAATAATTAAAAAAAAAAATTAAAAAAGATATGAAACAATTATAGTTTTCACATTAACCTGGGCATGCTGGCGCTATATCACGCTAGCCTGGGCAAGCTAGTGCTATGTCACTCTAACCTGGGCATGCTAATGCTATACCTTGGCAAACGAGTGATATGAGTGGTATATCACGCTAACTTAGTTATGCTAGCACTATATCATTCTAATCTGGGCAAGCTAGCACTAACCAGAGCATGCAAATGCTATATCACGCTAATTTGGTCATGCTGTCTGAAAGCTAACCTGGTGAAGCACTGGTAGATGAAGAATTATATTGCTATTTTTCCTCCCTTTATATTATTATTTTTATTTTGTTTTCTATTTATTTCCTGTCACTAATTTTGCAACATACTTTCTTGCACACCTTTTTCCAACAGAGATTTATGGGTAAAATGTTTCCACATGCCAAAGGCTCAATTATTGTAACTATCCTGAATGAAATTGGCAGCATCACTGGTTTACCATATCAGTTATAAAATTTAAAAAAAACACCACTGACAGTTCAGGGACCACATGATAATAGATATTGTAAAGAAAACTGCTTTTAAAGAATGTACATACACTATAGACAGGCTTTGTAAAGAAGAGCGTCTTGAGTAGATCATATTGTTTTAATATACCTTAGGATTTCATCATACCATGGTTCATTTTGACGTTATCTAGCTGCTCCCTACCGTTGTCACAGAGAAATTCTTCAGGTTCACTGTTCTGGGACCTCTCACTACCACTGGTAGACATAGCTGGAACTTTCACTGAAGATGCAAAACAAAACAGACAGTTTTAAGGTTAGGAAGCTGCCCAGGCCTGCACCATCCATTGTATTCATTGCACATGCGCCCTTTGTGGTCCTCCTTTCCCCCCCCCCCCATCTAGCATGTGAAGAGTAGGTAATTAGTGTGGACTGCAAATGTGCAGAAAACATTCCTATTGATCATGTAGCAACAAATTTACAAATTTTCCTTGTGCAATGAAGATAACCTCATGAGTTTTCATGCACTCACATTCACAGGTTGTGATGCAACCTCTTGATGCAATGGACATGGGGAAAATTGTTTGGAATCACTCCCAGACTGGGAGAAGAAAGAGAAATTATGGTGCACTTGGACCAGTTAATCAGTTTGTTTGCAAAATCTATGAAAAAAAAATAAAGCTGTTTCAAACCTCAATGGACCAAGCTACCTCCTATATCATTGTTCAACTTCGTGAAACTTGTGACCTTCGGATTCAAAGATCCACCTGCTTCAGCAATTTAAAATATACATGTGCCTATGACTTCGATATAATTGACTGTTGTAATCTGATTACACAGTATTTCTGCCAAATGCACATGCCTTCTTGCATATTGCATACACAAAATACATTCATTGATCTAATGCCAAGTAGTAACTAATACAATTTTTTTATTATTAAGAAATCTATAATTGGAGAGAAATAATTTTTTTTTCAAAATTCATTGCTAGGATATGCTATATATTCATATCTATTCTAATGTTAACCCTCCTGACCAATTGCTTGGACCATTATAATTTACATTCTTTAAAATGGGAGTGGGGGGGGGGGGGGGGGGGGGGGGGAGAAGAGTAAAGTACCCAGAAATGATTCTAGTGTCAATTCATTGATTTGAAAAATCACATGCCAAAGTTTTCTTGATATTAAAATTTGAGCTACATAACTGTGACCATCATGATCTACTTCTGAGATTAATTTTCTGACCTAACAAGAAGGGAAATTTCCAGCAAAAACTCAATTCACTTATAATTTTAATCTTTTGACTTAATTGTGGATAAAAAAAATAAAATAAAAAAAAGGGGGGGGGGGGGGGGAGAAAATTCAACCATGACCAAGAGTTGCACCAGGGACCTCAGCACTGGTGGTCAGAGGAAGTTTCACAAGAACAACCAGATTCCCAAAAAAGTAACATTTAGGCTCTCCTAACTTTAATGAGTTTTTGGGTAAAAATAGTAAACTATTGTCTCTTCAATACTGTTGTATCTATATTTGGATTCTATTTAAGGATTTGGATTCTATTTAAGGATTAAGATGGATAACTTTATAACCAACAAGTTGCACACAAGCCCAATATCAACAAAACATGTCTTACAATTCTGAGTGAGCATGCTCAGTATTAAAAAATGAAATTACTAATCAACAATAATGTTAACAATGCATACACTACATTCCTTTCCCCTTAGAAAAGGATATATGCATTTAATTCAGTTCCATTCAGGTTCAAACCTATCCGGTGGTTTCCTGATTCTTGAGGGATATTCCTTTCTTGCTGATGGTGTTGCAGCAGCAGAAATTTCTGTTGAAGGATGTGCTTCATCAGTTCTTTCTGGAGACACAAGTGCTTCTCCCGACTCTGGTGGAACATTAGTAGTTGGGCGAACTTGAACCTCTTCCGGTGAGTCCAAGTCCCTTGTAGTGGAGTCTATAACTTCTTCAGGCTGTTCTTCCACTCCTGATAATACTGGCGGAGATGCCTCAGTCCGGTCTTGACTGATAGCGACTTTTGGTACATCTGGTTTCTGTCGATGTCGTAAGTTGTCTTGATGAGTTCTCCGTATCCTCCCATTGTTCAACTGTACTGAGAAAGTAACATTACCAACCTTTCCTGTAATACTACCAGGTATCCACGGTTCACCACTTCCGAAGTTTTTGAATCACACATGATCACCCATCTGAAATGTTCGTACTCTTGCAGTTGCATCATGCTTAGATTTCTGCTGTCGTTGCTTTTTCTCCATATGCTCAGCTGTGTGAGGCTTCACTAGGTCCAATCTTGTTCTCGGCCTCCCCAACACCATTTCCGAAGGAGCTCTTCCTGTAGTTCCTTGTGGCGTGATCCGATAGGATAGCAACACATTAGCAAGTCTATCAGAAATGCTACCCTTAGTAACCTTCTTGAGCCCTTTTTTAACAATCTGCACAGCCTGTTCTGCTAGCCTATTAGAAGCTGGATGATACGGTGCTGAAGTGATGTCGAATGCCATTTTTCTGAAAAAATTCTTCAAACTCTGAACTGACAAAACATGTGCCATTATCAGTGACAATGGTCTCAGGCAAACCAAATCTTGCGAATGTGGTCCTGAGTTCCTGCATAACAACTGTAGACGTTGCTGAAGCTGTTTCATACGCTTCAATCCACTTAGAATGTGCATCTCTCAGTATGAGGAACATCCGTCCTAGGAATGGACCAGCAAAGCCTAAGTGTAACTGTGCCCATGGATGTGTAGGCCAACTCCATGGATTCAAAGGGGCTGCAAGTGGTGTAGACTGATTATGTTGATTGACATTCATAGCATCCACCTACTGACTCTTCAATGTTCACATTGATCCCTGGCCACCAAACGTACATTCTTGTCAGTGCTTTCATACGACACATTCCCTGATGCCCTTCATGCAGTAACATCAGCATTGCCTCCCTTCCTGGTTCTGGAACCACCACTCGTGATCCCCACAAAATGCAACCTTTTGAGAAAAAGGGAATTAAGGAAGGTTCACCATGACTAGGCCAGCCTTGCTGGAGAAATTGTACCACCTTTGATAGGATTGGATCTTTCTGTGTCCAAGAACAAATGTGATCCGCAGTTACAGGTGAATCCTATAAATGTTCAGTTAGCAATACCAACTCACGAGGTTTTTCCACATTGGCTGGAACTACCGGCAGTGGTAACCGACTAAGTGCGTCTGCATTCCCATGCACTGTTGTTGTATTACGGAACTTGAGAGTGTACTCGTACATTGCTAAAAACAATGCCCAGCGACGGATTCAAGCTGATGCCTGAGGTGAAATTGCCTTATTCTCACGCAGTAACCCCAACAAGGGTTTGTGATCAGTCACCAAGGTGAACGCATGACCAAACAGATATGAGTGAAATAGTTTTGTACCAAAATTACAAGAATGTCCCTCCTTCTCTAACTGTGAGTAATTTTTCTCTGCTTTTGCGAGAGTATGGGAAGCAAAACCTACAGGCTTTTCTGTCCCATCTGGCATTTTATGAGCCAGAACTGCACCTATACCATATGCAGATATATCACAAGCCAAAATTAATTCCATATCTGGGTTGAAGTGTACCAGTAACCATGACGATGTAAGCAATTTCTTTGAGGTTTGAAATGACTTCTTTAGTTGCTGTCCCCACATCCAAGGACGTTCTTTCCACAACAACTGATACAAGGGTGCTAGCTGAGTGGCTAAATTCGGTAGAAATTTGCCATAATAAGTTAATAGCCCAAGGTACGACTTCAGCTCAGTGACATTATTTGGAGCAGGAGCTTCTTCTATTGCTCTGAATTTGTCTGGTAGTGGATGCAATCCAGAAGCATCAATCTGGCGTCCAAGGTAAGTTACAGAAGGAACCACGAACTGACACTTCTTTTTCTTAACATGAAGTCCTGACATTTCCAACCAACCAAGAACTTTCTCCAATGTACGTAAGTGTTCCTCTTCTGTGGCACCAGTTACCAGAATGTCATCCAAGTACACTGCTACACCAGACAAGCCTTGCAACCAATTGTCCATAACTCCTTGGAAAATTCCTGGAGCGGAAGAAATCCCATATGGAAGTCTTGTGTATTTAAACAGACCTTTGTGTGTGTTTATCACCACACATTTCCTGGATTCTTCATCCAGAGTCAATTGCTGGTATGCCTGACTAAGATCGAGAGTTGTGAATGACTTCCCTTTCTTTAGGTTTGCAAACAAATCTTCAATTCTAGGTATCATCCTAAAATCTCCACAAATCCTCACACTCTATTTATCACTCTTCAACACTGGGACTATAGGGGCAGCCCAGTTGGAGAACCCCACTGGCTCTAAAGTACCTTCTTCTACTAAGGTTTTCAATGTTTCTTCCATTTTATCTCTTAAAGCATAAGGAACAGTCCTTGCTTTACAAAACCGTGGACTAGCATTTGACAACAACTCAATGTGTGCCTGGAACCCTTTAAGTGTACCAAGTTCTTCTCTGAACACATCCTTATACTTGCTCAAGAGAACTTCCAACTCATTATTAGCTATCTGATGGATAAATTTCCAATTCAGAGTAATCTCTTTTAACCAATTTCTGCCAAAAAGGGATGGGCCTCTACCCTCCACAACTAACAGAGGTAAGTTAGCTGTCTGGTTGTGATACAAAATCTTTACTTCCACACATCCCAATACAGAGATAGGTTCCTTTGTATAAGAACACAATCTCACATCTGTGGCAGATAGACATCTACCAGGCCATAACTGATTAAATGTGGTTTCTGACATAACCGACATGGTTGCACCAGTATCAATCTCCATGCATATTGAACAACCATCAAGTTTGACTTCAATTTTCAATGGATCAACAGAACCCTTCAAGGAGTTAATATTGTAAACGTGAGTTTCTACCTCCTCCTCCTCTTCTTCAAGACGACAGACTGACTTCTGAAGTGTGTCCTTCCTATCTCCCTTCTGACAACTTTTGCAGACCTGTTTCAAGTGTCCAATTTTCCCACATAAGTAACATTTAGAATCCTTGAATCTACAAGCTGTGGCTAAATGCCCAGGTTTTCCACACCTGTAACACTCACTTGATGCACCGCCTTTACCAGTGCTCTTTTTGAATGTATTTCTTGCATGCACCTTATTTATGTCATGCTGACTTACACCATTTCCTGTTGTCCTGCTGGTTGATCTGAGGTCCTGCAAATTTTGTGCAGCAACTTCCAGACTTCTTGCAATATCCAACGCTTTCCCATAGGTTAAATCAGCCTCTGCCAACAGCTTGTTCTGAATACCTTCGTTGTTTATCCCACAAACTAACTGATCACGGAGCATAACTTCCAACGTTGCACCAAAATTGCAAAAAAACAGCGAGTGAGCGTAGATCCGCTACATAGCTAGATACACTCTCGTCTGCTTTCCTCACTCGGCTATGGAATTTAAATCTTTGCATGATCTCAGACGGTCTTGGATCGTACTGCTTCTTCAAAAGTTCCACCAACTGATGATAGCTTTTCTCTCCTGGTTTCTCTGGCGATAGCAAGCTAGTTAACATTCTGTACTGACTTTGGTCCTACCACAGACAAGAAAACTGCTCTCTTTTTATCTCCATCAAAGAAAATTGTTGGCTACAAAGAAATGGTCCAGTCGCTCAACATATTGCGACCACTCCTCTCTTTCTATCAAATTCCTCAACCTTCCCAAGGATTGATGCCACTTAAGCCCAGACCTCGTATCTTTATTTCGATTCTTTTTAAGGATTAAGACGCATAACTTTATAACCAACAAGTTGCACACAAGCCCAAGATCAACAAAACATGTGTCCTACAATTCTGAGTGAGCATGCTCAGTATTAAAAAATGAAATTACTAACCAACAACAATGTTAACAATGCATACACTACAAATACCTTTTTTTGATACACAACATAACTACATTTGGATGCCCTAGAAACTTGATTTTTTTTAGGTCACCAATTGACCTTAGGATGAACTTTGTGGTCAAAATTTTGTGGTATCTATCCAACTGTGTCTGTATGAACTGTGACTGATTTAGAATTTGTGCCAGTTGCTAACATTAGATGTAGGTAAATAGTCAGGTTATCGTGATAGAATATGATATATTAATTATATAGACACTTATATACACAGGAAAAAATATTTGACAATAAACTTTTTGCTACAAATTATATATTAAACATGATTTTTCATCACTTGGTCAAAGCATACATTTTGAAGCATTGATTCATAGAAGCCACTTTTGATTGACGATTTATGATTCATGCCACCAGATATTGTATATTGTATATATACAGTGCTGCTAACTCTCACAGGATGAAAAAAAAATTAAATAATTAAACAAATTGAAGCCACATAACACCTGTCTGCAAGACAGCGCCTTATTAGAATAATTGCCTTTCCACAGATGCTACAAGTTGGAATACATCTCCTCTAGCAGGGCTTCTCCCCCAGAAAGAATAATGAGCATAACATTGACCTGGCCCTATTACTATTAGGCTATTCCAATTTAAAAGGGAGGGTGTTGGTGCAGAATATTGAAACTTTTTTTGTGGCTAAAATAAGTTCCTTGGGCACACCGAAATCATATAAAAAATTTGTTGAAGTCATGATTAAAAATAAGATTTACTTCACTGCAATTTACATCCTGTAAAATTGACATACTGTTGTGGTCAAATTTTGGTTATGCAATTCATGATGTCAGAGTGGAATCCCGCAATGCCCTGCAGGATAGTGTATTTTTTTTAAATTAGTTTTTATACATTTTTGATGATCTCAGCATATCCTGCACATTCTCCCCAGTTGAGGAACATAGGCAAAATTATAGAAGGTGAGGAATCTGAAGTAATAGTTGAGCCCTATCAGTTTAGGCCTCAGTCATTGGTAGGGTCTCTTACTGCTAGCACCTAAGGTGATGGTGACTCACTAAGTGAAGGAAGATTGGGAAACACAGTTAGTAGTAAGGAATAAGCTGTGCAGCTGGTTACTTCTGTTTTGTATGTAGGTGTCAGTGTGGGCACTGTGAACAAATGAATTTTAGTGGGGTCAATTTTGGTGGTGCTGCTCATGGAGGTGCTGCTCCTAGCCCAGCCGCTGCCAGGCCTTGCAAGGTCTCCATCCAGTGTTGCTGTTGTTCTGCAAATTGTTATTCCTGCTCCGCTGGCCTCTCCTCTGCCAGGTAGAAGTCGTCAATGATGTCTTGTGTTCGTGATGTAGCTGGTGTGGAGAATGGCTGTGGCTCCAACTTTCCGGCATCAAGAAGCTCAGGGCTGCTGCTTGGCTTCTGAGTATGTCAATCAGCTCCTGGCACTGACATAGGCCTTCGATGTTAATTCGGGTTTATTAATTCACTCGCTGCTACCAATGTGAGCGCTGCCTGGCTCTTGTCCTCTGTTACTAAGGCAACTAGAGCAGCAACATGTTCCCTGACACACAAGTTAGATCTCACTACCCAACTTCATATCAAGGCTTCCACACCACCCCTCTATTAGTGGCTGGTTCGCAAAGTGAGTTCTTAGCAAAAGTAAATATCATAAACTGATCCAGTGAACTGCTGGCATCAGACAATAGATTCTTTTATATTACTTGTACAACAATTATGCACAATGATACAATCTTTGGCTGTTAGTGGAGAACTAATTATGCTCAGTTATCTCTGTCTTTTATACTTTACAGCTCATGGTTACTTCCTGGGCCTCTGCTCCCAGGGGCTGGCTGAATCCTTATCATGTGAGTTCTCATAAAGTCCTTATCCAGCATCTCTTGGTTACCTACATTCATATTATCTACAGAATTCTCATAACTCCTTTCTTTATCCAGACTCTCTTGGGCACTCACATTTTTATTAGTTCGTGATAGGCCCTCCTCCTGTGGCTCTGACAACCTTATACTCAGTATTAATTAGTCATATTGTACTGCAATAATCCAATATCTTCCTGGGTAAGGATATTCAAATCCAGCATAAGGCGAAAGGATTCTGCAATAAACAGTACAAAAATAGATTCATAATCAAGAAATTATATATTCATTAACATTAAATAATTGAGTAATCAGTGTTGTTACCGTACCTATTCTTTGCGGATCACAAGGTGATATATTAGCCCCTTATGTTTCTAAATTTGGATACTTAAATCTGGCATAAGATGCTGAGGAAAACCATCCTCACTTTACTGCTTAGCCACCTCTAGCACCAAGATGTAAGTTGGAAATAAGCAATGAACCGGTACCTCCTCAATATCATAATATAATAAAATCAACTCAAATCTATTTTTGATTCATCATACTCATAATAAATTTTATCTTGTTGTTCACCATCTTGTTGTTCACCATCTTGTTGCCTATCACTGTAATAAGCTGTTTACATAACCCATAGGTTGAGGCACACAGCGTCTAAGTCCTCATGGTATCACAGTTTACATCATTGCCCTTATCAGAATCTTCTGGGAGATGGCACCTAATTTATGACAGCAAAGACATTCCCTGCTGATACTAATTTATTCACAGTGTCCACACTGACAACTACATCAAACAGAAGTAACCAGCTACACAGTTTATTCCTTACTACAAACTGTGTTTCCCAATCTTCCTTCACCTAGTGAGTCACCATCGTCTTAGTTGCTAGCAGCAAAAGACTCAACCCATGATTGGCTAGTTTGAGGTTCAAGCTGGTAGGGCTCAGCCATTTCTTCAGATTCCTCACCTTATAGCATTTGCCTATGTTCTTCAGTTAGGGAAAATAAGCTTGATAGTCTGAGATCACCAAAACATGTATCAAAACTGACAGAAATACACTATCCATGCAGGATATTGCTGTAACAGGATTTTACCTGACACAGTGACTGGCATTTGACAAAAACCGGATGTCAACTTTACAGGATTGAAATTGCAGTGAAGCAAAGCCAATTTTAGTCCTGAAGAATGGTATTAAAAAATTTCAAAGATTTTTATATGATTTTAGAATGCCCAAGGAACTTATTTCAGGCCAAAAAATTATTATTTTTCATTTTTGACACTTTCCTTTTCACAATTGATTTTGTGGATGCAAGAATGATGAAAAATTTGTGGTAAAATGTCCATAATAATTCATAAGTCCTATGAAGGTCCTCAATTGTTGGGGATTCTTTGGTTTAGGAGCTTCATTAGCTTTACAATTTGGTATCCATAGCATGAATACCTTCACTATTAATTATGTGTCCCAAGTACTGAACATTGCATTGTCCGAAGTGACATTTATCTTGCTTTACTCTGACATGTGCCTACAATTTATGCAATACTTTCTCCAAGTTACTCAAATGCTGTTCCTCAGTAGCACTCTGTAACAAGGATATCATTAGTGTAACAAATTACACTCTTCATACCTTTGTAGCACTGTATTCATTGTCTTTAGGAAAAAGCAGGAGCAGAAGCGACTCCAAATGGCATACAGGTGTACCTGTAAAAGTCTCTATGCGTGTTGATGGTGAGGTACTGGCATGAGCCCTAATCTGAGGTGAGTTGATTATAAGCATGAGAGAGATCCATAGTTGTAAAACACTTTCTTCCAACTAGTGTGGCAAAAAAATCATCCGGTCATGGAAGAGGATACTGATTTATCTGTAGCATTGGATTAACTGTAAATTTATAATCTCCACAAATTCTCACATAATCTTCTTTCTTTGGTACAACTATGCTTAGGGCAGCGCAGTCTGCTAACTCCATTTTTTCTAGGACACCTGTTCTCTCTAATCGATCCAACTCTTCATCAACTTGGGTCCTCCTGAAAAGGTTTAATAGTACCCAGTAGATCTGCAAAAACTTCATGGTATTGTCCCAACAGATAGTGAGAGAATTCTGACCTAATAGCACAGCCTTGATGCTGAACCAATCCAGTCAGAAATGCTGCAGCCATTTATTTCTGAAAAAGGATGGAGCAGATCCTTCCCCAATTACAAGCTCCAAATCTTGTGTTGGTTGCTGCTAGTAAGAAACTTTGATAGGAATCTCATTCATGACTGTCATTGACTTGCCAGTGTACATTGTCTATGCTACTTTTGATTGACAGATCTTGGTACCTGGAAAAAGGTTGTTAAACTTCTGTGTGGCTCCTGTATATATCTCCATTCCAACTGGTTTCCCATTAGTTTCTACTCTGACTACTATTGAAGCTGCAGGAGAGTCAGTGTCAACAGTGAATACATCTTTAGTTGCACAGGTATCAGAACTTTCTTTATCCATCCATTTAGTGTCTCCAGGCAGTTTTCTCCAATTTTGTTTATAAGGTTTCTTCTTCTTAGTGTTATAACCAGAAAATTTTACTGGTGCAACTCCGGACTTGAACCTGCACACACTAGCAAGTGTCCATTTTTACCACAATTATGGAACTACGCTTCACAGAAAGGGCAAACCTTTTTATCATGATTTCTCCCACACCTGAAACATGGCTTCTTTGGCTACCCTGAAACTACAATATTTCACTGCATGCCCCACTGCAGGTCTGAAGCTCCTTAGAGTTCTGATCAGTTGATTCATACCTAAAGTCACAGCAAGGGAATGATCCAATGTTAAATCAGCCTTAGCCAACAACTTTTTCTATATTTGCTCATTGTTGATGCCACAGACAAACCCATTCCACAGATTTTCTTCTAGGAATATTCTAAACTCACAATGAATGCTGAGCCTGCTTAAGCTTTCTGCAAAATCTGTGATTGATCAAATTCATGACTGGGAACCATTGTAGAAGCAAAATCTCTCTGAAATTGAGCTATAGCCTCTCTAAATAAGAGTAATGATCTCTACCTGCCATCATAATCCTCTTCACCTAATGTAATGTATTTACTTCAGTAAGAACAAAACTATCTTTAATACTTCAAGAAGCACCAGAATCAATGGAACAAGACAACCGTACTGTAAAAGGACCTAGACTAACTGTGTCTATTGTCCAAAACATGTGTGTGGCCCATTCCAAAACAGGAAATAATATATTACAAGGACAGTGCCTTGGAAGAAGAAGGGGGGTCTGAAGTTTGTATTTAAAAACATCCAATTTCTTCTGGGGAATTACAATTATATAAGCAGTGTCACATAATACTGGCATTGCCCAGGTCAATGTCAACATGAAACATGGTTAAGCTATTAGAAACACCATCTCTAGACAATTTAGTTTCATCAATTCAGAGGGAAGGGAGAAATCAGGTTTACTTAACGAATTTGGTGCCTGTCACAAATCTTGGGCTGTTATTTCCTCTGAGATGAATTGGTGGATTTGCTAATAATTGGTGGGGATACTTTGGAGGGGTTTCAAAGAAACATGGGATGATCAAAATTGGAAAAAGCAGCAACACTGGCAAGGGAAAAGAGAAATCAAATTTGCCACACAAAAAAGCCTAAGAATAAATGGCATAGTGGTAAAGGTAGAGATCTTCCAAGCTGAAAGTGCCAAGTTCACCTCCAGGTGGTTCTGTTTTCTTTTCCTTTAGCCTTTTTTCCTCTTAAAAATATTTTCATTTTTTTGGCCTCCCACTTCAGGGGTGGTTCCCAAGTTAATTTTTAATAAGATTTATTCTGGGTATAGTAGGCTAAACCACCAAATACGTTAATTCAGGGTGTTGGGGCAGCTGCATTGGAAAGGTGTCATTGATAAGGAATCTGTGTGGCTGTGCTCTGTGGCACTCTTTGGAAAAAGGCAAGTATTCCAGCTTCAGAGAGACTGTACTCAGTTGCAATGAAGTATAAACATTTCAGGAATAGTTTGCAGCTTCTAAGTGGTCAAAATAATGAAGAAAAAAAAGCAGATTTTTTTTTAATTGAAGAATTTTGTACCTTTTTTATAGAAGCTCTTGGCATCATTTTGTGTGTCAGCTCTGTGCACCAGAAAAGAAGGGAAAAGTTATGAAGTAAATAGACCAACTTCAGAGCGCCCTGTACTCTTTTGCAATGAGGTACAAACTGTGATGTATTGACCTTATTCATTGTAGTATAGAATTAGTTATTGTTATTGTTAACATACTTGTGGTTTATATCATTTCCTGTCATGTTATAATTACTGAGTGTACACTTTAAAATGCCATGGTTTTATTTCATATCACCAGGTCCAGTATTGTATTGCTTTTGTTGATTGATTTACTATCAAGTATTGATTATTGAGAATACATTGGGTGTGTGCGTGCAGCGCTGGTTGGGAGAAAGAACTAGTGCAATACTAGCTAAGACAGTACACAAACATTTTATGTGGACTCAGTTTTCAGGCTTTCAGTCTCCACTGGTCAAAAAGAAATTTTTTAAATGACCAAATTTTGGCCTTTTTTCAGGGCTACTGCATTCTGGAAAAGAAATTGAACAGAGCTCCTGACTTTCAAGGGTACATTCAGACTAATAAGAAAACTAGTCATCAAAACAGTGAAGCTGGGAGATATACAGGATACTATGGGAGGGGAGTGGTGTTGGAGGAATTGGGTAAGCAGCTTCAAGTGCTTTGAGGGACTTACCTTCCAACCTTTACCTAACATTAACCAATTTGCCCATATCAACAGAAACACAAGCCCCACTGGAAGCTGAATGAGGAGAGCTACCTGAAGCAACCTGAGGAAACTACAATCCAAGAACTTGACTAATATGGAAGTAAACATATGCTCTTATTCTAATGATGAGTATTTATTGGTTTGAGTTGTCCTTGACATAGGTATGTAACCAGGCAGGAAGATATGGGAGATACTGGGGGAGGGGGGAGGGTGAATGGCAAGAAATTGGGTAAGCAGCGTTCCCTTGTTATCACTATTAGTGTACAGAAAAACTGCTCATCAGTTCATTCAAATTATGATAGCTTTACATAGGTATGTAACCAGACATGTCTGTTGAGTTTTTTTAGAAAGGGCAGGAAGATTTGCAAACATTGTGTGATGCTGAAAAGGACATTGCTAAAATTCTATGAACAGCAGAAATTGACCATTTTCTGCTCTTTTTTTTAATTTTTAGAAAGGCCATAATGTTTTTAAAGGATGGTGTAATATTGTGAGGTAGAATGCCAATAATCACATAAGAAAAATTTGGTCTGAAATCCCACAGAGATATTGGATTGAACCTCCACAGAAACTGAACTCCCATAGATCATTTGACCTAAAGGTCCATACTGAAATCTGTTGATACCTCCCTATATAACCTCGAATCTCCTAAACACATTCAGCCCACTTTTTGAGGGAGAGGGGTCCTAGGGCTCTAAAATGCCCACAAAACTGTATTTGAGTGCAAATACAGTGCCAAATGGCTTCTTTGAGAGCCTGGCTTGCCCATTGATCTTTTTATAAAGGCCAGAATCATTTGGAAAGATGGTGAGCGCTGAAAAGTTGATTGCTAAAAATCAAAGGAGAGCATAGCTTGCCCATTAAATTATCAACACTCCTGATTGAAAGTTCAAATAATGCTTGGATGTATCCTTTAAAATGTAATGAATACTCAGTGCTGTAATGCAATTTGTGTTTTTAATATAATTTTTTTTTTGGTGAATATTGCTTATACATGTTCAAGTATTTGAGACATCAGAGCATTTTTATTGGTGTACAAATAACTGAAAAAGTGGCTATAATTCCCTCACTATATTTAGTTGTACTTGGGTGTTCTTGAATGCCACTGTAATTTTCGGTGATAAACTGGATGCCAAGTCCATTGAATATACTGGCACCTCCAATATGAATTTAGTTCCTACTCCACTGTACATAACATAGATGATTTCATCATGGGGGGGCTGGGAGGGGGTTCCTGATACAGCAGATTGCAGGATCAGCAATGAAATAATGCATAAATCATTCACATTGCTGTACAGAAATCGTGTATATGGAATAAAAGTCGAGATCCAACATATAGTGCAAAACTAGAACCGGTCCACAAGAAGCTAAATATTTTGAAGGTTGTGTTTGAGTTTGAGGATTTCCAGCATAAGAAGTCGAATACCAGTTGTTGAGGAATTGTTAGTATCTGAAGAAATACCTCCTATTTTCTATTGAGCAAAAAGAGAAAGCCTTTGCTAACAGAAACAAGAGCAATCCCACACTAAAACTTGTGATAAATCATTACTATAATATTTTTTTTAAACAGTGATTTAGATCAGGACAAATATTTAAGATGAGGTTCAAGTTGTGGTAAGATTTACAATTATTGGGTTACATGCAGTACAAGTATTTAGTTGTAAATGCACTTTGTTCTGAGGACAGGTTACAACAAAATACATTCTTGACAAAAATATGTGAATATATCCACCCAC
>OZ017781.1:6024758-6137464 GCA_963969325.1 Lycopodina hypogea
GTTATGAAATGAAGGTATGATTGCAGAATTAAGTGCCAACTACAAATAACTTACCAGTTCAAGATGGAGAAAGCAGTTCAACTTGGATTTTGAGGGTCATGGTGACCTTGTAGGTCCAACAGAAAGTCAGAAACAGTTTACTGGTCCCTTCATAAATCAGCAAAGAATATTCAGTTCCTAGGGCAACCAGTTTAGAAGTTAAATTTATATTGTGGTTAATGGCAGCCATATTGGAAATAGACCTCTAGCTGCTACTAGCCCCAGATTCTAAAGTCTACTCTGATTTTTTTCAGAGGCAGGAGGCAGGATACTGGGAAACCCAATTCAAAAGACAAAATCTTTGCCTCTTCAATTGCACACAGGACCCTATTACAGGGACTGGACTATTACCATCACAGCATTAAACTAGGCTTACCATATTGTCTAGCTTTACCAGCTGGACATGTACTCCTTTTTGGTCATTTCATTTCAATCCAGGAGGATTTTTGAAATATCTGAAAATGTTTGTTCTGAAAAAGCCTTTTTTTTTTTTTTTTTTTTTTTTTTTTTTTTTTTTTTTTTACCAAATACTCCCCAGTTTAGCAACACTTGCGCAGTGAGGTGGTCTGCAAATGCAGAAACTGAAGTTTTCTCTGTCCTCATTACCCATCTCCCCCCCCAGTATTTTTTTACCAACTTTCCTATGAAGGTTTATTTCTTGATTTGATGATTCCATTTTAAAGCTCACAATGCCAAAAAATAGGTGCAAATCCACTCCAAAACTGAAGACCAAATTTGTCATGTTTTGGTAGAACAGGAGAGGAATGAGAATCCCAGTGTTTGGGAGTATTTTTGTGAAATTAGGTAACAATGCAATTAGTGCAGTAGAGTGAACTTTTTATTTCACACTGAAGCATCATCAGGGGTGAAAAAAAAGAAAAAAGAAAAGAATCAGGAGTGCATGCTAGTTGAATAAATATCTTTAACCAGAGTGATTGAAAGTGGGATCTTTTCAATTTCAAATTATTGATTTTCTTGCATTAAATTGATGATATGAATATTATATACTTTTACTATAGTGAGGTAGAGGGTTAAAGATTGAACCCATTTCTCTCTTATGGTGAATAAAAATGAGGGAGCCTGAGATGCTATTTTTCCCTCATTATATTTTATTAATTAATGGTGCTCCTCACACACTAAAAGTTCACCCCCCTCCCCCCCCCCCCCCCCCCCCCCCCCCACCCACATGCACTAAAACCATAGATTTGAAACTTGGGAGGGGGGGATTGGAAATGGTTAAGTGTGAGCAATTACCTTGCGAGCTTTGTCTTGGTGAAGAAGTTGTTTCATATGTTGAAAAACCCTAGGTTGCAGCCAATTGAGCCGAGGAAGCCAACAGCTGTATTCATTGTGACGAAGTTATTGTTAGCAAAGGGTAAATACTAGGGGATTCCATTTGCTTGGAGTTTACTGAGTTTTACCAGAGTACCTGCAGACTTTGTGTATGGTGGATATTTTTGTGTACCTATTCTAAGCTAACTACAAAGTCTACCGGTTTTTTAAAAATATAATCATGGTCTAAAGGGTTTAGCATTTAGTATGAAACCTAATAATTCAATGCTAGCTTATGCTGTTTTGGTGTATGGTGGGTTTGAATGTGAACCTGAGAGTAAGTTGTCCTATTTTTTGTCTCCCTCTGGTAAGAAGTTTATGGGGTCTACCAAAACATAATGAAGTTTAATGAAATCTGTAATTTCTACTGTTTTGCATGACTTACAATAAACCCAGCAATTCCTTTAACTGGCAGAGTGCCAACTTTTTAAATATAAATTAAGGGACATGCATCTCAGGAAATTTCTTGTTATGGAATACTAAACATAAGACTACCTGGGGAAAGAAATTGTTCAAGCTATTAACCTCCAACTACATCCATCACTTCCATCTCCACTCAAGAGTGTGTGGTAGCCCACACACGAAATAAATGTAAAACCACTAACTTGTAATATGTTGCACAAAACCTGGAAAAACTTGTCATTCATTTTATATCATATTCAGAGGAATAGATTGTCTCACCAAGAACAGAGCAACAACATCATAATTATAAAAAAAAAATCTATAATATATTGGTACATTCTTACATTAATCCCCTTCACCCCCTCCCCCCACTCCTCCCCACCTTTTGAAGAAACTCAACTGAGCATAGAAGAATATATTTTAATCACAGCAACAAATTGTTTCACCAAAAGGAAAGAACAATGACATCATACATGATTAAGTAAAGATCATTATTATATTTTTATGACTGTTACGCACTAATAATATTTAATAATTTTATATAAGAATGATATTATGCATCAATAACTTGGTGTATAAATAATTTTATATGCAAATAATATTGCTCAGCAAATGATATATGTTGATGTTGGAAGTGCTATTATGTCTCAATGATTTTTAAAGTTTATATTAAAGAGATATTATGTTATATAAGAGATATTTTGTTAGATTTTTGAATTGGTTATTTGATGAATTGTTTGTAAAGTTCTAAACCAGAACTTGTAAATGCAAATCCATATACAGTTAAGTAAAGTTCATTAATCTGGTGGAGAACCTCATCCCAATGGAGTCATCTGCTTTTGCTGTTATAAGGGTCCACTGAAACTACAAATACTCATTTTTCATGATTGCCATAAGGATAATTTTCTTTGTTTCTTCATTAAGACTTTTGATGACAGCAACTTTCGGGTGTCTTCTTATTTAAACCTCCAATATTGAGAAGATGGTGTAAGTGCAATCATTAATATGCCACAGATCTCCCCTATCTATTAAATTGGTCCAACCCTCTGTATCACATTTACCATTCAAAACAAGATAATATTGATTCCACCTTGTTCTTCACACTTGATTTTATCCCTTACTTTATGGAAAACAACCTGCAACACAACGTAAGGCATTATCCTTTTCCAAGGTCATGGGACATGTTGCTTCTGACGTATTAATTTGGTCGGTTTTAGTAAACTTTAGTTCTAGTTACAACAAACTATTAAAAACAAAACACAGTGTGATACATATTGGTAGAATGTGGGTAGGGCAGGCTGACACAAATATATCAGGAGGAACTTATCCCATTCTTCCATGATTTATGAAAATGGCTTAGAAATTATTAATATGTGATAATGCTCCCATATCTTCTCACTTCGCAACCTTGCTGTCCTGGAGGGAACATTGAAACAAGTCTTTAAAGCACCTACCAGCCACTGTGCAAACAATATAAATAATTCTTTGTGTGCTTTACCTTGGCACTAGGCCATCAGTTCTTCTGCTATTGATAGGGCTTCCACTACCTTTGGGGAGAAAACTTTGAATCCATCATTAAGGACCATACAAAGCCACCTGGATAGTACATCTGCAGGACTATCCTTTTCTAAAAAACAAGTAAAAACAAACAAGTTTATTATATTTTTTTATATTTGCTGCTAATTTTTAGACCTCTTACCCATATTTTTTCAAAAACACAGCTTCACACTCAAAAATATTTTAGGCAGAAAAGAAACACTGTTATTCTTCACCCAAAACAAAATCCATCTGGAATTTACTATTTGCTGATTTTTGTTTAGTCAGTATTGCCCGCTCAGCCGCGCTCTACCAAGACGAAATTGCGCGGAGACATTATAACGCGGATGGCATCAGCATTGTATTCCCGAAAACACTCGTTTCCAATCCCATTCCGGGTATTAAATCTATGGTCAAACCCTTGGATATAGCTTGGTCACATTCAGCCACATTTTAATGTGGGTATATCTTTAATCCCTGACATGCGAACTCATGATATTTGGTTTAGTAGACCAGTGCATTGGCTTTTATTTTGGTATGGAAAAATTCAATACTTTTTTTTACCCATCAAGAGTGCCACATTCATAAGAAGAACAAATTGGAAGAAAACAAAAATGTTTAATTATTTCAGAAGGGTTTTTCTACTATATGTCCAAAATATTTCTTTTAAATCTATCCCAAACTATGGGAGGAGTTAAAGAACAGTCGGATAGGCTAATTGTGCATCAGTAATTTGTTCAGATAAATTTCAGAATGTCTCTCCAATATTTTTTCTGTTAGGTAAGGTCCGTACTACCGCGTATTCACAATAATTCTGGCGAATTTGGATAGTATCACAATATTTGAGAGAAAACTGCAACGAGTTGCCCAGCGTTGAAGCTAGCGTTGAAGTTGAAGGGGTTCCTGATATAGTTCCATTAAAGAGCTACAACCGGTGAACGATGTCAGCAGATCTACCCATTAGGTAAGTTTGTAGCAAATACACAGTTATTGTTAAGTATGAAATATCTGAAGCAATTAGTTGCTTACTTGACAGTGATAAATGGTAAAGAAAATCATTGATCAGATGTAGTTTTGAAACAATATTGTTCTACAATGGTTCTTGGTAATACACCGCCAAGTGTTGCAACATTTTTGAATATAATGGTTTCAATAGCATAAATGGTCCTTTTTTAGAAGTACAATTTATACCAGATATTTGATTAAATGATACCATTATTCAGAAAGCATAGAATTTCTATATTGGATGATAGCCATAATCCTTTATGCTGGGTACACTTATGGTAGTAACTAATTCTTTCATAAGTTATAAGTGTTTGTGTATTTATTATTTTTTTTATTCAATCGAAGGCATGAAGTGCATGAAAGGATCCACATGGGGGGGTTCCTGATGGTCAGGACTCTCTCTCCCCCCCCCCCCCCCCCCCCCCCACTTCTAATGCTTCCTGAGTGAAGTGGTTTAATATTTTGATGTGCTCTTTCTACTTTAAAGAACAACTAAGTGTTTTTTTGGTAATCTTCCTTGAAAGTTCCTTCATTATTTTTTTTGGATTCTTTTTTCATTTTTTTCTGATGCTATAAAACACTCCCTACCCACTGTGCATAGTGCCATACACTTTATTGTTTTTCCCACACTCACTTGTCTGAAACAAATCTGAACTCTAGCTTTCTGAAATGTTCTAGAAAAATGGTCCTAAACAACTAGGAAAGCTATTCTGGATAGTGAGGCAAAACTTTATGACCTAGTATGTATTCATATTTTAGTGCTACTTCCAAGTCCTTAGGAAGTATTTCTGATGCTTTGTAGACTAAGTCTGGAAATAAACTGAATGACAAACTGGATTTTCAAGGCAAGAGCAAACACAAGAAAGAGGGTCAACAAGTACAAATCGTTAGCTATAGTATTTCATATAGAATCCCAATGAATGGTGATTTAACTTTTTCTCCATATATATTGTCATTGATGTTTCACTTGCAGACCCTGCTAAAATGAAACATGTGGTGACTTGCAATTCACAGCATGATGCAGAGCCTATTGAAGAGCTAGATGCACAGACTCTTGCATGGCCTGAATGCCTGATGAAAGAGATGCTCCAGGCACTCCCACCACAATTTCAAAAAAAAGTTTCAAAATAAGTTCGCTTTGTGTCTTCTTTGAAGTGGAAAACTACATGAGGATGGTGGAAATATTTTTTTATGCCAATGCCTCCTATGAAATTGTAGGAAAAAATGCACTCCAACCGCAATATCGATTTTTTTTCTTCCTGTTTTGTGCCTTGTTGTATAGTAATGTGACTTATATTGGTGGATGTACAGTGGCTGTATAATTCTCCCCCCACCCCCACCCCCCAAATATTCTTCTTTCATTACTTACAATGGCGTACCCAGGGATAGTTCTTTGGGTTTGAATGAACACCCCTCATCAATATAATATCTTAAAAATAACTAGCTTACTGCTTTTTCTGCAAGTGCTTATAGTTGGCTGTATCCCAAGTCTATCTGTGAATCATGTGTAACAGACCAACTGTTGATTTTATTCTCACAGATTAGTTTCCTTTTTCTACTATGATGAAAAGGAGACTAAACTCTCTTAAATCAGCCAATAATAATATAAACAGTTTACATACAAATGTAAAAAAGAAGAAGATTGTTTTATGAGCTTGACTGCATTGTTACACATTTATGCATTCACAAAAAAATCTCAAATGTGAGCCTGACGATTGAATAGTTTTGTATAACAATTATGCTGTGTTGTTCGTTTCTGAAATGACTTCATGCAGTGTGAAAGAAAGGGTTGATAAGAAATATAAGCTTATAAAAGAGACAGTCACTCAAAATAGATAGAATTTTTTTTTATCAGAGTGTACTTCCAGAAAATATCCATCTTGCAAATGAAATAATGGGCATATGTATAAATAAAAATGAACAAAAATGGCTGTAATTTTATATATCCACACTAATTTACTATGAGAGTAACATTCGTATTACAAAAAAAAGTGTCGTAAGATACTTTCATTATAAAAATAAGAAAAAGGAAGTGGGTTTGATTCAAAGGAAGTTGGGTGTAACTACTGGTGGCTGGTCAGTTAAATCATGTATTGAAGCTCACCACTGTATTCCATGGTATTTAACACACAAAGATAAATTTCAGACAACACGTACACACTTTTATATAGCTTCGTAACCACCTGGAAGCTCATTAGGAATAGCAAGGAGTAGAGCTGTCATCCCAGAAAAATATGGTTATAGTGTGGAAGCTGCAAATACCCAGGCTTTTTTTATGGTGGTAGTGGTGGGGATGGGGTAGAGATTCATAACCATTTATGCTTAATACCAGGAAATGCCCCTTCTTTTCCTGGACCTCCCCCCCCCCCCCCTCACTAAAGATCTGGATCCACCCCTGAGTGATGCATCATTGGAGTATTTAATGATATTGAGATTTTTGAGAAGGGCTCACTGTTTCTTTGTAGCTATTCCAATGCAGTGATGTAGATAAGGGCTGGCTCTAGGGGCCAAAGCCCCACCTACAAATTTTTTTGGGAATAAATGAAAAAAATTCAAAGAAATAATTTAAATCATCCAAACATATGCTTTCAACTACAATTTAGACTTATAAGTCTATTGGCAAATGTGTACTGGGTAAACAGTCTGCTTTCATCTTGTGCACATGAAAGATCATATGCCAATTTAGATAGATTGGTTAGATTTGAAGAAAATCAGGTGAGACTACTAGTGGCTGATAGTGAACTTCACCACTATAACTGATGACGCACAAAGACCAATTTTAAACAACATATACACATTTCTATATAGGAAAGCTCAGCAAAAGTACCACAGAGTTGAAGCTGTCATCATTGGACAAAAATGGTTTTTGAGGAAGCTGTAGATTCCCTGGCTTTTTTCTTCCTTTTTTTTTTTTTTTTTTTTCATTCATTTTCTTGATTTGGGGTATTGGGAAGGGGGTAGGGGGTGGGCTTGAGATTTGTAACTTTATGGTTCCTTCCAGTAAGTACGCCTTTTTTCCTGCCCCCTCTTCCCCCCCCCCCCCCCCCCCCCCCCCCCCCCCATTTCCAAAGGTTCTGGATCCACCCCTGAGCTGATAAGCTGCAGTGATGCATCATTGGAGTATATAATGTTATCAAGATTGGTGGGAATGGCTCACTGTTATCTTCCATGCTATTCCGGTGCAGTAATGTAGATATGGAGTGACTTTAGGGGCAAAAGCCTCACCTCCAACTTTTTTTTGTTGAATCATTCAATTTACTGTGAAGAAATTATTTAAATCGTCTGAATATATGTTTTTAACTAAAAATTACACTAATAAATTTATTGGTGATATGTGTAATGGGGAAAGAGTCAGTTTTCATCTTGTGCACATGAAGGTCATACACCAATTTAGAGTATTAGATTTGAAGGAAGTCAGGTAGGACTATTCGTGGCTGATCAGTCAAATCACAGATAGTGATCTTCACCACAGACACACATCACCACAGACACACAAAGAACAATTCTAGACAACACATACACACTTGTATGTGGGGAAGCTCAGCAAAAGTAGCAAGGAGTAGAAGCGGTCAATACTGGATAATATGGTTTTTGCAGAAGCTACTGCAGAAGCCCAGGCTTTACTCTTTCTTCTTCTTTTTTTGTTGCTTTTTTTTTGTTCTGTTTTTAATATTTTTTATTTGGGGGGGGGGGGGGTGGGTGAAGATTTGTAACTATTTATGGTTCATACCAGGGAGTACGCCTTTGTCCTTCTATTTCCCTCCTTACTAAAATGTCTTTATCCACCCCTGAGCTTAAAAGCTGCAGTGATGCATTGTTGGAGTATTCAATGTTATCAAGATTAGTGGGAAGGGCTCAGTGTTTTCTTTCATGCTATTCCAGTGCAGTGATGTTGATAAGGGGTTGCATTAGGGACAAAAAACCCACCCCAACTCTTTTATTTTTGTATTAATTCAATTTAATGAAAGAAGTTAATTAAATATTCCAAATATACACTTTTAACTACAATTTTAACTAATAAATCTATTGGTAATAGTCTATTTTCATCTTGTGCATATGAAGGGTCATTCATCAATTTAGAAGTTTGATTTGAAGGAAGTCAGGTGAGACTACACTCAGACCTCTCAAGTCGGCCAAACTCATTTCAGGGAGACTGCATCTAAATTTCAGGGAGGAAATTCCCATTTCAGGGAGAATCAAATCAAGCCAAATTTCTTCAGCACTATACTAAACTATTGGTTACAAAGGCACAAATGAGATTATATATTTACATGTATGATATATAGTAACTCAGTGAAGTACTTAATTTTAAGCTGATGATCACTGTATCAATAAATACTAATTTAAATAGAATAATTGGAGTGTCATTTCTACAACTAAAATTTTAAAATAAAGTAATATTGCAAACTTAGAATATTTTATATATGAGAATATAGCTAGGCGAAGAAGCAGTTGAGATGCAATTCTGCTGAGTGACTTCAATAATAAGTATTTGATAATATCACACTTGGAATTTTAATGCTTCTACTTGGACTTGTCATCCTAAAACAAGGAGCATTTTATGACTTAGGAAGGGTATCATGTGACAGCACCTGAACTGAAATATTACAATAAATATAGTACTGTGCAAATCATAGAAAATTTGTTTAGTATATATGCCCGAACTGAAATATTGCCAATCATTTCAAACTGTGAAGAATTATATAAAATCTTGAAATATGGTGTGTAAGCATCTCTATAGAAAATTTTATTCCATAAGGAAGTAGAAACCACAGGATTTAAAGTTTCACCCGGGATAGGGTTCACGCTGACCCTGCCTCAGCTAGATCATAAATTCATTGTACTCATCTGTTGCATGTTTTATTTTACTAAATAATCTTTTTGTCAGGTTCTAATCATTGTAGTATGTATAAATTACAAACTAACTTCACAGCTCATCAAATTAAGGAGGGTTTCATGCTTCAATATGCTTTATCTTCAGTTTTAACTTTCCACATAATGTGAAATGCTTCTTCAACATCATTATTAGAGTCAGAGAGAACCATCCTCTTCAATCCTTGATAAGGGTACTTGTGTAGGATTCATATAGGTTATTTAGGAATGATAGTGCTCCTATAACTTGTCCAATGGATCAAATTATGAAGCAGTTACAAAGTGCATGATCCAGTGCCAAAAAAAAAGTCTCAAGTGCACAGTATATTAGGACTCACTTCAGTATGGAGTGGAATTTGATCTGCCCACTCATAATAGAATTATAGCACTACTGTGTGACATTTATCTTGGATCCCTTGTTTTCCGCTTATGTTCATCTTTCCCAAAAATTTTGGAAATCGAATTTGTTTAGAGTCATCCATGCAGAGGCATTGAGTTGCACATATTTATTGCCAGGCAAAGCTTTTAAGTTTTTATTTATGCTTCACAAGTCAGCCTTTTAAAAAAAATCTTTTACATAAACTCACAAAGCAGATGAGCTGCAAGCTTTGCCACGAAGTCTTTCAACGATACCCCCTTCCAATTCCCTCTCAATTTTGGTAGGATTTTAGTGGGAAACTAGGGATTGGTGTTTTTCAGCATTACTGCTTGCTATTTTCCAAACAATCAAGGAGATTTTGACCTGTTTGCAGGTTTCCAAGAGAAGGCTTCCAAATACGTGAGTTTCACACAATCTCCCAGGTGATCTGGGATGCTTGAGAGGTCTGTATTTGTGGCTGATCAGTCAAATCACAGATAGTGAACTTCACCACAGTATCTGAAGTTATAACAAACAAATACTAAGTGTAGACAACACATGCACTTCTATGTTGGGAAGCTCAGCAGAAGTAGCAAGGAGTAGAAGCTGTCATTACTGGATAAAAATGTTTTTTGCAGAAGCTGCAGAAGCTGCAGAAGCCCAGGCTTTTTTTTTTTTTTTTTGGTTTTTTTTTTGGGGGGGGGGGGGGGGGGAGGGTGGTGGGGATGGGGGTGGGTGGGTGTAGGGTGGAGATTAGTAACTTTATTTATGGTCCATAACAGGAAGTATGTCTTTTTCCGTGTCCCTCCCCTAACCTTATCCCTAACCTAACCTTACTAAAATGAACTTCTACTACTGTAGCTGAAGTTATGAGACTCACACACACCAACTTTGGACAACACATTCACACTTTTACATAGGAAAGCTCAGCAGAAGTAGAAAGGAGTGGATGCTGTCATCTCTGGGGTGGGGTGGGGGATGGGTGGGTGGTGGGAATGGGGTGAAGATTTGTAACTATTTATGTTTCATACCAGGAAGTGCAACTTTTCCCCTGCCCCTCCCCCCTCACCAGAAGATCTGGATCCACCCCTGAGCTGATAAGCTGCAGTGAGGCATCATTGGAGTATATAATGTTATCAAGATAAGTGGAAAGAGATCACTGTTTTATTTCATGCTATTCCAGTGCAGTGATGTAGATAAAGGGTCGCTTAGGGTCAAATGCACCCCACCCCACCACTTTTTTGAGGGAATAAATAATTAAATTCGAATGCTGGAAACAATTAATATTGATCAAATATATGTTTTCAATTAAAATTTAGCCTATCAAATATATTGGCAATATGTGTAATTGGAAAGAATCAGTTTTCATCTTGTGCACATGAAAGTCATGCACCAGTTTAGATGAGCTTCATCTGTCCTTGAATAAGTCAAGTTTTAATTCTGCGTAAAGAAATGAAGCTTCTTTCATATATAGCATTTGTTACTGACATAACCAGTATTAATTTCAAAGTCTTGATTACTTCTGAATAGTATTCCTTTTCAACCTCATGTACACTCTTCAGATATTACACTAGTGACTTGTAATCCTTTTCAATCTCTGGATTTGTATGAAGTGAGGTTGATTGGGTTTCAAGACGTTCTATATTAAGGTCACTAGCATAAATTGTTACAACTTATGTGATGACTTCATTACTAACATTCTTCCTTTATCAATAGGGCTTCCGGCTCATTAACCATTTGATACCCTTTCTGCTGAACTATCTTATTAATTGCTGTTATAATGTAATAAAAAAACCCTCAAAATATCTCTCTCTGTGCTGATCTAGAACAGTTGCAGTATATTGATTGGTAGCTTCACACTCTTCGAATATTAAAGAGCCTTATAGTTATTTTGACAATGGTCTGACTTTCACATGCAGATAAAGTTACTTTTCGAAGGGGTCGAGACAAATTGTTGATCATGGAAAGGCATTTTCATCCAAGTTCAATTTCTGAAGAAGAAATCAAATTTTTCCATTTGTTAAGCTACTCCCATAATTCGAGCCTCCATTTCAGGGTCTCTTGTGTTTTCCACAGCTTAGTCCAATGTCAACTTTAGTGCTGAATAATTTTCTGAAATTTAAGCCAAAGTCTCTGCTTGAACAGTCCATCGGGTAGTGCAAAAAGCACAGATTCCAGGAGATCCAATTCTAATACCATCTTTGAACTTTATGAAGATGATTTCACTTTAGTAGATTTTTTTATGAGTTCAGTTATCCCATATGTAGTGTCCAGTGTATTTTCTGTGATATACATGTGTTTGATTGAGTCTTAAGTTGCCAGTTTCAATTAATGGATATAACAATAGGTATAAAAAAAACTTTTTTCCTGGCATACAGCTGGCACTATAATAGTACACTGCAGTTTTCAATTTCTATATTCAAATACAGTGAAATACCCTTTATGGAAGTAAAGATGTAGTCGGGCTGATGTGGAATCAAGACTATATTAACCAATAAATGCTTATGAACTTTAAGATTGTTATCCACATAACATAGAAAAAGATCATCTGTAATGTATTGCTTTCAACACTTGTCTCTTCAAACATAATAGTGAAATACTTACCAGATTATTCATTTGCTATATCTAGTTGAATCCATGAATTTATCATAGAACCTTTTTATCCTTTTAAGAAGTATGAGATTATTTTCTGATCTCAACTTCAATAACTGAGTGAAATTAGAATCAAGTTCACCTTTGTGATCATTGGATTCTTCTCCAGCCGTACAGCATCGTCCTCTTATTGCAATGCCCTGTCTGCCAAGGAATGGAATGATAGTTAAAATACACTTTAAAATTTCTCTGTTTTCTTTTTTATGCTTAGCATGATAGCAACTCAGCATTTCTCTAACTTTTTTTGACATATTTATAACCATTGCAACCACTTGGTGGTATGAAGTGCAATTTTTATGCTTCTTGAATTTTTTAAATGGCATTTTTTTAGTTAGGATAACTTAATTTAGAGAAAGTTTCATCTCTGTTGAGAGAAACAGAAAGAAAAAAATCTCTACACATGACAGTAATAGCAAAAGACATTATTACCTTGCTTCCTGATAATGTATGCATGGCATGACTATGCTTAATACCATGATAAACAACAATGTTCTTCTTTGTTTTCCTACTTTACAGTGTGGGAAAGACATAATTGGATAATGAAGTTTTTCTGCAATTAAATTATCCACAATGCAATGTAAACCTGATAACGCTGTTTCAAAAAGTATAACTGGCTGGACTATATCCAGATCATTTGACTCATTCATTTAACGTGGTTCTTCATCAGGTTAAAGTTATAATAAAAAATATGACTAGTATTAATATATGGTGAGGTTATTAACTGTATTAATGAGGCAACCTGTTTCATGGGATTGCTGATACCAACTTAAAGACAATTCTAGACTTGCTTCAAGAACTAAGCAACATTCAGGAATTAAGAATTATTTGCTCCTCCATAGAGAAATAAAAGTGACTTTGAACCTCACTGTTTGCACAGCTCTTGTAATGGTCACCCACAGATGTTTTAAATTCACCACAAAGAAAATTGCTAATCACCAGGCTTACATTCATTAGCACAAACACTTAGTACAGTTCCCACAATAGGAGTTTGTGACTATTCTCATTAAACCAAGGTTTGAAGGTGAATTTTACATGATTCGAAGGTACTGATTAAAATGAGCCAGGGTGAACCTCTCAAAAATGTGTACAAACTCTGTGACAGGGCAAAATCCAAGATGGCGGCAATATAATGTATTATTTCTCTTCTAGATTACTTATAAATATGTTATTTGAGTCATAATATACGTTTATGTGAGAACACAATTGTTATCTTAATTTCATACATTATTTTTAACCAAAATCAATTAAACCACTTATTTTGATATTTTAGTTGTGAAAGTGCAAGAAAACTACACCCACAATTATAAAATCAGTATTCATTTCCCTCTAGTTAACAAAAAAAAGTATATTTTTGTGTCAAAATGCATGTTTTCTTGGTCAGGAATCCATTTCTGAGCACAAAATTAATTTTGAGGCATTCAAAATCCTAGAAGACTGCCACTGAAATTTGGACATCATTTTTAATCATCACATCCGAAAAAGTTATTTGGTAGTCTAAATTTGGCTTTTGGAGTGTACGAAACAATTATTCCTTTTTAAAATAGAAGTTAATGGTAGTAGCTTGCAATAGGAAATCGTCAATGCTTCAAAATAGCCTACATGTGTGATCACATAATTGTATACTCTGACCCAAATGACACATGAATGAGTAATTTTGAGGTGAAATTATACTTTTTCACCATCTTAGCATTTCCTCTGTCATAGAGTTTGCTCGCACTATTGCAAGGGTCACCCCAGCTTATTTTAATCAGCACCTTCAAATCACTTAAAATTCACCTTCAAACGCTGGTCCATTGAGAATGGTCGTGAACTCCCATTGTGGGAACTGTATTAACAGGCTAATAACTATTGGGAAACATTTCAAATGATTACCACTAGCAGACTGTAATTTCAATGGTGGGTGTAGCAGCAAAACACCAAGTTCTTAACAGTCTTCTTTTATATACTACGTGAACTTGAAACTTTACCTCCTTACACATCAACACACTGTAGAAATAAAATAAAATAATAAAATTTAAAAATATGAAGAAAAATAAACATTTTTTTAGAATTTCCGAGATACTTTCTACTTAATATTATTTTACAGAGGTATGGTCAATATGCTACCCACTGATATAGTGATATTACAAGGTTAAAGATATGAAGGGTGTAAATTAATTAATGCCAGAGTCTTGTCCTGTTGTGCTTCTTTTCAAGTCATTACCACAGTGCCTGGTTCGAAGTGTACTGTCATTTCAATTTAGTACATCCAATGACATGCAAGTGAATATAATCCTATATCTTCTGTTTTAAGGATGTGAAGTTCAATCTTAATAGGCTATTAGTATTATTGGCTATCAAAAAATCAACCATATTTTTAATATAAAATGTGTTCAAGCAAATTTTCCCCTTAGAGTAGGGAGGAAGGCTGTAGCAGGATATGGGTATGCACTTTTGCCTTCCAACTTATGCTACTTAAAAATTTAATGTTGCATTACCAAGTTGACAGTTCAATCTCTGGTTGCAAATTGTGGAATAATGATCTAAAGCTGAATCTAGTACTAGCCAAAGTCCTAGCAAACTCTGAATCAACCTATAGCAGGCCTTAACCCAAGTTACACACAATACATATGCATATACATACATACACAAAACAAGCATATATATGTGCATACATACAACCAGCACATCACAAAACTGTTCAAAGTTTGTTTATGCTAAATTCCATGGTGTGTCCATTTTCAGTTTTTCTATTTTTTGTATGTATGTGTGATGAATTTTAGTGCTGGTGTGCAGTCTGAAGTGACGATTTTACAGCTGAAAAATATGAGCAACAATGACTCTGATGAAAAGGTATGTTGAGTAATATATAATTTTGTGTAATTTTGCTGTGAGTGATTGTATTACAAATTAATAGAATATCTAAGACTTTTGAGAGAGTATAGGATGTGTATTACTAGGTCGGATCATGGGTGTAGCGTTTAACTGCTTTTAAAAGAAAGGGTTATTACAGTGTTAACTATTTAATTATTTAAATAAAATTTACCCCCAAAAATACAGATTTGTTCTCTAAATTTTTTTTGGTTTGCCATTTTTAAGAAATTACTTCTTTTTTTTTTTTTTTTAAACTTTAAACCATCTATGAAAATAAGAATTCCAGTGATAAAAGTTTTATATAGATTGGAACAGTGTACCTCAAGATAGGTTAGAAAAACAAACACACATAAGAGTTAGAGAGAGAGAGAGACAGAGAGACAGAGGGAGAGAGAGACAGAGAGAGTGAGAGAGAGAGATACAAGTCCATGTTCAACTAGGATTTTGGTCCAAGTCAGCTAAATAATGCATTAATAGTCACTCCAGCAAATCATTATATCAGTAGCATTAAGCATGATATCCAATAAAGGCTAAAACCAATTCTTATTGAGATAGAACTCATTAATTCAATTCTCAGTCTAGCCTCTAATTGGGGGAAACTCTGTGCATCATGTGAGAAAAAAGTGTCACAAAGAAATGGCAAAAGCAAGTACATCATCTCATTCTCTTATATCCTTCTGCAATCCATCTCTCATTTCTATTGAGGCTAAACCCCTATCCACACTGTGCAACCAGTTTTATCCATGTCTGGAACGGGTTCCAAATTCTACTCGGTTTAATCCCAAGGGGTTCCACCCAGTTTCACCTGAAATCTTGAGAAGGTTAGGCTTCAAGCAGCTCAGATTTAGTAAATATACCTGTGACTTTATTTCTGACACTCACTGTTTGGAGTTTAGCTACTAACAGCTCCCCCCCCCCCCCTCTATCCTCCATTTGTGCAATGATATTGCAGAGGGAAAAAGACAGAACAAAGTAGCACAGGAGAAAATGAATACCTCACATTTCTATATGAGGTAGAGGAATACCAATATATGGAGCATGTTCAGCACTATGCTATTGTGGATGCAGTATAATGTTTGGAACCAGGTGTTGCTGGAGAGAGTTACAAACCCATTTGTAGTGTTTGTAGTGTGGAAAGGCTCAAGTGTATGTTGAGAGACCAATCAAGGATTGTTTTTAGTCATTTATACCCTCGTATATGTAGACAATGTTTCCA
The DNA here is from genome assembly GCA_963969325.1 of Lycopodina hypogea. NCBI lineage: Eukaryota > Metazoa > Porifera > Demospongiae > Poecilosclerida > Cladorhizidae > Lycopodina > Lycopodina hypogea. The sequence continues at coordinate 6,041,024 of OZ017781.1, forward strand.
TGACTAACCACAACCATATTCTTTAGCCGCACTTGTAATTCCTTCCCTGTCTTTGGTCCATAGGTGGATGACATCATCCAACCTTTAAAGACTGCCGACACTATCTCCTCAGGTAAAGGTGTAAGTAGATCTGCACTTAATCCATCAGGATCTAAAGAAGAGGAAGTTCAATGTATTGCGGATGCAGATACAAGCAACTTTACAGAAGATATAGGACTGATGGAAAGCACAATTCGTAAAGTGAAGACTTACTTACTAACTTGTGTCAACCATATTTTTGGCTTATCAGAAGACATTGAATGTGACATCTTCAAGGAGAAGGTATGGCTTCCAATTTATTTGGTCTGTGTTATATGTGAGAGCGAGAAGGAATGTGTTTGTGTGTGAGAAAGAGTGTGTATTTTATTATTACATTTGGTGAGAGAAAGAGTTTGTATTTGTGGGAGTGAGAGAGAAAGATGTAGAAGATGAAGGTGAAAAGAAATTATCTGAATAGATAAATAAGAATGATATTGAAGATTGACCCAGTGCCTTGGAGAATGCAACATTAGATAATAGTTGATTGATGAGAAGAGAGGAAGAAAATTAGCTGAGGAGGTTTGGGAAGGGAGGTTAATGAAGATGGGATAGTTGATGAGGGAGGATCACTGTGTGTGAGGGTAACTTGATGTTGTAAATATTAAGAATGTATCAATAATTTTTTCTTCTTCCTTAGTTGATGTCCTCCATCAAGAACGTAATGTTAGAAACGTGCTTAATAATGGAAACCAATGAAAATATGAATGCAAAAAAGCTTCAAGAACAGATCCATTGTTGCCGGCCTGAATCCTACTCAAGTATTGCAGACAAGAAGCTGAAGAATAATCTTATGGATGATATGACTACATTATTAGAAGAGGTGAGACTGTGAGTGCAAAAGTGTTTTGTCTTTTTTTTTTGTTGCAGATGCTATTAGTTACTGTTGCCTTGTTCATCAGGTTCGGATGGCAGCTGCTCTTGACATGGAGAAAGCATTGAATAAAATGAAAAGGCAATTAGGGAAGGAGAAAGAAATAGCAGTGGCAGAGACCAAAAAAAAGAAATGGGTAAGGGTATGTATTTTTACCCGGAACTTGACAAGTTCTCGGAGACTAAATGTTAATTTTTGTTGATCTTGTTCTTGTTATGAAACTTCCTCTGATAACCAGTGCTAAGGTCCCCAGTTATACCACTGATCATGGTTGGGTTTTTTTCTTTTTTTTTCTCCACTTTTTAAAAAAAAATTTACACACTATTAAGTTGAAACATCAAACCATAAGTGAGCAGGTTTTTTGCTGGAAATTTCCAGTCTTGTTGTTTTAAACATTTGTTTTAAACAGTTTCTGAAGAAAGTTAGCATTCACTTGATATGCATACCTACCTAATTACTTGGTCCTTCTTAGCAACCATCAGTGGTAGCAGCGACTATTTCCTTAGTTATAAATTCCCTCTCAATCACCATATAACTTTTTTTTTTATTACTAATTCAATTAAAATTCATTTTATTCCTTTTATTAGTTACTTACTGTGTTCAGTATTACTACTTTAATTTAAGTTTTTCATTACTTTTAGTTTATTTTATTGCTTTATTATTTTCAATTACTCCATTTTAGTTTACTTAATTTTAATTCATATTCTAATATTTTATTTTAATATATTCACTTTTTACCAAACAGATTAATCTAATTCCATTATAGTTTATTTTACATATTTATTCTTTATTTGATTTATTTTTTTTATTAACCCTCCCCATCCTGTGGAATGTGATTGAGAGCTTCTTTAAAATTTTTGAAAATCTTGAGATATGGACTGCTCTATTATTTAAAATAAATCATTTTTACCACATCGATACATATACTGCAAATGCACATAATCATGTTAAATTTTGTCAAATTCTAACCCTGTCTCTTTACCAGACACATACTTATTTATCATTTTTATACACATATTGTTACCCTTCCCTCACTTTCCTCTCCCAGTTTTCATTGTTTTACATGATTCTCAATTCCTCTTTTTCCCTTTTTTTATTTGAAGTGTTCCAAGTGCTGGAAGGAGGCACTGTACTATTGCTGCAGAAATGCTAATTATTGTAGTCAGGAGTGCTGGATAGCTCACAGCAATGAACATTCTAATAACTGTGCAGCTTCTCAGAGAGAGAATGCGACTTCTCCACTCACACATGGTCGTTCTATTCCACTCAGAGCCTCCCAGTTATGTCCATCCATTGAGCAACCAGTGAGTGCTGCAGACAGCATAGTTGGTAGTCAAGTCAATGTCGGACAGTTGCCTTCTTGGGATCTCTTGGATCCCAATTACTTATTTTCAGGAGCAACTAATTCAGCAGGTGTTGCTCTAACACAGCCACAGGTGCAGCAGCAAGTTTCGATGAAAGGACAGGCTAAATCCCAAGCTTATGGGTACACCATACATTATTGGACTCAAGAGCAAGCCCAAGTGACCACTCAAGCTCATCTTCAAAAGCAGAAAAAATCTGGCGGAGGTGTTTCTCAAGTCCATGACGGGATGTCTCCTAGTGCAATGAGTGATGGGGGCAACATTCCAGAATATGTGAGAATATATACACATTTATATATGTAAGACCATACTATTTCATTTCTATTCTATAGTTATTTTGTGTTTGTGTCCTCCCCACATTCATGTATATTTTATGCAGTGTTGTTTTTTAAAGTGTTTCTGACAGTTTACTTTTTATTCAGCGAGCTATCATGCTTACTGAGTCTTAAAATTAATTTGTTGGTATTGGGCTGGTCAATCCTCTTTCCAAGCAAAAGGTTTCCCATATGATTCCTGGTCATGGTTGTTGTATTTTTTTTCCATTAATTATTCCCCCTTCCCCCCCACCTCCCAGAGTAGAAATTCTGTGGATTTAGAATGAAATAATAATTAAGTCTTTATAATTCAACATCCTAAATATAATAAACGAAAGGTGCATCTATAATTAGAAGATTATCTCTTCCAAAATCGCTTGAGCTACAGCCATGCTTGAGCTACAGCCTCTTGTGATGTTTTAAATATGGTAAATATGTTATTAATAATAATAGCCTTTTATGGAACAATATCATCAACTATTGAAAGATTCCTAAGAAGTCCCTAAGTCTATAATAAGTACCTTTGAGGTTTATCAAGTGTTTCTGTCAAGTTCAATTGTGGCAATAAAAAGATCAAATCAAGTCAACTCAAGTCAATTTTAAATCAACATCAGTCATTTTTTAGTTAATGTCAAGTAATCTAGGGATAGGGCTAGGTCATAAGTAAGAGGAAATTTTATCTTTTTTTTTCCAATCTTTACGCTGATATTGTGTTTCAAGTTGATGTAGACAGTGTTTGTGTGTTACAATTCTTAATACTATTGAACTCATGTAGGTAATCTCTTCCTTGGATAATGGTGGTGTTCCCCACATGGCAACACGTCTCTCTCATGCAGTGCGTCCTTCAATACAATATCAACTTCATCAGGCCAATGCAGTTGGAGGAGGAGGAGCCTCATTACGACACCAACAAGAACAGCTTTCCATGCACACTATGCATACCCAACAGATGGAAGCAACCCCTTCTCATAATAAACTTGCAACTCCTTCAATTGGTAATCAATCCATTGGTGGTAGCATCGGCCATCACACCCCTGCTGATAATATAATCACTTTAGCCACTGATTATTGTCCTAATCGTGTTTGTACCAAGCTGCCTAACCAGCATTTCTACAAAAGGCATATCGGCCTAGGTGGTGGAGTAAAAAAAAAAAAGATCAATTGCCATGGGTCATCAAAACCCTGTTCTTCCCCGTCACCATGAAGGTTTACTAACTCCCCCTCATAGAGTTGGGATTAAGACACACTCCCACATTAGCCATCCTTTTCAAGGTTTCAACAGTAGTGGCCATTCAACTTCTCTCAATTCTTCCAACCTCAGTATAGCAGAGGGGATGCTGCACACCCCACCACCTACTAGCTGTGCTACTCCTCCCTCGGGGAAATAAACCATCCACTTGTAAATATGGTCGCTCCTTCTAGTATGATCTCAAGATTTTTGCAGTGAATTTTGCCTCCTATGCAAGCTACCACTCCAATCACACAACCCTATAACCTGATGTTTGTGCTCTGACTATTAAACAATTTAAACTGAATATATAAACACAAAAACATACTATTAAGATATTGTTTGCTGCAATAATTTAGTGTCGTGATTGTTACTGTATATTTTTAATGATGACATTTATTGGTTATTCGATCCATGCTATGTTTATATATGACTTGAAATTTCTATATAAAGTAGTTGTACATGATTTAAACTCTCTTTTTTTCAGCGGAGTGAAGCAAAGTTGATTTAACCTGCAATCAAATCCAAAATTGTATCAATTTTTCTGAATTTGGCATGTCTCTTTGGAACACCACTCCTAAACTATAGCATATGTTAAGTTAAAAGCCACGGGACATATACAGTTTAGCCTGGTACATGTTGCGAGGGCATCAAAATTTTCAAAATTTTTTAGAATCCAGGTCTGGGTTCTTGTTCTTCTCCTACCCCCACACCCCCTTTCCCTGCATATATACTGATAGATTTTTAGAATTACCTTATTGTCCGGAATTCCTGCACAAATGAGATATCCATCTTCTTGCTTGCTTCATTGATTTCCAAGGCATCAGCTGGGTTCAAACAGTAATACATTATCATATGCACACTCCACCCCCTACCCCATTATTTTTTTTTTAATTTCAATTAAAGAAAAAATTTTTTTTAAATATAAAGCTGGTAAGAGACAGTTTTTTCTGGTGATCACAGACAGGGAATATTTTATGGTGTGACTAAAATGACCTCTAGAGGAAAGGTGTGTGGTCATGTGTTAATCCTCCCTTCAATTTCACCCCACTTCAATTTTTCCTTACCCCCCACCCCCCCCCCCACCATGAACACAGTAAATTTGATTATTATTATTGGAAACTTGTGGGAGCAAGCAAACAAACAATAAGTTTCATAGAAATAGAAATTTTGATTGCAATAAAGAGAAATGTCAAGTGCAGTTCCAGGTACCACTGAAACACATTTGGTGATATCCAGCTATGGTTTTCAGTTTGAGTAGATGAAATGGCTGAATTTACAATGATGGACATTTATTGTTCATGTGTATCTTATTTTATAAACGCTTGATTATGGTGTTATATTGCCAAAACAATGGAGGGAAGTTATCATATTTAAGAGAGTCTGATATATGGAGATTGTTATTAGAGTGTTTTCATGGTATTGCTAAAAGGATCTCCAGAGGTAAAGGTGTGTGGTTATGTTTCAATATTACCCCCCCCCCCACCCCCACACATGCACACATGGAATTTGGTAATGATTGATGGAGAATTGTGGGAGAAGTAAGCAGACTGGCAAATAAACAAACAAGGAGTAAGCCAACTGGCAAACAAACAATAAAAATAATTTCATTGAAATAAAGATTTTGGATGTCAATATTTTGGGCAATCCCTTACAATAAAGAGAAATATCAAGTGCAGTTCCAGATAACACTAAACCACATTTGGTGATATTCAGCTATAGTATTTCAGTTTGAGTAGATGAAATGGCTGAATTTACAATTGATGGACATTTATTGTTCATGTGTATCTTATTTTATAAACACTTGATTGTGGTGTTATATTGCCAAAACCATGGGGGAAGTCAACATACACAACATTTCAAACATAGTATCCCTTAATTCCAGTCATTTTCCCTCTGGGAGCCAAAATTTCCATCTCATCCTCATATGCACCACGTAATTTGGCAACATACATTTGGCTGTGGCTGAAAATAAAGATTGAATCTTAGGAAGATGCCCATTTTGGTGAGGGTCTGATCCTGGCTCTTATTAGTAGTCATTGCACAGGATGCCTTTAACTGGAACTGTTTCCTTTTTGCCCATAGCAAGGATTGAGATTCCTGAAGAGCATGATGCAGGCACCAAACTTGAGCCTGAGCATGTGGGACAGAAAGCCAGATGGATTGAGGTGGTTAATGAATTCAAGCAGATGTATGTGATCCTGATATACATTGTTGATGCTCTGGTAGATGTTCTCATTACCAGGATACTTATTCATCATGTGCCTGTTCACCATCTCCTCCTTGCATTATTGGTGAGTATGATGATGGTTTTGCTTGCCAGCCTCGATATCTATCTATCTATCTATCTATCTATCTATCTATCTATCTATATCTATATCTATGTATATGTATGTATATATTGATGGATGGATGGATGGATGGATGGATGGATGGATGGATGGATGGATGGATGGATGGATGGATGGATGGGCAGCGGGCAGGCGGGCAGGCGGGCAGGTGGGCAGATGGGTGGACAGACATACAGACAAACAGACATACTTGCATGCATGCACGGACGCACGCACACATGCATGCACACACACATACATAAATACATACATACATACATATATATATACTAGAGAAAAGCCAGCTTTGTTGGCTGTTTTTCACTAAATTGTCTGCTTTGAAGGCATTTTGTAGACTTTAAAAATAAAAAGGGAACATGTGATTTGGTCAATATGTATTAAAATTCAACTGTGTTTTGCCCATGATATATCATATCGTATATCATAGTTTGGTATGAGTGTCTGCCTGGAGTATAATATACATTATAAAGTGTAATAGTTTACATTATGGAGTGTAATAGTTTACATTATATAGCATTGCTAGCTGTGATTTGTAGTTTGTTATTCCTAGGATTTGCTCTACTCCCTCAAAAAGGGCAAAAATTTTTTTTGAAGTTTTGCTTGTTGGTGTTGTTGTTTGTCTAGTTGTAGTTTTTGATATTCCAATGTCTCAGTTCTAGTCAATTTGTATGTTGGCATAGTTCTTTTTTTCCTTTAAAATTTGGCCAAAGGAGTGGTTCAGTATACTGGGTGTGTTCCACCATGCAGGGTCTGCTGGTAAAGCTTAGTGGCAGATGAACAGAGTAGTTAATGCTATGTGAATTGATGTTATTAGTGATGAGGGCATCCCTGACGTGCACATACTCCTCTACTCTCAGTTAGTTCTGGTTTTTCTGCAGGAGGATTAGTCTGTTCCCCTCAATCTTTACTTTGTGTAGACATTGACCATCAATTTGCAAATACGCCAGTCAAACTTGAGCTGGTGGTTGAAATTTCTCTCCCAAGACTATGAATGGATAAGAGTTAAGCACTTGCAAATGATGGACTTGTTGTTTTGTTCACTGCTTACTGAGTATACCTGCCTCAAACCTGATCACTAGTTATCTTGGCCCTTCCAAAACATGAAAGGGAACTGGAGCCAGTTGTAAGTTCTGAAATGCATTTAAAATTGTCACATTTCTGCCTCAGGATATTATCCCAGTTAGAAAGGGGATTTTTGATCCCAGAATGAATAGGCACTAAGAGGACACTGCAGCTGTTTATATTTTGGAGCATGGCATTCTGAAATGTGAGGGAAATTAGTAGTTATATAATTACCTGGTATGTGACAGGAAACAAAAAGGAATAAGGGGTTTGTTTGGGTGGGCATGTGCATTCGTGTACGTGTGTCTGTGTACATGTATATTAGTTCGTTCTTTTGTTTCAGAAAGTGGCATGCTGGTGGGGAAAGAGGGACATTTTGCAGTATGGCATTGTAGTGACATTACAATTTTCCAAAATTAAAAAAATTGATGCAAAAAAAAAAAATTTTTTTTTAGTTACTTTAAGTTTTAAATTTTTACCAATGATTCAACATTAAATTTTAGGTAAATTTGTTCATATATATCTATTTGCATCTTATTATAATTCATATAGTTTGTGTCTGTGGGTTAGTCTCTCTGTCTGTGTAATGCACCTTCTCCATGATGACTGAATCAATCACCCTAAAATTTTCAAGGGTTGCATATGGGATAAGACTTGGATGCTGTGCCATTAAATAAAATTCCTTATTCATAAGTAAACACAAAGTTGTAATCTGAAGTTGTAGTCTGATCCCACTCGAAAGAATATTACCAAAGGAAGTTGTGTTTAAAAACCACATTGTATCTGATCACACACACACACACACACACACACACACACACACACACACACACACACACACACACACACACACACACACACACACACACACACACACACACACACACACACACACACACACACACACACACACACACACACAAAATATATCCTAGGTGAGTTCAAAAGGACAATATTTACTGAAGTTGCATCCATAGATCTATTCTCCCATTATAGCACAGCCTTCTCAATTCAAAATGGGCAAGGCTTTTCATAATAATTACTAATGAATGACTAATTTACAGAAAAACTCCCCTCTTCCAATAGAAAGCAGCACACTAAACAAGTTTATACTTTGTGACTGCCTTTTCTTACCTTCAGTGCCTTTTCCTCATTGCCTGTACAAATGCTATATGTAGGGATTGTTCATCCCCTGGAGGTATGCTGTTTTGCTTTCTTCTATTGGTGGATGAAAAACACAGCACTTTTACTTAATTATTATCATTCTATAGATTATTCTATACTCTCTGTTTGGAACAAGTTATACTTGACCTCTGTAAGTTGCAACTTTGTCAGTCATGGGCAAGTTCTTGAAAATTTTGCTGACTTCATTTATGGTTGTTGTTTTAAGTGCTAAAGATTGTGATTACATAATCTGGTTTGTAGAGTAGAGTCCCATCCCCCCAAAAAATGTTAAAGGTCTCTTATGCCTTAGGCATGAGTGGAAATACTGATTGCTATTGATTTTATCGGCCAGTTGACACTTCTGACATGGTGAAGTGGTTTTGACTGCAAGTAATTGGTGGTGATCTTGCTCTATGATTCCCCCCCCCCCCCCTCTCCAAATCTACAGCTATTGTCTTGTGGTGAGTTTCTTCACAAGGGAATATGTATTGCTCTTATTCCCTCTCTCTTGCCCAAAGCTTATTATAACTAGTTCAGCTCAAAATAGTTTCTAATTTGCATTCTGTTGATGAGTATTGCTGATTAAAAATATAGCTTAAGTCAGAGATATGGTACAAATTAAGAATATGAAGAAGGTCTGTCCATACAACACACTTAAACAAGTTTTACCCATCTCTGGACGATGTTCCACTGGTCCACACTTGATTTCGTGTTTCATCAGAATCAGTTCCATGTGAAGCCTCCTGAAGGATAGGCTTCAAGTGGCTTCACATGAATTTTATATTCTTGTGGTTTTGTTGTTTTTATTAGGAGTCTAGCTACTAACAGCTCTCTCCTTTTTCCATTGTTCAATGATATTTCCAAAGGAAAAAGAACAAATAATGAAGCACACAAGAGCAAATAAACTCTCTACTTTAATACCAGTTATGATAAAGAAATGATTTGTCCATGCTAATTATCAGCTCAAGCAAAAGAAGATGGAATTTAACATTATGCCAGTGTGGACATAATAAAATAGTAGAAATCTGCCATTATGGAGAGATGTACAAACAATTTGCAGTATGAACATACCTTAAGATAGATTTAGATTGTTCAATGCTTCCCAACATGATTATAAGCTTCAGAGGTTCATATATCATGATGATCACATTGAGTTGACTGGACTAAAGGCTTTTCCACAGTAGTTAATTACCTGATATATGTAAGATGGCATGATGACACCCAGAGATGGAAGAATTTCATTTCAAATCATGCTTTATTTAGAGAACGATATTAATTACCTCAATGCTAATTTTTATAAATAATACTCTGTTTAGAAAAGTATCTAAATTATAAAGTCGGTATTCCCTTCCCCAAATGTTTGAATTGAAGTGGGCTCTACTCCAGTCATGAGGTGACTGCACATAGCTTCCAATTGTCTTACTCTACATCAACTTGTACCATCAAAACATTTTTGGGGAGTAAGGTTGACTCCACCATAAAATAATACTTTACCACATGATATGATAGTTAGTTGTACTCAGGTGTTGTATGTGACATTCTGGCTACATTAAGCTATGACATGAACTTTCCAATTGTTTTATCATTATTTCAGTTCAATAGCATAAATGTTTGTACTTCCTTAAGCCAAAAGTTGTATTTGCTACCTGATATTTCTTGAAAGTTAAATAATTTTTGTCTCCCTCCATCTGGTTCATTTCACTTACCTCCTTTTTTTTTCTTTTTTTTTAACAATCATTGAATTTCCTTGAATATATCTGTGTGTAAGATTGAGGCAAGGCATGCTGGAAGTAGATTCCAAAGATGGTGATTATCTGAATTACTTAAGGCTGGTTGTCAATTACTCTCCCAGTGGAAGCATTCATCTTGCCAAGCTATGCTTGCATATATCCAGGGTTGGATATACACTGTGTCTTTTTTATTTTTGCATCAGGGAACACCTTAACCATTAAATGGTTATTCATTTGGCTAGTGTGGTAAATATTGGTGAAATTGATTTAAAAAGAAACAGTTTTTTTGTGACTCCTTACCAATATATCGAACACAAAATTTGCCAATAGTACTGGTTTTGTTTTGCACCTAACTTATTTGTAGACGTTTTTAATAATTCAAAGGACCTTCTTCAGGCACAGGATCACTCAGGGAGCAAAATAGAACTTGAGCAGCAGTCCTGGGACCCATGGTTTAAAAGTTTATATATTTTTTTACATATGCAAGCACGCAGGGAGCTAGCACAAATAGTATATAGGATTAGAGTAAAAGAATACATAATAAATCAAACTGAAATCTATATAGAAACTGAATCCATGGATTACAATTTCATGAGCCTAGTATCAAAACTGATCTATCCCAGCCGAAGCAATGAATCGTATTGCCAGCAAAATTCTGCACTTCAGTTAGAAAAGTAATAAAGGCCTGCAACTACTTCTAGCCTAAGCCACTATTCTACAATTTGTGCACCATTCCTTTAGTTATAAAATATTAAAATATTAAATAAAATTTGCAAAGCTAAACTAAAGCCAGCAGCTAGTTTAGTGCCAGTAAGCTGGCTATAACATCAGTTTTGATACTAGTTTCTCATGTTGTTGTAAGGCTATAGCTTCTCTATAGTTTGTATTTACTTTTTTGTATGGTTTGTACTATAATACATGTTGTACAGCTAAACACCAACTTGCTTCTTTACAAGAGGTGGGAAAAAGCCACATAATAAATCCCTACATGATATTACAAGCAATGTAGACAACTAGGTGACTATTTGCAGCTTCTCACGCAAGGTTGAAATCTTCATCTATTTTTTTTTAACCTTTGATTTCCCACAACTCAAGCATAAATCAATCAATTGTTAAGAATCCAAAGGTAGCAACATTTTCTCTCTTTTAATTATGGGACCTGTGCATGGCTATGTGGGGGTGAAAAGAAGGTGCACCAACAACAGGTTCTTCCAATCATGATCCACTTTTCTCAGAACTGACTCTTCTCACCCTTTCCCCCCATTTGTGTACAATAATTTCTCCTTTTTTATGCAAAACAAAGGCCTATACTGCAAACCATTCTTTCTCAACAAACAAAACTACCTTGATAATGTCACCAACACATAATCATCGATTTACTCCATGAAATCTGGAAACATTTAATAATTTTAAATTTCATTCCATTCAAAATGAATTCAAAATTTTGCATTCCTGGGTGGTGTATTGTTTAGCATGGAATTTTGTAGTTAATTTTTACTATCCAGGTATTAAACTGAAAGCGAGAACGTAACTGCCAAGAGAATGCACTTTTCGTAAGGCCGTTCAATACAGCTGTTAAGAGAATGCAACTTCCTAACTTCTTTTTCAATACAGCTATTCCCATTAGTCAGCCTGAAATGGCCTCTTTTGGTCACTTTTGCATATTATGCCTTGAATAAGTCTTATCCTAATTTAAAAACCATATCCATTCTTTTCTCCTTCTGTCATAATCTTTAGAGCTGTGGCTCTGTTGATGCAAGCCAGCTCAGTGTTTCATTTTCCAGGTCAATCAGTCCTTGTTTGGCATGTGGGGGCTGATGTGTGGGGCAGTTGTTGGTGATATGCTCTACCGTCTGACTTGGCTCCCCACAGTCACAAGATGCACTGTCCACCACACCCCAGATCTTCATTGCTGCACTGTATTGTCCAACACCCATCCTCAAGTGATTGAGGGTTGTCCACTGGTTCCATGACAGATTCTGTCTGGGGATGTTTTCTGGGTCTTTGACGAAGCGATGCAGCCTGTACAGTTCAGCAGAGATCCATTGGTCACTCCAATAGGTCTTGATTCAGGTGGCCTTGTAGACATCTGCTGATGTGGCAAGGAGCTTATAGGCCTGTGTGGCAAGGGTATGTCAGGATTTGAGGCATGCACGCTGTGGTCTCTATGAGACTGTCTTGTGGAGAAGATGTGATTCACTCTTTTGTGCCTTTCTGGAGAATGCCAGCATGATAGAGTCTCTTCTGATGGAAACGGGGACAATACCAGCAAGGATGGGCAGCTGGTTTACTGGGGTGGTTTGTACAGTACCAGAGATAGTTTGCAGGACACTATTGAGGGTGACATCTAGTTTTTTAACATGGTGACTGCAACTCCAAACTGGGGTACAGAACTCTGCAGCCTAGAACATCAAGACCTGGATAGAGGTATGCAGCATCTTAGTTGCAGTTCCCCATGTGGTTCCAGCAAGGGGTGTATCAGAGCAACATGACTTGTGGTCTTTATTTTGATGCTTTTCAGATGTTGTTTTAAGATCAGTATTCTGTCCAGCTTTACACCCAGATATGTGGGGATGGACTGAAAGTGTATTCTGGCTTTGTCCAATACAGTGTTCAACTTGCAGGCTGTTTCCCTGTTGTTAAGTGGAATGTTGAAGGTGCAGTCTGGCCCAGGCTAAGCTTGAGGCACTATTTCTTGAAATATGTTTACAGGGTCACCATGTCTTCATTGAGAACCTCTCCAGCTGCTTTCAATAATGGCTTGCTAAGTAGGATGGCCAACTCATCCGCATACCCATACTTCTCAACTGGATTGAGGGAAGATTATAGATGTAGATGTTAAAGAACAGCAGCGCCAGCACAGAGCCCTGTGGTACACCATTCTTAAGATGTCTTAATTGGCTGCGTTGACCATTGCTGGTGTGCAACTGGAAGCTGTGGTTGAACAACATCTCCACTACAAACTCCACCATGTGCTTGTCTGGAATGATCTCCAAAAGCTTCATGTGGGGGCTGAGCAGCCACGCTGTGTCATATGCAGCTGCAAGGTCAAGAAAGACGGCACCAGCCTTCTTCCCTGCTTGGAAGCTATCTTCTACATCTTGGCACAGGACAGTCACCTGATCTGCTGTTGATTTGTACTTACCTCTACGAAAGCCAGTTTGTTCCTTGGGAAGTTACAGATCAACGATTGGTTCCAGGCATGCATGTAGGAGGCGTTCCATGATTTTATATGGTATACATAGCTGCGAGATTTGTCGATATCATTTGGAATCATCACTGGGCTTGTTAGGTTTTCGAATGACAATTACCTTAGCATGGCACCAGATCTTAAGCAGCTTCAAGCATCGCATGCAGGTGGAGAAATCAGTGGCCTTCCTGCCTTGATATTTTATGTACTCTGGGTGGATGTTGTCGACACCCGGGGCCTTGCCTACCATCAGCCATTTCATGACCAACTCAGTTTTGCACACAATGAATTCACAAGATCAGTTGGAGTCACACCCCTGGGCACTGCGCAGTTCATGGATTCTTGCTAAAATAGCTCTGGCAAAGTGCTTGTCCCTGTTGAGGGACCATCTTTTGCTCAGCGGCTGTGAGGTGATGGAGTTTGCGGTGATTTGGCATTGTGTTGGGGTTGTTGACCTGCCCATCAGCTTGTTGATGGTTTGCCAGGCTCGGAGACTCGAATACATAAAGTCAATGGATTCCACAGTCTCTGTCCATTTTTCCCTGTGTTTGTCATTGAGTCTCGTGAAGAGGTCGTTCGCTGCATCGCCCATCACTCTGTTTATATCGGCATCTTTGTGGATACGTAGTATGTCTTCACATTCGCCATCTCAGCATGGAATGTAGCCTTTCATACATCTCAAGGTACATTTTTCTTGGCCGCAGCTAACAGCACCTTGCAGTACAATTCATAAATACTGTTCAGTTTTGTGGAGAGTGGAAATGGGAAACCAGCAAAAGCATTGTTGATATATTGTGTGAAGCCTTCCCAGTTTGCCTTCTGGAAGTTCCACCTCTTGATGTTTTTTCCTTTAACAGGCTAAACTAGCGATGGAATAGTAATCAGTGAGGGTCAATGGTGTGACCTAGGAAATCTGTTCAGAATGCATCGTATTGGGAGCGGCTCGCTATTTCAACATTCTGTAAAGGCCAGGTCTGAATTTGTGTTACTAACCCAGCATGCTGAGTAGAATGTGTGTGAACCCTTCAGATCATATAGAAGTGTAGCATAATGGAAGAAGCCCATTCCACCAGGGAGTCACCATCAGCATTGGACTTGTTATATTTGTTTAGTTGGATTTGTTGAATTTGATTGTTGAATTTGATTGTAGAGTTTGATTTTGTAAGTTAAAATATAAGTTTGAGTTGAATTTAAGTTTGATTTCTTGTTATGAATTGTGATTTTAATTTGATGAGTTTGAATTTTGAGTGTAACTTATTGAATTTGATTAGTTTTGTTCTACTTGTTTGGTTCGATTTGTGATTTAACTATTTCACTTTGTTTTGTTTACTTTGATTTGTTGCATTTGATTTTATTCATTCTATGTTTGAATTTGATTGTTGAGTTTAATTATTTGAAATTTAATTTTTTTATTTTTATTGTATCTCATTCGTTGATTTTGATTTTTATTTATTATGGTTGATTCATTGATTTGTCTTTTCACAACTTGTATAGATTGATTGGTAGACTTTAATTAGTTCTGTTTATTTTGCTACATCTAGCTTGTTCAATGTATGGCTTCTTGTTGTCTCCCTTTTTTCAAATAGCTTAGCTAGCAAAATTGTTTGTCTTGTCTAGTTCTTTATTTTAGCTTATTTTTGGAGTATAAATTTCCACAAAAATTAATCTCTTTCTTTTACCCTCCATAAATCTTGCATTTATGCCCCTTTGACAAAATTAATACCCTTTTAATTTCACTTAAACAAAAATATCAGTAAGATTAATATGAGGATTAATATTGATATCAATGAAACTGCCATGAATTTACATACAACTGTGGGTATCAGTAGTTAAGTTATATTACCTGGGATAGCAGGAGCACCAAATACTCATTATTAAATGAGCTCTAACCCTCACCACAATTTTTAAAAATATTTGAACAGTTTCAAGTGCTCAACTGATTGATAATCCATGCATTAAATTTAAGTAAAGTTAAATTAGTTATTGTAAGCCACCTAGAGAAACAAAATGGAATGTCATTATGTGGAATCTAGAAGATGAAATATCCTTGCTTTAAAAAAAGCAGTTAATTGATCTGATATGGCAGTTATAAAATGAGTCAGGTAATACATGATTCCTATCATAGCCATTTAATGAAAAAGTGCTGATATTGGAAAAAGTATATAAAGAAATTAAATCTTTTTATTTGTGATATTTCTTTACACCAATTTCATCATATTTAAGTGGGCAAAAAATCTCAAGAATTACATAATTTTAGACAAATTATTTGTTTCAATAGTCCCCTGTGCAATCACTTGCCACCTCTGAAATCATGTGGTTGAGAGAAATTTGGCTTCTTTAAACCTATTCGGTTGTTTTTTCAAAAATTTAGCTTATTTTCCATTATTAAAATCTGGCAACCCTGCATGTGATATATACTTAGCGGAAAATGATTATTAGAGATATCATTAGAAAGCTTTCAAAGCTATCTATTTTTATACACAGGAAAAAAGGACAAACATGTCCTACCTATTTTGAGTTTTAATTCATTAAAACAAGAGTCAGTCCCTTTAAGATCTATACATACCCAACAAACACAAACACAAACACAAACACAAATCTTGTGAGAGCCAACATTTTAGAGTATTTCAGGAATGCTTGGAAGTTAATATAAACTCAGTGTAGTTATAGCAAACATTCAGAAGTGTGAAAGGATGTTGCGAGCGAATCTCTGAACAAGATGATCTCCAATGAAACCTCATTTTTAACAGAACTAAGAACATTAGCAACATCTTACTGTAAAAGTGCAATGATGGCCAGACGTGGGTTTCTTCTGATAATTTTGAATTGGTAATTGTTAACACCAGAATTCTATCCAGTTACAGGCTATCCACTAAGCTAATCAATGTAAATTTACGATGTATTAACCTAAATCATGATGATTATAACATTTACAGACTGCCAGCGAGTGTTATGCAGCTGTGTTTTATTTCCTACCAGCCTGCATTACATCACTTCAAAGAACATACATGTGATAAAATCCAACATACTAGAATTCCATACAATCTCATAAACTATTACAAATTCAATGTGTAACTGAAATCATAAACATTATGCATAACATTACTTAGCACATCTAGTCAGTCATAAAGTGTGACTGAAAACAGGTGCGACTGGTATCTATTCAGAGTGAATCTAGGTCTGGCTAGGTTTATGTTGATGGTTGACCTAGGCATCTCCTGGTCTCTTATTAAACCATTACAGATGGGGTGTCTGCTGTTTATACATTTTCCTTCAACCCAGATCCTTCTGAATGGTCTTTTGCTGCAAATAGTGTGGGTTGCCTCCCTTCTGAAGATGTCAGATTGTCCACATATTCATCAAACAAGACTGCCATGAGAGCCCATGGCATTTTTACTGTGGATGCAATGTCTGTACTAGATGTCTATATCAGACACTTGCAGTGCCAGCACCCACCTTATAAGCCTTCCATTGAAATGGTGTGTGTTAAGTAAGGCTACAAGGGCGAAGTGGTCTGTTACAACTGTGAACTCGCAAACTGCTGTTCTAGTAGGTGGAGTACAAAATGATTAAACTACTTTCACCACCAGGAAGCACTCCAGCTCCTATGTATTGTGGTTATGCAGAGCAACAATCATTAAGAAAAGTATTCCGTCTTTCTTCTACATCTTGGATCACTGACAGCACTGCTTATATTCCCAATTCTGAGATTTTTATGTGAAGAATGACTCTTTCTCCTGACCTTGGCAGTGGCAGTGTGTGCTTAATGCATGATATTGATACAAGGTAGGTGAATAGGTTACATTGCCTTGTATGCAGTGGCAGATTCAGGATTTAAGGAAAAGGGGTAGCTAGGTTGGAGCATGTGTCTGGGTTTTTCTCTGAAAATTCTGAGTTGGTAGTTGTTACCACCAGGGTTTTGTCAAGTTACAGGCTATTCACTAAGCCAACCCATAGAAATTAAGAATGTATTCTACCTAATTAAGAATGTATTCTACCTAAATCTTGATGATTCTGCAAACCAGTGATTTGCAGGTGCCTCTTTTTACTACCAGCCAGAAAACATTACATCACTGGGAACAACATACACACGATAAAGTCCAACATACTATAATTCCATAGAGTTACATAAACTAGTATAAATTCAAGGTGTAACTGAAATCATAAGCATAATATTAATCAGCACATCTCTTCAGTAATAAAGTGAGACTGAAAACGTTATCGTAACACAGAGCTTTTTATATCATATCTAGTCACAATATGTAAATGAAATCATAATTGTGACTACTCTATTCAGAGTGATGCTTGGGCTGGCTGGTCCTATATTTGAAATAAACCTTCAACAGAAGCCATACATTATATAACTGGCTGTGCTGTGTGCTTGTAGCTTAACTTGTGATAGCAAGTGACTTTTTGGAATGGGTTGCTCTCTAGTAATCGCATGTAATCCCTTCCTCCAAGGATCCAACTACAAATCATGAGTTCAGTCATGCTGGTCTGCACTCTTCAGCTTATGTAATTTTACAGCAACTTTGATTGCAGGACACATACACAGCAACATCTGGTTACACACCATCAACAAGGCTACCAGTCTAGCCATCAACTCCCCTCCTGCTCCCACACACCTCCATTTCATAGTATTTATAGGTTGAACATGGCTTAGCTATCAACCATTATATTTATCTTGGGCTGCGCACAAAGTTGGTGAACTGCTGGCAGAGAGAAGCTTCTAGCAGCAGCAATGTATGCAGTCCAGTGGATGAGGGAGTGGGGTGAGGATTGGCATTAAAGGGAGGGATTTACTGGGAATATGTATTCTTTCTAGCACTTCAAAGTGACCTTGATTTGCATTTTCTGGTACACACTATTTGACCACCTCCAGTTTAACTCTTAACATTAACATAGGATATGACCCAACCTTTTAGGTAGTTATTTTTAAGGTTGCACAATTGCTCATTTGAAACAACACTTGGTCCAGACAGATTCTTTTCACTTGAGTGCATCTACAATGAGTTGTATGGGCTCAACAAAGGCCATAGTTTTACACATGCACACAGCATGGTGGCAAGAGGCTTTAGCTGGTATTACTGCTTGAAATTCAAATTTAAAAGGTAACTATGGCACTTTCATTGACTATTTCATTTTATCATAAAATTTTGTGATTAATATGTAAATTTACATTATCGTATATGCTTGCTCATTTTTATCAGAATCTTACTGAACTAAAACTGAAGAATCAAGTTACATGGAAATGCCTTTACTTTTATGAATGCAGACTGTAGCCCACCGCTAATTCCTAAAGTTTATGTAGAGTGATTACAGGTCACCAAAAGTATGCCTAACTGTAACCAATTGTGTCCAATTCGCCAATCATGTGAAGTAAGAATGGGCCAACATTGTTCAACCACAAACAACCAGTCTTTAGCCATGGTCAATTCCATGTTGTGGCCACATGTGTTGGCTCATTCAAAAGACTACATCTACTACAAGGACATGCAATCTTAATCCACTATAGGAGAGCCGGACACTGAATGTGTTATTGTGGTATACAGAAAGATGCTCACTCCAAGACAATAGTGCCCAGGGTAAAATAGAGGATTTTTTCCATGGAGGGAAGAGGGGGATTGGGGGGAGGAATATAATAACACAGAGTGTAATTTATGGGGAGATATCCTCTGGAGGTCTGGGGACATGCCACCAGGAAAATTTGGTAAACTAGTAGTTGTGAAATTAATTTTGATAGGTTTTGAGCAGCCAGGTGACTACATATTTGCTATATTATTTAAAATATAGTGCTTTATGCCAAGAAATATAATTGTTCTGAACAGTTATATGAGGTTAAAGTTGTGGTACGATTACAAATCTTTTGGTTTGACTTGTATTCAGTAAAACCAGTTAGTTAAAACGACAGGTTAAAAATCAATTTTATGTCCAAAACTTGTGTAACTTTTAGTCATGTGATATGCATGAAATAGATAATTGGAGTGTATGAGGTCGAAGCTGTCCACCACACCTAAAAATATGGATATACCCTGTAGCAGTTGTGGATAAGCTCATCACCACAGTGTACAATTGGCACCGTTGCCATAGTTGCTACAAAGTAGTTTGCTGTGGCCAGAACCTGAACAAAAAGTGGTGCTTAGGCTTATTAAACAGCTCCCTGAGTATAAAAGCTCAACATTCGTCAATTAGCAATATAAACAAACAAAACAAAAAAAACTAACTGGCAACAGGAGATTTTTTTTCAATCTGCACCTAAGTACAAAAGCTCTTATACTTATCGCATAGCAAACAAAATCAAAACAAAAACGTAACAAATATGCAACAATTATTTTTTTAAGTATAATGCTTTTTTTTTTAAGTGAATTGAGTTATAAAAAAATTTTTAAAGGAAGGAACAAATCAGTTATTACATTCTTATGTGAGAATGTAGCAAACCATTAAAAAAAAACAAACATACTAATGATAACACTTTTTAGCTATCTAAGATCCTGTGGCAATTTACTGTCATTTGTATGATTATATAGAATATAAAATCTTGTCAAAACTCTCACATTTGAAGGAGGGCTAGGGCTAGTGCTAGGGCTATGCCTGTGTGACTGTAGCAAAGAAATCATGTTTAATTAAGGAATGTCCATTTTTTAAATTTTGAATTTTTTGCGGATAAATTAATTATATTCCTGTAATGACTTGATTTATTTGATTTTTTTCTTCTTTATTTTTTCCTTTTGGCTTATATTTAAATTTTTTGACATTTGTCTTTTAAATTTCAGTTGGAATGTATACAAAATTGAATACTGAACTTTAGCAATGTTTACAGATTACAGTTATATTGTGGATAAAAACACCAAATTTGGCATGAAAAATTCTTATGGCCTATCGAGAAATGTTAGCCTAGTGGTCCACTAGAGATTCAATTTTTTGGTTGTAAATGTCAAAATTGCAGGTACCGACAAATCGACAAATGTTAGCCTAGGTGTCTTTCAGAAATTCAATTTCTTTTTGTTGTAACACACCAAAATTGCTGATAGCCAACATACATGAAATATAACACATTTCCTCAACTTCTCTTTTGTATGATATATCTCCATTTTTTGAAAATTATAGGCATTAAATTGATAGAAATCATATTGATACCCTTAACTTGTCATCCTTGTGCTGTTAAGTATAGGAATTGCACATGATGGAAACATAATTTCATATATGTTCGCTCTATGGCTTCATAATTTTGAACATTTTTCTTCTCTTTTCAGAATGACAGCATGGAAATAAAATGGGGTAGCTGTGTGATGTGCTATCAGGAAAGTGGGGAACTGTTGAAGTGTCCCTTGCTGAGCCCTGGGTTAAGTTGTCCATATAGATGTCGATACATCTTCCTTACCAGCATAGAACAACTCGAGGCAACTAGATGCCTATATATCATCAAAGTAGAGCAGTTCAGGACATCAAATGCCTATACATCATTCCTTTTAATCATAGAACAGTTGCAGGACATTGCGCTCTTCCAGCTAAACACTATTTTGGGATTGCTGAAATTGTCAACCATTTTGCTTCTCATTCTGCTCCCTGGGACAAATCTGGTCATTTTTAATTTAATCATTATAAGTTTGCATAGGCAAAAAAGAAGAGAGAACAAAACTCTCATGATGAAAAATAAAAAGGCACAGTGACAGCAAAGCATTTGATGTTCAAAAAAACATCGTGATGAGGACCAATGTGCCAGAGTGTGATGTATTTACCAACAAGGGCTGTTGGATGAAGTAGAGCACAGAAGAAAAGCTGGGTAGATCATGCATTATCACTTTTAAAGACTGAAGAAAGCAGCAATGGAGATGATATTCCATTGGCTATCTACATACCTCTATGCAACTTCCAGTGGAGGACCCTCCATCAATATGTGCACTCCTTCCTCTGTGGTATGAGAAGTCTTCCAGTCCTTCTATGATCAAGCATGGCATGGATGTCATGATATGAGATAGGCTTTCGAATTTCTGAATCCTGTACCAATCCAGGCACTACATTTAACCAGCTCTGTTTGTCCTGGCAAGGTTTGTACAGTGGAGAAGGCGGGAAACTTATGGTGAGAGTGTATGCAATTATGAAGGGTGGTCTGCACACAGAAATAGCCCTGTGGACTACACTAGGGGATGTCTTGGATGGTTTCGGCTGGATATCAGCTCTCATACAGGCAACAGCTGATTCATATTTGAAGGTAGCAAACCTAACGTCAACCAGGCATGCCCACCAAATCACTCTTTTGACCCTGCATACTCTCTAGAAGGAGGCTTTCATTCTCAACTAGAGCCCCAAAAATATTGTCAGGACCTGACCACTGCAATGGATATGTCAAGAGTTCACAGGTCTCCTGCTCAATTCAACTTCAATTCCATGCTCTCTCTGAAAAAAAAAGAAAAGAAAAACTACTTGAAATTAATCAGCCATAGACCAAACATGTACAAATTGGTTTTTTATCACATATATTTCCTATACCTAATTAGCACAAGGACAATGAATATTTAGTGTATATAACACAATTTCCTGTAAATGTAATGCCTACAGTATTTTTGATTTTCTGAAAATGGTGATATTACACAAAAGCGAAGTTGAGGTAAAGCTCTTTTTTTTAAATATTTTTTGGCCATCTTTAATTTGGTGTTTACAACCAAAAAATTAAATATTTTGTAGGCTCCTAGGATAAACTTATTGATATAAGGGTTCCTCACACCAAATTTGGAAATTTTTATCTGTGGACAGCCATAACAATATTGCATGATACATTTAAATATATCTATTGTTATCTAACTATATTACTGAAATAATCATTTATTATTAATGGACTTACCAACTTCTTAAGGAGCAGGGGCCACCTTCAGTGTCAATTCCAAGAATATTTTTAAACTGTGCATGTGGAGGACAGTAGAATGTTTTCTTCATATGGTCTCTTCCAGATTGAGGGTCTCTTCCAGATTGAGGGTCTCTTCTAGATTGAGGGTCTCTTCCAGATTGATGGTCAAGCTGACTCTCAAATAATCAGGCATGTAGGGAAGGAGATAGTCTGGTCAATTTTCATAAAAAATTTTTTTTCACTTGCAAAGGTGGCATATTACTTCACAAATGAAATAGTGAAATTGAGCAAGCAGAATGAACTCTTACTCCAAACTTGGTCAGGTGACATCAAATTTGCTCTTTTTTTGTTATTATATCAGCCTTGGAATCACGTTAAATTTTAAAAAATACGTTCTATGAAGGAGAGTCGGGACTGAACCTTGTGATGTAGTTGCAATAATTGGTATCATTTTTTTTTTTAATTGTGCAAGTTTGGGTGTGGTCTCATATCAGCTTGAATAAAAGCGGAGTGGAGGAGCGGAGAAGAACGTAGTGGAATCTACAACCAGGTCCGCCCTCAGTTCTTGTCTCAATTCACCCTGGGAGAAATTGATGCCAGAAGTAACTCGATTGGGGAAAGATGGAAAGGGATTTTCACAACCGCCATGAAGAGGTAATCCTGTGATTTCAGGTGGGTAGTCCAGATTTTAAAATTAAACTAAACTTTATGCTAAGTTCCAACGCCTGCGTAATATAATTTCCATTTGGTTTAAATTCCTTTGTAAAATAAGGAAAAAATGCTATAGCTGGATATTTTGGATATCCTAGCTTGATGCATCTGGCTATTTATCACTATATTTTAACACAGATGCACTGTAGCATACCAACTGCAGAATGCCAACTGCAGCATGCAGATGGTAAGAGTGCATGTAATATAGATTGTGATCAACCTATATATATATATATAATAAAAAAAAAAAGGTGTGTGTGTATCCAACTGCCAGTCAGTCTTTAACACTAACTGTGTTTGACAATTAAAAGGGTACTTTCTGATATAAAAAGTAGATGAAATTAAGTGTAAGGATAGGTGTAGGCGTGGAGGCTCCTACATTCCCATCACAGGGTTATAATAATTCCCATATTATTCCCCTGGTCAAGTTGTCTATGCATGTCCAAGGGTTTGGCAGTGCATTAGCAACATACTGTAGCTACATACATATAATGTAAGTGTATCAAGAAGTGAAGTCTTACAGCTTTTGAACTTTGTTTGCTCCACAAGCCCTCTACTTCACCACTTGAGCTCAGATATTGGTGCAATTTTTAAAATAAATTTTACCCCGTTTAATAAAATATTTTTAATAAGAAAACAAAACAGCATATAACTAAAATTAGGAAGAAAAATATCCAGGTGAAGTTGCTTCAACCTCAGCTTATGGATAACAGCTGGGGTTGTCTGCTACTAAACAAATTGGCCCTTTTGTATCTTCCCTTCCCCCCTCCTCCTCCTTCCCCACTTTAATAGATACTCACTCACAGTGGTTTAACACCTGTGCATCAGCTTAAAAATTGTAATTGGAATGAGCCAGACAGTGATGATGGGAGGTCCAGCTGTTACCATACACCACCAGGATTGGTTTGAAATCTTTGCTGGAATAAATTTGATACTAATACTATATTGTGGCTAATTTAGCAATATATTTGTTTAGTGAACTATTTTTGCTATCTTCTAACAATGTTCTTTCTGTGAAATCTTTGATTGCAATTATTTTGTTGTTTTTTTGTTGGTTGTACAGGAATTTATTTTTGTTGTGCAGAAATAGTGGTGAGTTGAGGTTGGGGTAGGGGGAAGTCGTTAGTGGGGGCACAGAATTCTATACCTTCAGCTGCTCCCCCAATGCAGCAGTCCCTTGTAGCAATATGATTTCATGGAACACTATTTATGAGCTCAATATTTTTTGGCTTGAATTGCTGATAGGTTTCTTTCGTGTTAACTTGGTAGACCATGTTAAAATTCATTAGCATCTCCTTGAAATGGTAGTGTGAAAGCCTATGCATTCCCTTGGATGGAAATAAAATGGCTGGAAGTGGAAGAGCCTTTTTTGGCTTCTTTCAGTTACTACACTTGAACAATAGGGTGTGAACAAATGGGACATAGCCAGGGTACTTTCACTTATCTAAATATTATATCTGCCAATTTTCAACTAAATCCTCATAGTCATTTGGCAGGTTATTGTACGAATATAAATAAATAAATAAATAAATAAATAAATAAATAAATAAATAAATAAATAAATAAACACATAAAGAAATAAACAAATAAACAAACAAATATAACAAATAAACAAATAAATAAATAATATATATATATAAATATATAAACACCATAGCTCTATTGGTATAAGATATTTGTTTATTAATTAATTTATTTATATATATTTTTTGGTTTGTTTGTTTGTTTGTTTGTTTGTTTGTGTTCTTTATTTGTTCATTCATTTGTTTGTTTGTTAGTTCGTTCATTTGGTTCCTTTTATTCATATAGTTATCTATTTATTGTATGTATGTTTATTTGCTGGATTTATTGATTGAATAATTGATTGATTGATTGATTGATTGATTGATTGATTGATTGATTGATTGATTGATTGATTGATTGATTGATTGATTGATTGATTGAGCAATCAGTCAATCATCAATCAAACAATATCTCAATTAATAGATCAATCAATTAATCAACTATTTAATTAATTAGTTAATTAATTAATTAGTCAATTGATTACATATTACAGGAATGGGTATATTTTGGGATATAGTATTAATTTATCAATTTATTTATTAATATGTTCATTTGGTACTGGATAAGCTTCCATGGCATGCCATTTAATCGTTCCTCAAACTCTGTTCCCTCTTTGGTATCTCTGATAGGGTGTTTTGGCCCAATAGGGTGTGGAATGTTTTCTCATTGTTGAAAATGGGGGATAGAAAAGAGCCTGTTTTTAGGCTTCATTTAGCTCCTACACTTTAACAAGGGGGTATGGATAAGTGGGACCTAACAAAGAACCATTCTGCTCTCCTGAAGATCATATCTACCTTTTTTCAGGGAAATCTATTCAGTAGTTTAGCCAGAGATAGTGTCCACATATGTATGCATATTAATATATCCAGCTCTATTATTATAAGAAGATCATTCATTTCATTTTACTATTAAATCAGTTTGTTATATCCAATTAATACACACCACTTAATTCATGCTTCACAAACTGAACCACTAAAGTTGAGGAGTGCTAAATTTTCCATTTACTTATTGAGGCCAGTGGAAACCTACCTTAAGATTTCAGCTACAACTTGAGTTGCTTCTTTGGAAGCTATTCATTTTGTTCATCTATAATAGTGTAGACATAGCAAGCTCATGCTGAGACTAGAGAAAGATATTATAGCGACCTTGCAGTTCACTAATTTGGAAGATAATGCAGATCACAGTATTGAAATTTTAACATGCACACCCATGTGGATTTGGTTAATTCAGCTGATTATACATTTAATCTCAATCTCAGGTAATGTAGTTGTTGAATTAACCTATGATCACTGTTTCTATCAATATCATGTTTTTAGGCTATGCATATTGTTGTTGTTTGGTTATTTCCTTCTTTGGTTCACCCATGCAGGTGATTTATTCCCACAACACCAACAAGCATGTCAAGATTCCCAATGAAATATGCAGACTGGGCTCTGAGATACGGAAGCTGCAAGAAAAATTGCAGAGAGAGCATGAGAAGTTCAGCAATATGGTGAACAAGTACCAAAAGGAACTGGATGAAATGTTCTTGGTAAGTACATATATGTACCCTATGTGCACTCACGAACCCAACATCAAGACCCTCATATGGAATTCAGAACTATATATTTACATTACATAACCTTGCATGGTGCTTTCATTTTTGTAAAAAAAATTGAAGATACCTAACATTTTATATTTATGTAACCATTTTTCCACGTCCTGTTATGCCACCCTTGTTTGTTGTATAGAAAATCTCAGAGGAGCAGTGTCTAAGGCAGGACCTGCAGGTAGAGTTGATGCGGCGTGAGGAACAGTTGGTGCAACTCAAGCTGACCATCAGTCAACACAAAGGACCAACCGATATGGTCGACTCCACCTCAAGCAGTGAGTTCAGGAATGAGCTCATTTTATAGCTGTGATATGTTGGCATTGTTGATTCAATTTTGATCCTATGTTTGTAACACATTCCGCCTTAAGTTCTGAAGAGAGAGACATGTCAGCTGCAGATCCCTAAAGGTCACACTCCAAGGAAGTATGGCTGGAACCACGTGGTGAGATAGATATTGCTTGTCCGAAAATTATGTCCTGTGATGCATTCTCAATGTCATAATTACAATTCACTAGATATATCATCAATACTGTATATTTACATGGATCAATGCACTGTTAGTTTGAAGTAAAATAGCATTTGCTCCAGGGGAGAATACATTAGATTGAGTTAATCATCTCATTGAGTATATGCATGCCTAGTGAATGTTAACTGCTGCTATGTGGGGACACGTGCTGGATCTACATTATGCCTTGTTGAGCACTGGTTGAGATTAGGGTCATTCCATGTCAAATCAACCATGGGTTGGAAACATCCTCCCCCCACCCCAGATTTGGTTAAAATTTTGGTCAGTTGAGATCATTCAAACAAAAAGTGTATATGTTAAGTTGTTGTTTTTTTACCCACAATATTGAATGGTACAGGTGATGAAAGTTTTTTTGTTGCTGGTACACACATAGCCAATTTGTACGTATATCATCAAAAATGTGCATGCTAGATTAACAAAATTTGGGTTCCTGCACTAATTTTTTTATTTAGATTATGAATCTGCAGTCAAAATTTGGCTGTCTCCTATACTTTAAGGAATATAGGAGTAACATGTTCCTGATCCATGTGCTAATAAAAGGGTGTACATTATGGTCAAAATGGTTCCGACTTGGTTTTGAGAAAGTTGAATGCCTTGGCTTAAGCATATTAAAAATACAGATGAGTACTTGCCGCATTTCTTTGTAGAGACTAGCTGGCATTACAACCTCTGGCCTCAAATGCCTGTTAATATAGAAGTAAAGGTTGCATGTTACTAACCTGCTTCTCTAATTTTAGTTACGAAGATGGTGCTAGAAATGAGCAGAGAAATACGATATTGTTGTATTTATTTTTCAATTATGAAAATATAGCCCAAAAAAATCATTAAGAAATGCAATTAGGTGCCAGGGTTATCTTTGTAAGGTGAATCAAGTGTTATGCTTTTTACATCGCTCTTTCATCTGTTTGTGAGACTTATTCAGCAGACAGATAATGGATGAACAAGTAATCTAAAATGCAGTAGTTAGATATGAATAAACAATGTAGCAGTTGCAAGCCCAGCTTAGGAATACTTTCTGCTGCATAGTAATTAAGGAATAAGGGAGCAATCCGGATTATTTTTTGGTATGGCCAAATGAGTTGGAATATATATAGGAACTGCATAAAATTACTATAGATTCATTATGGATACCATAATTGGGACTATATTTGGTATGCCATTATACTTCAAAGATACCCAATTTGACCTCTTGTGGCTAAAAACAACTTTGGACATCTATATCTTTGTGAATAAAAAGGCAAGCTAAACCACTCCATCATTCTTCAGTCATTGTTGACCTGCTTCAATTTAACTGTTACTGGCATGGCTGAAAAGGTTGTTCACATGGAAGAGAACCCACTGCTACTGTTAGAGATAGAAGAACGTTTGGGAAGAAATTGCAGTCAGCCAGTTTTATGATATCCAAATAGGTTGAACTTGGCAGTTCTTCTTGGGAACATTCATTTTCCATACATTTATTTCTGGTGTAAAACATTCAACATTGGGCAGGTCATATTCATAGAACTCATAATTGATTTTTATTAATCTGGGGCATTTGTATCTTATCAATTTGGATAGAATCGAATAATCAAGTTTACTTAGCGAATCTGGTGTCTGTCGGTCAAGATGCCTGGGTGGATTTGACTGATAATTGGTAGTGATACATTGGATTGACGGGGTGTCAAAGTATCCTGAACTTATTAAAGTAGGAAAAAGTGGCAACACTGGTGAGGGAAAAGAGAAAGCAAAATTTCCATACAAAAAAAAAAAAAAAACACCTAAAAACGAATGGCAAGTGGAAAAGGTTTAGGTCTTCCAAACAAAAAACTTCCAGGTTTGATTCCTGGTGGTTTTGCTTTCCTTTCTTTCATTCTTTTTTTTCCCTTAAAAAATGTTTTTCCCACTTCGGGGATAGTTTGAAATTAATTTTACTAAGATTTATTCTGGGTGGAGTAGGATTAACTACCACATACATTAATTCAGGTGTAGCTTCATTTAACAGGTGGCATTGATAATGAATCAGTATGGCATGCTCTATGGCAGCTCCAGTGGCAGCTCTGTGGCACCTGTAAAGGTGGGAAAAGTTTAAGGGTAAGTAGCCTAGCTGCAGAGAACCTGTACTCATTTGCAATGAGGAACAAACATTTCAAGATTAGTTTGCAGCTTCCAGTGATCAAGATAGTGAAATAAAGCACAAACCACATAAATAAACAGAGCAAAAATCATGCTTTCAGCAATAGAACACCTGATTTTTTTAACATTTTCTAGTCAAGGCCTTCAAACTTCGAAAAGCCCATTACAACATTTTGACTACATCCCGAATCCTCTTTTTTTGGGTATGAATCCTGAACACCTTAACTTCTATATTCCTTAGAGTATAGAATATTGCCTAACTTTGACTGCAGATTATTAATCTAAATGAAAATTTGATCCAGAAACAAAATTTTGTGGGTATGGCCAAAGAGTTGCCACTAGCAACATTTTTTTTAAAAACTTTCATCGGCTATATCTCCCTCACTATTTCGGGTTAACAAAAATAGCTTGTCACACCAACTTTTTGTATCAATGGCCACAAATGACAAAAATGTGGACAAAATTTAAAAGGTGGTGGTAGGAAAAAGTACCAGGCATTGGTTGATTTTATATGGAATATCTTAGTAGCTTTATCAGTAACACAAACTTTACACCACACTGTCTGGATTGATTAATGTAGAGTAACAGTAGTTTTATTGAGACACACTGAATCAGCTTTACACTAGGTTGAAGTTTATTGGCAAATGTTCTATCAATAATACTGGATCATATTATCTTTGGTTGGAAGTAAATCAACAATAACTTTGATCTAGATAAAGTTTGAACTGGGTGGAGGTAGAGTTAGATCAACAGGGACACACAGGATCGACACCACACCAGTTCTGTACTGTGTAAATCATAGTATGCTTACAGTCATTCTAGGATAGCACATACTACGTTGATCACCATTCTACTGGTTAATACACATTAAAGTATGAAACAATCATTTTGGGACATATTGTAGTAATATCAGACAGAATGAGTTTATCGAAGCAATAAGTTTTTTCTGAAGTAAGGTTTCATGTTCATTCCATTTTTTCATCTCTGTTTGTTGTTGTAGTTTATGGTTATGTTGTTTACGATGAGGAAGATGTTAATATATGAGGAAGAGAAAGATATGGACATGGACAGTGGAGGATCCATCTCAACTTTTGAGTTTAGGTATGTGTATCTTCTTACATCTATCCAGTGTGAGCAGCAATAGCATTCACTTCATGTTGTGTATATGTTAGGTTCTTGGGCAAGGTGGGAATTATTCAGTGTGGGTAGTAGTAGCTTTTTAGTGTATTCAATTTTCTATAATAATTTGTGTATTGATTACATAATTGAAGGAGTGAATGGGTGAAAAATGAAGAGAAAAAATGAAAATTTTCTTGATTTAAATTATATTTTTGTAGGAATTTTTGTATTAATTACTGTAATTTGTGGAGGCTTACTAGCTCCACTAATTCATGATATCATTATGAATTGGTTTCTTTTGTCAATCTATGCTATAAAATGGTAATAGTTTGTATGTTTTTTCTGTTATTCTGTTTGTGTATCCTTGTTTCTCTCTTGAATGGGTTAGATTAGACTATTAAACCCATATATATTTAGAATAGGTCTTTCTGGGGGAACATTTTAAGAATGTCTATATTGCCACACCCCTTTCTGTGTTCAAAATAAGCAAAAATGGTATTATTGTCAGAAAAGCACATGAAGATACAGGCCTAAATCTTGATATGCATACACAACTTCGCTCTAAGAGTAACATGGGGTGAGTCCCACCAGGCCACACATCTTCCTTTTGGTGTGTAAGTCTAAAAATGCCATAGATGGTACTTCTAAAAAACACTTGGGCCTAAGTAGATACACCCATAAACCCATATATATTTGGGATCAGTGTCACAAAGGTACCGTTTTAAGAATATCTATAAAGTTATGCCCCTTCCTGTGTTCGTGTCAGGCCAAAAAAAAGGACAAAAACACTACTTTGGCCAAACCAATCCTTGGAACTACAGACCTAAAACTTGGTATGAATAAACTACTTGACTCTGTCCCACCCGGCCACACCTCATCCTCTCGGTGTGGCTGGCTAAAAACAGTTTGTGTGCATGTATGCATGCTTGTGTGTATCCACTTAATCCCCAAAGTACCATACTAGATAAAACCTACACTTTAGAATTACAGGGGTGTAGGAAGCATTTTGAAAGTACACACCTATTTTGATCACACCTATTTTGATTAAAATGGGTGGGGTCACTGGAATTTATTAAGCTTTGATTTTATAATAATTAAAAAAATTTTAAGCTATAGCAGCTGGAGCACTCGATTAACTAACATTAAAATTGTAACTCAAATCACTAATTTACTGAAGATAGTTTCTCTGTAACTAGAACTCCTGCAGAAGGCATCCCCAAGATCAAACAAATTCAACTTATCAGCTCAATACATGAATGAAGCATCATGCATTTTCTCCTGAATTCAGAATTACCAAACTGGTGCAAACCTTTAGCAGAAAATTCAGTCAGATTTAACAAGATTTATCTTGTTTTAGCAGGACAGCCACACCCCCTTCCTTCTTAAACCCAAATATTTATTAAATGAGAATAGAATCGAAAAATAGAGGAAAATATGATGAAACAAAATAATAATAATTATAACTATAATGTATGAAGTAAAGCCAGTTATTTTTTTTAAGTCCTCATAGTTACTAATTTCACATTTTATACTAGGTTGTATTGCAAAGATGTTTACATGACCTATCTTTGTAAGTTTTAATAGAAAACAATACACAAACTGTAGAAGATTCTAACTGACTTCTTTCTTCTCCTTCAATCTTTCTGAACATTGCTCAGGATCAGAATTAGATGTAAAATTAGGATCTGAATTTATGGGTACAAGATGAGATATCCTTAAATGCTCTCTTGGTCAGCTTAGAAGCTGGGCTGAGGGCTATCAAGGACTCTCACAGATATGATGATGATGAAGATAATCTGGAAGATAATGGTTGTAACTGATCTACACTTTGCCATTGTATTATGGGTTCTTTTATTATGACATTTGGGGTGTGGTTATTGGGTGCTGTCTTAGTTCAGAAAATGGATTTTGAAAAGGAGGCACATATGCATTCTCAAGATCAATATTTCTCCATGAATTTTCTTTGATAACATAGTACCAAATTTGAAATTAGAATGAAATTATTTTAAGAAGAAACACTTAATTATTCAGAATGTCAATTGAATTTAATTTCAGTATCATGGTTAAAACTTGTCAGCTATTTGCAGCAACCCATTTAAACTGTTAAGTGCCAGAAAACTCAATTATAA
Organism: Lycopodina hypogea; assembly: GCA_963969325.1. NCBI lineage: Eukaryota > Metazoa > Porifera > Demospongiae > Poecilosclerida > Cladorhizidae > Lycopodina > Lycopodina hypogea. The sequence goes on from OZ017781.1 coordinate 6,072,972, forward strand.
TACAAAGAGAAAAAATGGGATATTATGACAGTGGAAAAACAAAATGGAATAATTAGGAAGGTTGAATGCAACAAATATTAAATAAGTAAAATATATATATATTTATTAGTTTTCAAAGTTAACAAGATTCACATATATAATACCAAAAATTAATAATATAATTTGGCTATAGGTTGGTATAGTTATGTGCATTCCATTATTAAAATCTCATTGATATAGCTATATTTCTTATGATTCTTCAAAAAATATTAACACCTTCGATTGGATGACTCCCCCCTCCCATGCTTAGGCACTCCCTCTACTCAACATTCTCACCCTCTGGAATAAAGGGTAAAAAGCTGAAGCCAGGTTCAAAGGTCATATAGCCCTGAAACTTGACAGTTGTTAACTGAGCTCAATTTTTTTATAACTCAGATAGTTACATTTTTGGAGCTATATTTTACTTTAATCTAACAGCAGAGCTCTATGTGGCAGGACAAATCCTTCCACCACCTGGATACCAGGAAAAGAGGCTGTTCACCAGGACAATCCTGGGAATCCTGTCTTGATAAAAAGCTATTAGTTGAAGGTTGGTTCACTTGATGCATTGGTAGCAGGCATGACAAATATTAGGAAAACAAATTAGGACAATAAAGAAATTTATTGAAATTGATGGTATGGTTTTGAGAATAATTCTCCAACTGTCACAACATGCAAAGAAGAGAGTGATTAACTTTAGAGCAGCTTCTTTAAGGCACCACCTAGTTTGTAGGTGTAGAATTGCATTGTAGTACCCTTCCAATTGGAAAGTCCCTAGTACATGAAGCTAAATCAGCATTAACAGACTACTGGAGTTTCTTCTGAGCATTTGGTTGACTAATAGTGAAGTCAAGTTTTTCCTTCACCCTCCACATTATGTTGACTTTGGCATTTGCTGAATTCATCAGGCAACTTGAAAACTCCCTTTTGCAATAAATTTCTTTACAAATTATGCCTTGCAAACCATGATTTAGTGGCTTATGAAGACTACTTGATGGAGTCACTGGAGTGGAGAAGAAAAATAAGCCAGCAATATCTCTTGAATAAAAATTTAAGATATATTTTTTCTGCTGCCCTAAATATGACCAGCTGCATACCAGCTGACAGCAACAGCTGCATATGCAGGAGTTACAGAGAAATTAAAAACTATAAGCTTAGCTACATCAACAAAGAAAAATGAATAAATGAAAAACCAATAAATAAAATTTTTTTTAAAATAGATCAATAATAAAAATTATTAGGAATGTTTTCAAAAGAGTGGGTCCACCACTGCCCAGGCACTGTGCTTCATATGCCCCAGGAATAGACACTTCCTACATCAAGGGTGGTTTCTTTAAAGCAAAAACAAATTTTCAAGAATTTGGATCCAGGAATCCAAAACTCAGCAAAATGGGATTCCAAACATAGCATGGGTACTTACCTTAGTACTTCTAAAGACATCACTATTATATCACCACAACACCTATCAAGCAATATTTGATGAAGTAGTAGTTGTAGTGTTATAGATACATATAGGTAGAACTGCTCCATCCACCCCTGCAGCTTGTAGGACACAGTAAGTGTTCCACCTAATATTCTCTGAATATATCAGAGATATGTCAGAGACTAGATTGCTAGGACCTCATACTATGTTGTAATAGAATGAAGCTTGTTCTTTGTTGTAAACATTCTCAAAATTTCAATGATATATCAAGTGGCACTTATTTATCTTGTTTAATTGCATAATAATCAAATGCACTAGAAAATTATACCTAACAATTGCCACTTTTGTTTCTATTATTGACAATGTTTTGTCACCCTCAAAACTGTGTGTCCTTGGTTACAGTTGCTGACAATGCATAATTGACTGAGATAGGTGGATTTGTTCTTGTATTTGTTGCTGTATTCTTCAAACTTCTGATGGTTCAGCTGAAGCAGAAGTCCCACCATTCCTCTTGTCAGAGCTGTGTCACAGTAAAAAATTCTGTCACTGGATTTAGGCAACATGAATTGTCAGTTACTGGATTCGTTGTGGGGGAGCAGTTAGAGTGGTGGAAGTGAAAATATGTTTGTTTGAATATTGTGTTTGTTGGACATTGTGTTTGTTATATGACTTTGTGTATGTGTATATGTATGCTTTACAATTTTATATTATCATCCTTTAGTCAAATACATTCTGTTCGAACTTTGAGAGCAGGAGAACACCAAACTTTCAGAGTGAAGCTGAGTAACTTGAAGAAAATATTAGTGGTGAGTGTGTCTCTTGAAGAATCTATCACCAGCAATTTGCTGCTGAACATAATAATATGTTTTTGTTATGTTTCTACCTTATGTTTTCCTGTATGCATGTTTGTTTGTGTAGCTGTTTTATCGTGACCTGCATGATGGCTCCCACAAGAATCTCTTCCTTTCTCATGCCAAGCAAGATGTAAGTCTAGGACTCTGTGACTGTTTGAGGCTGTGTTTTGGTAGTTAGGCTACTTGCAATGTGTGAGGCCTTATACTACATGTCATAGCTACTTTCACTTCCTACTTTTCTCCTTCTACATGTTCTGCGTAGGATGTAATTAATGTAAGAGGTCACCAATTCGTGGAGAACAGCAACCACAAGCCCTCTAACTGTATTGTGTGCAACAAGACTTTCTCCTGTTCTGTCATCAATGGAGGCGAGGGAAGCTACGAATGCAAACGTGAGTCTTTTATGTGCAACTGGTAATCTTCTAAATCTGTGCAGCTATTTTGTATGGTACTGAAAGTGCTAAACTTATTATTTTTATATTCATAGCTAGATTATATGACATAAGTTGCAATCATTGCCCATGGACCTGCTTGATACCATAGCTATTCGCTAGCAAGCTTCTCTGCTTCCTTAGTGTCTATGATTACATTCACCTTCATCAACCTTAATCATTGAATAGACTACAAGCAACTTATAAAGTATATTTGGATTTTAATATCATTTAAAATTTTTTATTGTTGTCTCATTACCTTCACTATTGTAAATGATGATGCTCCTCTTTGTGGAGCAGCTATAGAGGACAAAGGTTCATATGAGAGATGATTTTGTGGACTGGTTGTTGCATGTAAAACTTTGTATTACCAGGAATGCATACATCTGTGTTGAGTTATATATGCAGCATTTTACTCACCATAAGTTTTTGGGTAAAAAAACCGAGTATGAATCACCATCCAAAGAGGTGTTAATGCATTTTAAGTTGACTAGATAAAAACCTATCAGCAATTAAAAGAAAAATTGATGAACTCTGAAGTATGTTCCATGAAAATCTATTGCTGCAAGGGACCCTGCTTCTTGACAGCTGCTGAAGGTACAGAATTCTGTGCTCCACTAACCACCTTCCCCCTACCCCAACCTCAACCTCAACCCACCACTATTCCTATGAAACAAAATTAATTCCCTGCACAACCAAAGTAATGACTATCAAGAATTTCACAGGAGGATCACTGTTGAAAGAAAGCAAAATTAGTGTGCCAACCGAGCTTATTGCTAAAAGAGCCACAGATGTAGTATTAAAATAAAAATTACTCCATTGAAGATTACTAACCAATCTTATTGGTATATGGTAACAGCTAAACCTCCCACCATCATTGTCTGGCACATTCCAACTACAAATTTTAAAGCTAGTGCATGCACATCATTAGTTTAAGAAGATTAGCACTAATTGTGGCCCAGAGGCCACGAGTGTTATCTACACTTACCTTCAGTGTTTTGTAGTTACACAATTGTCTGCTGGAAGGACATACCTTGCAGAGATTTAGAAAATATAGTGGATATGTGATCAGACTTTTTTCTAATGAATTTATTTATTTATTTTATTTTTTAAATAGTGAACATGTGAATGCTGCTAGGCCCACCATTGGTGGGCTGTAGTCACAAGGTAATGGAGTATTTGTTGCTTTTAAATTATATATATATATATATATATATATATATATATTTAATTGTTGTCATTATCATCAGAATTCTCAACACAAAAGAAAGTTATTTTCAAAATCACATCATTTTTAAACATTTCATCATGCTGAATTTCAGGGTAGAAAATATTTCGAACATAGCATCCTTCCTTTTCAGTAATCTTCCCTCTGAGAGCCAGAATTGAAAAGTGAACCCTAGCTCAAGTTTAGCTTAGCTAATCCTTGGTGTTTTTCTGATCTCTTTTGTCTTGAATTTCTTTTATCTTGAATGGTGTTCACCATATAGATTTCCTGAAAAGTGTGTTGCATGGTGGGACTTGCCAAACAAAGTTTTTAAAATTCTAAATTAATGGAGTTTGGGCACAGGTTTGCTGACCTCACTTAGAGTGTGTTTACATAAATTTAGTATAGTACTCTACTGTTTACTCATGAGTGATGCAGCATCCTGACCTCACATATGGTCTTACAATTCTCTATAAGGGTCCAACAAAAAAAGTTAGAAGATATCTAAAGCTGCCTTTTTGGCCAATTTTTTCCTCGTAATTAGTTGAAAGGTCAATAAATTAACTACCCCATTTTTATAGAAAATAACTAAAGGATCCACAACATAACCACCCATGCTTTTGAAATAATTAATAGAAAAGCCACACAAAAATTAATAATTGAAGGAAAAAATTAAATCCACTCTTCGTGTGCATCTGGGGATGACAAACTTATTGCCAGCTAAGACCGAAGAGTGAGATAGTGGACTGAATAGAAAAAAAATAATAAAAAATAAAATTAAATTTACTCCATGTGTGCAGTTGAGAATGAGATAGTGGACTGAATAGGAAAAAAAATAAAAAAAGAAAATTAAATTCACTCTGTGTGTGCAGTTGAGAATGAGAGGCTTAATATATCCACTCTGCTTAATATATCCACTCTTCGTGTGCTGTTGAGAATGAAACACTTAATAGCCAGCAAAACTTGCTTATACAGTAGATAGAAATGGATGATAAAGTTTGCAGCAGTTACCTGCCTAAACTCCCCTTCAGCAGGTTTAATACTTACTTTTGTTGTTATTATACAAGTAAATAAGACTAAGGTGAATTGATCAAGGCAACATAGAACAAGTGAAAATAAAAGAATATATATTTCTTTGAAATAAAAATGGTAAGTAGGAATGATGTGTGTCAGCAAAAAGTGCAGAAACAAGAATTTTATGACAGTGTGTGTTACAAAATTCCCTACTTCACTGATTCCTGTGAACTTAGAATTCTACATGATAGTGTGAGTCTGTTTTGCAAAATTCCTGTGAACTTAGAATAATTATTCTACATGAGCTGGCTACAAGCTAATTGAAGAGGTGGCAGTCTTTCGGCATCACATCTTGCACATTATGTGAGAATGTGGAATCGGTGAAGTAGGGAATTTTGTAACACACACTGTCACAGAATTCTTGTTTCTGCACTTTTTGCTGACACATCATCCCTACTTACTGTTTTTATTTCAAAGAAATATTTTTTTATTTTCACTTGTTTCCTTTAGTTTTTTCACACAGTCAGATAGCTAGCTACAATACTGGATTGGCATCTTGTATACATCTGATTGGCATCCACAAGTGCCACTCTACCTGCACCTCTCCAGAGGGAGTGCATTCTCCCAGTACAGTACTCAATTACTCATAATTAATTATCAGGAAGTAACAGTTAACTAGCTATAACAATTCTATGGCTAGCTGTAACAAATTTAGCTACTGAATTTGACTTACATTCAAGATTTGTAAGTGTAGCTCTGGTAATGATATTCATAGCCTCACGCACAAACCAGTTTTTAATTGTGCATGTAGAATTAGGTAGTGTCAAAATGGCGGTTTCAACTTAACACTTCAGCTATTAGTCTGGGATATACTTTGGTAGTTTGTTAGCATGGCAAAGCAAATGAAGTGATCGTGGACCTGGTCCAAAGATATAGTAAGCTGTTCGTATAACTTTGCATTTTTTGCTGTAGCCAGCTAGGCTCTAGTCCTAAAAATGAAGAATATAAATAATAAGAAAAAAGATGGTGAATATTGGTGATTTTGATGAGTCTGTGTTCGCTACTTTAGCTATTGATTTGGAGGACAGAAACTATCCTGGTAGTTTGTGTTGCAGCTTATATGGACTGCAGGTGAGTTTTATGGCCTAGGTTTGAGCCATAGCAGAGAAAGTGAAGCTTTCATGTTGTATTAGTCAATGAAGCCGCCATTTTTTTGGTGATCATCCCTACTTAAAGAGTACTACCGTACTCTCTGATAAAGGGAGTAGAAGGTAAGTTCTAATATTAGTTTTCATAGTAGAACTTGTAAAAGATCTACTTTCCTATCTGTGTTAATGCCAGTAAGCTGGATATAATATCAGCTCTGATATTTGGCTCATGAAATCATAAAGATATAGCTAGCTTTTATATAGCATGTATTGTGCATTTTGTGTAATTTAGACAAGAATAGAGCAACCAAAATGTTGCATTCCTTTTAGTAACCAGTCAGAATGAAAGTTATTATAGCAGTCATCTTGATAACATCATGTTCGTATGTTTAGTTACACTAGCGAGAAACCCACCCTATAGGCTGTTCTTTGGTCTGCCTTCAGCTACCTGTATTTACAAAACTGTTCAGTTTACTTAATGTTATATAAGGGATGGTAGTTTATGAGGCATTTGTAAAGTAAATAGTATGAATGTACCTCCAATAATTAGTGTCCTTTTGAACTCACCTTCATTATGCAGAGGGAGGGGGTGTGGAAGGAATTGCCCCATTTCTATAGTAAATATTATGATGCTCCTTTGGTATTTAGGTTCTTTTAAAGTTCCTGCTGTATTACCAGAATAGTGTGGTCTTTAAATACAACTTCCTTTAGAAATATCCTTTTGAATGAAATAAGATTACACATTAAAACTATGTGGTTATTCATGAATAGGAATTTTAATGAGCCATGCCCTAGCCCTAGCCATAACCATTTTCCTTAGACGTCAAAGAATACTGAGTATTTCAGAATACCTATGACTGTCCTTGTCATTGCCCTAGACAGGTATCCCCAACATCCAAGCTTTACTCTATTGCATGCTCTGGTTACTGGTTATAACTGCAGTGTGGCAATTAATCTAATTTAAGTGCAAATATGAGCCTCACATATGAACTTTATCATACACAACCTAAACCCTAGCAAGATTCTGTTATCAAGCCAAAACTATTCACACCATTATCTGTGGATCCCACCTAAAAAAAATCAGCAAATATATCTCTCCAACTTTGCATAAAGGCAACAATAGAACAGATTATTCAACTGGTTCAAGTCTGTATTTACGAACTTCAAAAACGACCTCTTATCTGCTTTATGAGCTAGCTGCAAAAGATAATTAGGTGTAGGTGGAGGTTGTATATGATAATGTATCCCTTTTTGAATCCAGCAGAAGCCTTGCAAATCACAGAGAAGTAAGAAGATGGGTAATGTTTGGGCTAGAATTCCCCACTGTCAAATGCCACCTAATGCTAAGTCTAGCTACCTAGCTATGGGGGCAAGAAGGGGAAAAGGGGCTCAGACCTGGATTCTGAATTTTTTTTTTTTTTTTTTTTTTTTTTTTTTTTTTTTTTTTTTAATTTTGATGCTTCACAACACACACAAGGTTAAATTCATTTGTCCTGTGATTTTCAACTTAACAAGTGCCATAGTTTAAGAGTTCCATCACAAAGGACATTCCAGATTCTGAAAAATTGATACAATCTTGGATTTGATTGCAGTATAAATCAGCTATACTTCGCTTCACTGGGATAAATGATATTAATAAATTAATTCATTCATTAATTAAAAATCATTAAATATTGAAATTGATTAATTAATGACTAATGAGAAAACTAATTGATTATATATTTTTTAATTTAAAAATTTTAATTATTTATTTAATTGATTGATTAAAAAGTATGCATGATTAAATATTTATGATTGAGCATTTATATTGTGGTTCTATATCTACTTTATTATTTTTAGCACTTAATTTCAAAAATTAATTGAAATTAAAAAATTAATGATAATATAATATAATTAATTAATTAATTAATAGATTAAATAAATACTTCTATTTGTTTGTTTATTGTTGCAGGTTGTTACTTGAAGTGCCACAAGGAATATGCTGATGGGAAGGAGAGCATTCTGCAGCCTTGTGTTGGAGGTATGGATGTAGAGAATAATTACATCCACCCTGTGTGTGTCTGTGTGACCTCCTTGCTTGCTTTATGTAACAGGTGAATCCGAAATGAAAAGAATGCTCTTACTTATCAGAAGTGATGAGTTACGTGAGCATTGGTTAAATCGACTGTCCCAAATGTCCATAACGAAAGAAAACACTAGACTGCAAAGTCAAATGTAAGCTTAAGCATGAAATACTTTAGTGTTGTTATGCTACAGTACCCATTACAGTTACCAGTAGAGTAAAAAGAGGATTGAACAATTCTACTTAGTGTCATCTTTGTCCCCTATCCCCACCCCATTTCTTCAGCACAAGACGGGACAGTGTGTGTCATAGGTGTGACAAGGATAAGGAGCAAGAGAGTGACTGTGCACTGCCCCCCAAGAACCATGCTGCTGCTTTCCTTGGTCCACAGCACCTTCCCATCCGGACCATGTCAGTCAACATCAAGTCATCCTCCCAAGACTCACAGCAGAAATCCAAGTTTGGTGGCCCTCTTTCCCAGGTAATGTCCGGAGTGGGACGCCAATGCCCAACAATCAACCCTGACCCCTACAAGTTACAAAGTGTGGAATTGCCTAGGGACGGTAAGTATTTAATTAAATAAGTTTTCCTGCATTAACACAAAATTGCATTAGCAATCATGAAATTTGTAACAATGATGCTTCTTTATCTGTTTGTTTGTGTTGTGTACTCAGCATCAAGTACTCAATGATCCAATGAGTCCCATAGCCTTCTTTGTGTTGAGGACAGAATGTATTGTAATTTTGTGCACTGAGGATGAGTGGATCTAACTGCAGCCAATACTTTGGGAACTTAATTCTACAAGACAATAAAGTGGACTTTTATTTCTGAACTGCATTTATTATAAGACAGATGTAATTTATGGTTAACAAATAACCAGTGGTTGATATGTATAGTACTGTTGCCATAGGATCCTCACCATTTCTGTACTAATCTTCAATTTTACAGTAATTAATTTGATTTTGTCGCTTTTTCCCATATGCCAGTATCTGTACCAATAACCAATAAACCAATTACCAATGTCTGTCTGTGTGTCTGTCTGTCCATCTGTCTATCAGGTTCTATAAGCAAATCTAAAATTTAGCACCTCCAAATATTGAGAGCAACACAATCTTAAACATTCATTTAGCAAGTTACAGTGTGAGAATGTTTATGAAGTGGAGTAGCTCAGCTAATACATAGCATAGCATATAAGTATTAATATTATTAAGAAATCATAAAAAATATACACAGATAAATAAAGGCAAGAACATAACAGGAGAAAAAGGTAAAAACAAAAAAGGAAACAAAAAAAACCAACAAATAACTCATGGCATATTCTCAATGTACTTGTGTGTACATCTTGCAAGGGTTACAACAAATAAATATATTTTATATATTTTCATATTTGCCATATCCAATTAACCTCATTACTCTGTTTTATTACCAAATATCGTTAAATTTATTTTCTCCGTTTTATTACAACTAGTGAAAAACCCACCTTTAATGTACCATAAACACTAAAGTGTCTGTTTTGAAGACATGTTGTAGACTTTTAGAACAAAATTGAACATGTGAATAGGTCAATATGTATCAAATTTTGTGGACTGCGATATACCTATGTTATATCACATTAAGTTCCAGTGCTGCAATCCCATTTGGTCAGGTTTTGGATTCTGAGATCTCAATTTTTGAAAATATGTTTTTGCTTTAAAAACATATCTTTGTTCTAGGATGTATTCACCCTGAATAATGATTTTTAAGTGGTATGGTGCTTTGGTGATGAAGTGGACACACACACATGCACACACACACCCAACCACACACACACACGCGCGCGCACACACACACACACACACACACACACACACACACACACACACACACACACACACACACACACACACACACACACACACACACACACACACACACACACACACACACACACACACACACACACACACACACACACACAGTCAATGCTAAATAGTAATACTACTTGGTCCACAAAAAATAAACCAACCTGATGAAGCCAGCATAGATACTGAGGAAACTTTTTTGCTCCTGTTCCTGGAGCTGTTCACTTGAGCTATCCTCCAACCTGTCCAGCACAGAGAAGCAACTACTGGCTGTCCATGGAAGAACCAGGATACAAAATCCTTTTAGCCTGTTCAAGCCTGTCCAGGAAGTCATCCTTTGAATTCCAGATTCAAATGTCAATTGGATGTGGTGGCGAAAGCCAGGTCTTGCCCGTTTTGATGCCACAGGAAGCAAAAGATTGCAGACACTTCTCTTGGTGGCCATGTTTTGATTGTTTCAAGTGTGTTATTTTTTTGGTTGTTGGTTTTGTTTAGCTGGGACAGTTCATGCGGTTCAGCTTGGGGGGGGGGGGGGGGTTGAGAAGGGGGAGGGATATATTTGATACCCATAGCAGTGGGGCAGGCTAACCTTATTCTTATTTGGCTTCAGCTGGCAGTCTTGTTGCTAGACATGATTAAACCTTTTGAAAAATCACATTCCTATTGTGCCTGCCACACCACACCCTTTTATACTCAACCATCATGTTTAAGACAAATCTTCCTGTAATAGATGTCATCCTGAAAGACATATACTCCAGAAAAACATGTCCTCCCACAAGACGTGTGCTCCCCTAAGACAATTTTTGTAACCACAGCCCACCAAAGGTGGGCCTAGCAAGCAATTAGCCCGAAGGTGACCTAGCAAGCAATTCAGCTGAAGATCGAAATTGCGTGCTAGTACATATAAATATCACTAACTCCATTATTATAAGATAGAGCTAGTGATATTTATATGTACTAGCGCACAAATGCAGCCTTTGGCCACATTGCTTGCTAGGCCACCTTCCGCCAAATTGCTTGTAGGCTCACCTTTGGTGGGCTGTGGTCACAAATTGTCTTAGGGAAGTACATGTCATGCTGGAGGACATATCCTTCAGATTTATGTTTTTTGAGAGGGTTATGTCTTTAAAGGTCATGCTTTGTAACAGGCCATGTATCATGGTAGGACATATTTTGGGGTGAACATGTATTATGTAACATGTATTATAGATGGCTATCTTAAAGGAGGATGTGCATTACTGGAATACATATCTTACAGGAAAACAGGTTTTACTGGTGGGAAAGCCTTGGCATTGCTTACTTGGTATTTGTAGTGTAGCTGGTGTCGGAACAACAATGCATCTATTGATGTGTACATTTACTCCTTTTTTAAAAAATTAAGTTGGTGTTGCATGGTACCTTATTTTTACATGCACAATTGAAGTATATATTGTTAATCCTGATTGATATCTTGATCCTGCTGTTTGCATATGATTTTGCCATTGTTCAGTTGATTTTTGCTGTAAGCTTTGTGTTTGTGCTGTTGACATATTATGTAATAGATAGTGGTGGCGTTTGGCTGTTTATGTGCTACTGTCATTGCTTGTCTGTTTGACATTAGTTGTAGACATAAGCAGTGGTCATTTCTAGTTTCTAAATGTAGTCATAGTGTTTGTCTATCGGACATATCTTGTAAGCATTCCTCCTCTGTCTCATTCTGGTGCCTCAGTGATTGTCTGGTAGTCATATCATGTAGGTGTGAGTGGTATTTCCTCATCTGTCTCATTCTGGTGCCTCAGTGATAGTCTGGTAGTCATATCATTCAGTGGTGTTCCTCTTGTATCTCATTCAGTGTTTGTCTGGTAGACATTTCTTTTAAAAGTGATGACAAACTTGGTGTCTCATGGATTAGTCTGTGTGTCTGCCTGTTGGATAATGCTTGAAGCCACTACGTATGTTCTTGTGGCATTTCACTTGATCTTTCTGTTTTAGTTTTTTTTTTTGGCTTAGTGAGGTACTTCTTTTTCTTGGCATTTGGAGTTATTAGTAATGAACCTTTGAATCTTGTTTGATAATCTTTAGTAATAGTTTAATTTTTTCTAATATGGTTTTGCTTTAGCAAGTCCTTAACTTCTCTTGTGTTGTTCTGGCTTGCACTTTGTTTGGTAACCTGGTTACTGGTTGTTGTTTTTGTTTTTTTTTGGTTCTTTTTTTTTCTTAATTCAATGGTGCAGAAAGTACAGAAAGTAGTTGAAATCAGTTGAGTATGTTCCAGAAATGTAATTTATAGGGGGGTTTTTTTTATTATTTTTTTTCCTGGTTTTTTGGTTTTTTGGTTTTTTTTTGTTTTTTTTTTTTATGTTTTTGTGAGGGAGCATCAGGCTGGGTGGTAATTTCTGGTCTTGTTCTTCCTATTTATCTGTATTTAATCTTTTTATTGGTTTTTTTTTTTTTTTTTTTTTTTTTTTTTTTTTTTTTTCAACCTTAATTGTGGTGTGCATGCACCTCACACACCACTAAGATTGGTTTGAAGTATTTGTTGGAATAATATTCTTAGTAACACTATGTTGGTCACTCCTTTAAATGTTTACTTATTTTATTGATACTTTGTCTGTGGCTCTTTAAGTTGTAAGCTTTTATGGCCCACTATATCAGGTGTTCTTTAATTTAAACATTGTACTCCTTTTGAAATTTTTGTTAGCCCTTAATTTTTTTTAATCAATTAGTGAGGGGTGGAGGAAGGGGGAAGGGGGTTTGGTAGGAGCTGCTCTGTACCTCCAGCTGCTCTTCCAATGCAGCCTTTTTTTCTTTTTTCTTTACACAGCAGTCAGAATTGTCTGGAGTGAATTTTTTACCTTTGAAATCGCTGATGGGTTGTTGTTGTTTTTTTTCTCATAGGGCATGCAATGTTAAAATGCATTAACATTTCTTAGGAATAGTAGTGCTCAATGTCTACGAATTCTCTGTGATTAAAAAAATGGTGGACCACAAAAGAGCCTTTTTGGGCTTCTTTTAGCTCCTTAACTGGAACAATGGGGTGTGGATAAATGGGACCTGGACTAGGTTCCATTTGTCCACACGCCATTGATCAAGTGGAGTAAATAAAAGAAGCTAAAAAAAAAAAAAGGCTCTTGGACGTCCACCTTTTTTTTTCTTTTTTTTATCAAAGGGAATGCATAGGCGTTCACATGCTACCATTTTAAAGAGATTTAAATAAATTTTAACATTGCACACCCTGTTGAGAAGGAAAAAAAACCTATAAGCAATTTCAAAGAAAATAAATTCACTGCAGGCAACCCCACTGCAACATAAAAAAGTAAACAAAAGAAGAAAAAGCTTTGAGGGTGCAGCTAGAAACACTAAGCTGCACCCACCTCCCCCCCTAGGAAGAAAAAAAAATTAGATTATTACTAAGGATTATCATACAAAATTCAAAAGATTTTATTTTTTGCTTAGTGATATTCTTTTCTTGGTATTTGTGATTATTAGAATGATAAAGCAGTCTAATACAGCACATTGATGTAAAACCTTAAAAATTGCAGCATAATATGGCAACATGATTGAATCACTCCTATCAAACACCGTGAATCAGCTCTAAACAACTCTTTTAAACAAAATGGAAGAGATTGATTCCTGTCATCTGCCACCAAGTGGGGGCTGTCTATTCATGCAAATACTTTTAGCTAATAATCAGGTAGCAGTATGGAGGTGCAAACTGTAGGATTGTCCCATGGTGCCAAACTCTACTGATAATGAAGAGCTAGATTGTTGTTACTGCATGTGCTGGTTTGTACTAGCTTGTACAAACGTGTGTGTTCCAGTCCTGTAGTAATAAAAACTTTTTAAAAAAAAACAGGAAGATGAAGATTGTATCTTCAAATTCAGAGACTTGGGTGGTGATGCAGATTAGCAGTTGGATGATTCGTTCACAATTTATTGTGATATAGCGATGTTATGTTTGATATATTATTGATTATCTATGAGATTATGGTATATTATTACCCAGTCTGATTGTTGATATGTTAATATAATGCATCCAGATTTGCTTCACCTTGAGACCATCCTCAAATAATACATTAGGAAGATGCTGAAACAATTTTTTTCCAAAAATATTCTGAAGTTTCATTCCATTTTATACTATGTGAAAGTGTGCTTTTCAACAGATTATTAACAGTAAGTTAGTTAATAGCTACTGTGACTTTCTTATTACACTTGACTATATGATTGGTGACTATTTAAATTTTGTGAGAGGACATTGTCACTGCATGAAGTACTTTCAGTATGCCCTGTTTGTTATTCTAGGGGACTCCAGACCCTACTGAGGAAGGGGTCTGATAAAAGGGTGAACCTCCAGACTATTATTCTTTACCCAGAAGTTATTGGATTTTGGATGGTTGGCGATACTTTACCGCCTCTTATCCGTGGTTGCTGTCCTTTGGTGTTGTTGCTGTCCCTTGGTGTTGTTGCTGTCCCTTGGTGTTGTTGCTGTCCCTTGGTGTTGTTGCTGTCCCTTGGTGTTGCTGCTGTCCCTGAGTGTTGTTGCTGTTCCTGAGTGTAGGTGCTGTACCTCCGACATTTGGTATAAAGATAATGTGTGGCGCTAGGCTGCTGCGTAGGACCAACTGCTGGCTGAGAACTATACCTGCAGCATTCCTTGCCAAGAGCAATCCTGTGGGTAGTCGCTTTGAAATTGTTGGCTACCAATCAACTTATCCCTTTCGACTTTACTCTGGCTATTGTGATACTTCTTTTAGGCATGGAGACACCAAGAATCTATCTTCCAGCAATACAAATAATGACAGCAATGTTGAGGATAGCCAAGAACTACATTTCTTTCCCAGGAGAGCAATGCTCTATGTTCCTGCCAGCGATGGCCGAAAGGTGGAGAAGGCACATACCCTCAATGTGGACTCCATTGTGTATGACATTGAGGATGGTGTGGCTATGAATCACAAGGTATGTACTATGTGGTACTACTGTACTAGAGTGGTTGTGAATGAAAACCTAGTAAAGTAGACCAACAGGTAAAGTATGGAAAAAATTTACTCAATTTCGTGGATATCTGTTGCAACTCTCTCCGCTTGCAGAATGTAGGGTAAAGGGAGAGCAGTATGCAAGTCATAGGCTCACATGTGCCAAATATTATGCCATGCTCTGTATCTGTATGTACATGTATTATTCTATGTACGTGTATGCTTATAAAATGTGTAGGAAGCTGCCCGCAATTCGGTGTCATCTGCTCTGTCCCACTATCGTGCTAATGGGTGTAGCAGTGAGCTGGTGGTACGTGTGAATGGTGTGGAGAGTGGTATGATGGTACATGACTTAGACACTGTGCTCAGTGGGAGTGGCCAGGAGGGAGGAGGTGTGGTCAATAGAAGGCCTGATGCCATCATGCTACCAAAGTGTGACAGTGTCGAACATTTGCAGCAGGTTTGTTTCTATTTTTGCATTCACTTTTATTGCTCTCATTTTAATTTTTTAAATATTTTTAATTAATTTATTATTTGCTCGCGGAATTTCCGGCAAGTTAATGAATCATTATTTCAGGACTATTAGGTGAACAGTAATAGATATGTCTGAATGTAGCATGGTTGAGCACTGACAGTCATAGGGTTGCAGGCAGCTTTACGTCTTTCAGGAGATTCTTGTGGTTGTCCATCAGTCTGGGTTTCCTTTTCAATATTTTCTTTGCTGTGCAGACCGGAATGTACCACCTCTTCTTTCTTTGCAAGAATTCTTTTTTGCAAGATTTACTAGTTAACGATCTACAGACCTCATAGTTAATGGAGTCCGTAAACCATGGGCCTACTGGGGTGTATCCGTGCTATTGTCGACCCTTCACAAAATGCCGAAAAATGACTGTGACAGCTATAATAGGCAATGGATGGAAACACAAAAAGAATCTGTCATCAAGCACAGCTATAGGAAACATTCACGCCAAATTTCATCGGAATCTGTCCACTTGTCTGGGAGAAGACAAAAAATGTCTTACTATAACTTGAGATTTTTTGTTGGTTGGTTTGTTCCCTGTCACATACAAACACTTGGGCCTACAGGGCTCAAAAATGCATGATAGTAAACCCCCCCCCCCCCCCCCCCCCCCCCCCCCCCCCCCCCCTTCCTGAAGGATATTTAGCATAGCATCCATCCTATGGTCAGAGACAACCATCCCAGATGCTTAAGCCTACAGGGCTCAAAAAGAACAAAAGAAAGAAGGCAAGAAATGGTTTGGATGCATTTTTCTGACCTATGTGTGTTTACACTAGTGTGGTTGTAGTAAGTGAGGTGGTGTACTCAGAGGTGTGACCCCAACCAAGATATTTTGGGGAAAAATTAGCCCCCACAGGCAGGGTTTTATCGCGATCTTCTCCAAACTTCCTTGTAACCACCCTAGGGTGACCCCCATCAAACCCTTGAAAATGTGAGTCCTTTAGTCCCAATTGCCTGGGAGGAATTAGCGAACAAACCGATCTTTATCAAACTTCTTTATAATGTCCCCAGGTGATCCCCATAAAATCCAGAAAATTTAACCCCTTTAGGCCCAATCATCACGAAGTAGTTACCAAATAAACAAACAAATTTATAATTATAATAAGATTATTATTACTAGTGAAAAACCTGCCCTATGGGCACTTTTTCGGCCCACCTTTGGTTGGCTGTAGTCGCAAAATATCTTATTTAAAGACATGTTGTAGACTTTTAAAACAAAAGTAAACATGTGATAAGGTCAATAATTATCAAAGTTGGTGGACTGTGATTTGCCTATGTTATATCACATGAAGTATCAGTGATACGCACAGAATCCCATTTTGTCATATTTGGATTCTGAGATCCGAATTTTTGAAAATATGTTCTTGCTAAAAAATCATTCTTGTAAGATGTGTCTACGCTGAAAAGTGAGTTTTATTTGGTATGGTGCTTTGGTGATGAAGTGGATACACACACACAATTGTTTTTAGCCTGACATGCACAAGGTTCACACTTTCTTTGGTATTATTGTACAACTAAATAAAAATTAAGTGAATTAATCATGGTAGCATGGATTCAAGGAGCAGAAAGTAAAAGTTCTGATATTGGTTTTCAAGGTAAAGCTTGGTAAAAGATCAACTGCCCTATCTGTGTTGGTGCCAATAAGCTGGATATAATATCAGCTCTGATATTAGGCTCATGAAACTATAAAGATATAGCTAGCTGTTGTAGTAGTATTGTGCTTTTTATGTGTATTCCTGACAAGAATACAGCAATTAAAATGTTCTTTCAGTAACCAGGCTGAGCCAAGGTTACTATAGCAGTCAGCTTGATAACATCACAGTTTGTATTTTTAGTTAGCAGCAATTAAATGGGTATTTTGCCCAGCCTGTTGTGGCACCATTCCCATTGTCATACAGTTGTACCATATTTACTATTTAGCAAAGCAATTATATTCATAAGTGAATTTAGTGATTAGTTGATGTATTTATGCTGTTTCATTACTGGGATGCTCACGTCACAAATATTATGTGAACAACAAACAAATCATAAATTTCAAGCAACAGAAATACGTTTACATTTACCATCTGAATATATAACATATTATTGGTAATATGTGAATGCCTACACTACATAACAATATATATATATACACACACATATATACACACACACACACACACACACACACACACACACACACACACACACACACACACACACACACACACACACACACACACACACACACACACACACATCAATAGTGTAGCATGTTAGGTCACTGACAATTAGAACGTTCCAAATTGCTTTGAAAATCGGATCTGAGGTACTCCTGTGAAATAGAGAAAATGCACAACATAATCATATGCAAGACAATATAATAATGATAATAATGAGAAATGGTGTGAGTGGTCATACAAATATTTCCTAATGCATGCAACACCATGCCATTACATAGGTTGAAATTGCATCCTGTAACTTGACAATTACCAGTCAAAATGAAGCATTGCCAGTATAAGATCGAATTTAGCCAGTCATTTTGTCCTGACAAAAGGAAAAGGTGAAAGTTAAAAAGGGGGGAGGGGGGAAGATTGGGAAATTACCAAAACTCTCTTTTTACTAGAGTCATTCCACGACGAAATTGCTGCACCCCCACGCTGCTGCACGCTTTGCTTACCACTGGAGGAATTTTTTTGCTCTCATCTAATGTAGTTAGACATGCTCCAATTGCTAAATGCTTTGCTGAAGCTTCCAAAGACCAAGAAGTTTGACATATCTTATATGATTGTCAAGGAAAAGTTGGCGTTTACTAAGATGAAACTGATTTGTGAGTTGGAGGAAAGCCATAGTGTTAATTTAGAAGTGGGATACAAAAATAATCATGCATGTTCCACATTTGTTAGCTTCATAGCCAAAGAATAGAAAAATTGTTTACTTAATTCCCTATAAAAAAATATTTAAAAAAAAAAGTTTTTTTTTGTTTTGTTTTTTTAGCCTTCAAGCAAATGCCAGCGTTGATGCTGGAAATGTGGAGCTCAGAGTTATTTTTAATAACTTATTTTGATGCTTTTGCTAAAGATGGTGTAGTTCATATAAGAACCAAGGTTTTCACTGCAAGACACTTTGACAGTGGTACTGGTGATGGCTTGTTTGTCTCTCTCAAGGAGCAGTAGAATATATGTATGTTGAAGATCAGAGGACTAAAATGATAGACTCAGCTATCAAATCCTTTCCAGACAACAATCACCTCTGCATAGCTAGTTCAGTCTCTTGAGAAGCTTCAATATGGCAGGACAAGAAATTGGTTGACAGGTCAAATTCAATATTGGCAGGACATTATGTCATGACACTTACAAATAATTAATGCATACACTGATTATTTTGGGGGGTTTTTTACCACCATTCCTTCCCCACCCCCACCACCACTTCAGAAAATTCTGGATCTGTCCCTGCAGTGGTGAGTATAAATAAAAGTTGATAAAAGCTTCCATGAATGTCTCTGTGAGTAGAGATAATTTCAAGAAAAATATCTTGGCCAGCTAAACTTAAACCATTGCCTCTAGGAGAATGTAGCATGGCCTGCATACACAACTTCCATCTGTGTCTAACAATGCCTAGGTCTCTCTGTGGAAGATTCTGTCTGTTGGACAGACATCCAGTGACGGGATTATTGCAAGCAAAGCTGCAATGGGCCCCTCTTGTTATTATTATTAGTAGTAGTAGAAAACCGCCCTATGGGCGGTTCTTAAGTCAGCCATCTGCAGTAACAAACATATTTAGTTGGCTTTATGCAGCACTAGCAGCATATACCCAGCGTTGCCCGGCCAATATCAACATGAAACATTATAGAAGCCTCTCAAATTTTGGAGTGGTTGATCCTTTAATTAGCTTTTGGCAGCCAAAACAACTTCCTGTGGGTGTGGCTAATAATTTTTAAAAAACACATGCATTGGCATACCCACATGTGGTTAATAATGCTCACCCAGTTACTTGGATTACACATTCCAAATTTCAGCCTGATCGGTCCATGAATGAGTTTTTGGAAGACATGATGATGTCCTTTGGATGTGGTAAGTAATGCTCACCTAGTTGCTTGGAAACCTCATTCCAAATTTCAGTCTGGTTGGTCGTTTGATTAGCTTTTTAATAGCAAAAAAAAACAAAAACAACTCCAGTGGGTGTGGGTGTGGCCAAACCACACCCACATCTGTTTAATATTGCTCACCCAGGTTCTTGGAGAGTACTTTAGGTTGTCAGTCCAGGTACTTTTCTGAAGTACCATTTTTGGTATTTTTAGCATTATACACCAAAATAGGGAGGTGTGGCCAGGTTGGATCCACCCCATGTTTCTCCCACAATCATGTAGTTTATACCAAGTTTTAGACCTGTAGCTCTCTGCATGGTTCTGACAAAAGTACCATTTTTGGTGTTGTTTTTTTTTAACACAGATAAGGGTGTGACAATATAGACATACTTAAAATGTTCCCCTTGTGACACTGATCTAATTATATATATATATATATATATATATATATACTAGCAGCATATACCCAGCGTTGCCCAGCCAATATCAACATGAAATATAATAGAAGCTACTCAAATTTTGGCCTTGTTGTTCCTTTGGCTACAACTTAACCACATCCATTGGTACACCTACATTCAGTTAATACTCTCACTCTTTTACTTGGGGAACACATGCCGAATTTCAGCCTGGTTGGTCCTTAAAGTAGCTTTTTCTAGCCAAAATGGCTTTCTATGGGTGTGGCTATGGCAAAATCACACCCGTTACCATACCTTCATGTGTTTAGTAATGCTCACTCAGATTCTTAGAGAGCTTATGACAAATTTCAGCCATTTTGTTTCTAATGTTAGGTTGTGATGCCTAGACACATACATACAAACATACATACATACAACCAAAATATATATTAAATGGGTTTGTGAATTAAACTCCTTAGGTTCAATCTTTATTCAGAAGTTTGCTTTTTTTTTTGGCACTTTTTCTCTTTACACACCAATGGAAAGTGGTGTAGCAAGGAGGGATCCTGCTTGCTACATGTTACTTCCAAAGTCAATTTATGTATGTTTTAAGTCTGTCACTCCAAGGGTTCGATGGCCAAAGTACCATTTTTGGCTTTTGGGGGTGGGGGCCTGACATGAAAACAGAAATGGTGTGGTCATATTCATGTATTTAAAACATTTCCCAGATTATATTGATTCCAATTACATATGGGTTCATGGGTTTAACTCTATTAGTTCAAGTGTTTTTACTGAAATACCATTTTTGGCTTTTTTAGCCTTACACAGGGAAAGGAAAAGGTGTGGCCAGGTGGAACACAGCCCATGTTACTCCCAGAGTCAAGTTGTGTATACATAGTACTGGGGCGGATCCAGGGATAGTTCGTTAAGTTCATCTAAACTACCCCTTTTTCAAGGGAAAAAGAAGTATGGTAAAGGGTAGTTTTCTAGGTGCAACTGGCAATAACAATAGTTGTTGGCTACAGCTAACTTTCGTACATGCGGTAATACCTTTTTCAGTGAATACCTTTTTCAGTGAAACAGATTCGGTGAAGGTAAGATTAGGTAAGTTTCCTCGCTACTAGGAGCAATAGCTTTAGCTATAGGCTAACTGCAGTCAAACAGGTTGATAAAATCAATTAACTCTAATCCCGCTATAGTTAGAGCTGAACTATAACTTTATAGCTAGTGTATTCTGCCATGAGAAAGAATGACTGTGGTACTTGGAATTATGAAACACAGAAAGCTACTGGTTTTTTATATCAAGTGTCTTCCTTTAATTTTTTTTATTGCTATTTTAGTAACTGAGTACTTTACGCAGTGTTACAGTTAAACTACAGCATTGGTCACTGGATATCATTAGTGCATATGAACAAATCAGTGATGTTCAAAATGAGTTGGAGTTGCTTAGAATTAATAGTGACAAGGAATTTTATACTTTGTTTAAAGAGGTAGTTGAATTACTGTTTGTGAAAATGAACACTCAAACAGCCAGATCAAGCTTCTAAAGAACTACCTCTGTTCAACAATATCAGAAGAAAGACAAATCAATTGATATGGATTCACTGGTGCAGTTGTTTGCAATTCAACATCCTAGAAGAATGTTAGTTGTATCCTAGAATGGACAAAAACAATAATTTTTTAACAAACTTACACTACTTAACTCCTCTTTTCTTCTTTATTATTTAATTTGCTACTTTGTTATTGGGAGTTTGTAAAGGGTGTGTCTTTTGACAAAATGGGTGGGATTTTGGTTAATGAATAAAAGAACTACCTGTTCTGAAATCGTGGATCCGCCCCTGTAGTAAGTTTTAGATCTGTAGCTACAAGGGTTTTTCTGGCAAAATACCTTCTTTCTTTTTTTGTGGCTTTTTTCTCGTTACCATGGTAACCATTTTCCGAAAAATTTTAGCCCATGTTTTTAAGTTGAGTCAAAAGCTATTGTCATGCCAAATTTTAGAGAAATCCACCCACAGGTTTGGCCAGAATAATGGTACAGACGGACAGACATACAGACATCTCCTTTTATATATAGGTAATATTATATATATATATATAATTCAACCCGTCCAAGCACGAGTGTCAGGACACACAAAATATCAAATAGATTATTCCCACTTTATAGTATAGAGAGAGAGATATTTATTCCTTCACTCTCAACCAAGAGGACTCGATAATGAATCCCATCTTTTTTCAGCTGAGGATAAATCACTCTATATCCTGAAAATCTTACAATTAAGGGGGGGGGGGGTAGGGGCGGGGCCCCTCCCTTCTTGATCCCTTCAATGCAGTGCACAAAGGTTCCTGATCACATTTGGGGGTCAGCTCTGAGTAATTGCTGTGAAATAGGAAATACATGATCAAACTATGTAAATATATTGACCGATGTACATTAGATACAAAATTTACAACTGCAATGTCTGAGGTGTGCTTCCATACTTGGCTGCTTTGTTTATGGTTTGTCAGTTTTATGTGCATGATCACACAAACATAAAATGAATAGGTTTATCAGCCTTGTCTATTTCCCTCTTTCTCACTACTACCCTTTACCCTGTTGCAGCTGGACTTGGCCCTGGCCGCCCACTCCCCGCCACCTCCACACTTCCCCCCTCTCCTGCTCCACGCCATTGTGGAGAGCCCTAAGGCACTATTGTACCTAAAGGAGATCTTGTCGTTCGGGGTGGAAACTAAGAGACGACAGTTCATCTTGAGCTCTGTTATATTTGGATCTCATGACTTCCTAGCAGCAATTGGTATGTCACATGACTAGTTGATGCTCAGTGAGAACTCTGGAGTTAGATAGAGTTTAAAGTCATAGTGATATAATGAGCGCCTTACCCAAGACTTGTGATGTCATTTAATAGACCATATGCATGCCCATTACTTCACTACCTCCTCCCAGTTTCACATACCATATGGTGGCACACACTGATTGAGCGTACACTATACTGCACTATACAGGTGTGTAGCTGTTAGTACGTTATAGGCAAGGGGAGGGGTCACAATCATGTCAAGAACCAATTAGTTGATAATAATATTGACAGAAGTGATTTTTTATTTGCTGTTTGTTCTACATCGAATTTGACCTCTGGAATCAACTTCATTTCCAGAGAAGGAACCAATATCAGCATTTGTACACCATGAACTCACTCTGTTTCATCTGTGACACAGTAGAAGACAAAAATTGCTGGCACCATGTTTTTCTTGCTGGTCCAAGTGTTTTTGTAGATAATTTTTAACAAATCAATAAAAATGGAGTATTTAATACATTATCATTTGGTCATTATCAGAGAATGTGTAGACTGTGTGTGCATGTGAGACAGAAATGTCCAGGATAACATGTTCAATCTTGTATGTGAACATCTGAATGCATGTGTGAGTGAATGCACGTTACGTTCCTTCATCCTCCATTTCCTGTTCTCGTATTGTACCGTATTTTACTTCCCCTCCACCTTCTCTTGCCTTCATAACATAAGCTGTCATCATTGCACATCACAATTCTGTAGGGGGAACTTGTACCAAGGATGCACAAGAGCTGGTGTATGCCAGACAGAGCGTAGTGACGCATGCTAAAGCCTTCCATCTTGATGCCATTGATCTGGCAGACGTCAACTACAAAGGTAAGGGAGGCGAGAAGAAGACCATCACTAGGCAAGCTAGACAGATAATAGCATCATACTATTTCTGGCCAAACACTCCTCATGATTGAATACCACTAATAGGACCTAACATCATCTCTCACTCGCCACCACTGCCCCCTTTCCTCCTCCCTCTCCACTCTTCCAGACTTGAGCTCATTGACAACGCAGTGTGAGGAGGGAGCTCGTATGGGCTTCACAGGGAAGCAGGTCATCCATCCTGATCAAGTACCAGTGGTACAGAAGGCCTTCTCGCCTTCTGCCCAGCAGGTGGAGTGGGCTAGAGGGCTCATCGTGGCTTTCCGTGCTCACCAGAAATCTGGCAAGGTACGCTCAGTAGCTGTTTCTACATCTGAGAAGCGTGGATAATGATCTCCACATGATTGGGTTTTAATTCAAAGTGATAACAACAAAATATATAACCACAAACTCTGTATCTCTGTTTGACTTCTCTTTTAATGGTACTTTTGGTGGGTCTAGACTCCCAGCTAATGACATTCACCTTTGCTCAGGTTGTATATGAACAACAGTAGTTTTCTTTCTTTCTTTTTTTTTTGGTTTATGCAGGGGGCAGGCATGTCACAGGCAGGAGACAGGTACACCACATGCAGGGGACTAGTGTACCACAGGCGGGGAGGGGGCAGGTGCACCACATGCAGGGGGCAGGTTGCCAAATGCCACATACAAGCACTATATGCAGGGGGAAGGACACCACATGCAGGGGGCAGGTGTGCCACATGTTGGAGAGAAAACTGTTTGAGGATATCCGTTGTTTTTATCTTTTTTTTTCTTTGTGAAATTTCAACAGACAACATTGGAGATGCAAAATAGTTTGATAGGCTACTAAGGCATTATGGGAGGAAGGAAAGTGGTGTGGGGAGTCATGACATAAGAGTGGCTAACTAGTGGCACCAGAAAAATAACTTTAAATTTGAGATCAATTTTCACTGGATATACTGGAAGATTCCGCAGCATTTGTCCATCTATCAGAATTATGAGGGTCCCATTAGCTATCTATTAGCTGTTGTAGGAAATCAGTCGGTTTCTCACTGTTTGTCCACTGCATGGAGAGCATCCATATTTCGGAAAGTCCATCAAGGGAGGTTTCACTGTAACTCAAAATATGTTCTTTTTTTTTTTTTCTTTTTTTTTCTTTTTTTTTTTTTTTTTGTTATTTTCCCCCATCTTCATAAAAAAAATCTGCAGACATAAGCACACGTGCCGTGTTGTTTTGTATCCGTTAAAAAAAATTGAAAATTTTTCCATCAATGGAAGATTGGCCAAGCAGATGCACCAATGAGTTACAACTCCAGTTTATGTTTGACTTCATCCATCCAACGTGATTGCCAACTTGTATGCATGTTCATTCTACTTATTGACTAAGAGCTAAGAAAATTAACTCTCTCTAATAATGTTGTATTTGATATGTTCCAGGGAGCGTTTGGATATAGGGGAATGTCTATAGACCGTCCGTTTCTGCTTCAGGCCGAGAATATAGTCAAACTTCATGAACTCAGTTAACAATTTTTTATGTCAGTAATTGATCCTGTACACATATACTGAATATGAATTCCCCAGCTACATGTCTCTTCACGTGTGTACACACACACACACACACACACACACACACACACACACACACACACACACACACACACACACACACACACACACACACACACACACACACACACACACACAAAGACCAAGTCAATACTATCTCTACATATGAGAATCAAAAAGCAGCTGTCAGACTAGCAAGGGATGGATGGAGCCCACCCAGCATGATATACACATACATGTGTACCAAAGACATTCAAATAATTCATAATCAACGTTTCTACTGTTAATGACAACAGATACCCTTCCCTCTCTACTGTTGTACAAATTCACTTACACATGCGCGCTCACACACTCTCTTTCGCTCCAGGATGTGGCCTGGGATTGGATTGCAATTTTGATTAGTGCAGAGGAGTGGTTGTGCAAGTTCCACTCGAACAAGTTAATCTAATGTGTGAATGGGGATGGAGGAAGGGGTACTTCAGCTTGAACCACTTTATTTAAGATTCTGCCCAATTTTACTAGCATTTGTAGATTCAAGTATTTTTTAGCGACCAAGGAGAAAACCCCTGAAATATGTAGTCCATACTGTAATTATTTTTTAGAGGAATCCTTAGAGCTGTGTGTTCAAATTGATAAAGATTTGTAAACACATGGCTCTGAAGGATGTCAGAGTCCTGACCACTCAACCAGAACTTCTTGATGCAGACTTTAAATGGTGGGTTTGAAGTTCCGCACATTTGTCAGTTGTGCAGGTGAAGAGGAGAGATTTGTGTATAACATGGGTGTTGAATTGGAAATGATCAAAATGTTCGAGTATGAATTGTCACAAATGACAATTGATTACATTATATTACAAGATGTATTAGTGTTTCTCAAAAGTTGACTACACAGAGGAAGGACTGCAACATTTGCAGTGATTCAAGCATCAGCAATGGCATTTTCTTTTTTTTTCTTCTTTTTTTTGAATATGTGTTTTTCTTGAAGGCATTCTCTTGAAGTCCACAAAAACTCTTAGGTGGCGGTGATTTCCTGAAAGGGAACATGAACATAGGTGTGGGAGAAGCGAGGGAGCAGGGTCTCACAAATCAAGTGAGTCTGGACACTTGCTTGCGTATTCCATGTCCTGGCACTGATATCCGGAACCTTGGTGCAGTTAATATTCGACCAAAATAATTTATGAAATTTCAAACCAACCACACCTACCATCAAACAGAGTAAAATTTTACAGAATGACTAATTTTTCAGAAGCCTGTAGAACTATGTATTTACTTCTAAAACATAGATCTCATGAATATGCAATTGTTATTAACTAAATTAATGGATGTGGCATTATGATTGTCTTCCACTGATGCCTATGGGACACGGAATGCACTGGCAAGTAACCTGACCACTTAATATTCATGCTGGTGATGCAATACACCTAGTGCTGTTAGTAAATGGGTTTGGAAAAGAGACTAGGTATACTTTGAATCATGCAGCAATTTTCTTATACTGTTGCATAAGCTTATTCCATGAATATATTTTGCAAGTTAAGTTATTAGATCCTCCTGATATTCCATTTTTATAGCATTATTATTGTCCTTCCTCCTCCTCCCCCCCCCCCCCCCCCCCCCCCCAAGCACCAATGATGAAGTGTTTTGCATGCACCACTCAGGACATGAAGAGTATTCAAAGTATCTGGTTACCCTGATAGTAAAAGCATTCACAGTATATGTATTGCACCCAAAATAGACCTTGGCTATCCAGCAGAGACTAACAATGGAAGAGAAGTATAAGTTGGTTCTACACTGTGCAGACTTACTGCCACACACACACACACACACACACACACACACACACACACACACACACACACACACACACACACACACACACACACACACACACACACACACACACACACACACACACACACACACACACACACACACACACACACACACACACACACACACACACACACACACACACACACACACACACACACACACACACACACACACACACACACACACACACACACACAAATTGAAGTACAATAGAAAATACTTCATACAGAATTAGACCACAATTCCTCAAAACTTGTCACTGATGTGTTGGTTGTTGGTAAGAGTGGTGGTTGGAACACATCAACCTATGAACTATATAACATAGCAATAATAATATTAAACAATGTTAAATAGGTTGGCATTTACCATTTTAAGTGGGGGAAGACTATTTTATTCTAATCAATCATGCTCATTAAAAGTGTTAGCTGTACTTAAAGGGTTGACACAACTGATAGGAGCTGTTTGTGTAACACAACCTCACTCTTGACTGACAGATTCACATCAAGACTTTATTGAACAGTCCCAAAGATGGTATTTTAAGCAGTGCGGCACACACACCAAGTCATAATATAAGTTTTCTACTAATATTACACTCTCTCTGTATGAGAGGCATAAAGGTACCAGTGACAAAGTCAGCTGTCTTTGTCAGATTTTCATAGGATGAATGGAGTCCATCCAGCATGAGATACACATTCATGTGTGCTAAACACTACAAAGGCATTCGTAGCCACCACTTTTGCTGGTATTGACAGCAGATACCCTTCCTCCACTATTTTTTGTTTTACCAACACACAGACACACACAGACAACACACAACTTCTCCAGGTTGCAGCCTGGGATTTGATTGAGATTGCTTAGTGCAGAGAAGGAGAGGGACTGTAAGTCCCACCCCACAACTAAATCTAATGTGTGTCAGGGGGATGGAGGTAGAGCTACTCTTGCTTAGCCATCCTCATTCAGCTTGGTCTAGGGCTACGATTCTGCCCAATTCTACTCACATTTGCAGAGACAACATTTTCATAGTAGCAAAGAAAACCACCCCTTGGAATACAAATCTATGCTGGAATTAATGATGAAAGACAGCCTTAAATCTGTGTGCTCAAATGGATAATAATCTATTAACACAGAATACTAAAAAAATTTTTGCAATTTGAAGGGGAACACAGGTAAACAGCTTTGAGTAGTGTACACAAGTGTGTGTGTGTATGTGACATGGTATCGAAAAGGAAATGATCAACATATTGGAAAAAGAATGATGTGGAATAGTCATAAATGCTATGCAGGATATTACATTATCATTATGCTACAAAATGAATTAGCATTAAAACTGAAAGAAGTTGACTACGCAAAGAAAGGATTTCAACACTTGTAGAGTGGTTCAAGGATCAACAATGGCATTCTTCTCTTTTTTGACCATATTTTTTTTGAAGGCCTTCCCCAGAAGTCCTCCAAGCACTCCAGAATGGCCACTCCTTTCCTGCAAGGGAACAGAAAATAAAGTAATGTTGATTTTATCCCTCCTTTGCATAAAAATATATGTATGTGTATATATAGTTCTGCTCTCAGATTGCATTGATTTAGAGTAAATTTTTTAAGCTACACTCTATTTCTACCACATGCCTTGTCCTCATCCATTTGTACGTTGGTGATAGCTTCAAGCTTGGTCTCTATCCCTTGCTGCATCGCTCCTGAAATGTTCATGGAGGTCGAAGGCTCTGGAACAACCAGCCGACCAGACATTTGCAACAAGCCAGTAGATCGCTTCGGGCTACGTAATGGGCTATGGCAAGATGGAAGATGCTGCTTCTGGTTGTGCTGATGGGAGGGTTCATCCCGCTCCCACCCATGTGTGGGGAACTGGTGGTGGAAGTGGTACTCCTGGTTAAACTGTTGCTGGTTACCCTCTTGGTTCACATCAACACCTTTTTCAAGGTCCATGCCAACAATTGTTGGCCTGAAATGGGCCTTGGATGCGAGTGAGGGTAGTTCCAGAGGGGAGGAGCCCTGATGTGGTGTGCCCTGGGGAGAAGTGCCTCTGTAAGTTGGGCTGTTAGGGTTGAGGTGACTGAAATTACCACCACTGCTTCCTCTCCCTACACCTCTAGTAGTGGTGGTGACCAGCTCATGTGTGATTTCCACACTTGTTGGAGATGTAGGATTGTGAATCTGGCCAGCCCCTCTTCCCACCTCTAGCCTGCGTATCTCGTATGGGGCCGAGTCATGAGACACAGATGGCGGCCTGTTCTTCATGAAAGCTTGGATCTCTGCCAGCTGTCTTTGATTTTGGTTTGAGGCCCATCCCTGGCTCACACTCTCTGAGTTATATCTAATCTTTGCAGCGACAACTTCCTTGCGGAGGTGTTGCTGCTGTTGCAAGATTGTCCCGGACTCAGTGTGGGAACTAGGCTGGGGCACCAGCGATTGCAGATTGAGGCTGTCGATAGATTTTGACAGCTGTACACCATCTGCTCTGGAGGAGAGGCTGCTGTTTGTCTTGAGTGGCTTCGATTTCATTTTCAACACCTTGTGCTGTGTGGCATAGTGTGGAGAAGAAGGTGGTGAAATGGAAGTGGCCACCAGTGGTTCCTTAAGTGTGGGCTGCAGCAACTTCCTGGTGAAACAGTCCTCAAATATTTTCTCTGGGGGTGAAGAAGGTGAGGTCTTATGGACGCCTGACAATGTGGGGACCAGCTGGTTCTGTGCAGCCAAGCTGGGCCTCCATGGTACTGGAAAAGGTTCAGGGGCCGACTCTGTTCTGGTGTGAACACGTATTCCCGGAAAGCGTGAGGGCTGAAGGTGTAAGGTGTTCTCAGTGGGTGTCACTGGAAGGTTCCTGTCCCTGAATTTTTGGATGAGGCTTGAATGAACTTTCTTTTGTTCTTGCCTGGGCACCTTGTGCATGTACAAATGTGGGTGTGCTTTCAAGAGTGAGTATGCTTGGTGCTCTGGAGATAGCACAGGGACGTTAATAGATTTCCTCCTTGAGCTCACCATCCCCAGCAAGTGTGGGCTTCCACCAAGTATCTTTGGTTCACTCAAACTGTGGCATCGCTTTTCTCGTTTTGTCAGAGGAAGTGTGGATGAGGCGTAGTCTTCTCGTCGAGCTGCTGTGTGAGACTGGGACTGCATAGTAAAATCAAAGTGAATAATTATATCATTTTTATACATTTCCACACTTAGTTAATTGTTATCCTTTAATTGTATCCAAAAAAATAATGTGGAATTATAATTTTATCCAAATTTAGCTACTTAGGTATATTAATATTACATGCAGGCACCACTCAGGTCATGTAATTTCCAAAGCTTCTGACAATTTTCAGTGTTAAAGCAGTCACAGTTATTCGTGTGGTACCTGAGACAGCCCCTAAGATAGTCACTCAGAAACTAACAATTGAAGAGCAGGAGAAGTGGATCCTAATAAAGTGACTTCACTATGGATACCATTCTGGATTAGCCAGACCACAGTCATTTATAGCATCCGATTCTTTTGGCTTTGCAATAAATGGCACACCCATTTCATTATTTGATCTTCATGGTTACCAAGGGTGCATTCATATAACCTGAACTTTATACACACATGAGTTTCTAACCAACCTAGGCAACTAAAGCAGACACCTTCCTTCATTTTTCTACTTCATCTGTGAGAGCAACAGCAGAAGAGGAGAGAAAAGTTCAGAAATATGAAGGATAGTCAAAGAGATTTATATCCAGTGTGTAAACTTAAAACTTCAAGAAAATATATATGGTGCTCTTATTTTCTCTAACACCCACCCGAATACATGAACACACAGTACTAACCCATGAAGGAATGCATACAGAACACACACACACACACACACACACACACACACACACACACACACACACACACACACACACACACACACACACACACACACACACACACACACACACACACACACACACACACACACACACACACACACACACACACACACACACACACACACACACACACACACACACACACACACACACACACACACACACACACACACACACAGCCTCCCCACAACAAGCTGTTGCAGCTGTTAGTTCCAGACCCCTCAAATCTTTTAGGTATACATTTTTATTCTTATTTTTACAAAACCATATAAGTTTCCTATATTTCTATACTTCACTCTTATCTTCAATCCTGCATAAAAGGGAATGCTATGTCAGTCTACCCCTAACACTCAATGTTTCTGTAAATTAAGAGGGTGTTTTTTAAGGTCAAAGATAGAAGAAATTTGTTGTGACAATAGGCATCACTAGTGGCATAGTTAATTCCCACATTCTTAAAATTATGCTATAGATATTTTCAAGACAGATAATTAGCATTTAGTATAATTTTGAAGTGAGGCACCCACTTAATCTCTTGTATTTTGTGTTGAAGGCTCTCAGGTTCCCACCATGGGGTTTTAACATTTACCAAGTTACTGGTCTGGTTAAGTTGTGAATACAAACCAAGCTTCAGGTTACTAGGCCCCAAGTTTGGTAGTACTTTAGCCACATTGGTATGTACATGCATTAAAATTTTTGGATTAGTGTGAGGTTCTGGTGTGCCAAGGAGTCCACCTCCTAGTAATTAGAAAGGCTTATAACTTTTTTCTTGCAATTAAAACCAAAAAAAAAACATTCTTTTTAATGATTTTTCATTGTTTAGGGTTCCTCATACACCCCTCCCTAGCAATATCAAAGTTGTTCTGCTGGAGTGTGGAAGTGGCTAGTGAACTACATCCTTGATTGGAATTTGTGGCTAATTTCTACACATAATTGACCAAAGTCTCATATGAGGTGGCAGAACAACTTTGATATAACTAAATCTCCAGACCTTTTCCCCAACGTAGTGATTTGGTAAAGGGTTAAGTTATGACAAACTACCAACACCCCTGTTTTCCACCCTTTATCAGGTACCTGACATAATTTCCTTCCCTTATTGAAGACACACCCTAATTCCTGACATACTTTTGTAAAACTTTAGGGCTAGATTTCTGAGTGGCTATTCTTCAGGAGGTTGCTGGATTCTATCCAATGGGAAGAGAGAGCACCTATTGATTAGACCCCTAACATTCCATGGTATGTATAGTATACTAACTTAAAGTAAAAATTGGTCTTTTACCTCTACGCATGAAATACCATTATTTTTCTAGCACCTTTCGATACTTCTTAAATTGGTTGCTATTGACGAGGGTAAACATCTTCATTTCGTAGGATAGATAGAG
Source organism: Lycopodina hypogea (assembly GCA_963969325.1). Taxonomy (NCBI): domain Eukaryota; kingdom Metazoa; phylum Porifera; class Demospongiae; order Poecilosclerida; family Cladorhizidae; genus Lycopodina; species Lycopodina hypogea. Next base: position 6,105,197 of record OZ017781.1, read on the forward strand.
ACTAGTAAAATCTCATTATTAGTCATGGGTGTTGGATTGCAATACATACCTTGAAATGTCTGATGCCTGAATGCTTCCGTGCTTGAACTGCAGCATTAGATAAAACCACAGCTACCTCCTGAGAATAGCCATCCAAGAAATCTAGACAATAAGAATTTAGTATAATAAAAAAAAGAATTAGTAAGAATAACATTAACAATATAAAACTGCAACTTGCCTCCATGACCCAACTTAAGGGTGTCAGTGGGTCCCTGATAAAAAGCTGAATCTACCAGTTCCTCGTAGTCATCCAAGATCAACTGTTGGATCACAGCCCTGCCCTCTGGCTGATCATGAAGGAGGTTGTAAATTGCAGCCAGCCAGTCACACCGGTCCCTCCTGACAGACTCCTTGATATCAGCAGGATTCACCTCTAATACTGTCGACATCATGTCTATCAACTGAAAAATGACAAGAAGATCACGAGGATCAAATCTAGTGAGAAAAAGTGTAAAGGTTAGTATTTAAGAGTATGTTATGTGTTGTATTTCTTAAGAGGGGGTGAGTTTAATCTGAGGTTTAGACGTAGTTTCAGGCCCAAAAAAATTAACAGGATTATTAGAAAGGTCCTACTATAAGGTGTATGGGGGGAGGAGTAAATTACCCCACAACTTGTAGCAAGTTGGTGTGCCTCACCTTCCTAAATGTGATCAGAACAGTATGGTTTCTGTAACAATAATTTGGTTCCCTTCCCCATAATTTTTGAGAAACCATACTTCATGTGTATTGCAAATGGCTCTGGTGGTTTCTAGATTTTTTGGTAAAATAGCGTGCGCATAAGAAGAAGGATGGACTCAAAACTTGCTCAAATAGCTCTGCATTTTTATTTATGAAAATGGTAACCAACCACAACTCTACTAATTGCATTCCAGTAGGACAAATCTGGAATACCATTAATATCGGACCCTTCTGATCATATTTGGAAGGTGTGGCCAACCAGATTAAACCTGCAATTGTTTTTGTGACGCTCCTTACTTTAGGAGATGACACATCAACTTTAGGACCGATTAGATCAAAGCCCAAGTGCTCTGACATGGTAGGGAAAGAAGGGAAGGGTGTGTGATAGCTCAAAACAAACCCTCACACCCATTCCTATATTAAAAAAATATTATTTAGAGTGGTATAAGCTGGATCCTTACATTTAAGTCAACATTATGCAAAAGCAGTCATGCAGTATTTGCATCAACACTCACAACACATCACTAAGGAAAGTTTGATTGATCAACAATACTTGTTTGAAATACAGGGGGATGTGAGTATTCAAACGCTGATCTTAACCTGGTGTGAGCACACAAACCAATGCTCATCTCACATGAGCAGATAAAACATTCATCATTCAAAAATATTGTGGGGTCAGTAAATTACTTCAGAAATTATCATCAGATGCTTATTCATATGCTTAACTGAATGTATTTTTTTTTCAACAAAAAAAAAAGAGAGTATATATATATGTATATATATGTATATATATATATATATATAATTTTTTTATTATTAATAGTATTCTTATATAATGATTCTAACAAATTTTGCCTATGCATATGAAGGATTGGGTTGGGCACATGAGCCTGTCTGATATAATAAGAACCGCACAGGGCACATGATGTGAGAAAATTGGGTTCATTTCTTTCAGGGAGATAAACAGGATTCATAAAACCTTATGACACACCATTCAAGAGATGGATGTTGATCTGGTTGGAGAGACAAAAAAAAAATATGGCACTACAAGCTTAAATGTTCAGTTAGATGTAAAAGCAAGTGTTCAAGGACACAATCAGGTGGAATACCACACCTGCCAGGCTGGCAACTTGTTAATAGTGGACCAGTACAGAAAAGAAACAGGATTATAACACAAACCATTGTCTGTGTGCTGATGTCTGGTGGGGGACACTTGAAGGCATGCAACGGTTGCTCTCCTTCCTTGGTAATCCAAGGATGACGCATGACTTCATCCAGTTTGATCCTATGCTGTGAATCAGTCTGAAGCAGTCGGTAGATGAGGTCTTTTGCACCCTTGGAGATATACACCATCTCTTTCTCATGGGTCCCACCAATACCCGCGGAGATCTGCTCAAGGAGCTTCTGGCGACGCTTTGTTCCCTGTCGTGGGGAGCGGAAGGGAAGTCTTCCAACCAGCATGGCATACATGTTCACCCCTCTATATTTACAAAAGAACAAGCACTAAACAAGCAGAACATGACAATTGTTGCATGTTTCAATTAGTGGAATGATATGATTGGCATGGCTGAGATGCAGTTTATATTTTGATTGCTAGTTTTTGCTACTGATGCAAATTTAAACTTACAGACTCCAGACATCCACTTCAGAGCCATATTCTCTGCCAGGAATGAACAGTTCAGGGGCTGCATACTCTGGACTCCCACAATGTGTCAGCAATAAACCTCCTGGCTTGGCTGCATTGCTCAGACCAAAATCTGATACCATCCCCATCCCCCCAAAAAATTATTATGAATGCCAAATAGCTCAATAATAGTCCATGTTTCATCTCTTCTTACCAATTATTTTGACATTTCTCTTTCTCTTGTCCAACAAAATATTCTCCATTTTCAAGTCCCTGCAATAAGAAATTGATGTTCATTAAGTTTATACTTTAATGGTATCCATAGGTTTGGGAACAAGTGGTGCATAAGGGCTGGTGGGGGACAATAAAAAAAAAATTTTTTTTTAATTAATAAATAAATAAATAAATAAAATAAATAAATGAGGGAGGGAGGGAGGGAGGGAGGGAGAGAGAGAGAGAGAGAGAGAAAGAAAGAAAAAAAGAAAAGAAAGAAAGAAAGAAAGAAAGAAAGAAAGAAAGAAAGAAAGAAAGAAAGAAAGAAAGAAAGAAAGAAAGAAAGAAAGAAAGAAAGAAAGAAAGAAAGAAAGAAAGAAAGAAAGAAAGAAAGAAGACTGGAATGTCCAGCCATAAACCCACTCACTCATAAGACACTTTATAGATGGCGTAATATATGCATAATACGATGAAACTACATTCATGAGGAAGTTTCCGAAGAAGAACAAGAACAAGATCTACAACAAAGAAACATTTGGACTCCATGACACACTATGTGAGATCGCAGGTAAATATAAGAAAGGGGCCTTGGGCAACCTTAGAAGTATGTGAGTGTTGATTGACTGTCTCTCAACTTGGAAACTTCAGGAAGGATATGCAGTACAATAATTAAAAAGAAGAAGAAAAAAAAGTGTTGGTGTCAATTGATATTAAGTGGTGACTATTCAATCAAATAGTGTTAATTCAGTCGATAAACCATAGTCACTATAATCTTTTTAAGTGATAAAATAATGCATTTCTCTTTCAAACTGACCTATGAACTATTCCAAAACTGTGTAAGTGATGTAGAGCAGAAACCAACTGCCTGATAAAGGGACGGGTACTGATCTCAGAGAGCCGTTTTTCTTTGAAGAAACTCCGCACATGAGATAACATTTCTCCTCCCTCAGCGATCTCTGTCACAAGGCAGTAAAGGTTATTTGTTTTCATGGTCTCATAGAGACGAATAATGTTGGGATGATGTAGCCTCCGCATTAGCTGGGCCTCTCGTAGGAGGTTCTTCCTAACATAGTCTTCCTTAATCTTATCCGTTTCTATGATCTTGATAGCAACCTGACAATAGTTAGATTTAGCCACACAAGATGATTATAGAAAATTCAAAATATATTCTTTGCTTTTGCTATACAAGGATAAACAAATAGCAATATTGGATTGATTAATTTTTAAGGCAACATATGGCATTTTTATACACTTGTTTCTATGCTAGTAAATCATGGTAAATTACATAAATTATCTGCCACCATTATATGCACATTAAAAGGTTTAGAGCTGCCTGAGAAGCACCTGGAAGATCCAGGAAAAATTATGAATCCACACTGGCATAATAGGCACTCTTGTTTAATACTCATGTTACTTGCTCACCTTGGCCCTGGTGAGTGTATGCACGGCATTTTCCACCCTTGCAAAGTTTCCCTTGCCCAGAGTGCTGCCTGTCAGTACATAGCGACCAATGCACTTGACGTTCTTAGAAGCGTTGGAGCTGGTGGAACTTCCACGGGAGGAGGGAGAGCGAGGAGAAGCATTCCCGCTGGACCTGCTAGTGACATTTCTGCGTTCATCCGCCATACTCCCGCAGGACAAGATTGGCGAGCAGTTCTAGTAAGCTGCAATTTTGCCTCCAGGTGTGGAATTGATAGCCTAAAAATAAAAACAAAACAACCTCAGAACTTCTATCCGGACCTACACCTGCAGATAAGCTTTAGACACAGAACCCGTATGCAGACACCGCAGACACCTTGAAATCAGATCTTAAACAACTACAACATGTGTAAAATGTTGGAAGTGCAATTGACCTGCAACAGACCTGCAACAAACCAGATACGCCCCCAATAAAGTATATAGGAAGGCTAGCCTGAGCATGCGCAACGTAAAAGACAAGGAGATGACCGTTGCCAAGGAGATGTATTAACAATGGCTGAAGTCCATATTATAGGGCAACTGAATGGTGGAGACAATTTTCCCTCCAATTCTCTTTTCTGTAAATGGGGGTTGGCTCTAGGGGCAGCCTGGAAAGTTTTAGAAGGATTGAAAGGAGGACAAACACAAGTTGACCAGGCCCAGGTGAATTAGGATTTTTTTTTGTGTGTGTGGATTGCCAGTCTGTAATTTTCTGTGCTCCCGTAGGATGGAACATTTGTGAAGTGGTCTCATCCTATTGGTGAGTAATTCTTTGCGTGATAACACTGTATTTGATCCACTGTCTCATTGAACCTGTTCCTCCATTTTCTCTCACCACAGAAAAATGGATCAAATTCTAACCTGAGGTTTCTTGAATGCTTGTTCCTTAGTTTAGTTTGTTTTGGGTTTTTTTAATTTTTTTTCTTTTGGGGGGGGGGGGGGGGGAAGAAGGGCTTATCTTGTGTTCTTTTTTGGTTGTTGTTTTTTGTTTTAGCTCAAACCTTTATGTACAATCCTAAATAGTTACTGGTTTTATATAGCTGTCAGGACTGCAAGCTTTATGACCATGCCCCTATCTAATGGGAGAGCAAGGAGGGCAACTGCCCTTCCAACAAATTTGGCCAATAAGTGCCCTTTTTTTAAATAAAAAGTGCCCTTTATTAAAAAATATAAAAAGTGCCTTGTTAAAAATTTAAAAAAAAGATGCCCTTGTATTATAAAAAATGCCCTTGTATTATAAAAAGTGCCCTTTTTATATAATAAAAAGCCCCCTTTTTAAAAATAAAAAGTGCCCTTTTGTAATAGGCCCCTATAATTAGAATAAATTGTTGTTGTTGTTTTTATTATAAAAAGTGTTTGTTTTTTTGATTTTTAAATAAAGTGTGCCCTTTTTATGTAATAGAAAGCTCTATTTTTTTTTTTTTAATTCAAAATGCCCCATTTCTTTTTTAATAGACCCCTTTTATACAAAATACCTTTCTTCTTTTTTTAACATTTTTTATTAATTTTTAAAAAATATATTCTGTAAATCCAGAAACTATAGTGACAATTTTGATCTAACTGAGTATAGCCATTGATGTCTATCCCTTATATATTTCCACCAGGCATATGCCCATGAAGGTTAAATAGTTTCAAGAATATAGTGCAGCTGTGAGATGCTTTAGAGGTATCCTGCTGAAGTCTACCAGCCTGGTCAGTTCTGTCAACGTCAAATCTTGAAACTTTTTTGTATACAGCAGTTGGAGTTAAATATGATATAATGGAAAGTGAGGAACTGGTGCTGCAAGATAATGTAGTTTGTCAGGCTACAAATTTAGGGGTTTGCAATTTTAATACTTCTGTATACTTCAGTGGGCAGATTGCAGATTTTGTAATATTGTCATTTTTTGACTAATTTTGGTACTTATAAAGAAGTATTCCACTAGCAAAAGTATTTTACAAGTACAAGACCCAGATAACAGTCAGCATCAAATTATTATTGATTGAATGCTGGATCCAGAGAACAGTCAGTATCAAATTATTATGGAGTAAATGTATACTGCACCTTCATCGAGCATGTGATTGAAGAACTTAATTTATTATTAAATAAAAACAATCATTATAGCTGCACAAAAGCTCATGTCAATTAATCTGGTGCAGCTGGGTGATGCTGCCTAATAGGCCAGAGATTGATGGGCTTAGACACAGAAGTGAGCAAGTGGCAGAAACACTATGCTGGAGAGAGTGAGTCAAAGCCTGAAACAGCCAATGAAGCCCTTGCTGCATGTGTGGCCTAACTTTCCCTAATAAAAGAAGGGGGAAAAAATTTTTAATTGTAAAAATCCTTGAAATCTTCCTGGCAACATCAGTCCAGTTGCCTGTGAATGCTCATTTTCTTCTCTCAGTCACCTGAAAAACTGGATGAAGTCCTCCATGACAGAGGACAGACTCAATGGTTTGACATTGCTGCTACTCCACCAAGGATCCATCTAAAACTCCCTCACCTAAATATATTTATGAACAAGCAGGAGGCCAACTGGAAACTTGAATAGCATTCACTGTAATGTCAGTATTATCAGTGCCATAGCATGTGTACTGTTTATTGCAGGTTAGTTTATGATGATTTGATTGTTTGTAAGAATGTTTAATTCAAGCTTCAGATGTTTAGGCCGAAGTGCCCTTTTTTTGGCAGACTACCCTCCCAGCCATTTTTTTTTGTTGTTGTTGTTGTAAATATGGGCCTGATGACTTCATGCTGTTGCATGTATGACTATGAAATGGTGCTTTATGAAAGGTATATTCAAGCCACCCCCCCCCCCCCCCCCCCCCCCCAAAAAAAATAATAATAATAACAGAATTTGGTAACTTTAGTATGCAAGGATTAGAGGCTCAGGTAAAGGTACACAATGTATATGTCAACATGTGACATTAGCCACATTGGTGCACATCTCTATCACATGATATACTTCATCATCTTGGAGGCATATTACAGTATGAAAGGGGGTTAGTTATGTGCTCATTTTTTATTCTTTAATTTTTTTAATTTGAATTTTGTGCTACCCATAATTTATATGACACCAAGGCAAATATGTTTCCCCTATTTGCAGTATGAACTCTGAAATGTTTTAGACGAGTGTAACAAAAACACTGTGGCAGATTCAGATCACAATTGTGCGTGTGTGGGGGGGGGGGGGGGGAATTGGGTGGAGTGATTTATACTTTCAATTCCTGAACGATCCTTCTAGGAATTGGGAGTTTGAAGGATCGTCCATGAGTCTAGTGATCCTTCAAAATCTCACCATCTTGGCCTCATTTTTCCTCCTCCTGACTCTGTCATCTATTTCACACTCTGATCACTGTGACAGGATCTTGATCTTCTGGTCATCGAGACAGTGTCGTGTATGAAACTTATTGTTAGTGCTCTCACTGTGGAATTATTTGTACGTGGGAGGAAGGGCATGCTCTGGGGAGTTAGATTAACACTAAGATTTCTTACACCAGCTTCCTTTTCTCGGGCATCTTAGTAATGTCTCAGCTCATACAGATATGTCTCCATTCATGAATGCATGTAGAAAACTTTTATCCAACCACACAGTTTGTGCTGCAACATGCAGACATGCACAGCACACATGGTATTCTCTGACAAGTGCTTTAATGAGCCTTTCAGTATAATCAGAACCTTAGAACCTATTATGTTAAGCAATGCAGTCTGACTTTCTTGTTGTCTTGATGGACAACATTCCTAATATTACTGACATACAAGCATAAATACTGCTTACATACCATTGTATGTTTAAAAACAGAAATAAGGGCATCCAATATTTTTTATTCATACTATTGTGCACATTTTTAGATCATGTGCTGGCCATGAGTTAATTAGCAACCAAATTAATATATTGATCTGATATACCATACAATATTTCAAAATAGCCAAAACATTGAGATATGATTGTTTACTCATAAATAATTGTGGTTTTGTTGCTAGAAAAGATAATTTTCACCAAATTGATTGGCAATCCTAACAATCATGTCACATTTGGTCACTGGGTTCACATATGAAGCATTGATCAAGCATTAATATCAAAGTAAAGTGGTCCTAAACCTCAATAATAAGCAGATAATGAGTAAGTTCTATATTCAATGGAAAATGCATAAGGATGTGGCAATTTATCCCCAATGGCAGTTGGAGGAAATCCTACCAGAGATGATTTTAGGCATTTCCTTGTGTCTGTCAGTTTCCTAACTCCTCCCATAGTTTTGAACCGAATTGAATGAAAAATTTTTGGCATCTGTAGCTAAACCCAGCCGATATAATAGGCCTAATACTTTTCCGAAAATGGCACCCCTGGTGGGGAAAAAAGGAATTCTAATTCTCAATTAAAAAAAATTAAAAAAATTAAAAAAAACCCTTCAAAAAAACATGACCCAATACTTAGGCACAAATTTCCAAAGCTAAAGGTCAGTGGTTTGATTCCCCCTGACTGTTTTTTTTTTCTTTCCTTTCTTTTTTTTTCCCCTCCTTTCTTTCTTTTTTTTTCCCTACTTTTTTTCTTTTTTGGAACTGGTCTCCCAAGCTGAAATTCAGGAATTTTTCCCATATCTCTCTTTATTTTGTTGGGGTTTTTTTTTCCTTTTTATTTTTAGTTTTCCTTTCTTTCCCCTTCCTTTTACTTTTTTGGTACAGGTCTCCCAAGCTTCAATTAAAGCTTTTATTCATGAGTTTGTCTGTCTGTTTGCTAACTCCTCCCATAATTTTGCAGCAATTAGAATGAAATTCTTTGGACATATGCAGCTAGAAAATAGACCCTTTTTTTTCTTCTGAAAGTGGTCCTCCTGGAGGGGAAAAAGGAATTAGAATTTTCCATATGAAAAGCCTTCTAAAAGCATGGCTAAATGGTTATGGCACTGGTCTAATAAGCTGGAAATTCTGGGTTCCAATTCATGTCCAAGTTGTTGGTGATTAGTTGTTTTGGGGCGAGCTTCCCCACCCTCCCCCCCCCCATACTTTTCTCTTTTTTTCCCCTTTTCTTTCAATTCTTTCTTCCTCTCCCCTTCTTATACTTACTTCATTTCTTCTTTACCACCACTACTTTTTTCTTAATTTTCTTCTCCCTCCCCTTTTTTTCTGAACTGTTGGGGTATGCATCTTTCTTCCTTGATAGTCTAAATGTTAATAACCTATTAAAGCTGCACATCTACTTAATTTATCTATATATATATGTACTCATGTGTATATAAAATAGCTTTCCAGTTCCGACATTTTATTTAAATCAGTCGTGTTTTATACTCTCTTATGACATACACAATTTATTAAATGAATGTCAGATATTCAAACATTATACTAGATTAACAATAAGTTAGTCACCAGTAATACCTGTTATACTATGGTGTTATGTTAGTCACTACTATACATATCTTTCTCTATAATGTACATGTTGCCACCCATTGCATACCTTGCTTTAAGATTGCATATTCTTTGCACTTGTTAGTATTTGCATGTGTGTGTGTGTGTGTGTGTGTGTGTGTGTGTGTGTGTGTGTGTGTGTGTGTGTGTGTGTGTGTGTGTGTGTGTGTGTGTGTGTGTGTGTGTGTGTGTGTGTGTGTGTGTGTGTGTGTGTGTGTGTATAGATAATATGTTTCATATGTATCAACTTGCTTAACGTTAAAAAAAAAAAACAACAACAGATATTCACTTAGCAACAAGGGGACTTCAGGATTGGCCCAAGATCTATCTCGAAGTCTGGCATGAAGACATCTTTGGACGCCATGAACTCTGTTTGTTTCTCACTTTACACAACATATGTCAATTAATTATACTCTCACAGTTGAAGGGGGGGGGGGGTTAAAATGGCTATTAGGAAATTTGATGGAACTTTAGAATGAGATATATAATTGACACACACACACACACACACACACACACACACACACACACACACACACACACACACACACACACACACACACACACACACACACACACACACACACACACACACACACACACACACACACACACACACACACACACAGAGAGAGAGAGCGAGAGATAATATTGGTTTTTCAATACAGATGCCTATGGATTCTGTCATATTCCCACTGTCCCTGGGATGCATCAAGTTGAATGTGTTACATGGAGACCAATAGGATCATTCAAGGAACAGCTCACCTGTAAGCCAATTAGAATATGTCATACTCAGTACACACCAGATTATTGTGAGATGTCATAACATATTAGCACTGTTTGCCACATAGCTTTTTTCCTTGGAGGGAGTCTTCTGCTGAAGGACAATGCCCTCATACATTCAAGTAAGGACAGGGGGAAACTGAGAACCCAAGCCATGGGCAAAGTCTATATGAAACTAGGACTAATGCTCAGAAACTTTGATAAGTACGGTGTTGAAGTTGGTTGAGTCACTTCTGTCAACTGTCGCTTTAATTGTTCATCATATTTATTTGTCATGTTATGAACTTTTACAAACCTATTTGGGGCCATGTTTGAAATGGAAGGGGGGGGGGAGGGATGAGAAATGACGTCGGTTCTATGATTAGATCGTGTGTGTTTTTCATGTACTAGAGCAATATGCCTGACGCCGCCTGGGCCAACGTTAACATGTAGTTAATTTTGACCATATAAGACAGTCATGTTTAATTGATGGAAAATTTTCAATTACAGCTTATTTTTGGTTGTTGTTGTTGTTGTTGTTTTGTAGAGGGGTGGGGGTGGTTTATTGTTGTTTTCCACTCTACCCCCTCCTTTTTTCCTTCTTTTTTTCCTTTCATTCACGTTTTTTTTAATTTTTTTTTAAATTTTTTTTATACAAATACTTAATAGAAATGACTTATTGGATTGATCCTGGCAAAAAAATTTCATATTTTGTATTGCTTTTCCCAAGAGTGGTCCTCACTGAACAAAATTATCCCCAAAAAGTTATAAAAATGCCAGAAATGGTTTATACCAGGGCTAATACATATTCTCAGTAACTGTATGTGCTTGTTTGACTGTATTAATCAATATTCAGTTGTGTTCTTACTTGTTTGTGCCTCATGAGATGCTCCAGCAAGAACCTTCGCATCCTGGCTTCTGATGATAAACCACTAATTATCCATTAAACTTTTACTTTATTGTATCAAAATTAGAACAATATAATGTCACCAAACATAAACTTTGGGGTTGTCACCCCCTACAATTCTTAACCCAACCAAAGTGGGGTACTCTGCTAGTCAGCACACGCCTCCACCTACCCTGAAAGTAATTATATCTCTATTTTCCCCATATATCACTCACATAGTCACAGGGTAAAGTTACCATGTAAGCATATTTATTTCTGGATGTGTACACTTATTTTGATACATCAATCTTCCCAAGTTGTCAAAAGATAAGATCAGAGACTACTACTTGTGATTCTTCCTGAATCTTGTCAATTTTGATACATTTTCATATATATATATATATATATCTGCATTATAAGTTATCCAAAAATAGTACTAAGGAGTAACAGTTGGACCAAGATTCCTAAATTTGGCATATACACATTATGATTCTGCAAACAATATAGGATGGGTTCCACCTGGCCGCACCTCTCCTCTGGGTTTGTCAACATGCGTATCCATGTTCGTTGTATCCACTTTATCACCAAAGCACTGACCAAATGAAAGCCACTCTTCACTATAGACATCCTACATTGAGGATGGTTTTTAGCCCAAAAACATTGGGTCACCATACCACAGCACTTCCTGTGGAAGTGAGGCTAAAAATTAGAGGACAAATTCTTAAATCTTGGTCAGGGGTTGGATCCCACCTTTTCTCTGAGCATAGTACCAAGAATGATTTTAGCCAAAAATTTAGGAATACTTGCTCAGACCTCTTCCTATAAGCATATCGGACCAAAAATGCCAAAGTCATGATTTATTGATGTCACTCATGGCCTATCAAATTGATGGACTGACTTTGGTAGGAAAATGGTCTGGATGACACATTTTCCTGTGGGAAGGTATATTGCTTTATATATACTATCAAAAACCTGCCCTATGGCTGGTTTTCGGCCCACCTTTTGGTGGGCTGTAGTCATAAAAGTGTCTGCTTCAATTATGTTTTAGTTTTTTAAAACAAAAGTGAACATGTGATTAGGTCACAGCGGAGTTTTTTTTTTTTTTTTTGAAGTACCATTTGTGACTTTTTTAGCCTTACACACAAAGAGGAAGAGGTGTGGCCAGATGGGACCCACCCCATGCTATTCGCAGAGTTAGGTTGTGTCTGCATGCCAAACTTTAGGTCTGTAGCTCTATCCTTTCCTTTTAGGCAAAAGTACTATTTTTGGCTCCTTTTTTTTTAAAACAGAAAAGGGTGGCCACATAGATAACATTCTCCTGGTGATACCAATTCTAAATATGTTTGTGGGTCTAACTTCAACCGTTCAAGCATGATAACTTCAACCGTTCAAGCATGATAACTTCAACCGTTCAAGCATGATAACTTCAACCGTTCAAGCATGATAACTTCAACCGTTCAAGCATGATAACTTCAACCGTTCAAGCATGAATTGAGGATACACGGACAGACTATTCATACTTTATAGATATATTACACTCTCACTCCCCACATCTGGGCAGCTTGGGACCACACAGTACCCATAACTCAGAAACGGCCTACCTGGAAACATTCCATATGTTCCCCAATGTTTACAAATATTTGGCTTGACATTTTTCATGCCCATTAACTTTTCCAAGTCAATGTTGCAATAAATGTGGGGGGGATGTTTGAAGTGAATCCCAGCTTATCCCAATTACAATTTGCCATTTCTTTATAAGAAAGAATTTATTCTCACCATGCAAGGCTAACTTAAAAAAAAAACAAACCAGTAAACAATTTTTCTTTAATTAGCAGTCTAAACGTGGTGGTGTTGAGGCACTCAGTGATTATACTTGCAGCTGAGGAAAAGGAAAGTGCCCAGATACAGGGAGTACAAATAGGGTAGTTGAAATAGAAATTATACCAGAATAAAGTTCAAATTTGACACCACTTGAATTGACGACATTTTAGAGACAGTTTTGCTGTCACAATTTCTTTCCAATTTAATTATTTGCATAAATAACCATTTCTTCCACATGACAAGATATTATTGGTCAAATGAATATAAGAAATCATCATTTTCTGGATAATATATCATCAAACATCAAGTTCATGCATCGGCAATGGTGACTTCCACCTCCACTCCAGGCTCAATGCTAATAGAAGTCTGAACAATGAAGTCAAGAAAATTAAGTGCGAACGACTTTAAATGCTTACTGGTCAAATCACTACAGACATTGATACTAAAATATATATGTACATATATAAATTAAAGATAGAGAGAGAAAGATAGTTAGGACAAGCAAGGCTTAAAAATTAGTGGATCTGACTAACAGTGGAAAGATGTAATTTGTTTGTAGGTCAAATCACTTATCATGTCAACCAATTTTGTTATCTGATGACTAATTGCTAACAGAGAAAGGATACAATTTGCTTCACTGTCTCGGCAGCACTGTGGAGGTCAATAACCCTCTTATGGATCCTCATCTCGTACCTGTCCCAGGTCTTTGATCCTTCTCCACATGGCGTTTTACGAGTGGTGATCTTCAAGATCTTGGTAGGCATGCGGACTGGACCCTTCACCTTCAGTTCAGAATCTTGTGCACGTCTAATAAGATCTCCACACACTAATTAAAACACACTTCCTTGTAAACTTGAACAAACTTCACTTTTACCATAAAAAAATGACTTACCTTTCTCCAGACTCTTCACATTGCGACTAGTGAGGGTGATCCTAATCTTATGGATCTGAGCCTCTGGCTCCATCTGACCATCTTTCTTGTATGCTGACTAACGGTCATAACAAACAGACATAAAGATTAGAGAAGCATGTCCTTACTAAACCTTTACTTTTCGAATATTACCATGTTGAAGAACGAGGCCGACTTAATCAGAAGTACCCTGAACAGCGGTGAACCTCACTCAATAAATAAAATCAAGAAGACACGTGGTGGCTTGGGCGTTATATGGAATACAAAACACGCATGCGCATATCTACGCGCAACTTACGGAATCCATGGACTGCAATTTTTGGAAGATGGCTGATTTTAAAGTTGATGAAATATTGAAAAATCTAGATGAACTTCAAAAAGGTATCAATTATGAGACCCTCAACTATGCTGTGAAATTCATATTGTACATTCTTTCTAGAAAAAAGCATAAATGACCAGGTCCTGGCAAAAGAATTTGCTAAAAGGGAGAAGTTAGAACAGGTGATTGAAAACCTCAGGTCAACCTTGTCACAAGCTTCAAACAGGAACATGAAAATGAAGGCAGAAGTTAAACTGGAAGAACAAGGAGAAGAACAGACACAGAGTCAAATAGAAAGGTATGAGATATGAGGCATAACCTGAAATAATGTTGGTGGAGCTGCACAGAATTGGACATCTCATGAATCAGATTGCTTGCAAAAAAGAAACAAAAATTATCATAACCCTTCCCTAATGTCAGGAAAATTGGAAATATACTTATATATATATATATATGCATACATGCATGCATCCCTGAGATGTAAGTTTTACTATCCCACTTGGTTTTGCTTAAAATAAGATTGGTTTTTGTTCCATACTATGGAAAACAACAGGAAGAATTGCCAGAATTGAAATTGTAACAAGCTGTGTCTTTATGTGCATCAACAGTAGCTGATAAGAAGAATGGGCTATAAGAGGGAGGGGTTCTGGACAAATCTAAAAATAAAATTTTTTTAAAATTATTTCTTTTTTACTTATTTTTTTATTTGAATCAATTATTTATGTCCAAATTTTTAGAGTCTTGGATGTTAAACGTTGAAGTTGAAATCGATTTTGTCTCAAGGAATATAATTAAAATTTAGTTATAACTTCTAATATCATGTGTATTTAACATTACTCAAATTATCTATTAGCTATTACCAAAATTTTGGATGCATTTTATGTTTCATTTCAAAGTTATAGTTGATTTCTTCCAAGAAAATTAATTAATTTAATTAATTACTGAATTCATTTGCTTACCTATTTTAATTTCAAGTTATTGGTTCTTTAACGAGTTGTGAGTAAAATGACTTTACCACAATTCATTCGAAACAACATATTTTTTCTCACTCTGAAATCTTTTTGTTGCCCTATAATCAGATTCAGATTTTTCTGCCAGTGGTGTGCAGTTGTGGTGGTTCTTATTGAGAATCCTTGAGTTTTCAAAACACTTCCAGCAGCTGGCAATTCTTCAGGAAACAGCAAATAAAAAATGAACTCTTTACTGATAATGAACTTGGGCTCTTTGAGCACCAACAAGACTGGGGGTGAGTGTGGTTCAGGGGGACTGGCTCAACCTTCTAAGAAAATGTGCCTATGGAAACATAAATCATCATCTGATAGCACACCGAACAGGCAACAACAATCTGGCATCAAATCACTTATTTTACATGGCTGAAACAACAGAATGAAGTTCAAAGAACGCGTTCCTAAAACAAACCCACAATTATGATTTAGTGTGAACACAATACGGATGTAAGTACTTGAGTTGTGGTACTTTTTTTAATTTAAAAAAAATTTTTTTTTGAGATTGGAATTTATAATACACTAGCAGAAAACCCACCCTATGGGTGGATTTTAAGTCGGCCACCTGCAATAATGAACATGCTTAGTTTGCTTTATGTAGCAAATAGGGACTCTCAAGATTAGGTTGTGTTCTGTGATAGGTTGGGTTCTGTGATAGGTTGTGCTCCTTATCACCAAACCACACCCATCTACAAAATCACACCCATCTACAAAATCACACCCATAGCCACCCAATCTGAACAAAATTTTCGTGAGGACGTGCAGTGAGGTGCCCTAATCAATTCCTGAAAGTTTCGTGAAGATCCCTCCAGCAGTTAGGGAGGAGTTAGAGTCTGCACATACGGACAGACAAATTGTGGAATTATAGTAAGATGCTTGTATGGTCATGTAAACGAAAGAGCATGATATTGTTGGGAGAGTGGAGAATTGAAGCAGCTATCGAAGAATTCATAGTATGTGAAAATATCTCTCATGTACACTTAATATTTCTAAATATGCATGACATCATTATGATGTAATAAATTTCAGAGTTACAATAGTTTTGGAGGTATGAACTCATTTTTCCAAGGGTCTATAACTCTGAGGTTTTATCTTATTAAGAATATTATCTGGAAACCAACATTTTTGTTTCATAGATTTCAAGAAGTGAATGATAACATTCAACAGAGAATAGCACAGCTCAATAAAAAAATTAAAGAAAATGAAGAGAAAAGAAAATATGACCTGTAAGTAAATTTTTTTTTAAAGATATCAGTAATCTTTATACGATAATTGCCCATTTTTAAAAATGTGTACAATTCCTCAGGGAAACATTTGAGAAAAAAATGGGTCAACTTATTGAACAGTTCCGTTCTGGTTGGCAGAGCATGGTAAGTCAAGAAAAGCTTAAAGGTTTAGACATAATTGCTTTTCCGTACATCATAATTACATTTAGGAAGGATGCACTCGAGATGAGCTCAGTTTCTACGGTGACGAGATAGTTAAGCAGCAAGAGATGGTAGAGAGAAACAAGGCAACTCTGCAACAGCTCTCAACTCAGTTGGAGATCAGCCAGGCCTCACTAACAGGAGGTATCTCTGACCGAGACTGGGAAGATATATGGTATATAGCACCATATAGTCCAACAGTTCTCAGATTGTAATGACAACATGCACGGCATGTATTGTACACTTACAGCCAGCTGTTTGAAGCTGAGAACAGAGCTTCTATTAGTGCACTGAAGAAGAAGCAAGAGGAATGGTGTCTGGACAAACTAGAAGATGAACTTCTATCCTTACAAAGAAACAGTGAAAATTTGAAATAAACAGTACATAATTATACATATACATACATTGTTACTATGTATTATACACCTGTATTATGTTTTCAATCAAAGTACTGCCTAGGAAGAGCATTTGATTAAGAAACTTACTATTCAGTATTCATTTCAACAAAAAGCAATATAACTGCCATAACATAATTAACCTTCTATGCGTATCCATGACAAAATGTATTGATATATTGGAATACATGCAATAATAATCAAAAATACCAACATATCAAAACTGTTCACATGTGAGGCAGTTCAACCAGTTTAGGGTAGCTAGCAACTTCCTCTTCAGTGTAATCTTGTAATCTCTTGTATATATCACACGGTCCATCCAGAACCTTGAAAATGTTTTTATCATAAATGTGCTTCTGCAGAAAAAGCATTATGAGAATTAAAATATAAGATGAATAGAACACAAACATTATATTAATGAATTATTGAGTACAGCTGTATTCCCTAAATTAGAATTACCCAAATATAAAACTGCATCAGGAAAAGCCTATAAAAACAACAATCCTTGTGTGGAGACTTGCTTAATGACTATAGCAAACATAAAGTGTGAAAAACCATCAGGATGCAAAATAATCTTGAAATTCAACTGCCAATGATGTTGAGTTTTCCCAAATATTTTGACAATCAAACAATGAATCAATGAATCTGTCCATCTCTGCTTTTCCCCCAAGCATAAACTATAGATTCTCTGTCGCAGGGAGGGCGACAAGCTGCCTCTCCAGATGAACAGTAGCTGAGGTTGATGAATATCAGCTAAGAACATATATATATATATATATATATCATCAATATGAACCATACTTTAATTTAACCTTATCAATATTATGAGCAGTGGTTTTGTTGGTATGTCAATACTGGTACCTTTTGGTGGTAAAGGCATTTAAGCTCAGCCACCACAAGGGTCCGTTCACCTTTTACCAGTTCTGTTGAGTTTTGATCAGAAAAGTGGTGAATTCATTCAGTATCTCCCTACGGTTATTCTATTATGATAGTTTCTATAACTGATCAAAATCAGTCAGCAGTTATAAATAACCTGGTGGCAGCATACCTGAAGTCAGCATTCACAGGCAATTACAGAGTTGACCCGTGACATTCTCCCTCCCATATGACATTTATTCTACAATACTTATTTTGAAAAATGTCAGCATCTCAATGGTAAAATCACTGCTGTATAGACTAGACATGCAATGGTTGATTGATATTCCACATGCATCATGACAGCAGCGCACCCAATAAAAATAGACTGCATAATTAAAAATAAATCAAGTGTAAACATTTACATGCAAATTACACATACCTAAGGCCTGTCCACACTATACCAAAATTAGATGTGCTATAACACACATTCATTCTCAATTTACCTATCCAAAAATTAATGCGGGTTGGTTTGCGTCTACACTAGCACAGAAAATAAAACGACCTACATAGTGAAATCAGCTAAATTAACACTCCTACAAATAGGAGGAAACATCTGCTTCACAGAAGAAAGAGAGAGCTGACAGTAAAGAGTTACCAATGAAAGTTGCAACTGCATGACCTACTGCAAGGTCCTTTCATATCCAGCCTTCCTCATGTTGCTGCAATAGATTCATACACCTTCCCCAATTCTTTGGATGCCACCCAGCTCATCCTGTACATTGGCCTGGCCCCATCTCAAACTAGTGAGTAGCAAGGCCATATATTGAACTTCTTTTAACACTCCACTCTGATTTGACTCAAACCACATAACAAGGTAAACCAAATGGATGTGCATTACACGCAGTTAATTTAAATTCAGTTAGGACAGAAGCATGGATTCAACCAACGTACACCATATAGTGCAGTATGGACAGGCCTTAATTTACTTATTTCCCTGTATTTGGAGCACAGAAGTTTAAATTTTTATTTTTCATTAAAAAAAACAACAAACAACAACAATCAAAATCTATTAGGGAAGGTAGTACACTATACACACACAGCTGCAAAAACACAGCACATCACCACAAATAATCTCGTGACCGATGATGTTGAATATACTTTTTAAGGAGACCATAAGTAAAGATACAGATCCTCCAATACCAAGTAAGATGATCCTTTACTAATTTTAACCAGCTTCCATATTGTTGACTACACAATATCAGGAATAATCCATGCTGTGAATTTAAATTTTGAGGTTTCACCCCCAACCCACTCCCTCCAATTTGGGTATATAATCTCAAGGTGATAGTTCCATTAAGTATTACCATTACCATGTGTGTGTGTGTGTGTGTGTGTGTGTGTGTGTGTGTGTGTGTGTGTGTGTGTGCGTGCGTGCGTGCGTGCGTGCGCGCGCGCGTGCGTGTGTGGTGTGTGCGTGTAACTGTGTTTGCATTTAGCACTGACCCACTGGTGATCAATGAAAAGTTTAGATTTGGAAATGATAATGATCTGATGGTTCAGAAGCCACAAAAGATCATCCCACCCACTAATCAACAAGCATGCACTTCAACATTCTCACATACATTGTCAGGGAACAGGTGGAGTCTTCGCATTCTCATTTTTCTGAGATGATTCCTAGGCAGCATTCCACTCACAGCTTTCCTCAAGACCTACACAGAATGACAACAGTCATTTCAACTAGTGCCCAGTGTCAATTCAAATACATGAATTAAGGTACTGATCCAATGTCACTAACCTTGCAGGGATCCTTCTCATGCAAGTCCTTGGCAAGCACTTCTCTCAACCCTCCAGGATATCTGAGTGTGTCAGTTATTAAAATCAGAACAGGCACAGCGGACATTTTTAAACAGACCCTTTATGTAAAATTAACTTGATCAGTTGATATGGAGTGCAATGGTCATAACATAAATATTAATTTGAGAACATTGTACCGTAAAATGTATTTGTTAAGGGTTGGAAGTTACAATTATTTGAATGCTAAGGTATCTACACACAGAGGTGGGGGAGTTTAAAATAAAACAATAGGGGATGAGGGTAGGATGTAGAAATTTCTACAATTGCAGGCCTTCTCAGGTGAGGAAGGATACTGCTACTAGATTCTCCTCCACATTTCTATTTATTGCTAGAGACCTGTCACTTCCATAAAAATAAGGATAAACTACCTCAGCAGGTATCATATGAACAGATCATGAGCATAAATTAATTCTAGGCCCTAATAAGGGAGAAATGACAGATTGTAAGCAAGACCAAAGACACTTATTTCACTACTGGACAACAGCTAGGAAAAGTGCTTGGGTGGGAAGGGGTTGGGCTAAGGGAAGGGAAGGGGTTGGGCTAAGGGAAGGGAGGGGATTGGGCTAAGGGAAGGGGTTTGACAAGAAGACTGGTACAGTAGTGCATGTCCACCATTGATCACAAAATGTCTGCCAAGAGAAACCTAAGCAATCTCAGACCGGGATGTTCAATTTTAAAAAAAGAAGAAAAAAAAATTATGTTGCTGTTCAAGGTTGCACATATCACGATATCTCATGGCCAAACAAAACAACAATGATACTTAGGCAGACTCCCTAATGCATGAAAAATCAAAATCCATGATCAATTCATTATATATATTTTTAAAGGCCACGGACATTGCTTGCTATCAAAGACTCATGGTCACATGGTTTATCTTGCACAGGACATTCCTATTTTTGGCTTTTAATTTAGTGCATGATTTGATCTCAAGCTGTGCTGGTGTGTTAGTGTCAATTGATACTCAGAGATACCATGATATATTAAACTGACATCACAGACCTTAGTGGAGAATTCCTCCCCCTCCCCCCCCACTCCCAGCCCTTCCCCATCCGAATTGCTATTTATCACGTGGCACTCACCCAGTGTGATGTCTGTACAACTTCTTGTCCCACTTGTATCCGGTGAACACCACTTTTCTTGTATTTATGACAACAACATGATCTCCCATATCAACTGCAAATGTACGACAAGATCAATCCACAATAGCTTGTGTTGCTGTTTATTCTATCATAGATCTATTAATGTTATCCACTCATACACAACCACAATGTAAGTATAGTAGATAACACTTAGTTAATCACTATCCACCAACAACAAACAGATGGGTGATAACTTGCTTCAAAAATTAGTTCTCCAGGGGAATACGAACTGCTGCACATAAAGTTAATAATATAAGTGAAGTTGAAGCAGCTGCTATTTTCAATCACCAGGATACATGATTTGCAGTGTTACCAAGGATTTATGTTTAGTGAAGGATGGCCAACTGGTCCAATTTTTGTTGTTATTATTTCAACTCGACAAATGAGAAACAAATGATCACTTGAGTGTATATGTATATATATTATATATATTTTTATCTTAATAATATAATAGTGGGATGTGATAGTATTAATATATATATCCGTTTGAAAGAACAAAAGGAAATGAACAAGAGTGGTCCCACACATAAGACCTGCAGCAAATAATTACTATAATATTTATAAAAACAGTGTTTTAGACTGAACAAAATAATTATTTAAAACATTTAAGATGAGGATAAATTTGCAGTAAGATCTACAACTTTTGGGTTCTATACAGTGAAATACTTAGTTGTAACCACAGGGTTTTCATACAGTAAAAGAACATGTTGTAACCAAATAGTTGTAACAACAAACTTTGGTGTTTCAAAACAGTAACAAATTAGTTACGAATCCATTTTTGAGCAAAACGTGTGGATGTATGCTGCCCCTGCCCCATCATTCCAAGTGTTCCTAGACCTGTGTGTGTGCCACAGGTAAAAAAAAAAAAGGAGGGTGAAATGGGAAAAATACAGGGGACCAAAGTCCAGTCCAGGATACAAACCTCCGACTTTAAGCTTGGGAGATTTATGCCTTACTTGATTGGCCATGGTTCCTTAGGCATTTTTGTACAGGGCAACATTTGAATTCCTTTTTTCTTTTCTCACAGAGCATTCCCTAAGATGAAACCCAATCTATGCACTCCCAGTGCTACCCTAAATAGACTGCAAAAAGTTTGTGGTGATTCAAATTTCTAAATTTGGGAGAAGTAGTATAACTTACGGACAGACAGACCCTTGCAAACTATCTATCTATCTATATAGAGAGAGAGAGATATATAGATAGATAGATAGATAGATAGATAGAGTATATCAATAGCTTTGAGATGTGAACAAGTGTAATCATTTACATTATAAATGAACCCAAAACAACTAACAAATCTTGAGGCCAAGGGTTTACTAGCTTCTTGCATTGATGGAGGAGATGAAGTGTGACGTGGATGCAAGGAGTGGTATCCCATAGGCTTGGTATGTTACACCAAGTATTTACGTATGTAATATTGCGAATTTCTAAAAAAAACGTAGAGATTTTATTGCTATTTTTCTCTTGCATATTAATTTCAATACATACGACTAAAATTAGGTTGGCATGATTTCATAACACCCGAAGTACTGTAGCAGCTTGATTTTTCGCCAGAAGCTAACAGTTGTAGATCCTATGAATACTTAAAGAATACTGAACCTTCTTTTCCTACAACACAAAAGGCTGTTATCAGCAGAATGGCTACTGATTCAGCTCACAAATAAGTAGCTAAAGCCGTTAAGAAGAAAACCAGGCAAGAAAAGAGATATACACTTTTACTGAAGTTGAGCAACCTCAAATTGGCAAGTACACTTTGGAGAATGGCATTTTACAACATTAAAAATTACAGAAGATAAATCACAGAATGTGTAGTACTGTGAATACTGCATTACTTTAGCACTGCACAACAGACCAATCCCACAGTATCATTCAAGACTATTAGCATGAATAATACAACACTTTATAGACGTTGAGGAGGGGGAAAAAGACGGAAAAATATCATTTAAATGGTGTTTGCTTGCAATACTTTAGAATAAATGCTTGACGACGATGAAAATTATATATTTACGTTTCAACAATACATGACCTTGTTTTTAAAATAGAATAAATGTGGAAAAAGTATTCACACACATTTGTCAATGATTAATGACAGCCTTCAACCAGCTGCGAACAAGCGAGTGAGCATCTCAGAGAGAAGGCAGCAACAGATGGGATGTTTCATGACAGATGAACAGGGGACTTACAATACCTCCAGATCACTTGGGTACAATGGGCACACATTGTCCTTCTATTACTGAAAAGTTTGAATTAATAGTTGAGAGGCTCTCATAGTCCTTGAGTGGGGATTGGGGGGGGGGGGGGGGGGGGGGGAAAGGATGGATGGGGAGGATAGCTGGAAAGAGATGTAGATAAAGGAATCACACGTTGATATCATCCAAACCAACACTTAGATGTTCTTCAATACCAAATAAATATTATGTTACACTAGACTGTAACAGATGCATCCTATTGTCCATTACGAGAATCTAAGGCAGTAAATAACACATCCACCAAGTTGTACAACATGGAAATAGCCGTAAAAAGTCAGCCCGCGATTGAGCACAAACAGGCGCGTGATGCGCTTATCGTCCACCCGCCGCTGGCTGGAAAGCAGCGCGTTGCGGCCATGTCGCTCGCGGGAGCGCTCCCATTGCGCCCCCACAGTCCAGCCCCTGGGCAGGATGCGGCTGAGGCCGAGGTGGGCGCTGGGTTCACGATTGCGCGTGCCGTCCTGGTGGTGCCGCGTAGCGTGGCCGATGCCCAAGCTGCCTTGCAGCAGCGGTGAAAACAGTCGGGTGAGGCTGAGATGATAGTCGGTGTCGGTGAAATCCGGCGTGGCGGCGCGTTGATGACGGGTTTTCTCCCAGGCTGCCTGGGCGTTTAGGGCAAGGCGTTGGGTGAGTCGGTGGCGGGCGTCAATGCGAAAACCGGCATCGGCGCTATGGCGGTCGCGCGCCAGCCAGCGCTGGCCAAAGGTGGCTTGCAGGCTGAGCTCGCTGCGGCTCGACAGCAGCCAGCGCGGGCCGCTGCGCAGGCGCAGATAGGTTTGGTCGAAGCCATGCCCCTGGTATTCGTT
This sequence comes from Lycopodina hypogea, assembly GCA_963969325.1. Lineage (NCBI taxonomy): Eukaryota > Metazoa > Porifera > Demospongiae > Poecilosclerida > Cladorhizidae > Lycopodina > Lycopodina hypogea. The sequence goes on from OZ017781.1 coordinate 6,129,022, forward strand.
GCGGGTCGCGTCCGCGCCAAAGCGCCAGCGCCAGCCCTCGCCGAGGGGGGTTTGATACTCAAAACCGGTGGCCAGGGACAAGCCGGTTTGTGCGCGGCGGCGGGATTGCTCGCCGACCTCAAAGGGCAAGCCGAAAATATAGAGGGTTTGAACCCCCGAGGCGTTGTTGATGTTGTCGTTTTGCTCGAGGCTGAGGTGAGATAACTGCTCCATCGGCGGCGCGCGCGCAGGTTATGTAAAAAACGGCGAATGTTGACCGCCATGGCCGGTGGCGGGTTGCCCGCCAGCACGCGCTGGAAATGCCGCCGCGATAATCCGTCTTCGCCCTTGTGGAAGAAGGCGCGCGCCAGTTCCAGGCGCACGCGGGTCAATTCGGGGCGCTGGACGAGGATGGCGCGCAACGCGGCGATGGCCTCAATCAGCAACCCATCGCGGGGGTTTTTAGCGCGCGTCCGCTGGGCGGCGGCGAGGGCGGCGAGGCCGATGAGGAAGCGAATATCGGTGATGTCGGCGCGCGCCAGCGCCGGGTTCGTTGCCAGCGGTCGCAGGATTTCAAGGGCGGCGTGGGGGCGCCCGGCGTGCAACAAAGCGCGGGCGTGATTGACCGCCGGATCCTGGGATAAATGCGCACGGGATGACTGCGCGGCGGCGGGCGTGCAGAGCAACGCTGCCACGCAGCAAACGCAGAGTAGCCGTGCCATGAAAAAACAGGCGGCTGGGATGGCCGCCTGTTTAGGGGTGGAGTTACTGTTTATTTGTGCCGTAAGTGCCGACGAATGACAGTTCATAGCCATCGACATTGCCACTGGTACTGGCACCGAAGGTTCCGATCGCGTTTTGAGCTTCATCGCCATAGAACTGGCCGCCCCATTTCCCCGCGTAATTGTAGGTGGTATTGTCTACACGGTGGATACCGCTGGTGTCGCCAGTGAAGAACCCACCGTCGCTCGCGTCGATGCTGGCTGACCCCAGGTTCAAGGTCGGATTGCCCACGACCGGGGTAAGGATAATTCTGGTGGAATCTATATCCACAAAGTCGCTTATCGTGCCGCTGACGGTCGGGCTAGTGCCGAAGCTGGCGTTGAGCGAAACATTTCCAGCAAACTCACCGATACGGGACAAACCACCATCCACCTCCGTATAAAGACCAGTTGCGTCCCCTTGATAGCTCGCGGTTCGGGTGGTTTGAATATATGCGGTGGGTGTTAGGGCGATCGAGCCATCGGTAAAGGCACCGGTTTGAAAATCGCTCACTGCGGTGGCATCGGATGGAATAAAAAGCCACACGCCGCCCACCAGATAATCGGTGTCCGCAGCACTCAAGCGGTTGGTAAAGACATCAACATACACGGTTCCGTTACTGTCCGTTTTGCCTAGAAAACGTTCCCTATAGTCGTCCCCAGTGTTTGTGCCGACTAAGGTATTGCTACGAAAAAGAGCATCACCTGAATCGACGGTGCCCCAACTGCCAGATCTTTGGTTAGCGACCGACACCCGCAGGTTGCCGCCATTGTAGGTCGCGGTTGCTTCCACTTGGTCGATGGTCACGTTATTGCCGTCCACCGTCGAAGATTGGGTTACGCTTCCTTCGTTGGGCGTAGCTGCTACGGCGGCCTTCGTTTGTGTATTCACGGAAGTCCGATTAGCTTCTATGTTCAGTAGCGCGTCTGGCATCATACTGGCCGTGCTGCCACCACCGCCACCGCCGCCGCCACTACTGCCACCGCCACCGCCACATCCGGCAAGCGCGAAAGCAAAAACAAACGCAAGGGGGGCGAGCGCGAAACGCCCGCAAAAGGGTTTTTGAGTTTTCATATCGTCCTCTGTTGACTCTAGCAAAGTTAAATTTTGGCAACCACGCTCGCGCGCAGGTGCCGGGCGTTGCTAGAGCCAACAAAGGACGTGTTGACGGTCCCGCTTATTTACCCGATAGGTTATTTTATTCAGCGGACGCCCGACAGGGGGCATCCTCGATTGACTCTAGCGATGAGGATTATTAGCACAAATTCCAGTGCTGTCAACAGCCTGTTTGACAGCAGGGTTTGGCTGATTAGGCTGGTAATCCCCTAAACAATCCTCCTCCGGCGAGGTTGTTTTGTTCAAAGATGCACCGGTTATTTGCGGCAGTGGGTTATCCATTTGAATCCTTTCTTGGATGGGTGAATTCCTGCCATTTGGTTGCATCGCCGGGGGAATGTGGTACCTTGCCGGTCATCAACGGCGGCGCGCAAGGCGCCGGAATCGGAGAAAATTGATGGGGCGGAGACGGGAAAGAAAACCGCGGGCGCGTCGTTCTGGCGGGGGCGGGAGCGGGGTTGTCGGGGTTGCTCAGCGACCGTGGGGGTTGCCGCGGAATCCCTATCCGCCGTTGGATATTCTGAGCGAGGAGCAGATTCAACGGATTGACGAAGCGGCGATGAAAATTCTGTCGGAGATCGGTCTGGAATTTCGCAGCCGGGAGAGTTTGGAAATTCTCGACCAGCACGCTGCGCGGGTGGATTTTGACAACGCGCTGGTGAAGTTCGACGCCGATGTTATCCGCAAACATCTGGCCAACGCACCGGCTTCTTTCACCCTGCATTCGCGCAATCCGCAAAAGAATGTGCCGATCGGTGGCAACCACATCACCTTCGGCGCGGTGGGCGGGCCGCCCAACATTTCCGATCTGGACAACGGTCGGCGGCCCGGCAAGTACGAAGATCAGTGCAACCTGATTCGCTTGACGCACAGCCTGAACACGGTTCACCTGGGCGGCAATTCCTCGGTGGAGGCCATGGACCTGCCGGCGGACACCCGGCACCTCGACCTCTATCGCGCCCATAGCCTGCTCAGCGACCGGGTATGGAGCACCCGCGCCATCGGTCGGCAGCGGGTCGCCGACGCCGTGGAAATCCACTGCATGGCCCGGGACATTGACCGCGACACCCTGCGGCAAAAACCCGGACTGTACACGGTCATCAACGTCAACTCGCCGCTGGTAGTGGACAAGGAAATGCTCGCCGGGCTGACCGAAATGACCGCCCACGGGCTGCCCTGCATCGTTACCCCTTTCACCCTGGCCGGGGCTATGAGTCCGGTGACCCTGGCCGGCGCGCTCGCCCAGCAGACCGCGGAGGCGCTGGCGGTGCTGGCGTTTGTGCAGATGCTGAGGCCGGGCTGTCCCTGCGTGTTCGGCGGTTTCACTTCCAACGTGGATATGAAATCAGGCTCGCCGGCTTTCGGCACGCCGGAGTACATCAAGGGCGTGCTGGTCGGCGGCCAGTTGGCGCGACACTATCGCCTGCCCTACCGATCCAGCAACGTCAACGCCTCCAACGTCGCCGACGCCCAGGCGACCTACGAATCCGCCATGTCCCTGTGGGCCTGCTTCCTCGCCCACGCCAACATCGTCAACCACGCCGTGGGCTGGATGGAAGGCGGTCTGTGCGCATCCATGGAAAAATTCATCATCGACACCGAAATGATCCAAACCTTGTGCGCCGCTTTCGAGCCCATAAAAATCAGCGACGAAGAATTCGGATTGGAGGCGATTTCCGAAGCCGGCCACGGCGGACACTTCTTCGGCACCGCCCACACCATGGCGCGTTATCGCGACGCGTTCTATCAGCCGCTGTTGTCGGACTGGCAGAACTTTGAAAACTGGCAAGAAGCGGGCGCCAAAACCGCCACCCAACGCGCCAACGAAATCTGCAAAGCATTGCTGGCCGCTTACCAGCCGCCGCCTCTGGCGGAAGGCGCCATCGCCGAAATCGACCGCTTCATCGAAATCCGCAAGCAGGAAATCAAACAGCGCGGCGTGGTGTGATCCGAAAATGAAACCAGCCATGCAAGGGACGCGCCCAAGCCGACGGTCGGCGAAGCGCTGACGGAACCGTTGACAGAACCGCTGACAGACCGTTGACAGACCGCTGACAGACTACGGCGTGAAACTGATATTCGGCATCCCCGGCACCTCCGGCACCCACAGCCTCGAGCGCGGCCTCGGCACGGGAAGAATGCGCCACATCTCGCCCCGCCACCCTTGCTTAAAATTACGATGGATGATGCCGGAGACCGCGCTTTCCCGCTTTCCCGCTTTCCAGTACGGGCAAAAATCCGCGCCGTTACAGGATATGGTTGCATTTTTCACCTCACCTCATCGGTCGGGTCGGCGGCGCTTCGCCCGACCGGGCCTGTTTGGCAAGCCCTCGGCGCTTGCACCCGCCGTTTGCGGGCTGCCGGGCGCGCGCTGCGACCGCCCACCAGACGAACCACCTGATAGGCCCCCCACGCCCGCACCGGATTCATGCCGTCCGCCAGACACATTGCCCTGAGCAGTTGGTCCGCCTCATCCCGATGTCGCCGATGCAGTTGTTCGACCCGCATCAGTTGATACAGCGCATCGTGCACCAGAGAGCCGCGCATGAACGTCAGGGTATCCAGCGCCGGCCAGGAGGGGCCGTCCCAGGCGTATCCTTTGCGTATCCTGAGGGCCCCGTCGGTGGTCAGGACAATATATCCCTCCACCACGGCGTCCCGGCCAGGCTGGATGCCGATGCCCACCGAATACGCCTCGTCAAGTTGATACTTGTAGCCCCTTTTATAGGCAATACATTGCGGAGGTTCGCTCACGGGGAAACGCCCCTTGCCACACCGCCGTAGACCTCCCGCAGAAGGTCTTTGCGTACCTTGCCCATGGCGTTGCGGGGCAATTCATCCCTGAAAAAAACCTGCTTCGGCTGTTTGAAGCGCGCCAGTTTGTGTGCGAGGCCGGCCAGCACATCGCCCGCCGTGAGGTGGGCGCCGGGATCACCCACCACCACCGCCGCGACGCCTTCGCCGAAGTCGGGATGGGGCACTCCGATCACCGCGCATTCGCGCACGCCTTTGATGCCGTCAATCAGGTTTTCGATTTCCCTGGGATACACGTTGTAACCCCCCGAGATAATCAGATCTTTGTCGCGGCCAACGATGCTCACATAACCTCGCGCATCCATCACCCCGAGGTCGCCGGTAACAAAGAAGCCGTCTTCGCGCAACGCCTCGCGGGTCTTGTCGGGCATGCCCCAGTAGCCCTGGAACACGTTCGCCCCGCGCACTTCAATCCCGCCGATCTCCCCCTGCGGCAGCCCCGCACCGGCCGGGTCGGTGATGCGCACTTCCACCCCCGGCAACGGCAGGCCCACGGTGCCGGCACGACGCTCGCCGTCCCAGGGATTGGAGGTGTTCATGCCGGTTTCCGTCAAACCATAGCGTTCGAGGATGGCGTGGCCGGTTTTTTTACGCCATCGGTGGTGGGTTTCCGCGGCCAGCGGCGCCGATCCGGAAATGAACAATCGCATACCGGCGGTTGCATCCCGGCGAGGTCGGGATGGTCGAGCAGCCGCGCGTAGAAGGTGGGCACGCCCATCAGCACCGTGGCCCGCCCCAGGTTGGCGAGGATTGCCTCTCCGTCGAATCCGGGCATAAGGATCAAGGACGAACCCGCCAGGAGGGTGATGTGGATGGCCACGAACAGGCCGTGGGTGTGAAACAGCGGCAGCGCGTGAAGCAGCCGATCGGCATCGGTAAAGCGCCAGCAGTCCTTGAGGGTAAGCGCATTGCAGGCGAGGTTTTCGTGGCTCAGCATCGCACCCTTGGCGCGACCGGTGGTGCCCGAAGTGTAGAGAATCGCCGCAAGATCATCCGCACCACGCGCCACCGCTTCAAATCCCGCGCTGCCGTCCGACACCTGAGCGGCGGCGGCCGACAGCGTGCCCGAACCGTCGGCGGCCAGTGAAAATTCCACGCATCCCCCGGCCACCGCGCCCAGCGCATCCAACCGCCCCGGCTCACAAACCAGCACCGATGGCTGGGAATCGCCGAGAAAATACGCCATCTCCGTGGCCGTGTACGCGGGGTTGAAAGGCACGAACACACCACCCGCCAGCACCACGCCCAAATACAGTTGCAGCGCCTCCGGCGACTTCTCCACCTGCACCGCGACCCGCTCCCCCGGCCCCACCCCCGCCGCCACCAGCACCCTGGCGATGCGCTCGGCGGCATCAAACAGCTCGCCGTATAAAATGCGTGGAATGCGATCTCCGTCTGAACCACGCCCGCCGTCCACCACCTCGGCGAAGCAAGCTTCCTCGCGCCCCACCGAAGCGGCGCGCAGGCGTGCGGCCAGATAGTTGGCGCCGTACATCACCGGTAAGTTCGCTTCTCGGTCAATTTTCCTTCCGTTGCCGCTTCACGCCGGACGGACGACCGGATGATCTCGCGATCTGCCGGTTGGCGAAGTCCGCGTGGTTGGGTTCCATGGCGTTCCAGTTCAACGAAAATCTTTGAGGTCAGATTTTTGGGGGAAACTTGCCTTTTCGCTTCCTTGGTTGCTGTGCCAATCTGGTTTTTTCGCGCATCCGATGATCACAACTCCCTCCAGCATTCCAGGATTTTACCTGCCGAAACCCGTATCACTCGGGTTATTATACGCCCTTGTAATCCCGTAGCCGTACCCTTCCAACCTCCAAATTGCCTGAGGAGTCAACATGAAAGCCGCGGTCTGTTATGAATACGGCAAGCCTTTGGTGATCGACGAGCTGGAGCTTGCGCCGCCCCAGGCCGGCGAGGTCAAGGTGAAAATCGCCGCTTGCGCGGTTTGTCATTCGGACATCACCTACGCCGACGGCGGGTGGGGCGGACGGCCACCCCAGGTGTTCGGCCACGAAGCGGCGGGTACGGTGCAAGGGATCGGGCGCGGTGTGCATAGCGTCAAGATCGGCGACCGGGTGCTGGTGACCTTGTTGCGTTCCTGCGGGCATTGCGGAAGTTGTGAAAATGGCCGCTTGAACGTCTGCGAGACGCGCTTCCCCCTGGATCGCGAGCCGCGCATGCACAACGGCGAAGGCACCGTCATCAAGCAGGGATTGCGCACCGGGGCGTTCGCCGAATACAGCGTGGTGGATCAATCCCAGCTGGCGGTGATTCCCGCGGATTTGCCCTTTGACGTCGCTTCGCTTTTGTCCTGCGGCGTGATCACCGGCTTCGGGGCGGTGGTCAACACCGCCCGGCTACCGGCGGCTGCCCGCACCGGGGTGATCGGTTGTGGTGGCGTGGGGTTGAACGCGGTGCAGGGCGCGGCATTCGCCGGGGCGTTTCCGCTGGTGGCCATCGACGTGGTGGACGACAAACTGGAAACCGCAAAAGCTTTCGGCGCAACCCACTGCATCAATTCCGCCAAAACCGACGCCCGGGAAAGCGTGCGCGCCATCACCGGCAAGCGCGGCCTGGAATATGTATTCACCGCGGTCGGCAATCCCCGCGCCATTGAGCAGGGCCTGGCGTTGCTGGCGCCAGCAGGAACCCTGACCATCGTCGGCATGCCGCCCACCGGCGATTTGGTGTCCTTCGACGCCACCGACCTGGCCAACGCCGACCAGCGCATCCTCGGCAGCAAAATGGGTTCCACGCGCCTGCGGGTTGACATCCCGCGGCTGGTGGCGCTGTATCAAAATGGCCGCCTGAAACTGGACCAGTTGATTTCCAACCGCTATCCGCTGGAGGACATCAACCAGGCCATTGACGACGTGCGGCGGGAGCGGGTTTTGCGGAATGTGATTGTTTTTGAGTAGGCGCCGCGCGGCTCCTCCCGACCTGGGTGGGATGAAACTGTAAAGATCACGGCTGCGCCGCGGCTTAAAAACTGGCTTCCCACGAACCCGGGAATCCGCGAATCTGGGAATCCGCTCAAATGCGAACCGGCCAGAAGCTGGGAAATCTCCGGCCAGAAGCCGGGAAATCGGATTACTTCTCCAGCGCCGCCTGCAACGCTGGAACCGCGACGAATAAATCTTCGTTCCAGGAATAGTCCGCGACTTGGAAGATGGGCGCTTCCTGGTCGTTGTTGATGGCCACGATGCACTTCGAATCCTTCATGCCGGCAAGGTGCTGGATGGCGCCGGAGATGCCCACTGCCAAGTACAAATCCGGGGCCACCACCTTGCCGGTCTGGCCGACCTGGTAGTCGTTGGGGACGAATCCTGCGTCCACCGCGGCCCGGGACGCGCCCACGGCGCCGCCGAGTTGGTCGGCGAGTTTTTCCAGCAGATGGAAGTTGTCGCCGCTTTGCATGCCGCGCCCGCCGGACACTACCACCCGCGCCGAGGTCAGTTCCGGGCGCTCGCTGCTGCTCACAGCCTGCTCGATGAACTGCACCTGATCGGTGCTCACGGCGGGGCTGATGTTTTCGATTTCCACATCGCCACCGGCGGCTTCGGCGAGTTCAAAGGCGGTGGTGCGCACGGTGATCATTTTCACCGAATCCGTGGACTGCACCGTGGCCATGGCGTTGCCGGCGTAGATCGGGCGCACGAAAGTATCTTCGGCGACCACCTCGCTGATGTCGGAAATGGACTGGAGATCACGCAACGCCGCGGCGTAGGGAATCAGCGCCTTGCCGAAGGTCGACGCCGGAGCGAGCACG